>CM028136.1:53542500-54125000 GCA_016271365.2 Neoceratodus forsteri | reverse complement strand
GTGTGCCGACGATGAATGTAACTAGTAAACCTGCTGTAACTCTGCCTTTTTTCTTTTAATTTGTAAATAAAGTGAGAACTGTTTATTTGATTATAGTGATTACTGCAGTGAGTTGAATACCAGTCACTTGAATGAGTGTTGTTTCATTTAGTTTTGTATTTTACCAGTTTGTTTTGTATGTTGAGTGGCAGTGCCCCCAAAAACACACAGATGAGTTATTTGGCAATCTTATTATTTTACAACAAACGGAACAAAGGATCTGAAAGGCTGTTTTGTTTTATCAACAAAGTGTCTTGCTTGGTCTCTCAAGCCCAGGGGGTAAATTGTTTTGTAACTTGCAACAGTGGATTTCTCAAGCTCGGTCCATGAAAGGCGTTGTGACTCGATTCATCATTATCCAGCATCAGTGTACTGTACCAGCTTCAAGTACTAGGCGGTGTCTATAGTACAGTGCTGGTATGGTACCCTGATGCCGGACAGTTATGAGTCCTGAGTCACACTGCCTCTCGAGGACCAGTGCTTGAAAGACCCGTCACAGCACAAGTTGCCCCTCGAGGCTTGAAAGACCCGCAGAGGGGGTCACAGCAGAAGTTGCCCCTTAGTTTTCTTTATTTAGTTTTTGTTGACCAGGTGAGTGCACTAGGCAAATCCTGCCTATTTTCAGGCACGACCCAGGGGAGGGGGATACAGATGAATGCCAACTGACCTTGAACCAGATTAAGCTGTTGGTGGTATTTTTAGTGAATGAAGGGAATTTGGCCAGGACACCGGGGAAATTCCCCTACTCTAGTTGCTAGAGGGCACTGTGTTGCTGCAAGAAAGTAATCAGAGTGTGAGAGCTTTCGTAGAAGCAGGACGTGTGAGTGGCTGAGGAGCTGGTCTCCTCCTCGGCTTGCCAGGTTTTGGAGGCTAACATGGAGACGGAAATTACTATGGAGGAGACCGATGTCTTGGCTACTGAACGAATGGATGGTTTAGATTCTGACCCTCAGAATATGTCAAAAGCAGAAACCGAAGCACTATCTGCTGAACAGAGAGCAGTCTTGGAAGACAGGACGGCTGATATTCATCGTCGAATGGAGATGGCTGAGAAAAGTTTTGAAGATACAAAGCAGTTGCTATGGGAGGAGTTATGATTGCAAGAGGAAAAAATCGTAAGAGAAAAGCCAGAATGGTACCACCAGTGAGTACAACTCACACCGAAGTAAGTGTAGACAGTTTGAATAAGGCAGAAGAGCAGTCCTTATGTGCTGAAAACGATGTCTCTACGAGTGCTTCGCAAATTCGGGTCACGGAGAATGGTATGACGTTGAATGTACAGGAGACTGCACAGGGAGATGTACAACCCACGGAGATTGCTTCTACTTCTACAAATCCTGGGCAAATGTTGCAAAACAGTAAGGTTTCACGGCTGGTATCAGTAAGTGATGGAGAATCTAATCCTTTAACCCCTATTGTTTTTTTTTCTATCGGGGTCTCCTTGGGAGGCGGGAAAAAATTTGGGAATAGAGAAGGGGTGGTGAAAATCCATAGATGGAAATCCCAGACCCCAGATGCAAGTGGCAAACCCTTTAGTGCAGCGAATGTCTCGCAGAAATCTTTAGCAGATTCTCCTCCTAGCCCAGAGGATTGGGTAGCATTGGCCCTATCGGCAGCTGGGTGGGTTAAAAACGATACAGGTACTGGATGGAAAGCAAATCTTGACACAGATTCAGAGTTTGCCTCCGAAATGCACATAAATACTTCTATTTTTACTACTGTTAGAAGTAATGAATCTGATTTGGCCCCAGGGCAGAATACTCCTTTAGAGCAAGCTGCTCATATTCAGTCAGATGGCCCCAATATATCAGATTGCATTAGGAGTTTAGAGGGTGAAGATTCTGTACTTCTGGTATTAGATTCTCCTGTGGAAGCCTCGGGGGAGATTTTGGCAGAGGCTGATCCCCTAGGCCAGGATAATACACACACACACGGTACTTACAGACCCCGTACCTTCCCTATCAGTTCCTAGAAACATATGGCATGATAGAGTTAAAGATCATCTCTTTCCTTCTGACACAAGGATATTATCAGAACCTGCTACAAGAAGGAATGCAGTACGGTTGAAGTATAGGGGTAACATAACTGATGTCCCTGATAGGCATTTTGTGGGAAGAGCGCTACTGAAAGATAGCATGAAATATTATGCTTATGAGATATACGCCCTGATACATGTGCCGAGAGACTGTGTTTGACGTCAGTTTTAAACATCCAGCAGGGTTAGAGAGATTTTGGAAGCAATATCAGCTATTGAAGCTCTCTCCTTTATGGAGACCTTTTCTAGCGATCCCCCTGACTAAACCATTAACTAAGAAGAATACTGTGTTATTTAGAAACGAAGGGGTGAACGTTGCAGACATTACCTATTGGTTACAACAACGCTGCACTATAAAAGGATATCCAGAACCCATCCTAGATGATGAGCAACTTTGGACTGGAGGTTGGAAATATCAAGTTGTATTAAATATGGAACAAGGACTGATAAAGCATCTACCCAATTGTTTTTTTTCTGGGGAGAGATCGTGGAGTAATATTTTACCCTGGTCAACCCAGGGCTTGCTTTAAATGTGGGGATGTGGGGCATTTGAGTAACATTGTGACTAGCAAAAGTGTGGCCTGCGTGGTGAAACGGGGCACTTTGGGGCACAATGTCAGCAACCTTTCAGATGTAATTTATGTGACGAGCGAGGCCACACTTTCCGTAACTGCTCATGGGCTTCGCATAACAGTAGAGACCTGGCTATAAGCGCAGAGCAGGATGCTAATGTAACTGCAGCCCAAAAAGAAAAATTACATAATGCTTGAGTTACTGAAGTCCGCCCCAAATAAGGATCTTACACCACCTAGAGGGCCTCAGCCTGAAAAGGAGGCTTCCATTGATGTTGTAGTCCAGGAGGAGGAGGTTAAAAAAATTTCGGCTGATGATTTAGATACTGTAGCTCTAACATCCAGAGATCATGATGGTGATCTCCCGGAGCTCAATAAACCTATGACTGATAACCAAGATGAACTGTCGGAAGATGTGGTACAAGAGGTGGAGATGGTAGACGGAGAAATCTCTGTGCCCCCTCCTGGTGCTCACCAAGAGGACATTTTTAAGAGAGTTACCAGATCAAAGACAGGAAAGACTCTCCAGCTGGATCTAAGGATGTGGATGGCATCCCAGTGTACAGTTCTTATGCTGTGTTGTTTGAGCAAGGTGGTGAAGATGAGAGCCATGATTCGGACTTGTCTTCTGTTACATCATCACAAGCAGAAAATACTGTAGAAGGGGGCCAGTGTTAAACCCAAACCAAGGAAACCGGGGAGAAATGATCCTGAATTAGTATTGCTTTTGGTTTGGGAAAATGCTTGTTCTTTTCCTTATGAATGCTACACTATCTTTTGTCACTATAAATGTGAATAGTATAAAACCCTTGGGTAAAAGGCAGGTCACATTTGCGAGCCTTAAGGAAGGGAAAGGAAATATTTTTCTTTTACAGGACACCAGATTGCATTCATTAATGGAAGTGAAAGAAGCACAGAGAGATTGGAGATGGGGTGTCTCACATTGGTCTTTGGGAGAGGAAACCTGTTCGGGTTGGTGTTTTTTTTTTTTTTTAAGATATTACTGTAAAGGTATTACAGAATTTTTGAAGTTCAACCTGGAAGGGTCATGATAATGGATGTAGTTTTGGACAAAGTGGCACACAGAATTATAAATGTATATACTCCTCAGTCAAACGCTGGTAGATCTTCTCTTTTTAAGAGAGAAGGGCCCTATTTAAAAACCTCAAAATTAGTGTTATGGGGGGGTGATTTTTACTGTGGATTATCTGTCACAGGCAGATTGGGGGAGGGTTGCAACTGAAATATATAGTGATACCAGGGCTCAAAATAATTTTTTAAGAATGGCTGTCCAGTGGACAGGTAGAATGTAAATTTTGCCTGTCCTGCAGAATTTATGCCTGTCCATTCAGTTTAGGGGGAAATAATTTTAATGTTGATCTGAATTTGAACTGGTGGGTCTTAGTGGCTGGTGCTGTCCCCCAACCGCTGCATTCTATGTTAATAACTGTTTATTATATTTACATTTAAAACTTATGCTCCCTCTCCTCCTCCCATGTCTACAGCCTGCATTTCCTTCTTTCTTATCTTGCTGAAGGGCTTTTAATTATTTTTTGACTAAGCTCAGACTCTGCTTCAAAAAGGGCTTTTACTGCTGCCTGTCCCTCCACCTTTCATATCCTGCGTAAGGTCTATTAAAATAGCATTATCCTTCTGAAAATTCTTATTTAATGTTGAATGATTAGCTTTCATGCTAAGATGCGGCTGTGCTCTGAAAAGCGTTTTATTAATCAAAGCACATTACTTCTCAGAGTTCTGATCACACTGCCTCCCTCCCTCCATGATGTTAGTGCTCAAACACGGCGACGATTCTCTGAAAATTGCTTATTTAATGCTGAATGATTAGCCTTCATGCTAAAATATGTCTTGTACTCTGTAAAGCATTTTATTAATTGAAGCACATTACCTCTCAAACAGAGGTCTGATCACACTGCCTCCTTCCATAGTGTTGGCATGCAACGCGACGATCAAGAATCGGAAACTGAATATAGCCACCAGCATGATTGTCTCACTTCATCGCCTGCACAGAACTGCTCATAGGTCTGTGGACATCATGAGGCACAGCTGCAATACAAGAGGTTGGTTTATCCCAGAAGTGCACTTTGCACCTCAAACTCGGGCAGCGACTGTGTAAAGCGATCTACTGCTGGGTCCTAGTGCCCATTTACAGTTTACCGGCAACTGCCTGTCCCAAGGACAGGAAAGAATGGAAAAACCGGCTGTCCGAAATCAAAACTGGCTGTCTGGGACAGGCTGACAGACGGTTATTTCGAGCCCTGAGTGATACAAATGCTTTACTTAAAATTCTAGAATAGCATAATTTATGTGATGTTTATGATATTTTGAAAATTACCCCTATGCATACTTATCCCAGGGGAAAGCTATCCACAAGGATTAACTTTTGGTTTGTATCACAACAACTTACTTGCCAGGGGGTAGAAACTGTTCCATTAGAAACTTCGGGTCATGCTGCTATTAAGTTAAATTTGGGGTCATTCCAAAAATTCTCTATAGGAAGAGGATGTTGGAAGATGAATGTTGCCATCTTACAAGACGCTTCAATACAGAACACTATAATAGACTACTTAAGGTTACGGGCTGATATTGCTTTTTTATATGATAGCCCCATAGACTGGTGGGAAGACACAAAGAGAGACCTAAAACTACTTTACATAAATATTACAACAGATAGAGCTAAAAATAAATATATACAGTATTTGGGGCTAAGAGTATATGAAATTATTAACACAAGCATTAGATCCTACAAATGATGTAAAAACTTGGCTACAGGAAATTAAGGACGAAATGTATACTTATCTAAAGAATTTGGAGGATAGGGCGGTGAGACAACAAAAACATCAGACTAAGGGGACAAAAGAACAGGTAAATCCGTTTGATACCGGGTTAAATGGAACACAGATTGGTAATTTCTGCTTTAAAAGATAAAAAAAAAGCAGCTTTGGGGACAGATAACAGAGGACTAATGCTAGTAGTACAAGAGCATGTTAAGGCAACTTTCCAGAAGGATAGTGGAGAATGTTCAGATTATTTCTATGAATGAATTAGAGATACCACAATTGCAGGGGTTGAAAATGTTTTTTGGAAACCATAAGTCCAGGACTTGTACTTTTTTTCTGCAAGTACAAGTCACATTTTTTTCACCTATGATTTTAGCAAAACACATTTTTTTCTTGATGTTTCTTAAGGGAAGCAACAACTGGACACCACAATAAGCTGGAAGGGCGAAAACAAGCTATAGCAATGGATACAGTTTAGTTAATTTAGGTCTATAAGTTTGCTATGCTGTGCATCTGTTATAGCCAAACTGCACAGCGATTCTAAACATTTTTATTCCCTTAGAGCACACACAGTATAGGTGCTGGTGACCAGGGTCTTTTTTATTTAAACATGCCACAGTGGAGAAATGATTGCTTTACTTCTCCCTTAGAACCACAGATCATTAAACTTTTAACTTTCCTAGTCCACCCTGATCACATAGTTTTTTTTTTTTTTTTTTACAGTATAGCTACTGATTACATGCCATTGCATTTGTTTTCTGGATTTTATTGTAGCAACACAGCAGCAGATGACAGGCTTTAGTACTACGCAACACAGCACAGCATTAAGGGCATCTAAAACTTATTTACAGAACAGTGCAATGTTACTACTTGGTGTCCCTTGCAATAACGAGCAGAGCACAGTAACGGACAGATGATTCGGCATCAATTTGGTTTGTTATAGTGACTGAGGGAGCACTGTCAGGGCTAGAAATTCATTTTAAAAAGTGGTGTGCCACACGAAATACCATTCCACAAGCTTTGGTATTCCGTCTTGAAAACTGGTACATCAACCCTATCTTTTGTATACCACTTTTTTTTCCCACAGCATTTAGGAATATAGCCGTTTCTAGCCCAAACTGCCCTATACAGCTAAATTTGAAAACTGTTTACATTTTCCCATGCATCTTCTTTGCGGAAGTACCAGTCTGTCTAGCCAGTGCTGCCACATATCCCTTTATTATTTGTATGGAAGTTGTTCCTGCCTAAACGCATGCGCACACACACACACCTTTTCAGATTAATCATTAGTGTGTTAACAGTAACTAATAATAAAACTGCAGTTTAGATGTCTCACTGCATTCTGTTTATTCCCCTGCTATCCAGCTATTTCCCTAGCTACACACATATATTTTTTTTAGTTCTTTAACCAGGATTAGCACACTAAGCTGAAAGCTTTCATACAGGCGTGGCCTGGGAGCACAGGGAACTTAAGTGACTTGCTCAGGGTCACACCGTATGTTAGTGGAAGCTGTAGGATTCAAACCCAGGTCTGGTCTGCTGGATGTCACCAGTTGCGCTATACTGCCTCCCCTAGCTGTTTTTCCTTCTTATTCTGATTGCCTAACCCCTGATCAAAAAACTAGGATTGCTGTTGTTGCTAGATACATATAAAACAAAAAAGAAGAGGGAAACAGTTTTTGTTAGATACTTAAATGTTAAAGCATGAAACTAGGACAGTGCTGGCTGCTTCTGTAAACAAAATAAATAGCTGTGAAGTGAACTGTTTGTTACCTTACCTACAAATCACTGCTCAGTGCTGAAAAATTTAACTAGAAAATCTGAGTGCAAAACTATACAGCTTTAAGAAGTTTTGCTACCTGGTTTGTTACAACTCAGCTGTGTATCTAAATAAGAATCACTAGACATTTTATTCAAGGTAACTCGGAGCTTACTGTGTGCCTTAAAAAAACAAAACAAAAAAAACAAGACAGACACTGTGCTTGACTACATTAAATAAAATGTCTAGTGATTGTTATTTAGATACACAGCTGAGTTGTAACAAACCAGGTAGCAAAACTTCTTAAAACTGTCATAGTTTTGTACTCAGATTTTCTGCTTATCTTTCAGCACTGAGCAGTGATTTGTAGCAATAATGTAACAGTTCACTTCACAGCTGCTTATTTTGTTTACAAAAGCAGCCAGCACTGTCCTACTTTTGTAAGCATCTGACAAAAGCTTTTTTCCCCTTTTCTTGTCTTATATACAGTATATCTACAAAAACAGCAATCGTAGTTTTCAGTACTGTTGCCAGATAGTCTTTAGCAGGAAAGTCCCTAGTCAGGTAGATTGCTTTTACCTGAACAAGCCTGACAGACGACTGCAAAAGGCATCACAAGCAGCTCCTCAGCATTTACCTCTCACTACGGACTCATTTGTGTCTTACAATCGCAAACTGGAAGAAATACGGTAGGCTTTTTGTTTTAGTTTCATGCTTGCAGCAGAGTCTGGTTTCAGACGTGCGGCAGCAGTGAGGAGAGAAGAGAGAAATATTCCTGTCCGCTTTATTATGAGCATGTGCTGACTTACATTTCTCAGTGCTATGCTGTGTTCAGGATCGTTTTTCTCCTACTTGTTGTGTATTTAGCACCTCTTTGCTTACATTTCTCGGCATCGTATTTCACTGAAAGTTACTTAGTAGTAGAGAAAATGCATTGGGTGGGAGGCAGAGCAGTACATTCATCAGCAGCAGTCGTTCGAATCAGGGAAAACAAACTGGTATACAGAGCGGGGACCAGCCAACTCTATTTGGTGTTCCGTGCATGATTTTTGGTATGCACGGAACACCAAATAAAGGGGAATTTCGAGCCTTGACTGTATTTGCTGGCTTACCACATACTGCCAGCTTTATCACGAACATGAGCCACCATACGTGGCGCTGAACTCTGTGCCCTTGCACAGCAGAGTCTCCTTCTTGTTCTTCATCAGCAGTTCTCATGTGAAACCCGACTGCTACGCGCAAGACCTCCACATCCTGCATACATTAACGCTCAAAGACAGTAGCTTAGGCGGGAGGAGGAGAAATCAAAGGGGAAAAAAAAGGCATACCAGCATATGCAGCATAGCGCAGTGGTTTAAGGCTCTGAGCTCCAAATCTGGTGACATCCAGCAGACCAGACCTGGGTTTGAATCCCACAGCTTCCACTTGCATACTGTGTGACCCTGAGCAAGTCACTTAACCTCCTTGTGCTCCCAGGTCGCTCCTGTAAAAAAGCTTTCAGCTTAGTGTGCTACTCCTGGTTAAACAACAACTAAATATGCGCAAAGATATTGGCTGCTCGAGTTGGGGAGGGGGAAGTGTAGGGAGGTTGGATCTGTTAGCGGCTCAAGCGAGGGAGTTCGGTGCCGAGTAGTGCTAGCCTGCACATGCGCAGTAGATAGTTCAGGGCAGCTGACAGGCTAACTCCGTCGGACTTGAAGGGAGATCACTGCACAAGTCCTCTTGCTAATTAAGCAAGTTACGGACCTCTGACTTGGGGATTTTTCATCCCCTAAATTGCAGGAGATAGAGGTTCAAGCTTTAATAGTTCCTATTTCAGAAATGGAAATTGGGGCAGCTGTTGTTAAACGGACATCTAGAACTGCTCCAGGGAGTGATGGAATAGCAAATGATTTTACATAAAAGTTTTTGTGACATATTGGTCCCATGGTTACAGATTGTTTTTGAAGCTATTTGGAGAGAAAGGCGTTTGGTAGCTAGCATGAAGAATGGGATAATGACTCTCTTATATAAAAAAGGGGATCCACAGGAGATAAAAAATTGGAGGCCTCTGAATCTACTCAATTCTGAATATAAAATCCTGACTAAGGTATTGACAAATCATTTAGCAAAGATTGCTCAGCTGGTTATTCTTCCTACACAGACATGAGCCATTCCAGGTAGGAATGTTATTCAAAATTTGACCTTCATTAGGGAAGTAGTAGAGCAAAGTCTACAAGTATGAATATAGATGGTTATTTACTGAATTTAGACCAGGAAACTGCATTTGATTCTGTAAGACAAGAACATATCTGGTCTGTCTTGCAACTTTATGGTATTCCAGAAACTTTTCTATCATTATTACGTACCTTGTATTCTGAAGTCCAAGTTACTCCCATGGTGAACGTACATTTAGGTATAACAGTGTATTTAAAAAATGGTGTTAGGCAAGGTTGTCCATTGAGTCATGTACTGTATGTGTTTTGGACTAGATTCTATATTAAGGAGGACTGAGTCTACTAGAGACGTTAAAGTCATTAAGAATAGGCAAAGAATAAGTTTTAACAAAGCCACTGCATATACTGATGATTGTTTTCACCGTAGCTGATCTGGAAAAACGATTTTAAAGATAATAGAGGAAGTACATAACATCTCAGGAATTAAAATTAATGTAGCTAAAAGTCCGATTTTAGTTTTAGGTAAAGCACAAATTGTTGAGGAGTTTCCTATCTCTATGATTAAAGATGAGATTAAGATACTAGGATTGTTTTTTGGTTCCAGTGAATCAGAGAGAGAAAATTGGGATATATTTTATGATCCAGCAGATAGGAAAGTTAAGGCATGGCTTTCCTGGAAAATGACTCTGATGAAGAGAGTTTATTTGTTAAGAGCATACATAGCTTCTATTATTTTTATATGTTTCTCACATTTTCCACTTCCTTTTGGTATGCATACCAAGACCATGTGCCTTTTTTTCCTGTTTTTATGGGGAAGCAGGTTAAATCCTGTTAAACTGACTCGACCGTATAGGCCATGTAAGGCGGGAGGGTTAAATATGATTCAGCCATTGATATTTTTTGAGGGGAATTTCTTTTTTAGTTCAGTTCGTCCTGTTATATAATCCAAGGGTATGGGGATTTTGTGTATGAAATTATGGGAATCCTCTTTTTTTAAAGGCATGGGGAAGGGGTAAATACTAACATACTAAAATGCCAGCAGAAGAGGCTTAACGGTCTCTCGAGTCTGCTCAATTTTCAGCACCTGCACTGAGGGCCGATTTTCGTGTCCACCCCCTTGGGTTATACTGTCCCCAGTCCCAGATGTTTCACCTGTATTGTGCCTGGTCAGATTTACCCTTCCCCTGTACCTGTCCCATCTCCTCTTAAACCTGTCCACGTCTCCATCTCTACCAGCTCCCTGGGCAGTGCATTCCATGGCTCTACCACCCTTTCAGTGAAATAACATCTCCTCCTCTCCCCTCTGAACCTGCAGCTTCCTGCTTACACCCGTGACCTTATGCTACCCCTCTCTCCTTCCTTTGGAGCACCCTGACTGGGCCTCCTTTTTTGATCCCTTTCATGTTCATAAACACCTCTATCATGTCCCCTGGTAACTCCTCTCCTCCAGGGTGTACATGTCAAGCTCCTTGAGCCTCTCCTCATAGGTCCTCTCCTCCAGGCCCCAGATCATTTTGGTTGCCCTCATTTGGACCCTCCCTAGGAGTGTAATGTCTCTCTTTAAATGTGGCCTCCAAAACTGTGCACAATACTCGAGGTGTGGCCTAACCAAGCAGTTGTACAGTGGAAGGATCACTTCCGCCTTTCTGGAGGTAATCCTCCTGGCGATGCATCCCAGCATCCTATTTGCCCTTGCCGCTGCCCTCCTACAGGTCTCTGAGTTGTTCATTTTGACATCTACCACTACCCCCAGGTCCCTCTCACTCCTAGCTTGAATTATGTCCTCCCAGAGTATACCCCTGGCCTGGATTTCTGACTCCCAGGTGCAGAACCTTGCACTTCCTGCATTGAATTTTAGTTTCATTTTCCCAACCACCTTCCAGAGCCTCCAGGTCCTCCTGCAAGGCCACCTCCCTCCTCCCCGTCCACCACTGCACCTAGCTTTGAGTCATCTGCAAAGAGACTCATCGCACTCCTGATCCCCCTCCTGATGTCTGAGATATAGGCATTGAACGGGAGTGGCTCCAGCACTGACCTCTGGGGAACCCCACTAGTAACCCACCTAGGGGATGAGGCTAACCCTCCAACCACCACCTTCTGAGTATGCTCAGAGATCCAATTTCCTATCCATCTTAGCAACTGTCTCCCTACCCCCATTTCCTTCAGCTTAGCCAGCAGGCCACTGTGGGGTACCAAATCAAACGCCTTGCTAAAATCCAGAAAGAGGATGTTCACTGGCCTACCCTGTTCCAGGGCCCTCGTCACCCAGTCATAGAACTCAACAAGATTTGTCTGGCACGATCTTCCCGTGACAAAACCATGTTGCCTATTGTCCAAGCCCCCAGTTTGCTTCAGTAACCCCCCTAGCCTTTCCTTGACAATACCGTCCATCACCTTGCCGACCACCGATGTTAGGCTAACGGGCCTGTAATTTCCCGCCTCTTAGCAGATCCTCTTGTGGATCGGGTACAACATGGGCCTCCCTTCCTGCCTTAGGGCACCGCAGACAGTCCTCAAGAGATGTTGAAAAGTTCCGCTAGAGGGACTGCCAGAACATCTGTCAGTTCCCTCAGCACCCTGGGATGTATCTCATCTGGCCCAGGTGCTTTCTCCATCCGAAGGGACCTGAGGGCTTCCCTTACTCTCTACTGGGATTTCAGCCTTGTTCTCCCCTGTTTCACCATGCACTGCTGGTCCCCCACCTGTCTGTGCTGGCCACTCCCTTTCCCCAGACCCATCAGGGCCCTTGGTCTCTACCGGTCTAAGCCCCTTGCTCTGGTTTGCCCCGCCCCTCATGAGACCTAGCCCCTCCATCCCTGGTATAAACTGAGGGCAAAGTACTCATTTAGGACTTCTGCCTGTTCCCCAGCCTCCTGTGCCCAACCATCCCCTACCCTTATCTTGCTGATCTGCCCTTTACCTTACTTTTTCCCAATGTATTTAAAGAACCCTTTGCCCCGCCCCGGAGCCCACTGGCCAAGGACTGCTCCTTTTACCTTAGCTGCTCCACCACCCTGGTGACTCTCTTGGCTGTCGGCTCATATTCCTTCTGATCCCTTCACTCCTTGACCACTTGAGCACCTATAGGCTGCCTTCTTTCCCTCACCACCTCCTGTACCTCCCGGGTCCACCAGCAGGTTTCTGGCCTTACCGAACTTACACCTTTCCCTTGTGCAGGATCTGGCAACCTCCTGCATTCCCCTCCTAATGATCCCCCACCTGCTGTCAGCATCCATATCCAGCCCTATCCAGTCTAAATGATCTTTAAGGATCCTTCCCATCTCCCTGAAGTCTGCACCCTAAAGTCGGTTTCGACTGTCCTTGTTCAGCTTCCCCGAGGTGTCCAGGAAGAACCAGACTGTGGCGTGATCACTCCCAGCCAACGGGTCCCTCACTTCTAGGCCCCTAATCTGATTACTGTCCGCCAGGACCACGTCCAGTGTCCGGGCCTCCCTTGTTGGCTCACCCACCTGTTGTGTCAGAAATGCATCCTGGAAGACATCCAGCAGCCTCTGCTCTCTGGCCACTGGTGATGTCGTAGTCCCCCAGTCTGTTCCATAGCATGTTGAGGTCCCCCATTACTATTACCTTTCCCTTTCCTAATCTACAGTGTCCCTCGAGATTTGCCACAAAACTTACTTCCAGGATCTCTGCTAGTGCTGGTGGTCTGTATACCACTCCGACCTTTACTGTTACCCCCCTGCATCAGCAAAGTGACCCAAATAGCCTCCACATTCCCCTCTGCCTCCTCTACCCCTCCAGTACCCACGCCATTTCTGACTAACGGTGCATCCCTCTGAAAAGACTCTTCTGGGATATATACAGATTACGTTAAAGTATATCAGAACTTTGAAAACCAAGCTGAATTGGTTTTTGGGGCATGAGAAAAAATATTTTTATAAAGCTGTATTAGATAAATGGCATACAGAGAAAGAGCCTTTGTTTCAGGTATTAGAGGGGATAAACACAGACTTGTTATTGGAAAGCATTGTGGAACCTAGAATTCCACAGAAAATGCGCGACTTTGTGTGGTTATATGGTCACCAGAGAGTGAATGTGAAGGGAACTCAAAAGCACAAGCAAGTTGAAGAAAGGGGTTGTGGGAAAGCTCTCTGTTATGATCAGATAGAAACTGTGCATCATTTATACTTTGACTGCATGAAGAGTCAAGATTTCTGGAAGCAATTAGCTAGATGGTGGGGAGAAAAACTCTTTCAAAATATGAATTATGAAATCTTGGTATTAGGTCAAATTCCTGAATGATGGTTAAAATGGAAAAAGAGTACAATATATATGATTTTAGCTTGCATTAAGTGGTCTATTTGGCAAGCAAGATGTCAAAGAGTTCTTCAAAATAAAGAAGTTACCCTATAAGAAGTTTTATTTCAAATCCAAGGAGAGCTAGATAAAATTCATGAATATGAATTTCGAACTTTAGGACAGAAAGTGGGTTCAAAGTTATGGAAAAATGTTGGGTAGGTAGCCTAACCATCTTTTGTGCTTATGCTTTATTTATTGTATAGAATTATGCTGTTAAGATCTTTATATTTTGGACAAAGTCATATGTTTTGGGGATAAAAGTATTACATTGCTTATTATTGGACATAGTAGGAGATGCCTGTGTTTTGAGCACTATGTTTACAATATCATAAGGGTATGATATTGATGGTGGGTTCAGTGAATTGAAGAATGTTTTTTTTTCTCCTTGTGTAATCATTTGTTGTTTTCACTTATGTTGTGCTTTTGAATGTTGAATAACTATTCTCCTACTCTCTTCGATAAGTGTCATGGGATCTTTAACATCCACCTGAACTACCACCAATCCAGGCAGATGGGACCTCGATTTAACGTCTCATCCTAAAGATGGCACCTCAGAAGTGCAGCACCCCTCTCATGCTGCACTACAGTGTCAGTACTGAGATATTAACCCAAGTGCCAGATGTGGGAACTGAACCCACAGCCCTCTGATCTCCCGGCTTCAGAGGCGAGTGTGCTACCTACTGAGCCACTGACACTACACTGACAGGGCTTGAAAGACCTGAGAGACATGTCACAGGTATAAGAAAACAGCCTTTCAGATCCTTCGCTGATTTTTTTTTTTTTTTTTAATAGAACTGTCACTTAACTGTCGTGTGGCGGCTGCCCCCCTCTCTCCACGCACACGCACACCATACAGACTGGTAAAATAAAAACAAGGTAACTGAAACAACACTCGTTCAAGTGACTGGCATAATCACTTTAGCCAAATAAACAGTTCTCACTTTATTTACAAATTAAAAGAAAAAAGGCAGAGTTACAGCAGGTTTACTAGTTACATTCAGCAGTCGGCACACAGCGCTTTGGAGCAGCGTCTGTAGTATGATCACAAGGGAGTCTAGTAGAGTGGTTTTGAATGAGAAGCTCACGCTGCAGGCCTCTGGATAAGCAGACGGATTCATCGAGTTAGATCTGAAATAGATGCCAAAAATACAAAAAAAAGGTTATACAAAGTTGCTACACTAAAAAAAAAAAAAAAAGTCTGAAACCAACAAATCCAATTATGTTCACATGTAAATACATGGATGAGCAACAAAATATTGTTGGAATTCATTTCCCATCTGCTGTATGGTGGGCATCCTACTGTGTCGTAACTCCTAAATATCAGTTTTGTTTGCAAAATTGGCTTTGTTTCAGGTACTGCATAGACTTTAACGCCACAGAGGTGACATATCAGTGTATACTTTGCACAAACATGAACAATCCTGACGAGAACATCCAGGTTTCATATGAACATTTTTACATGACCTCCAGTAACAGTAACAAAGGTTGAAAAGTGCCTGTATACTTACTATGTTATTGCTTAATGTCTTTGCTACACTAACTGGAACCTATCAATTGTACATTGTATCGTTTGAAAGTCAATAAAAAAATGAATAAAAAAAACACAGTACAGGACAGGGGGGGAGGGAAGGGGAGGAGGGGTAGCAATGATAGTCAAAAACTGCATTGGCATAGGGGGAGTAGAGGAGGCGGAGGGAACCGTGGAGGCGATTTGGGTCACCTTGATAACAAGGGAGGGCAAGAGAGTAAAAAAAGGAGTGGTGTATAGACCCCCTGCCCTGGCGGAGGAGCTGGAGGACAGTCTGGTGGCAGATGTTAGGAGACACTGCAGACTGGGCAGAGGAACGGTGGTGGTGTTGGGGGACTTAAACATGCCAGGAACAGACTGGGAGACTATGACATCCTCTGTGACCAGGGAACAGAGGTTGTTGGATGTCTTTCAAGACGCTGCTCCTAACTCAGCAGGTGAGGGAACCGACCAGGAGGCACAGGTACTGGATGTGGTCCTGCAGACAGTGACCAGATTGGGGCCTGAGTAAAGGGACCCATTGGCGGGAGTGACTGTTACTGGTCTGGTTCTGCCTGGACCCAGAGGGTAGAAGGCTGCACAAAGACCGGAAGTAACCGACTCAGGGGTGGATTTAAGGAAATGGGAAGGATCCTTAGACATTTGGATGGGATTGGGTCAGACATGGACACTGATAGTAGGTGGAAATCATCAGGAGAGGGGTGCAGGATGCTACCAGCACCTGTGCAAGAGTAAGACGTAAAATGCGTAGGGCCCAAAAACCCTGTTGGTGGACCAGGGAGGTCCAGGAGGTGGTGGGGAAAGAAAGCAGCCTATAAGCAATTCAAGGGCTCAAGGAGGAAAGGGATCGAGGGAGTACGAGCTGATGGCTAGAAGGGTCACTAGAGTGGTGAGGGCGGCCAAGGCAAGGAAGAGCAGAACCTGGCCAGGAAATTAGAGAGGGAACAAGGGTTCTGATACATTGGGGAAAACGAAGGGTGAAGGGCAGATTAGCAGGATTAAATCAGGGGAGAGATGGGCACAAGACCCGGGGAGCAGGCTGAGGTACTAAATGAGTACTTCACCTCAGTTTTCACCAGGGAAATTGGGGGTGCTGCATCATACATGGGAGGAGACAGAGATACTGAGGAGGGGGGGACCCTTACCGATCGGCAGGTCTGGGGAGGGGAGGGATAAGCAGGGAGAAGGGGTACCAGAAGTGGAAATCACAGCTGAGAGAGTGAGGGAAGCCCTCAGCTCCCTTAAGACGGAGAAAGCACCGGGTCCGGATAAATTACATCCCAGAGTGCTGAAGGAACTTGCAGATGTCCTGGCAAAACCCCTGGCAGAGCTTTTCACCATCTCTCTGAGGACAGGGTGGGTGCCCCAAGACTGGAAGGTAGCGCATATAGTGCCTATCCACAAGGGGGGATCAAGGGAGGTGGCAGGGAACTACAGGCCTGTCAGCCTGACCTCGGTGGTGGGCAAGGTGATGGAGGGCATTGTCAAGGAGAGGCTAGGGGGACCTGGATAAGTCAGGTGCCTGGACGATAGACAGCATGGATTCATCCCGGGAAATCGTGTCAGACAAACCTGGTGGAGTTCTATGACTGGGTGACAAGTGCCTTGGACCTGGGTAGACCAGTAGATGTCCTCTTTCTGGACTTCAGCAAGGCATTTGACTCTGTTCCTCACGTGGGCCTGTTGGATAAGCTGGGAAAATGGGGTGGGGAACCAGATGATCAGATGGATAGGCAATTGGCTCCAGGACCGGACCCAGAGGGTCGAGTTGGTGGGATAGTCTCATCCCCAAGAGGGTCATTAGTGGGGTCCCACAGGGATCAGTCCTTGGCCCTTCTGTTCAACGCCCACGATCTAACATAAGGACAGGAATCAGGAGTGAGATGAGTCTCTTTGCAGATGACTCAAACTGGGGCAGTGGTGGATGGGGAGGAGGGAGGGAGGGTGGCCTACAGGGGGACCTGGAGGCTCTGGAAAGATGGTCTAGAAAGTGGAAGCTGAGGTTCAATGCAGGGAAATGCAAGGTACTCCACCTGGGGCCAGAAACCCAGGTCAAGTGTACACCCTGGGGGGAAATGCTACAAGTCTCGATGGCTGAGAGGGACCTGGGGGTGGTGGTGGATGTCAAGATGAACAACTCTGAGACTTGTAGGAGGGCAGCAGCCAAGGCCAACAGGATGCTGGGATGCATCGCTAGGGGGATCACCTCCAGAAGGAGGGAAGTGATACTCCCTCTGTATAACTGCTTGGTGAGGCCGCACCTTGAGTACTGCATGCAGTTTTGGAGGCCACACTTAAAGAGGGACATTAACCTCCTGGAGAGGGTCCAGAGGAGGGCAGCCAAAATGATTTGGGGCTTGGGGACAGGACCCATGAGAAGAGCTAAATATGTACACATTGGAAGAGAGAAGGGACCGGGGGACATGATAGAGGTCTTTAGGTACATGAAGAGGGTAAATAGGGGAGGAACAGTTGGGGTGCTTCAAGGAAGGAAGGAGGAAGGGCCACTAGAGGGCATGGCTGGAAGCTGGAGGGGGAAGATTCAGGGAGAAAGGAGGAGGTGCTACTTCACTGAGAGGGTGGTGGAGCTATGGAATGCACTGCCTAGGGACTGGTGGAGGCAGAGACAGTAGAGGGGTTCAAGAGGGGTGGGACAGGTACAGGGAAGGGTTCTGGAAGCAAAATCCAATGCAGCAAGAATATCCGGAACTGGGAAGGGAGAAGCCAGAGAAGGCGAGTGGGACAGCAAGGTCAGCACCCAGGTTGGGGACTGACCAAACGAGCAGACACGAAAGACCATTAGGCCTATTCTGCTGGCATTTTAGTATGTTAGTAAACGTTTATGCTTTTGCAAATTTGGTACCTTGCGCTGTCTGAGGTCCTGTGTTATACCTTGCTTGTCACTTTTTGCCACTGTAAGTTCTTGCAGGTTTGTAAATAACCAAAGTAGCAGACCTAGGAGGGGCTGTGGACATGGCCTATGTAGACTCTAGCAAGGCATTTGACACAGTCCCACACAAAAGATTAATAAATTAGACAGCCTGGGAGTTGGCCCCAGGGTGGTAGCCTGGGTAAAAAAAAAAAATGACTGGACAATAGGACACAGAGGGTAATGGTAAACTGAGTCCACTCTGAAGAAAGGGGGGTTATTAGTGGGGTACTGTAGGGTTCAGTAGTAGGACCGGTCCTCTTTAATGTCTTTATAAGTGACATTGCAGAGGGACTGGAAGGAAAAGTATCCCTATTTGCAGACAGCACAGAGATCTGCAACAGGGTTGATACACAAGGTGGGGGTGGAAAGGATGAGAAGGGACTTGGCAAGGTTGGATGAATGGTCAGAAGTTTGGCAGCTTAAATTCAGTGCAAAGAAGTGCAAAATGATGCACCTGGGAAACAAGAACCCAGGGGAAGATTACACAACTGGGTGGAGTATTAACAACAACAGCAACAGCAGCAGCAGCAGCAAGGGACCTGGGGGTAATCGTATCAGATGAGCTAAAGGTGGGCAAGCAATGTGAGAAGGCAGTAAGGATGACTGGGGGGATACTGGGATGCACAGGGAGAGGCATTACCAGTAGAAAACAGGAAGTTCTAGGGACATGGATATGTTGTTCATCCACACTTATTGGCAGGTTCCTTGCCGCTTTAAATCTTGCCAGAAGGTCTTCAGCTTGGCTCCTCCACCCACCCGGGTGGTAAAACTCTCAGCTCCGCCTCATGACGCCAGATCTTCCTTACCGCTTGGAAGCTCAGGTTCCCTCCTTAACGCTCTGCGTATAAGACTGGTTCCTAATTCTTCGAATTTTCGAAATTAAAAGTTTTTGCTAAAAAGACTTCGGTCTTCTCTCCCTCGCGGCTGCGATGGACAAATCGACTCCCGGTTTCCGGAGATGCCCTTGCGGGCAGAAGATGTCTCGGACGGATCCGCACTCCACGTGCGTCTACTGCTTGGGCCTTGAGCACGACCCGCAGGCCTGCGACCTGTGCTCTTCCTTTTCGGCCTACGTCCCTAAGTCCGGCTGCCCGCTTACAACTGGGGCGTCCTGAGAAGAGATTTCCGTAAAGTCAAAGAGGCCCAGTCAGCGGTGTCCGCGGGCGCGGCTCGGGCGGATCAGCTCAGCAGATGATCGCCTCAAGAGGAGGCGGCGCTGATCGCTTCTACCGGCCGCGTGCATTTGTCCCGCTATCTCTCGGTGCTCTTATTCGCTTCCTTTAAGGAGCTTTGTCTGACCCTCTCGACAAAGGTGAGGTCCAACTTCTTCTGGACCGCTTTCTCGTCCAAAAAGAGAGACAAGAGTAAGTCTCACCGTCGACACTTGGGAGCGGGAAAGATCCCTCTCCCTAGTAGTCGGCCGTCGACGATCGTCGACTCTCGGCTTCGCCACTGGTTTCACGGTGTCCCCGCCAGGCCAGTTGACCGAGACTTCCGACGCGGGTCGAGATTTTCTCGACCTGCTGGACGGGTTGTCGGCCAGAGAAGCTGAGAACTCTCTCCCGTTCCCCGGTGGGAGTTGAGGATCCCGCCGGCTCGCCTGTGCCTCCGCTTCGAGCCTTCAGTTGAATCGTCCCAACCGAGGGAGTGCCGATTCCCCGCGACACCGCCCTGCATCGTCCTCAGCTTAGCCGAGGTTCTCTGTCTCTGACGCCTTCGCGGTCCAGCTGATCCCGCCGTCATAGGCGGTCTTGGTCTCGGCACCACGGCAAGCGGCGCCGCCGCTCATCCTCTTCCTCCTCCTCGGACGAGAGGGAGGCTTCGGCGCAAGTTGCGTCGGAGGTATGAGGAACTCATGTGGCAACAGCTCCTTCTGACCGGGAATAAGCCGACGCCAGCGTCTTCCCCGGCCATTAAGTGGCTGTCACTGGAGCAGCCGAAACAACCCCTCGTTTTAGCCGAGGAGCCTGTTCCCAGGCCGGTTGTTCGGCCAATTCCAGCTGCCCCACCGATTCCGGTGGGACCTCCGCCTCCACAGCAGTTAGTTGGGCTCCGACCAAAATTCTCGGTCCGTCAGGACTGCCCCATAGGTTGTCTGTCACCCCCACTCCCGATAGACCTCGGCAGGTGGAGGGTGGCTCAGGCCCGAGGCAGCTCTTTGAGGACTCTTCCGAGTCCGAGGATGATTGCTCCCTTTTCTCCAAGCGAATGGACTTGGAGTCCTCAGGAGGACAGTCGGTGGATGATAGCCCTTCGTCCTTCTTAGGATTGCTTCGGCTCATCTCGGAGTCCACCGGGATGAAGCTCGAACCCGTTTCTAAATGGGCCAGGTATCCGCTCACGGAGATTCTGGACAGAGGGGATTCCCCTACGGAGGCCTTTCCGGTGGCCGAGACCATAGTGGGTCCGCCTTGGAGCTCTGGCAGCACCTGCTTCCTGTCCTGCGCCCGGCCAGGATGGCCAGGAAGTATGCGGTCCCTACCGTTCCCTGTCCGTTGAACACCCGCTGAGGGGTTGGTTACCGACAGCATTTTCCGCGTGCCGGAACGCTAGGATGTGGACAAACCTCCCGGCCAAGGAGTCCAAGAATTGACCATGCGCCGGCTAAAAGTCTATGCTGCGTCCTCTCTCTGCCTTCGCCAGGCCAGTTCGGCCGTCCTCATGGCACATTTTTCTCATGCCCTGTTGGGCTCCCTGGATGAGGTTGTCCCTCATCTTCCCGCGGATCTGCAGACTACGGTCAGGCAGGTGCAGGACCAGGGCAGGGCAGTGGCCAAACAGCAGCTCCAGACTGCTTTAGACATTGGGGACTCATGTGCCAGGTCTGTGGCAGCCGCAGTGGCTATGCGTCGTCGGGCTTGGCTGAGGATATCCACCTTTACTTCGGATACCCAGCACAAGTTGGCGGATGTTCCCTTTTTGGGGACTGACCTCTTCGGCCCTGGGGTGGAAGGTCATCTGCAGAGGATCGAGAAGTCCAGTGCTACCTTGACTCGGTCTCTTCCGGCCAGCAGGACAAAGGCCGCAAACCACAGCCTAAGCCCTTTCGTCCTTCTGCGCCACGGCGCCTGGCCCAGCAACTAGGCCAGCAGGCTCGGCTTGGCATCCCAAACCTCAGCCCGGAGCTTCTCCAACAGGAAGCAGGGAGGTAAAGGCCCAGGAGGTCCCTCGGCCGGTCCCTCCTCCAAGCCTGCCCAGTGACGGGCTGAGGGTGTCACCCCAACCCCGCACCTCACTCCCAGGTTCCCCGTGGGGACGGCTCCGCACTTCTTTTCCGCCTGGTCCGTTATTACCACGGACAGGTGGGTATTGGAGGTGGGAAAAGGCCTGCCTCTAGAATTGAGCAGGCCCCGCCCTTCAGAGCTGTCGCACCGGGGCCTCTGGGTCCGCAGCTCACTGTCGGCCTGCCGGGCCAACATCGCCTTCTCCTTCCAAAAGGAGGTGATCAGGAGGTGGCAGACCCTCCCTCAGACCCGGGTTTGTGTCCAGGTACTTCCTGGTTCCAAAGGACGGGGCTGCCCATTCTCGACTCCACACGACCTGAACAAGTTCCTAAGGTCTCGAACCTTCAGGATGGTCACTCTGGCTCAGATAATACCATCCCTGGAACACGGCGTGTGGTTCTGCTCTCTGGACCTGCAGGACCGCTCTTCACGTCCCTATCCGTCCGTCCACATCGGAGATTCCTTCGGCTTTGAGCGGAGGGATCCCTCTTCGAGTTCCGAGCCATGCCCTTCGGCCTGTCTCCAGCTCCCAGGGTCTTCACCAAATGCATTGCAGTGGTGACAGTTTTCTTGCGGTGCCGAGGGGTCCAGGTGTACCCTTACCTGGACGATTGGCTGATAGCAGCCCCCTCCAGACAGGAGGTGGAGCGGTCTAGAGATCTGTCCCTCCAGGTTTGCTCTCAAGTCGGCCTTCTCATCAACGAGGCCGAGTCGGAACTCGAGCCGAAGCAGGTGATTCTGTTTATCGGGGCAGAGCTCAACTCTCTTCGAGCCAGAGCACGGCTCCCGGCGGACAGGGCCGAGGTTCTACCTCCTTTGCCCAATCATTTCTGGTTGGGCAATTGCGCCTGCCGGGACTTCCTGCGCCTCCTGGTCTCATGGCGGCCTGTACCAGCGTGGTCCGTTGGGCACGCTGGCACATCGCCTCCCTTCAGTGGGACTGGCCAGCCAGTGGTCACAACGCTGCGATCCATTGGACCAGCTAGTGATGGTGACCCTGGAGATGTGGGAACGCCTCTGGTGGTGGACCGCTCCATCTCATCTGCAGGAGGGCATCCCGTTTGTCCGCCCGGAGCCACAGTCTCTCTATCGACCGATGCCTCTCTGATGGGTTGGGGTGCCCATCTGGGAGCACCAGCGACGGCCTCTGGTCCCCTGGAGTCCGATGCCACATCAACCTGCTGGAGCTCCGCGGTCCGCCTAGCTCTCACCGCCTTTGCTCCGTTTCTCCGGGGTCAAGTGGTCCGAGTCCAGACGGACAATACCACGACCATGTACTACCTAAACCGCCAGGGCGGGACGCGTTCCATGCTTCTATGCAAGGAAGCTCCCATTTGGTCACTGTGGCGCAGCCTGGAGGCGGATCTCCTAGCCATTCATGTGGCAGGAGCCTCCAACACCCTGGCCGATGCCCTGAGCCGGATAGGGGCTGCATCTCACGAGTGGTCTCTCCTGCCGGAGGTAGTACAAGATCTGTTCTCCCACTGTTTGCCTCCAGGGAGAACGCGAAGCTGAGGCTGTTTCATGCCCGCCCCCCTCAGCAGGGCTCGCTGCAGGGGGATGCCTTCTCAAGGCTGTGGACCCCGGGCCTCTTCTACACCTTTCCCCCATTTCCCTTGATTCACAAGGTGCTTCTCAAAGCAAGGAGGGACAAGGCGCAGGTGATTCTGATAGCCCCAGACTGGCCCCGCCAGTTCTGGTACCCAGATCTCCTCAGCCTCAGCTCCAGGCTCCCGAGGCAGCTTCCAGCTCGCCCGGACCTGCTCTCAGTAAATCAGGGGAAGGTGTTCCATCCGGACCTTCAATCCCTGCACCTGACGGCCTGGTTCCTGAGCGGCTAGAGTTCCAGGCCTTGGGTCTTTCCGACGAGGTCCTCAATGTTGTTGAGGCGTCCCATAAGGAGTCGACCAGGAAATGCTATGCCTTCAAATGGAAGAGATTTTCCATTTGGTGTCAGGGCAAGGGCTTGGACCCTTCCTCCTGTCCTTTGGCAAGCATCTTGGACTATTTATGGTCCCTTTCTAGTCAAGGGCTTAGGTCGTGACCCTAAGGGTGCACCTGGCAGCCATCTCTGCTTACTGGGCGTGGGCGGGAGCAGTCGGTGGCGCAGGAGAAGGTGGTCTGGCGCTTTTCAAAGGCCTTGATCACATTTCCTCCGGTGCAGAACCTTCACCCGTGATTTACTGCTGGTACTGGCAAAGCTCATGGGCAAGCCATTTGAACCAATGCACAGGTGTGAACTCTCTCACCTGTCGTGAAGCCTGCCTTCTTGGTGGCTATCACGCCAGCCAGAAGGATGGGAGAACTCCAGGCACTCTGCATCGAGTCTCCTTACCTGGTCTTCCACAGGGACAGGTTGTCCTGCGCCCCACCGAAATTCCTTCCAAGGTGGTGTCGGAGTTTCACCTTAACCAGGTGTTGACTCTGCCGGTGTTCTACCCCAATCACACCTCGGAGGCCGAATACAGGCTCCATACTTTGGACCCTAGAAGGGCGCTCGCTTATTATAAGGAGCGCACGGCTGAAATTCGGGGAGAGGTTCGCCAGCTGTTTGTCACCTACGCTGAAGCCGCACCTGGCAGACCTGCAGCCAAGCGGACGATAAGCAGGTGAGTCACCTCCTGCATAGATCTCTGCTACAAGTTGGCGGGCATGGAGCCTCCCAGAGGGATAAGAGCTCATTCTACCCGCCATACTGCTGCATCGGTGGCTGCTTCCAGGGACGCCCTATCCAGGAAATCTGCTGGGCTGCTACCTGGAAGTCAGCACACACCTTCATTACCCATTACCACATCGACCTTGAGTCACGCCGGGATGCTGGTTTTGGGGCCTCGGTTCTCCAGTCTTTATTCCCTAAGTAGGGGGTGTGCGCCTTGCCTCCCTCCTCCCGGAGAACTGCTAGGAGTCTGCCAATAAGTGTGAATGAACAACATATCCATGTCCCTAGAAATACAGGTTACTCACCTGTAACAGGAGTTCTAGGAATGGTATATGTTGTTCATCCACCCGACCCACCCAACCTCCTCCCGGCTGACCTACAACCTGAGCTTCCAGCGGGCCAGATCTGGCGCCATGGGGCGGAGCCGAGTTTTACCACCCGGGTGGGTGGGAGGAGCCAGCTTGAAGACCTTCCGGCAAGATTTAAAGCGGCAAGGAACCTGCCAATAAGTGTGGATGAACAACATATACCATTCCTAGAACTCCTGTTACAGGTGAGTAACCTGTATTTGTTGTCCCTCTGTACAGATAGTTGGCGAGACCTCAGCTGGAGTACTGCGTGCAGTTCTGGAGACCCCATCTCCATAAGGACATCGACAGGATGGAGGCAGTTCAGAGGAAGGCAGTTAAAATGGTGCAGGGTCTGCAACAAAAGCCATACAAAGAGAGACTAAAGGAGCTTAATATGTATACCCTTGAGGAGAGAAGGGAGAAGGGGGGACATGATAGAAACTTTCAGGTACCTCATGGGAATCAACAAAGTCCAAGACAGTAGCATCTTTCAGGAAAAAGAGATGTGCAAGAACAAGGCGACACAGTTTTAAGATTTGGGGGGGGGGAGTGTGGCTTTGAGGCAATGTGAGGAAGTATTTTTTCACAGGGAGGGTGGTGGACGCATGGAATGGCCTTCCTGAGGAGGTCTTGGGGTCAAAAACAGTGGGGGAATTCAAAAATGCATGGGACAGACATAAGGCATTTCTGATGGGAGGGGGTAGGAAGAAGTAGGCTGTTGGTTAACTAGGATCTGCAGCTTATCCATTAGGTAGGGAAATGGGCAGACTAGGTGGACCAAGTGGTCCTTATCTGCCGTCAAATTCTATGTTGCATTTTGTATTGTACATTGCACCTGTCAGTTTACTTTGTCACTTTTAATTTATTGAATTTCTCACCACTTTAGACCCCCCCTTTCCTGTTGTACCTGGAAATGAGCTCTGACTCAGTGTGCCACTCTCTGTTAACAAATGTTTTTAATAAATTCACGGGGGCATATTATTTAAAACTGCTTCTGCCTTCATGCCAGCTCTAGCTGGGATCGACTTTTACAGGGTCCTTCAAAGAACTGTGCCAGTCACTGCCAACCCTCGGGCAGGGACCCTCAGAGCACAAATCTAAGTTGAAGAGAGAGTCCAAAAACAGTCTCGGCAGCATTCGTGGGATCGGGAGCACTCTCGGTCAAGAACTTCTGATTCCGTGCTTCTCTGGATCTGACTTGGGTCGAATTCTTGGCCCAGGCTGCCGGCTCCACGGTAAGCCCGTCGAGCCAGAGACACTGGTTAATCTTCCGGCTGAGATTTTTCTGGAGTCGGTCAACCAGTTGTCGACTGAAGAGGCTGACACTTCCTTATCCAGGACTCCGGTCTTGACTCATACCGTGGGAGGGACGGATCAGTCCTCTGACCTGCCACCTCTGGTCTCTGACCAAGACGAGCCTTGGCACTTGCCGACTCCTTCCGAGCCCCACTGCTGGTCGAGGTCTCTGTCTTCATCCTGTGGGTCGAGTGGTTCCGGCCGGCTTCAGCGCTCCCGCTCTCAGCACCACGGGAAGCGGTGCCACTGCTACTCTTAATCCTCATCCTCCTCGGGTGAGGAGAGGCTTTGGCGCAAACTGCGTCAGTGCTTCGAGGATTTTGTGGCAACAACTGGCACTCACCGGCATTAAGCTGTATGCAGTTACCGTGCCCGCCATCACCTAGCTTTCGTCTGACTGGTCAACACCTTCTCTGTCTCGGTAACTTCCTGAGGCAGTCCTGGCTTGACCAACGCCAGCATCTCCACCGATTCCCATGGAACGCCACCTGCCCAGCCAAAGACCGGTAGCCGACCAAGGAGTCTGGAGCGTGGCCAGCTTCCCAGCGGCTGTCGGTCACGGTCACCTGACTGACGCGGAGGGTCAGCAGGGACTCTGGCGGTTGACCCCTCTTTGACTCCTCGGAGTCGGAGGGTTCCTCCTTGCACTCCCGTCCAGTCGAGGAGTCAGTGGGTGATCTCTCGACTGACGAAGGTCCTACCTCTTTTTTGGGCCTTCTCCGCGAGTATGAAAATGGAGCCTGTCCAGAAACGGGCTCATTACCCATTGATCGAGATCCTCAACGGGGCAGCTACTCCCAACGGATGCTTTCCCGGTGGCAGAGGTCATTGTTGGCCCTGCCCTGGAGCTCTGGCAGTGCCCCGCTTCTTGCCCTGTACCTTCTGCCCGGATGGCTCGCAAATATGCGGTACTTACCAGTTTCCTCTCGGGATCTACGGAACACCCCTCGACTGAGGGGCTGGTGGCCAATTCTGTGTTTAGGCGCTCCGGCAGCACTGGGGATGTTGACAGGCCGCCTGACAGAGTCCAAAAACTTGGACCATGCGGCAAAAAATGTCTGCTCTGCCTCCTTGCTTGGTCTTCGCCAAGCAAGCTTGGCCCTCCTTATGGCCCACTTCTCCCGTGCTCTGCTCAGCACCCTGGATGAGGCGCTGCCTTATCTACCAGCGGACCTCCAGACCACAGTCAGACAGGTCCGGGACCAGGGTCGGGCTGTTACAAATCAGCAGCTCCAGACAGCCATGGACATTGGGGACTCCTGTGCCTGCTCCATGGTGGCCGCAGTAGCCATGCGCCGCAGGGCTTGGCTGAGGATCTCGACCTTCATGGTCATGATAACACTCAGCACAAGCTGGCAGGTGTTCCTTTCCTGGGCACCTACTTCTTCGGGCCCGGGGTTGAGGGCCACCTCACCCGCATCGAGCAGTTTAATGCCACTTTGGACTCCATGACATCTGCTCAAAAGGACCCCAAGGGCTCCAAGCAGCAGCAGAGAAGGAAGCCCTTTTGGTCCGCCTCTACTCCTGCAGCCAAACCAGCCCAACCCCAGACTGGTCAGCAGGCCCAGGCCTGGTGACCTCGGCCGAAGTCAGTGGCCTTGGTCTCCATAAGCCTGGGGGGAGAGGCTCTGGTGGCCCCTCAGCCAGACCTTCCTCCTCCTCTAAGCCTGCACAGTGATGGAATGAGGGGTGCCTCCCTCATGCCTGTCCCACCTACCCTAGGTTCTCCTGTGGGGTGCTGGCTCTGCCACTTCCTTTCCTTCTGGTCCACTGTCACCACAGACAGGTGGGTTCTCGAGGTGGTGGGTCAGGGTCTTCCTCTGGAATTTTAGCAGTACCCTCCTTGCTGGGCCTGCACCCCATGGGATGACTTGGTATCTGCAGACATTCTATCAACTCTCAGAGATGACGTAGCCCAGCTCCTCTGCAAGGAGTTCATGGCTCCTGTCACGGATTGTCCGGAACACCCAGGGTTTGTCTTCAGGTACTTCCTGGTGCCAAAATGGATGGGGAGCTGGCACCTTATTCTAGATCTACATGACCTGTACAAGTTTCTCAAGTAGTACACCTTCAAGATGGTAACTCTGTCACAGATCATACCATCTCTAGAGCAGGACATGTTATTTTGCTCCCCTGGATCTTCAGGACACGTTCTTTCACATCCCGATCTGTCCATCTCACAGAAGGTTCCTCCACTTCCGAGCAGAGGGAGCTCTTTATGAGTTCTAGGCCAATGCCATTCGACCTGTCCTTGGCTCCCAGGTTCTTCACCAAGTGCATTGCAGTGGTGGCAGCTTACCTGAGGTGCCGAGGGGTCCAGGTTTACCTCTACCCAGACAAATGGCTTATAGCAGGTCCTTTCAGGCAGGAGGTGGAGGGTCCAGGGACCTGGCCCTCCAGACCTGCATCAAACTTGGCCACCTAGTCTACAAGGCCAAGTCGGAACTCATACCTTCACAGGTGATCAGCTTCATCAGGGCGACTCTCGACTCTTATAGGAGCCTGGCTCCTGGCGAACAGGGAGGAGACTCTCTCCTCTTTTGCCTGATCATTTCAGGTTGGGCAATTGCACCCTGCCAGGGACTTCCTGCGCCTGCTAGGACATATGACAGCCTGCGCCAGCATAGTTCGATGGGCCCGCTAGAGAATGTGCTCCCTGCAGTGGGAGCTGGCCAGCCAGCGGTCTCCGTGCAGGGATCACTTCAACCAGCTGGTCACTGTTGACCCAGTGCATGTGGGATGCTCTCCAGTGGTGATTAGTTCCAGAGCATCTGCAGAAAGGGATCTCGTTTATCCGATCAGGGCCGCTGGCCATCCTGATGACCGATGCCTCTCTCATAGGCTGGGGTGCCCACGTGGGGGAACACAGAGTCCATGGACTCTGGACCCATGAGGAGTCCCGATGTCATATCAACCTGCTGGAGCTCCGAGCAGTCCGGCTGGTGCTGACTGCATTCGCTCCTCGCATCCAGGGTCAGGTGATCCAGGTCCAGATGGACACCACCACAACCATGTACTACCTCAACAAACAGGGCGGGGTCACACTCCTTGCTACTGTGCTAGGAGGCTCTCCATGTGTGGACTCTCGTGCGCAACCTGGAGGTGATGATCTAGCCATCCATGTGGCAGGGGCCTCCAACCAGCTGGCGGACACCTTCAGCCATGTGGGCGAGACGTTTCACGAGTGGTCTCTCCACCCAGAGGCAGTACACAGTCTGTTCTCCCAGTGGGGCATCCCTCAGATAGATCTGTTCTCCTCCAGGGAGAACGCAAAGCTGAGGTTGTTTTGTGCCTGCCCCACAGCAGGGGAATGCCTTCTTAAGGCCCTGGACCCCAGGCCTCTTCTGTGCCTTCCCACCACTTTCCATAATTCACAAGGTGTTACTCAAGGTCAGTAAGGACAAGGCACAGGTGATCCTGGTGGCTCCGGGCTGGCCCTGCCAGTTTTGGTACCCCGATCTCCTCAGCCTCAACAGCAAGCTCCCATAGCGTCTTCCTCTCTGCCCAGACCTGCTCTCCATCAATCGGGAAGGTACTCCATCCAGACCTTCAATCCCTGCACCTGACAGCCTGATTTCTGAGCAGCTAGAGTACCAGTCTTTGGGTCTGTCTGACAATGTTCTCACTGCTGTGGAGACATCTTGGAAGGAGTCGACCAGGAAATGCTATGCCTTAAAGTGGAAGAAATTCTCTATTTGATGCCAGGGCAGGGGCTGGACCCCTTGTCCTGTCCAGTGGCTAGCATCCTTGACTACCTGTGGTCTCTCTCTAACTCAGGCCTTTGGTCGACGACCCTTAACGTGCACCTGACAGCCATCTCTGCTTACTGGGTGTGGGCCGGTCAGCAGTCAGTGATGCAGGAGAAGGTGGTCTGGTGCTTTTCCGAAGGCCTTGGCCACATTTCCCCTCCGGTGCATGAACCACCACCACCTTGGGATCTGTTTCTGGTTTGGGAAGAGCTCATGGGCATGCCATTCGATGCACAGATGTGACATGTCTCACCTGTCATGGAAGTCTTTCTTCCTTGTGGCTATCATGTCAGTCAGAAGGATTAGTGAGCTCCAGGTGCTTTCGGTGGAGTTTCCTTACCTGGTCTTCCACAGGGACAGGGTTGTCCTGCACCCTAGCCCGAAGTTCCTCCTGAAGGTTGTGTCAGAGTTTCACCTTAATCAGGTGATTTAATCTCCCAGTGTACTTCACCAATCACACCTCAGAGGCTGAACACAGGCTCCATATTTTGGACCTGCGGCGATCGCTTGCCTACTATAAGGAGCGCATGGCTGGAGTTCAGAGAGAAGTTTGCCCACTATTTGTCACCTACGCTGAAGTGGCACCTGGCAGGCTGGCAGCTTAGTGGACGATTTGCAGGTGGATTATATCCTGCATTGACCTCTGCTATTGGTTGGTGAGTAGGGAACCTCCAGTAGGGTTAAGGGCTCATTCCACACGTCATACTGCTGCCACGGTGGCTGCTTCCAGGAACGTCCCCCATCCAGGAAATCTGCAGGGCTGCTACCTGGAGATCAGCACACACCTTCATTTCCCATTACCACATTCACCTTGAGTCATGCCGGGATGCTAGTTTTGGAGCCTCAGTTCTCTAATCTCTGTTCCCTAAGTAAGGGGTGTGCGTCTTACCTCCCTCCTCCCAGAGAACTGCTAGGAGTCTGCCAGAAAGTGTGGATAGAACATCACATCCATGTCCCTAGAAGAACAGGTTACTCACCTGTAACAGTAGTTCTAGGAGTGTTATATGATGTTCATCCGTGCTGACCCACCCGACCTCCCCTGGCTTTGGCACATAACACTGCTTCCAGTGGGCAAGATATGGCACCATGGGGTGGAGCCGAGGGAGTTACTACCGGGATGGGAGGAGCCTGCTTGAAGACTTTTCCGGACAGTCTTAAAGGGAAAGACAACTGCCAGAAAGTGTGGATGAACATCATATACCAATCAATCAATCAAATCTTTATTTATCCAGACGAACACCATTGAGCAAGCTCATTTACAAGGTGGACCTGTATCACACAACGTCAGGAACATTGCATTTATGTACAGGCAAGAAAACAAACAAGTACATACATAATAAAAACAAGCAAGGTACAATAACAAGTAATGGCGTAGTATACAAGTATCAGTCCTGGAACTACTGTTACAGGTGTGTAATCCGTTTTTCTATGCACACCCCATGGAGTGTCTTATTGCACTTATAAAATGGGCTCCTTCTTTTAAAACTTTTTACAGTTTGGGGGGGCATGTTTATATAGAAACATTAGATTTACTTGTGTGCATTTATGATAAAATAGTCCTTCCACCCTCTGCAAATGATGTGATTGATGTCATTGTACTACTGTTGGACAAAGTTTGTCCTTTGCTGGCATCGAGATTCAACATTATAGAATGTCTACCATGGAATACATGGATTGAAAATTCTGCTTAGTTCCACTGACACTGTTCCTCTGCATACATACTGTGTGTGTGTGTATTCATATATATATATAGATACACACACACACACACACGCGCGAGCATATAGGGTAGTGTATGGGGAACCATACACTACAAGGCTATTCTTCCACCGAGTGGATACAGTGCCGACTGATGAGGTCTCCAAGTTGGCATTATATCTATGAGGTCCACTGTCTATCCACATTGGATCTACAGGTCCACTGTCGGGGCAAGCAGAAGAGATTTCCCTGATGAGCTCGTAAAGATAGAAGGGGGGGGTCACTGTCAGCAAACAAACAGTTTGAAATGAAAACTATAAACAGTAGTTATTATATCTAATTTGTTTGTGTGTAAGGAAAGTGTGTTGCTCAGAGAAACAACATTTAATTAATTTTATTTTTTATTTGAGGTAGTTTTGTTTTTAGGGCCCAGTTGAAGTTTGTTTTACAAAGTAAAGGTAGCAGCCCTGTTTGTGATAGAAGATCAATTCTGGTTGTAGGGGGACTGATGGAAGATAGTTTGGTTGTAGGAGGACTGATTTGCTTATTGTGTGATGTGGTTTAGGACCAGGAGACTGTGCATGAAACAGATCTCATGCATGGTCATGTGATACATTTCAACCAATGAGACGTCTTTATTTTGGATGCCCATTTTATAAGGAAACATAGTCTCCACTTGCTTTACTGCTTCAGGTGCCCATTACCTGTATGTACCAGACTTGGCCACCCGAATGTGGTTAGAGACCCTCATCTTTGCTTTGTTGTCTTGCTATAATTAGTGTTGCCAGTCCTTTCTGTGTCCTGTCGCTTGAAAATATTGGGTGCCTCATCTCAGGGCCCTCTGTAGGGGCCACTTTGATGGCACTGTCTTGCAAGGGTCCACTTTTCTCTTTAGTGAAAACTGAGCTAAAACCTTTTGCTCATCCTCCTCTATCACCCTAACCCCCCCCCCCGCTAACCTTATGATTTCCCTCCTTATCCTTTTTGCTCTTAATATATCGGAAGAACTGTATTTTCTGCAGTTTACCCCCTCTGTAGTATGCAGCTCTGTGTGAGTGGTTTTTCTTCACTCTTTACCCCCTCTGCAGTACACAGCTGTGTCTGCTTTTGCCTCCCTAAGGCCCCCTTTACCACCCTTGTTTTCGGTAACTGTTCTCCCCGTTCTTCCTCCCCCTGCTTTTCTTTATACTTCTGGAAGGCCTTGTTTTTTGCCGTCACCACTTCCTGGACTCTTATGGAGAACCATAACAGTCTCTTGAACTTGTTCTTTTTGGTTAATGTTCTCATGCATAGCTTAGATGCCTTGAAAAGCATCCTTAATTGCCCCCATCTCTCTTCCATTCCCCCCATGTTGTCCACCCTAACTTCCATGGCTAGCTCCTTCAGCCTTTAAAGTCCACCCTTCTGAAATCCTGGGCTTCAGCTCTCAATTGGGGTTTTCCGGTCTCAAGGGCAAGTTCAAACCCAATGGAGTTATTGTTGCTGGCCACCTGCCCGTTATGCTCACGATGGTTCACCCACGGCAGATGTCCCCAGCGTCGTCTTCTTCATCCCCGAGGATGGAGCTGCCACCACAGCATCCCTTGGTGGTCACTTCGAAGAAGGGCTTGCGTGATGCTGCCGGCTTTTGGTGGAAATCACCCTGTTCAAGGACACCAGGATTGTTCACAGTGGCAAAAGGTTGAGGGCCATTTTTGAGGAATCCTCAGATGACTCTGAGGGTCGTTTATGCTGTCATTAAGGACCCACACTTTCGACTGGTGCTCAGTTGATGTGTGTACTGACCATGGGCTGGTGTTATTTGGGGTTTTACTCTGCCTTGTATCGGAGTCTATAAGTGTGCCCTTGGAGCCCGTGCAGAAAAGGGCGAAATACCCCTTCACTGATAATCCTGGAGGGGGACTAATCCCCAGGGGTTGCCTTTCTCGTGGCTGAGGCCATCGTGGGATTGGCCTTGGAATTTTGGCAGCATACAACACTCTGCCCAGTACCCTCCATCCATATGGTCTACCCATCCTTTTCGGGGTTCTCTGAGCACCCTTCGGCCAAAGGGCTGGTCTCAGACTCTTGTCTTCTGGAAGTCTGGTGGCCAATGGGACATAGATAAACCCCCAGATAGAGAGTAGAAGAAACCTGACCGTGCTGCAGAAAAGGTCTATGTTACCTCTTCCTTGGGCTCCAACAGGTGAGCTACGCCAACGTGATTGCCAACCTTGGTCTCTCCGTGTCGGGAGTCCTTGATGATGCCCTCCCTCACCTGCCTCCTGACAGATAACGTGAGGTGAAGTTGGTCGGAGACCAGGGTCAAGCACTTTCTAAACATCTGCTTCAGACATAGGGCGACCATTGTGCCAGCGACATGGCAACAGCCGTTGCAATGCATAGCAGGGCCTGGCTGTGACTTTCCACCTTCACAGCTGATACCCTGCACAAGCTAGCTGATGTCTTATTGCTGGGCACTGTTATCTGGCCCTGGGGTGGAGGGGTATCTCACTAGAATAGAGAAGTCCTGTGCCACCCTAGATTAGTAGCATCAGCCAGAAGGACTCCAAGGCCCAGAAGCCTAAGAACAAGACCTTCCAGTATTCGTCCTTTCAGCCACAGTAGCCACGGCAGCAGTCCCACAAGGAGCAACACCATTCCTGGTGATTAAAACTCAAGTTCTGCAGCCAGGGGCTAAAAAGAGGCGTGAGTAGGAGAAGTGGTGCTGCTCCACTTCCAGCAGCTGGTGCCTCCTCCAAAGCTGCCCAGTCACGGGTTGGGGGGTGTCATCCTCCCACCTGTCCATTTCCTGACTTGTCTCCCTGTATGGGATTGGCTACACCACTTCTGGCCACACTGGTCCATCATAGTTATGGACAAGTAGGTACTAGAGGTGGTAGACAGAGAGTTGTCTCTCAACTTCAAGGCTCTCCCGCCTTACCGACTGCATGATCCTTGGGAGTCCATGGCGTTACAGGACACGCTGTCTGCCCTCAGGGAGGATGTTGCTTGGCTCCTTACAAATGGCACAATAGATCATGTCCCAGACACCCTGGCAAGTTGTCCTGAAACAGACGGGTTAGTACCCCGTACTGGATCTGCATGACTTGAACTAATTCATGTGGAAGCACAAGCTCCCGATGATCACTCTGAGTCAAATTATACCAGCTGTGGAGCAACGCATATGGTTCTGCTCTCTCGAGCTTCATGACATGTTCTTCTACATCCTAGTCCGTCTATCCCTCGGGCAGTACATATGATTCTCTGCAGACAGGGTTCTCTGTCTGTTCCAGGTCACACCCTTCAGCTTCTCATCTGCACCCATGGTCTTCACCAAGTGCATGGCAGTGGTGGCAGCCTTCCTGTGGCACAGGGACATCAGGATGTATCCCTGTCTGGATGACTAGCTAATAGCCAGGTTGGCCAGGTAGGCTGTAGAGTGATCCAGAGTCTTGGGCCTGTTGATCAACCTGACGAAGTTTGAACTGATCCCCTTGCAGGAGATCAAGTTCTTTGGGGCAGAACTAGACTCCCTTTGGGCCAAGGCCCATCTCCCTGTGGACCGGGCTCAGGACCGTAATGCTTTTGCCCAGTCATTTCGGGTTAGATGCTTGCATCCTGCATGGGATTTCCTGAGGCTGCTGGGTACATGGCATCCATCACCAGTGTGGTCCATTGGGCATGTTGGTGGATGCGCCACCTGCAGTGGGAGCTGGGCCGCCAGTGGCCCCCATGTCTAGGTAATCTGGACCAGCTGGTTCTTGTGACCCAGCTTACGTGGGATGCCATCTAGCGGTGGCTGATTGGCTGATTCCTCAACATCTGGAGGAAGGAATCCAATATGTCCATCCAGGACCAATCATCATGCTCACAGCAGAAGTGTCTCTGGTGGGGAGCCCATGGGTTCTGGTAACCTGGGGAGTGCTGTCACCACATCAACCTGCTGGAGCTCAGTTCAGTGCGGCTGGCTCTGACGCAGTTTGTTCGTGTGGGCAGGGGACAAGTTGTGCAGGTCCAGACAGACAGTAGCACAACCATGCTCTACCTTAGTAGGCAGGGCAGCACTCACTCCCTTCTCTTGTGTCAGGAGGCCCTCCGCACCTGGACTTTCATGCGCAGCCTGGGTGCAGCTCTCCTGGCAATCTGTGTCTTGGGAGTTCCCAGTTAACTGACAGACCCTCTCAGCCAGGCGGGAGGGACATTGCATGAGTGGTGCCTGTATCAGGAGGTGGTAAGTCCCCTGTTCTCCTAGTGAGGCACCCCTCTGGTGGACCAGTTAGCTTCCTGGGTGAACAGAAAGCTGAGGGTTTTTACTTTTATTTTTGTTTGCTTACTTCCCCTCAGTCCAGGACACTTTTGGGGGATGCCTTCCCTCTGATCCACAGGGTACTGGTCAATGCCCAGGAGGACAAGGTATGGATGATCCTGGTGGATTTGGGCTGTGGGGAACCTGTGGTGGAATGGTTCCACAGTATCTACCTGGTAGGGTGCAGCTGATTCGTGTAAACGGAGTTCTTTCTGATCTAAGGTATATGGAATATGGGGTCCCCCAGGGCTCAATTCTGGGGCCAGTATTGTTATATATTACCATCAATCTGTAGAGTCGGCTGTCATTTTGTATGCAGATGGTGCTGTGCTGTATGTTGCAAACAAAAACATTTGATGCGATCCAAAAAAGTTTAGGAAGTGAGTTTAGCAAATTAACGAGATGGTTAATAGACAATCAACTTGTGCTTAATAAGAAAAAAACAAGGGCATTCTGTTTTGTTCCCCTCGAAATCTAAGAAGTTACAGGATGCTTTCTCGATAATTGCTAATGACACAAACATTGATATTGTTCCTGATTTTAAATATTTAGGTGTGATTTTAGATAGTAGTCCAAGTTATCAATCTCATATTAATAATGTAACTATGCAATTGCATAGGACAATAGGAGCTCTCTGCGTTGTGAGAGATTACCTCATAAATGAAGCTAGGAGAACCATAGCTTTAGCCTGTCTGAAGCCCGTACTGGACTATGGACGTTTAATTTGGGGAGGTGCTACTGAGAAGATCAGACTCCAGAGAAGCACCTTATTTAACACCATATGCAGGTTTGCACTTGGAACAGGATCCAGGGAACAACCACCACTGCGGCCTGTATGACAAGATGGGATGGTTATCCATGGAATAGAGAGAGAGAGACTGCAGATGTCATGTTTTGCATTTAAGTCATTTCATTGTTCCGAGTGTAATCCAGTGAAAACATTTTTTACACAGAACATCTTTGAGAACTTTGCGATCACAAAATACTATTACTTTAGTCGCTACAATTTGTAAAACAACTAAAAATCAAAAGTCATTTAAACAATGTACAATGAAAACTTGGAACACATTATCGGAGGATTTGCAAAACATTTGGAGCGTGAATCAATTTAAGATATCTCTAAAAAAAAAAAAAAAATTTTCTGTATTAAGTCAGTATGCAATTGTTGGGAACAATTGCAATCATTTTTGTGTAACAATGTCTTATTTATTGTACCCTTGTTCTTGTCTTAATTGCCTCATTTGTTTGTATGTAATTGCACTGTTTTTAGTATTTTTAGTTTTTATATATGATGGACAAATCAGTAATATCTACTGAGTGTCTACGACCCTCACTGGGGCAAGCCTGTAGAAGGTCCATGTGGCCCAGTACTTTTATACCCGGTTATCAAAAGTTAAATAAATAAAATAAAATACCTTCAGACTGGCCCAGACAGTCCTGGTACTTGGATCTCCTTAGCCTCAGCAGCAGGTCTCTGTGGTGGTTGCCTCTTCGTCCAGACCTGCTGACCAGACAGCAGGGGAATGTCCTGCACCTCGACCTTCAGTCCCTGCACCTTTTGGCCTGGTTCTTGAGTGACTAGAGTTCCAGGCCTTGGGTCTCTCGGATGATGATCTTCATGGTGTGGAGGCCTTTCAAGAGGAGTTGCCTCGCAGATGCGGCGTATTAAAGTGGAAGAGATTCTCGAGCTGGTGCCAGCGCATGCAGCTTGCTCCCCCTTGCCAGCATTGTGGTGAGCATTTTGGAGTACTTTGGGTCCTGCTCTTAGTCTGGCCGGCAAGTGACAACCGTTAAGGTGCACCTGGCAGTCCTCTCTACCTGGTATGAGCTGGTAAGTCGATGGTGGCCCAGGAGAAGGTGGCCGGGCACTTTTGTAAAGTCCATGACCACTTGTCCCCTCCAGTAAATATTTATTTTATGTGTTTCAAAAGTTTCACCAGGAAAGACATACTGTACTGAGCTGCTAACAGCTCGTTTCCAGATGCATCCTGAGGAGAAGGGAAATGGGGAATGCTAAACAGTAGAACTATTAAAGATACAAAAAAAAAGGGAGTCTTATACAAAACTGCTGTATTCCAACGAAGCATACTCATAAATATTAAAAGACAAATTAGTAAATAGATGCAAGCTGTAAATAAAACACAGATTAAATTAGGCGGAGGAATTTATAGGTATAGAAGTGGAAGGAGTGGAACAGCATGATCAGGGTAAAACTAGTGAAGGAAGACGAGAGATGAAGGGTCATTGACAGTTGTAAATAGGGGAGGACAAGTCATGAAGAAGAGACTTTGTGGAGGAAGGAGAAGAGGCAGAAAAAAATTGAAAGGGTAAGGGAGGACCAAAGTTTAGGCAGGTGATATGAAAAAGCAGATTGACCAACAGTATATTTTCTGGAAGGGATTTGAGATAGGATGGAAGGGAGCCAAACTAGAATTTGGTATAAATGAGACACAATAGGAAAGGTGCCTAGCATCAAGAGAGGGGAAAGAAAGGGCAGAGTAGAGTGAGCAGTGGCGAGTCCGAGGGGGACAGTCTTAACCAGGCGGTGAACCTTCTGGTATATCATACTCAGGATCTCGAGAGAGTGCTTTCTTATTATGAGGCTCACATGAGCGCACGGCTGGAGTTCAGGGTGAGGCTCGCCAGCTGTTTTGTCACATACGCTGAAGCCACACCTGACAGACTGGCAGTAAAGTGGATGATTGGCAGGTGGATCACATCCTGCATCGAACTCTAACATACTAACATACTAAAATGCCAGCAGAATAGGCCTAATGGTCTTTTGTGTCTGCCCATTTGGTCAGCCCCCATCCTGGGAGCTGACCTTGCTGCCCCCCTCTCCCTCTCTGGCTTCTCCCTTCCCAGTTCTGGATATTCTTACTGCACTGGTTTTTGCTTCCAGAACCCTTCCCCCATACCTCTCCCACCCCCTCTTGAACTCCTCCACCATTTCTGCCTCCACCAGCCCCCTGGGCAGCGCATTCCATGGCTCCACCACCCTCTCAGTGAAGTAGCACCTCCTCCTTTCTCCCCTGAATCTCCCCCTCCTCCAGCTTCCACCCATGCCCTCTAGTTGCCCCCCCTTCCTAATAAGCACCCTGACTGCTCCTCCCCTATTTACCCCCCTTCATGTACCTGAAGACCTCTATCTTGTCTCCCTGGTCCCTTCTGTCTTCCAGTGTGTACATATTTAGTTAGCTCTTCGAGCTTCTCCCCATAGGTCCTATCCCCCAAGCCCCAGATCATTTTTGTTGCCCTCCTCTGGACCCTCTCCAGGAGTTCAGTGTCCCTCTTTAAATGTGGCCTCCAAAACTGCACGCAATACTCGCGGTGCGGCCTCACCAAGCACTTATACAGTGGGAGTATCACTTGCCTCCTTCTGGAGGTGATCCCCCTAGTGATGCATCCAAGCATCCTGTTGGCCTTTGCCGCTATCCTCCTACAAGTCTCCAAGTTGTTGTTCTTGACATCCACCACCACCCCCAGATCCCTCTCAGCCATCAAGACTTGTAGCATCCCCCCCCACAGGGTGTACACTTGGCCCGGGTTTCTGGCTCCCAGGTGTAGTACCTTGCATTTCCCTGCATTGAACCTCAGCTTCCACTTTCTAGACCACCTTTCCAGAGTCTCCAGGTCCTCCTGTAGGGCCACCCTCCTCTCCTCCCCATCCACCACCGCCCCCAGTTTTGAGTCATTCGCAAAGAGACTCACCTCACTCCTGATACCCTTCCTTATGTCAGAGACGTAGGCGTTGAACAGGAGGGGCCCAAGAACCAATCCCTGAGGGACTCCACTAATGACCCTCCTTGGGGTGAGACTATCCTGCCAACCATGACCCTCTGGGTCTGGTCCTGGAGCCAATTGCCTATCCATCTGGTCGTCTGGTTCCCCACCCCCATTTCTCCCAGCTTATCCAACAGGCCCCCGTGAGGAACAGGATCAGACGCCTTGCTGAAGTCAAGAAACAGGACGTCCACTAGTCTACCCCGGTCCAAGGCACTTGTCACCCAGTCATAGAACTCCACAAGGTTTGTCTGATGCAATTTCCCTGGGATGTATCCATGCTATCTATCGTCCAGGCACCCAAACTTTTCCAGGTCCCCCCCAGGTCGCTCCTTGACAATGCCCTCCATCACCTTGCCCACTACCGATGTCAGGCTGACGGGCCTGTAGTTCCCTGCCACCTCCCTTGATCCCCCCCTTGTGGATATGCACTATATGCGCCACCTTCCAGTCCTGGGGCACCCACCCTGTCCACAGAGAGAGATGCTGAAGAGCTCCGCCATGGGGTTTCGCCAGGACATGCGCCAGTTCTTTCAGTACTCTGGGAAGTAATTTATCTGGCCCTGGTGCTTTCTCTGTCTTAAGGGACCTGAGGGCTTCCCTCACTCTCTCTGCCGTGATTTCCACCACCACTACCTCGTCCCCCTGCTTTGCCTTCCCTCCATCTGCCAGTGATGCCCCCCCCTCCCCAGATCTGCCGATCGGTAAGGGTCCCCCCCTCCTCAGTTTCACAGTCTCCTCCCATATATGATGCAGCCCCCATTTTCCTTGGTGAAAACTGAGGCTGATACTCATTTAGTACCTCAGCCTGCTCCCGATTCTTGTGCCCATCCCTCCCTGTTTAATCCTGCTAATCTGCCCCTTCACCCTTTGTTTTTCCCAATGTATCTAAAGAACCCTTGTTCCTCTCCTCAATTTCCCTGGCCAAGTTCTGCTCCTTCCTTGCCTTAGCCGCCTCACCACCCTAGTGGCCCTTCTGGCCATCAGCTCATACTCCCCTCAGTCCCTTTCACTCCTTGAGCACTTGAATTGCCTATAGGCCACCTTCTTTCCCCTCACCACCTCCTGAACCTCCCTGGTCCACCAGCAGGGTTTTTGGACCCTACCGCATTTAGTCTTACTCTTATTGTGCAGGTGCTGGTAGCATCCTGCACCCCCCCCCCTTGATGATTTCCCACCTACTGCCAGCCCCAATCCCATCCAAGTGCTCCTTAAGGATCCTTCCCATTTCCTTGAAATCCACCCCCTGAAGTCAGTTACCTCTGTCTTTGTGCAGCTTTCTACCCTTCCTAGGTTCAGGCAGAACCAGACCGTGGCATGGTCGCTCCCTGCCAACGGGTCCCTTACCTCCAGGCCCCCAATCTGGTCACTGTCTGCCGGGACCACATCCAGTATCTGCTTCTCCCTGGTTGGTTCCCCCACCTGCTGAGTTAGGAATGTGTCCTGAAAGACATCCAACAACCTCTGTTCTCTGGCCACCGAGGATGTCATAATCTCCCAGTCTGTTCTTGGTATGTTTAAGTCCCCCAACACCACCACTCTTCCCCTTCCCAATCTGCAGTGTCTCCCAACATCTGCCACCAGACTCTCCTCCATGTCCTCCGCCAGTGCAGGGGATCTATACACCACTCCTATTTTTACTCTCTTGCCCTCCTTGCTATCAAGGTGACCCAAATCGCCTCCACAGTTCCCTCCGCCTCCTCCACTCCTCCTATGACAATGGAGTTTTTAATTATTATTGCTACCTTCCTCCCCCCCCGTCCTTCCTGAACATCGTAACCCTCCAGGTTCAGGGTCCCAGTTGTGCCTGCAGTGGCCCAGGTCTCCGGGTGACCGCTGCCACATCCACCTCTCTCAGTTAGCATCACCTGGAGCTCAGGCATTTTATTGCCCAAGCTCCTGGCATTTAGCAGGACTACCTTCCACCCTTTCCCTATACTTCCATTTCCCCTGCTCGTGTTCCCGTGGGGATTCTGTCTTCCCCTGGTCCGCACCTTACCAGTCGGCCTTTTCCTGCATTCCTCCAGCTCCCCAGGGGGGTGGAGACAGAGTCTGTGACTCTGCTATAGGTTGGCTGGTTGTGAGCCTCCCAAAGGGCTTAGGGCTCATTCCACCAGACGTACCACTGCCTTGATGGCCTCCTCCAGGGATATCCCTATGCAGAAGATCTGTAGGGCTGCTACCTGGATTAAATACACACCTTCATGTCCCATTACAGCATCGATATCATGTCCCGTTGAGGTGCTGCTTTTGGGTCTTCAGTTCTCCAGTCTGTATTTACCAGATAGGGGTGCGTGCCTTGCCCCCACCTCCCAGAGAACTGCTAGGAGTCTGGCAGATTGTGACTAATGAACAGTATCCATGCCCATAGATATGTATGTTGCTCAACCGACCCGGTGGCACTGAGGGTTGAGGCGTTGGACGCCGCACCTCGCGCCACGCTGGCAGCCCGGGTTCAGGAGTGGACTCGGGGTGTCGGGAGTTGGCGGGAGAGAGGGAGGATTGAGCGTCCGGTGACTGCTGTCCTTCCTCTGGGGCGGGCAGGGGGACTGCATCGCTCTGCAGCAGCGACTGGCGATGACCTGGGGCACTGCAGGTAGCGTGCATAGTTGAGGGCTGGAGTGCGGCGGGTGGTGGCACGTAAGTGTGCTGATGCCATTGCATGACTGGCTCCCATGGAGGGGGAAAAAATGGCAGAAACATTGCGGGGCGATCATGGCGGCTGATGGCCGTGCCCTGCACCCCCGGACATGAGATGTGCTCCCTCCAGGTATCAGGATCCAGGTCCCCGAAGGGGGGACTCGTGATGGCCTGCGTGGAGGAGGCGTGTCGCTGGTCAGATCAGGTCTGGGGAGTGCTGCGGAGGCTAGCGACTCGCTACCTGCTCCACGGGAGTGTAAAGATGTCGTGATTTAAAAAAAAAAAAAAAAAATACTCACCTGTAACTGTAGTTCTAGGAGTGGTATACAGTTCACATCCACTCAACCCACCCAGTGTCCTCTGGCAAGTGGCACATGGCTTCATGCTTGCAGACAGCTGACATCAGAGGGCGGAGGTGGAGGATATCCCATCCGGATGGTGGGAGGAGCTTAGCTTGAAGATGTCCAGAGAATCAGCCTGTTCCAGTGGAACTGCGATAGTGTGGATGTGAACTATATACCACTCTCAGAACTATGATTACAAGTGAGTAACCTTTATTTAATTTTTTATTTTTTTTTTTATTTAGTTGTTTAACCAGGTATAGCACACTAAGCTGAAAGCTTTTTTACAGGCGCGACCTGGGAGCACAAGGAGGTTAAGTGACTTGCTCAGGGTCACCCAGTATGCAAGTGAAAGCTGTGGGATTCAAACCCAGGTCTGGTCTGCAGGATGTCACCAAATTTGCAGCTCAGAGCCTTAGACCACTGCGCTATTCTGCCTCCTTTACAATTTACAATGCTTTATTCTCCCTCACGCCAGTTGGCCCCCATGGGTCCTGCCCACACAGCCAGCCCCCTCACCTGCCTTCTCCGTGACTTGCCTCCATCTCCTTAGTGTACTGCAGCTTACCCCCAAGGGCGGGACCATTGGGAGGGGGACCTTGCCCTCGACAGAGACTTGGTCGGTGCTCTTCAGGAGAGGAGTGCCATGATCGGTGGTGGGGGGCCTACAGTGAGGGGGGGGACATCCTCCTGCAGCGACTGGTGGTGGTTTGTCTTGGTGTTCTCTTGTATGCCCTGAGCCAAGTAAGCATGCATGCATCATATTGCATCAGCGTCCACCCTGTGTTCTGCAACTCCACTTGCACCGCCACTCGTGGACACCCAGGTGGCAGTAGCAGGGCAGAGGCCATTTACCCTCCCTCCCCGGGGTGTAGTGTGTCCACAGGACACTCTGCTCACCTCCCTCAACCATCACTTTGATGATTCTGGCTCATTCCTGAATCTGGGTTGTCAGCATTGTGAGTGGTAGTGCTACCACTATGCCGCCAGGCCGGCTCCCACAGTTGAGTAACATATATATTTGTTATGAATTATTGTGTTATGAATTGTACATTTGTAAGCCTCCTTGTATGTGATTGCCAATAGTCACTTATTTAATTTTAAAGTCACACCTACCACCAGTCAGTGAGTATGGACCTGTAGCGAGCTCTGCTTAGATGGTGGCAGTTCCCCTCTTCCCCATTTGGTGGCACTCTTGCCTGTGAGAGCTCGCACATCAGCTCTGTAAACTTCACAAACTACGAGGAGAGAGAGAGAGACTCTTGGATGCAGTATGGCATGCAAAATCAAATAAGCTGTTCCCTTAGTAGAAAGCTTCAGTGTTTTCCCCACAAAATCAGCCTGGAAAGGATGGGGGTATTGGTCGAGTTCTAAAAGTGTAATGCATTTTGTTGTCTTCTCAGTTCTGGGATGTTCACATTTCTTTCTGTGTCCCGAAACACACTTCTCTGTCAGCCTTGTGCTTTTCCTTTCAGTGCTCCCACAGTTGCCATTCCTGTAGCAATATTGGTTAAAATAATGGCCCCCATGGCGGCTCAACGCAAAAGCCTGCCCCCGAATACATACTTTTGGGAAAAACACCAAGGCTGTGCTTGAAAGAAGGGTGTCCCGTAAGAGCACAGCGGAGAGTTATACAGAGAATAATAAATGGGGTGGTGTGTGTAATGAGATTTTACACACTCCCGAGTTGTGGGATGCTACATAAATGCCAGAGGGGTTTATGAAATGCATCCCACAACGAGGATATGTGTAAAATCGAGTTTTACACACCACCTCATATTTTATTTTTTTTTTTATAATTGCTGGAGTGTGCTGTTTTGCCTCAGCAATGATATAAAATTAGGAAACAGATTGGCATTCAGGCAACCACGGACTAGTCTGGATTCTGTGCTGTCCCGGTCCGTGGTCTGCCAAGTTACAGCGATCCACTTATTTATGTAGAGAAAGTAAAAGTGGTAGTTTGCATATTTTAATTTTTCGTAAACTTACCAGCGAACGGTGGTTGCGGAGCTGCATTGTACTTCCTGTAGGAAGAGGTGGGGAGACCCGCTGGCTCTTGCATGCTGGCAGGGAAACCGAAATCAGCCAGTATGTTTAAATATTTTCTGTTTGGTTTTCCCTGCCAGTGACTACGGGAAGAGACTTTTTTTTTTGGGGGGGGAATTAAAAAAAACATTCATGAACTCCAACTGCGACTGGGCGATGTTCCGGACGTTGCATGCTGAAGGAAGACTGCACGAGTGGCACATCCGCTGTCGAAGGGGAAACCGGTGCGGTTTGCCGTTGATAACCAGCTGCTGGTTATGTAATGGCAAATTATAACCAGGTTTCCCTATGGGGAAGCGCTAGTCAGTAAATGATTTAACGATAATAACTTGGGAGCATTTTCTTTCAATGGGAAACTCAACCAGCTAACTATAACGGCGAACACGCGTGTTTCCCTCTCCGTTACTACCCTGCCTCCCTTGTGCACGCACTATGCATCAGCTTGGCCGTGCTGTTGAACTAGTGCTACCAGAACCAGTGGCCATGCTGTTTTCTATCATTGCTGGGTAGTGTTTTCAAGGTGAGGAAACACTTCCCATCCGTTATATAAAACAGAACATGGGGAGGTGTGTAAAACTTGAATTTTACACTCCCCTTCAGTGTGGGATGCTTTTATAAATGTTTTTAGATGTATGGAGACCAGCACCATTGCCAAGGCATACACAGAGATGCAATATTCTTCCTTGACCAAACTTTTCAGATAAACTTGGCTGAAAAAAGACTTGCCGGACAGAGAATCTCTTCACAAAGTCCTCAGTTCTTTATTCAGTGTGCAAAGATAAATATCCAGGGTGGTCTAAAAGCAACAACTTCTCCGCTCCCTCCAGCTAACTTCCTTGTTCCTGAAAGAACGTCCTATGTCACCTGACCCGTTTCACATGCCAATGCTTTCTCAAAGGTGTGTAGGACTTAAACTGACTATCTCTTAAATGCACCAGGTGTTTAAAGTGACATATACCATAATGAAGAATTCCATATCAGATTAAAAATAAAAACAGTGAGGTCACATTAAACACAGTAGGTGCAAGAATACAAGGAGGGAAACTATAAACATTAGTGCAAAGTATCTGAACCGTTATAGGCATAAATGAGGTAGGAGTTGTATTCTCCAGTAGCATCCTATACTTTGGGTGTGTGTAAAATTCCTGTTATACACACATTACTTGCAATTGTTTGGCCAGGATAAGCACTTGAGAGGTTGCATCGTAGCAGCACAGAAGATGCTTCATGCTTCAAGGTAAGCTTGGTCAAATTTATCTGCTTACCAAGGAATCCCAGGGTACCTCGAGTAGTACAGTGGCTGGCAAATCCCTATAAATTGGTACATGTTTCTCCCTCTAAAAAAAAAAATCCGTGGGGTGCCTGTCTCCGGCCAGTCACCCAACAGTGATGAATGGTGAAGATACACAGGAGGATCAAGAATTCTGGTACATCATTTTCATTCACTCTTCACAAGTTTATTTGGAAATAGTGACTTCAAGATCTGTCCATGTCCTGGCACAGACCCAACGTTTCACCTTTATAATTTGGCTTCATCAGGGAGATGCTTAGCCAACTTTGTCCCGCTGTTTCTCTTATCAATTCATATTTTTGTATTTTCTCACTTTATCAAAACTGAACAATTTTTTTTTTTTCGCTCCCACCCACACACTAGTTGGTCCCTCCTTCGGGCCCCCACATGGACTGATTCCTGCCCTGGTGGTTCCCCGGGCCCCCACCACCCCACATTACAGCCAGCCCCATGGTACCCCGATGTATCCCTTCATCGGGCAGGTCCCCTACCTGCACAGGGAATAAGCCTTACCGGCCTTCCTTATGGTCCTGGGTGCTGCTGAGGCGACTGATGAGGGCTTTGGTACTCAGATGGCGAGGATCCAGGAGGGCCGTCACCCGACCGACCAGTGCGCCATTTTCCTCGTTTCTCTTGCAGGAGTGTGACATCCAGGATGCAAGGCTGACGCCAGCGTCAGTCACGCTCCTTAGCTAGCGGGACCAGGTGCACTGCTGTACCCCTGGCCTCCGGCAGGGGTCAGGCACCTATCCTCTACCCCACCTTCCCCCTGAGAGAAGGCGAGCAGTCAGCGGACACTCCAGCCTTCTCTCCCTGGCCGTCCCTCCAACATTCGAGTCTGTTCCCCAACCCAGGTTGCCGACGTCACAGCGATAAATCTTTCCGCTGTGCTGGCGGGCCAGCTAAAACTGAAGGGTTTTACTCTCCATTGCTTAATTCCTGTCTCTTGTTTTGTTCCTGCTCAGTTTTGGCATCCTGATATCTGTGGCTGTTTGCCTGTTAGGGTTTGGAGAGCAGCATGTCCTCCTGGCACAGCTCGTCGTTACCTCTGCTAGTTTAGTCCTTTATTTTAGGATAGCCTCTAATAATGCGTACAAGAGAAACCCAAGAGGACATATGGTCCTTGCAGAATCAAACCTAGGCACAGAGTCAAAAAAAGCTGGCCGACCGTTGGGACGGAATAAAAAAGAAATGTAACGATTTTATGTACGCATTAATGGAGGCTGTCCTAGAAGAAAGGAGTAAGCTAGAAAGAGTGACGCCGAGCTGTGCCAGCAGCACATGCCACTCTCCGAACTCTAATAGTAGGCAACTAGCCACAGACATTAGGATGTGAAAACTGAACAGGAACAAACCAGAGACAGGAACAAAACAGTGAGGTTAAAATTGTTCAGTTTCGATAAAATGAGAAAATACAAGAAAAGGAATTGATAAGAGAAAGAAACGTATGGACAAAGTTGGCCCAACGTCTCCCTGATGAAGCCTAGTTATAAGGGTGAAAGACTGCCTTTGTGCCATGATGTGGCCAGAGCTTGAAGTCATAATTGGAAAATAATTTTATGAAGGGTGCTTGAAACGAGGCTTTTTGGAATTGTTTTTCGGGGATTGTGGTTGAACATGAGAAGCTAATATCCATTGGCTATCACTACTAGTGATATTTTTAGCATAGTACTCTTAAAGCGACACATCTATTTAACAGGACCGTTCCTGCTTGGTCGAAGTTCAGAGCCCTTACTATTCCCTGGGGTTTAACCTGCCATCTCTTACTAAGATCAACAAATTACTCCAGGAGGCTCTATTTCCAGAAGACTACCCGTGGTCTTTGTTCGGTGCCATCCTTCAGCATGGCCAAACTGGGGAAGGGGGGGCACTCTTGCATTATTGTTTATTTTATCCTTTTCACTGCTCGATAGAATTATTGCCCAATGCCCAATCCCTCTGCCGCATGAGTCACCATCCCCTCCACCCTAGCCACACCTATGCTGACAATACACCTCTCTTCCAACTCATTCATCTCATGCGAAAAAAGGATGCCTATTACCTTGGTGTCTGCTCCAGATCCTCCTTGCACTTGGTACTTAGAATTAGTGTCATTTCCACAGGCCGACTCTCTTTAAAGCTGTACATGGCCCTACTCCTGTCCCTTCTCCTTCTTCAAGTGGGTGATGTAGAAGTTAACCCTGGCCCACAGGGTCCTGTATCTGCTTCTGCCCCTTTCACGTTGAGGGAAAAGGGCATTAAAATTGCGCATCTTAATGCCCAAAGCCTCCAGCCAAAAATTACAGAGATTCAGGCATGGGCAACTAATCTCAACCCAGACATCTTTGGAATAACTGAAACCTGGTTGAAGCCTGGTGTAAAACAACATGAAATTGATCTCCCCGGCTATTCTTGCTATAGGCAGGACTGTCTTGGAAAAAAAAAAAAGGAGGGGTCTTATTCTGTGTTAAGTCTAAATTTCATGTCGCTATGACCTCTCTTCCCCTTGACACGCCTCCCACGGCAGAATCTCTATTCATCTCTCTAACTTTAGGCAATGTTAAGAAACTACTTATTGGTTGTACAGTATTTACCCTCCTCCCAGGGATGCCACCAACACCTTGCCTTCCCTTATTTCAGCACTGTCTGTTCTGCCACCGCATGACACGGTGATATGAGGTGATTTTAACATTGACTGGCTACCCCCGTTAAGAACAAGGCCCATGCGTTTGTCAGCGACACAGAGTTTACCCAACTTATCTCTGCACCTACAAGATGTAACTCCAAAACAGGTACTGCTACACTTTTGGACTGGTTACTCTCTATTTGCCCTCACAGGATCAAAACAGTCAGTGTATTACCCGACTGTATTAGTGACCACTCTCCTACATACTGCGTGTGGCGCAACACTTTTGATGCCCCCCCCCATAATTCATGAATCCAGGAACATGTCTCAGTTTAACTTAGAGAATTTCTTATCAATAATCAATAATGCGGATTGGACTCCCCTTATTCACCTCCCCTCCATAGACCAGGTGCTTAATTACTTTATCCTGACCTTTAAAAATATTAACAAACATGCTCCCCTTACTAGACACAGATCCAAGGGTATCAAGGCACCCTGGCTCTCTACTGAAATCAGGACACATATGCAGAGCCGTGATGCTGCCTGGAAAACCTATAAATACAGTCTCCTTCATTCTGATTGGCTGTATCATCGACAGCTCTGAAATCTGTGTAAAAATAGAATACAGGGTGCTAAGAGTTCCTATTTCCACTCACTTCAGACTGAGAACCTCAGCAAGCCCAAAGATTTCTGGAAGCAAGTAAACTCTTTGATTAAAGGGAACGCATCCTAATGTCCCAGCTCCATATCATCCGGGTGCCCACCTCCTACAGTATCCTCCGTCCATTGCTGAAGGAATTAACCAGTTCCTCACTGACCTAGATAGGTATACGGCTCACCTTTGCCTGTCTCAGATTTTTCTATCCCTACTCAACACCACGCTGCTCTTGGCCCCCGACCTCCTTTCCATCTAAAACTAGCAACTCGAAGAGAAGTCTATAGATTACTATCAAGCCTCAAATCAGAGAGCTCCCCTGGCCATGATACGTTAGAACCCAGGTTTCTCAAACTAGGGCAGTAGCACTTGCAGCACCTGTCTGTGATCTTCTAAATAGATCAATTCTTTCTGGTGAGGTGCCTAGTCTTTGGATGGTGGCTGTGGTGGTTCCTCTTCACAAGGGGGGGGGCCCATGCTGTGGAAAATTACAGGCCTATTTCAATTATTTGCCCCCTGACTAAGATCCTAGAATGGATCCTGTACAATCAGCTACAGTCCTAGCTAAACGTACATCACCTCCTCACAGACCGCCAGCATTGCTTCAGGAAGGGCCACAGTACTACCACAGCCCTTGTCAAAGTCTCGACTGACATCCTGAAAGCAAGTGATGTAGGTCTATTTACCGGTGGAGTGTTTGTCAGCCTGACTAAGGCCTTCGATCTAGTCAACCATCATCTTCTGCTTGGTAAATTGCATCAATTAGGCCTAGATCATCTAGCACTCTCATGGTTCCATGACTATCTCACTGGCAGATCTCGGAGTAAAGTGATCAGGATCATTCTCCTCTTCAAGGCCCATCTCTCACGACGTACCCCAAGGTTCGATTCTTGGTCTAATACTATTCTCATTTCTTTATAAGGAGCTCCCAAACTACTATGGTGGGGCAACTGTGGAATTATACGCTGATGTGCAATTGTATAACGATCATCTAACAACATTGACTGGCTTAATCAAAACCTTAACTCAGATTTCAGCATGCTTGAGACCTGGTTCTCCAACAATCACCTGATACTAAATACGAAAAAAAACAAAAGCTATGTTATTCCACAGTCCCTCCACCAAACAGCTCCAAATCAGCGACCCTATAGATGTGGTATATACTCTCAAATACCTTGGGGTCCACTTAGATGCCTCATTCTCCCTGGAACATCATGCAACCCAGCTCACAAATAAGGCAAACCAGAAGCTTGGTCTCTTATATCGACTCCGCCCACTATTATCTAATGCTGCATGTAAAAAGACTGCTTCTACATCCCTTCTCCCTATCTTGTTCTGTGGGGCCCCACTATTACTCTCTGCCCAATCCTCTTCCCTCGCTCAACTGCGCCAACTCTATCATAGGATTGGACGTTTTGCCCTCAGGGCGGACTCCAGAAAACACCACTGTACATACCTCTCAACCTCCTACCTTATAAATCAGGGACAGTGCTTAAAACAATCAGGAACAAAGGCCCAAAATCAGGGACACATCTTCAAAATTGGTGATATCCATTCAGGAAGCTGGTAGAATAAGGGACTTAGTGTAAAATGCATTTTCTAAGGAAGAACATGTCTGTACATTAATGTTCGACATTATTTTGTGCTTATACTCCTCACTGTTAGGTCACGTAAACACAATTTTTAGGAGGGACAGAGTAAAATTTTGAGGCAAAATCAGGGACGTCCCTGAAAATCAGAGACAGTTGAGAGGTATGCCACTGTAATGTTCTGAATTCTCTGCAATGGCCTACCTATGACTCAAGGTTACAGTTTCATACCACGTGCCTAGTTTTTAAACTTGTCAAGCTCTTTAATCCCCCTTACCTAAAGGGATAGTTCACAACAAAGCATGCTCACAAGTTGAATGTCGGTCCAGTAGGTCCCGGTGCTGTGACCGCTGCAAGACTACAGTAACAAACTGGGAGCACTCAACTTGAATTGCAGTGACCTTTAGTGAAGCAGCATCTTGTCAAACAAAACCCACAGTGTGGCCATGTGGTGGGTTTTATGCCCTGCCATGCAACTGCTGCCTAGTGAAGGCTGGGCGGCAGCAGGGTTGGGGACACTGCTGAAGCAGGGCTGGGAAACAGGCAGTGCGGGTGCTGATGCATGTGCCCATGCACGTCATCTATGATGGTGTCCCAGGGGAGGGATTAAAAGGGGAAATATAAGCAGCTGGTTGGACAGATGGAGCCCCATCTGCTCCCCACTTCCAATGTGGAGTTCTCTTCCCCCTGGCTCCTGGGATAGCTCCTGGGGTTCACCCCAACCATGGGAGGCTGGATATGTGGGTGGAGCTGCTGAGAAGCAGAAGGCAGAAGGCAGTTGCACTCTGTACCCTGCCTGCTCTGTTTTTAGGGTTCTGCCATTAATATCACGTAATGTTTTCCATATCTGATGGCTGGCTCAAGACAATCATTTTATCAGATTATAATACAGATGTGTTTTAGTCTGTAAAGGGTTTCTTCTGGAGTGTATGTATAGATTACCTAAATCGAATACTATTGTACAGTAAAGAGCATTGTGTGTAATACTTTGGTCATTAATTTCTTTCTCCTTTTTTTTTTTTTCTTCTGTTAATTGGTAACCAGGTAAGGCCCACTAGGCACAAGTGCCTGTTTTCAGCGGTGACCCGGAAGCACTGGGAAGGTTAAGTGACTTGCTCAGAGTCACACAGTATGCAAGTGGAGGTTGTAGAATCTAACATACTAAAATGCCAGCAGAATAGGCCTAATGGTCTTTCGTGTCTGCTCATTTGGTCAGTCTCCACCCTGGGAGCTGACCTTGCTGCCCCCCTTGTCCTCTCTGGCTTCTCCCTTCCCAGTCCCGGATATTCCCACTGCACAGGACTTTGCGTCCAGAACCCTTCCCCTGTACCTGTCCCACCCCCTCTTGAACCCCTCCACCATCTCTGCCTCCACCAGACCCCTGGTCAGCGCATTCCATGGCTCCACCACCCTCTCAGTGAAGTAGCACCTCCTCCTTTCTCTCCTGAATCCTCCCCCCAGCTTCCACCCATGCCCTCTAGTTGCCCCCCTCCTTCCTTCGGAGCACTTTGACTGCTTCTCCCCTATTTAACCCTTCATGTACTTGAAGACCTCTATCATGTCCCCCTGGTCTCTTCTCTCTTCCAATGTGTACATACTTAGCTCTTCGAGCCTCTCCCCATAGGTCCTGTCCCCCAAGTCCCAGATCATTTTGGTTGCCCTCTCTAGGAGTTCAATGTCCCTCTTTAAGTATGGCCTCCAAAACTGCACGCAGTACTCAAGTTGCGGCCTCACCAAGCAGTTATACAGAGGGAGTATCACTTCCCTCCTTCTGGAGGTGATCCCCCCCACCCTTGCGATGCATCCCAGCATCCTGTTGGCCTTGGCTGCTGCCCTCCTACAAATCTCAGAGTTGTTCATCTTGACATCCACCACCACCCCCAGGTCCCTCTCAGCCATCGAGACTTGTAGCATTTCCCCAAGGGTGTACTCTTGGCCCGGTTTCTGGCTCCCAGATGCAGTACCTTGCATTTCCCTGCATTAAACTTCAGCTTCCACTTTCTAGACCACATTTCCAGAGCCTCCAGGTACCCCTGTAGGGCCACCTTCCCCTCCTCCCCATTCACCACCGCCCCCAGTTTTGAGTCATCCGCAAAGAGACTCATCTCACTTCTGATACTCTTCCTTATGTGAGAGACATAAGCATTGAACGAGGGGGGCCCCAAGGACTGATCCCTGAGGGACCCCACTAATGACCCTCATTGGCAATGAGACTATCCCACCAACCACAACCCTCTGGGTTCGGTTCTGGAGCCAATTGCCTATCCATCTGATCATCTGGTTCCCAACCCCCATTTTTCCCAGCTTATTCAACAGGCCCCCGTGAGGAACAGAGTCAAATGCCTTGCTGATAGAGGACGTCCATCGGTCTACCCGGGTCCAAGGCTCTCATCACCCAGTCATAGAACTCCAAGGTTTGTCTGACACAGTTTCCCTGGGATGAATCCATGCTGTCTGTCGTCCAGGCACCCCGACTTTTCCAAGTCCCCCCCCCCCAGCCTCTCCTTGACAATGCCCTCCATCACCTTGCCACCACGATGTCAGGCTGGCGGGCCTGTAGTTCCCTGCCACCTCCTTTGATCCCCCCCTTGTGGATAGGCACTGTATGCGCCACCTTCCAGTCCTGGAGCACCCACCCTGTCCTCGGAGAGATGCTGAAAAGCTCCGCCAGGGGTTTCGCCGGGACATCCGCCAGTTCCTTCAGCACTCTGGGATGTAATTTATCTGGCCCTGGTGCTTTCTTAAGGGACCCGAGGGCTTCCCTCACTCTCTCTGCCGTGATTTCCACCTCCGCTACCTTGTCCCCCTGCCTTGCCTCCCTCCTCTTCTGCCAGTGATGGCCCATCCTCTACCCAGACCCGACAATCGGCAAGGGCCCCCCCAGTTTCACCATCTCCTCCCATGTATGATGCAGCCCCCCCATTTTCTTTGGTGAAAACTGAGGTGAAGTACTCATTTAGTACCTCAGCCTGCTCCCCTGGATCTTGTGCCCATCTCTGCTCTGTTTTAATCCTGCTAATCTGCCCCTTCATCCTTCGTTTTTCCCCAATGTATCTAAAGAACCCTTTATTTCCTCTCCTAATTTCCCTGGCCAGGTTCCGCTGCTTCCTTGCCTTAGCCACCCTCACCACCCTAGTGGCCCTTCTGGCCATCAGCTCGTACTCCCCTCTATCCCTTTCACTCCTTGAGCACTTGAAATGCCTATAAGCCACCTTCTTTCCCCTCACCACCTCCTGAACTTCCCTGGTCCACCAGCAGGGTTTACGGGCCCTACCACCTTTTCGTCTTACTATTGCACAGGTGCTGGTAGCATCCTGCACCCCACCCCTCCTGATGATTTCCCACCTACTTTCAGTGTCCATGTCTGGCCCAATCCCATCCAAATGCTTTTTTTTTTTTTTTTTTTTGTAAATATCATTTTTATTGATATTTTAACTTATTTACACATAAGTCAGCCAGACCACCAATCATGGTTAAAAAATACATAAATTTCAGAAGCAGGCTCAGTGAGAATATAGTGCCCATAACATAATAATACGTACCAGATCCCAAATAGAGTAGTTCATACTTTTAGTCATTTTTGGCTCCACATTCAGCGTGTTAGTGCCCAGACCCTTCAGTCTGAGGTATCAACCTATCTTAGTCTTTGCAGGGTAATCTATAATCTGCTACTTATACGGTCACAAAACACAATGTAACCGTAGTACAAGTCTCGGGGACTAATCTCATACATCCCCCAGCAGAGGGCTCAATGAGGGTGCCCCCCCAGAGGGCGGGCCACCCCCCCCCCAGCAATGGAGCCACCCCCCTCCACAACCAGAACACCAGGGAACCAATGGGAGGAGTGAGAAGGGGGGAGCCCAGGAGGCCTATGACCATCCCCCACCCTCATGGGACAAAGGTTGGGTCCTTTAACAGATAATACATCTGCCATCGGGCCCACCTAGTCGCAAATTTCCCTTCTTGGTTATTCAGGCTATGTGTTATTTTTTCCATGACATAGATTTGTTTAGTAATAGTCCACCAGTCTTGTATGGTGGGCACTTTAGGCGTCAGCCAATGTTTTGTAATGGCCTTTTTGACTGCTATGAGGAGTATAAGCAGGAGATGTCTAGTTGTTGGGCCATGCATATCACGGGGAAGGACCAGAAACAGTACCACCTCCATTGTCAGCTGAAACGGGGGGTCAAATATCTGCTGAAAATGGTGTTGCAAGCAGGCAAAAAAAGGCTTCAGGGAGGGACAGGTCCACATCACATGGGTGTGATCAGCCCTTGTAGCACCACAAAGGCGCCAGCAGCCCGTCCCCCGGCCCGGCGCATAGTGACCCGTAATTGCAGGGGTTCTAAAAAAACGGATTAAGCATTTCCAAGAAAACTCCCTCCAGACATGCGAGCTGGATACCCTGGCTGAATACTTCCATGCTCTTTGCCAATGCTCTGGGGCTATCAGGTAGCCCGCTTCTTGGCTCCAGCAGTCTCGAATGCTGTCTGTGCAGGTGGAACTCTGGGTCCTCAAGGACCGATAATACATTGATATCAGGTTGTTTTGCTTGTGAGTCCTGATGTGTATTATTAGGGTTTGTATTAGTGATGGGATCCGCTCCTGGTCCCAGATTTCCCGGGGAAGACACTCCATATAGTGCCTGAGCTGTAGGTAACGGAAGAAGTCTTCCTTTGGAATACTAAATTCTTTTTGAACCTCGTTGAAAGCCCACATTGTACCTTGTCTGACTATTTGACTTAAGTATTTCAGGCCCTTCCTCTCCCACTGCCGGAAACCACCATAAAGGGTTCCTGGGGGGAAGTCATTCGGACTGGGGATTGGACATAAGAGTGGTAAAAATGTAGATAGTTGATGGCTGTTTTGAATGCTGTGCCAGCCCCTTACCGAAGCTTCAAGCCAAGGGTTCCCTTGTGGGAATTTCTTCCAACTGTCCCTGGGTTTGTACAGGGTGCTATGAAACGTATGATCGTCCATCAGCACCCGTTCTGTATCTAGCCAGTGTGGGGTGTTTGTTCTGGTTTGTCTGGACATCATATACGTTATATTTACCGCCTGGTAATATAGCCTGAAATCTGGGAGACCCAAGCCTCCTTCGTCCCTAGGAAGGGTAAGAGTTTTGAGCCGTACCTGAGGTCTTTTATTGGACCATACAAATTTGGAGATGTCTGTTTATTTCCTTAAAGGTTTGCATAGGAATCTGGATTGGAATGTTCTGGAACAGATACAATGCTCTAGGAAGGGAGATCATTTTAATTAGGTCAATCTTTCGCGCCAGCCCAAGGGGGAGGGCACATGCAGTAGCCAGGTCTGTTTTGAGTTGCATCACCATTGGGATATAGTTGTACTTATAGAATTCCCAGGGGGATTTCGGTATGTGTACACCGAGGTATTTAAGTTTTCTTAAATCCCACTTCCCGGGGACAGTGGTTTTTGCCCTCTGTGTGGGAGAATAGTGAAAAGGGAGCATCTCAGTTTTATTGAGGTTTAATTTGTACCCTGATACGGCACCAAAGTCCTCTAGTATCGATTTGACTGCAGGGAGAGATTGTTCTGGATTACGCAGGTACAGCACTGTCATCAGCGTAGAGGGCTATACGGTGCTCCACTCCACCCATTTCCACCCCCGTGATATCCTGTGCCTCCCTGATCCTCTGGGCCAGGGGTTCTATGAAGGCCGCAAACAAAAGGGGCAGCCCTACCTTGTCCCCCTATATAGTGGGAAATATCTGGAATGGTGACCGTTAACCCTTACGCAGGCCTGTGGGGCGGAGTATATGTTTTGCAGAACCGTAATAAGAGCAGAGGGAAAGCCTAGTTTATGTAGTGTTTCATAAAGAAACTGCCATGACACTCTGTCAGATGCCTTTTCGGCATCCAGGCTGACCAGCAAGGATGGGACTTCCTCAGAGTACATGTGGTGCATCACGTGCAGGGTTCGCCTTATGTTATCTGTGGTTGTACGCGTTCGGACAAACCCGGTCTGATCCTTATGAATCAGCAAGGGGAGGATCTGATCCACTCTATGAGTTAAAATTGCCATAAAGAATTTATAGTCTTGGTTAAGTACTGATATTGGCCTGTAGGAGGCGCACAGCTGTGGGTTCTTATCTGGCTTGGGAATGACCGATATCGTAGGCGAGCCCAGGACGGGAGGGACTCCCCCTTCAAGACCCAATTAAAGACATTGCGCTAAGGTTTGGGAGGACTTGGGTCTTAGTTACCTTGTAGAATTCCGCACCGTATCCGTCTGGACTGGGAGACTTCTGAGACTTGGCATTCTTTATGGCAGTCAGCAGTTCAGCAACTGAGATCGGTGCAACCAAGGCCTGGCCTTGGGCTTCTGTGAGTCGTGGAAGAGTGACCGTTCGGAGGAACTCCACCACATGCTGTGTGGGAACCTGCTTTTCTGGAGTATATAGGGACTGATAATATGCAGTGAAAGCTTCTGCAATATCCTGGGACTTGGTTAACCGCGGTCCCCCTGAGGGATGAAGAATTGAGGTGACCGTAGCCACCTTTTTTTGTTTTCGGACTTGGTACGCCAGCATCCGAGTAGTCCTCGGCCCGACCTCGTAGAATTTCTGACGTAAGAAGGTGAGGGCCATCTCCGTCTGCTGCTGCACCAGCCGGTCCAATTCAAACTTGGTTTGCTGTAACTGAGGGAGCACTGTTGTGTCCCCTCGTTTGTGTGCCATTTGTAAAAAGTGGAGGGAGTCCTCCAACTCCCGTTTCCGCACCCTTCGCTGTTTTTCTTGTTCTGCTGTGAATTTTATTAAGTGCCCCCTAAGTACTGTTTTGATTGTGTCCCAGTAAATGGCAGGGGTAGAATCCGAAACTGGATTATCTTCCTTTATCTGCTGAATCTTCTCTAGGAGAAAATCACAGAACTTTTTAGAGCACAAATGGAATGGATTTAGCCTCCAAGCCGTCCGTTTAGGTTGGAGGTCGAAGTCCCATATGGAGATCTGGGTTGCGTGATCCGAGACAGTAATGTCTCCGATTTGTACTTCATTCAGCATCCCCAGATTCTCCACATGTGTGTATACCTGGTCAATGCGGTTGTACGTGTGATGAACAGCAGAATAAAAGGTATAATTCCTCAGTGAGGATGGAGCCTTCTCAGGCATCGACCCAACCTGCCTCAGTCGCAAATCTTTAAAGAGCCTTTGGGTAGCTGACGACCTGGGAGGTTTCGTACTAGTGGAGTCTAGACAGGGATCCATAACAAAGTTAAGGTCACCCGCCATCATGAGCACTCCCTCCGTTTTTTGTATAATTTTATGCAGTAATGGCCTAAGTTGCGTCACCAGCATTCCTGGGGGGAAATATAGATTTACCAGTGTCACCTGCTTGTCATGCATGACACCCTGCACCAGAACCATGCAACCTTCTGGGTCAGCCCATGTATCATTGACCACAAAGGGAGTGCCTGGGGAGATGATAATAGCCACTCCCCTGCGTCTGCCGGACCTGGCCGAAGAATGAAATACCCGCCCACTGGAGAGTTTGGCTAATTTTGTGTGTTCCACGGTGTTCATGTGGGTTTCCTGCAAGAATGTTAAGTCTACTTTTGAGCGTCTGATAAAGGCCAGGATCTCTGATCTTTTGATGGGAGAAGCAAGGCCATTTATATTTAGGGAAAGTAATCTTACCTTAGCAGTATCCATTTGTGTTTAATAATTACATTTGGGTTTACGTCCCTGCGGCATCAACAGGGCCCTAGGCCCGCCTCCCCCAGGGGGCACCCCCACCGAGCTCAGTTGACTGTGGCTGGCGACTGACATAAGACAAATAATACAACAATGAACTAGTCTAACAGTAATCAACATTACATAACATTTATGCATTTTAACACTAACCATTAAGAAACTGGTACTTCCACGGATCAGGAAACCTGACCCTATGGCAAGGGAACCTTGCCGTGAGACCAGAACACTGAGCTTTAGCACACCGTGCTATTGGGGAATAGGAGAGTGGATTGGGTGACAATTATATGCAGCCACTTGTCCCCTTGCGATCCCTGGAATGTTTTACAGGGGAATGAACTGCGTTAGAGAGAACTGTTCGTGTTGGAGTACCCACTCTGGCCTCAGTATGGCAACACTGCCAAGCACAGCGTGTGGGGGCAACTGGCAGGCGACCCACCCTCATCACCCACCCCCCCAGAATCCAGGCTTAGTTCGGACACGCTTGGCCTGGTCCAATGTGCATTACCCAGAGCTCTGGGGCGATGGCGCAGGCCAACCCTCATGAGCTGAACACCACTCAGCACCTCGGGCCACGAGGGACACCACACCCCCAGAACCAGCTCCACCACTCCTCTGCAGCACCGAGATACAAACTGGGATAATTAACCTCCCCAGTCAACCTCACTCACTCATTCCCTGAGCACTGGAAGGGATGGGGGGGCAGACCGATCCAGCAAGACGAAGGCCCCATGGTGATCTCCATGAAAGAGTCGGTGCAAATTGTTCTGTCAAGTCACCCCACCCCCCAAAACTTCAGGAGGCTAAACCTCCCCTCTCCCCCAGGCCCAAACCATGCATCTCAGAGTCAGTGCCTTTACCAACTGCGGAGGTGCAGAGAGATAGAGCGACTACCTAATGGCTTCCACCTGTTGCTTCCACGCATTGGTCCCTCTCCTCTAGCCGGCCCACCCTTCCCTATACTCTCCATTTCCCTGCTCGCTCCCATGGGGATTCCGCCTTCCCCAGTCAGCACCTTACACAGTCAGCCTTTTTCCCCCATTCCTCCAGCTCCCTGGGGTGGAGACCAAGTCCTCCTTATCGAACCCCCTCGACAGCCTTCTCTCCCATCCCTCCCCTTCACAAGTTTAAACACCACCTTTCACCAATGAACTCTCTATTTTCAACTTAAGATTCCTCCTCCAAATTGAGATGGAGCCTATCTCTAGTATACAGCTCCTTATCCTCCCAGGTCTCCCCAATCCCCATCAACCCATACCCTCTGGCCCCACACCACCCCTGAGCCACTGGTTTATCTCCCTAATCTTCCTTTTGTGTTCCCCACTAGCCCTTGGCACCGGCAGGATTTCTGAGAAGGAAACTGTGCATCCTATGTCATGACAGACCCTGGCAAGCTCCCTGAATCTTGCCTGTATCTCTAGCTCGCTATTTCTCTCAATGTCATTGGTACCCAGGTGGACTACTATGTCCGGGGATCCTCCACAATCCTTTGCCAGCTGATACACCTCATGCTTGGCCCTGTGCACTGTTAGTCCAGGGAAGCATTTCGTTCTAACCGGGCAGGCTTCCCCCTGCCTATCCCATTAGAGGTCTTCAAGTACATGAAAGGGGTAAATAAGGGAGGAGCAGTCAGGGTGCTCCAAAGGAGGAGGGGGGGGCAAGTAGAGGGCATGGGTGGAAGCTGGAGTGGTGGAGATTCAGGGAGAAAGGAGAAGGTGCTGTTTCACTGAGAGGGTGGTGGAGCCATGGAGTGCACTTCCTGGGGGGTGGGCTGGTGGAGGCAGAGATGGTGGTGGGGTTCAAGAGGAGGTGGGACAGGGAAGGGTTCTGTAGCAAAGTCCAGTGCAGTGAGACTATCCAGGACTGGGAAGGAGGAGCCAGAGAGGTGAGGGGGTAGAGGTCAGCTCCCAGGGTGAGAGCTGAACAACAAGCAGACTGAAGACCATTAGGCCTATTCTGCTGGCATTTTACATGTTAGTATATAAATAAGGGTCCAGATAAGGGTTCTTTCTTGTTCTTTTTTTGGGGGGGGGGATTTGAAAATACTGTAACAGTTACTCTTTAAAGTGTATCTGAGTTTTAAAAAAAAATGCTCTTAGAGAATACAGGGATTTCACAAGACTAACAGAACTAAATGGGAGTATAACTTCTGCTGGCTTGTGCATGTATGCATCATCGACTACCATGATGCCCTGCATGAGTGGGGTTATGACCTTTGGAATGGAGACAAACAGGTTTCCACACCAGAGCAAAACAGAGTGAAGCAACCTCATTTATATTTAAATAAGGATGACAATAGGGGGATGCAAAAGAGGAAGGCATTGTTCATGCTTACAAGCTACACAGGTAGAGAGAAAATAGGCTGAGGGGACTTTTCCTTTTGTGACCCCACACCTGTATATTGCTCCTTGTGAGCACCAAAGATACTGCTGCAGCTGTGTTACTTGACAGATAGTCGCATCATCTCCTGTATTGGCTGCAAATACACTGCTGTTCATTCTGTTGAGGAGAGCAGCCGTCCGAGGTTTCAAGTCGCCCTGCCGCACTGCTTCGTAGACAACGTTCTGGCACAGCCTGGCAGCTCTGTGGCCAGCGTACCTCTTTCGTTTCACCATCAGTCAGTGAGAGGAGGTAGACCGACTCTGGCTCTTCATGTGCTTGGCATCTGGTCACCATGGCAGTGTTGCAGTTACAAATATTGGCAGCGTACCATTTCCTGAGGGAAGGATTACGGGATCAGCGTCATTCACCATTGCACCGCAGAGTTTATCATTCAGGTGGAATGCAGCAGGGTGGCCAAGCTCATGCCCAGTTTCATTCCCCCCCCCAAAATTGTTTGATTCCCAAGTCGGTGGTTCTCAGTAGGTCTTGCAGGAAACAAATCGTGTTCCTCCTATCAGGTGTGTCAAGGTAGAAAATAAAATTCTGGGAGAGAAGAAAAACCACAAACTGTGCACACTTGGCTGGTAGTCCTGAAAAGGTTTCAGAAAGGAAGGAGGAGGAGGAAGACTAACATTACGGAGAGCAGTATTTAATGCTTCGGAGAAGGGAGGGCCACAAGGAATAGAATTAGTGTGGCTAAGAGGAACGGGCCGATCAGTGGTAAATTTGCCTTAATGCTATAATCTGTAGCATTCCCGTATTTTAAGTAAATTTAATGGGTCATCTCTTGGGTTTAACTCCAGGTGGTAACAGCTTAGTTTATTGAACAAAGTGTTATTCACTGAGTCACCATCTTCTTTGTCGACTGATTTCAGACTCCTAAATAATAAAAGGAGTCTCAGATCATCGAGCAAGTTCATGGTTCATTTACCATTAAAATGTACATCAGTTGGTCAGCGGTCATTTAGCTAAAGTGCCTTAAAGGCTTGAAACCAGTTGCCAAAGCAGCTCAGTGTATTTCTAGTTTTTTATAGGCACCCGTACCATTCTTACGTTATACTAACTTACTAAAAAGCCAGCAGATTAGGCCCAGCGTTCTATCAATTCTGCTCATGGATCAGTGCCTACTCAGGGCACTGTTATATCCCTCCCCCCACCCCCTAGTGAGGCTGTGGGCTGCACCCTCCCCTGCACCTATCCCAGCCTCTTCACCCTCCGCAGGCAGCACATTCCGGCTTCACAACCTCTCTGTGAAGTAGTGCCTCCTTGTCTCCCCTTAGTCTCCCACAGCTCAGCCTCACTGAGTGCCCCCTGGTGGCCCCTACTTCCCTCAGCTGCGGCACCCCCTCAGGATTGACCCTATTCATTCCCTTGAGGTGCCTGAAGACCTCTATCATATCCCCTCTGTTTCTCCTCTCCTCCAGCGAGTACAGGTTGAGCTCCTCTAGCCGCTTCTCACTGGGATTTTCCCCCAGACCCTGTCATCCTAGTTGCCCTCCTCTGGACCCTCTCCAGAAGAGCAATATCCCTTTTTAAGTAAGGACGCCAAAACTGCATGCAGTATTCAAGGTGCAGCCTAACAAGGCAGTTAGGCAATGGAAGGAGCACCCCTCGGCTTCTTGAGGTTATCCCCCAGCATTTTATTTGTTTGGGCTACAGCCCTTCTATACTGCTCTGAGTTGATCATTTTGGCATCCACCACCCCGAGCTCCTTTTCCCCCCTGGAAACTTGTAGTGTCTCCCTCCCCCCCCCCAAGGTGTACACATGAGTTGGGTTTTTGGCCCCTAGGTGGAGCACCTTGCATTTACCAGTGTTAAACTTTAGTTTCCAGGCACAGGGCCATCTCCCCAGGGTCTCCAAGTCCTCCTGGAGAGCCAACTTCCCATCCTCCTCATCCACCACCGACCACAGTTTTGAGTCGTCGGCTTAGAGGCTCATCCAACTCCTGATGTCTGAGATATAGGCATTAAACAGGAGTGGGCCCAGTACCGAGCCCTGTGGGACCCCTCTAATGACTCTCCTGGGAGATGAGACTCCTCCACCATCACCTTTGTATTTCAGGCTTCACAACCTCTTGTGAAGTAGTGCTCTTGTCTCCCCTTAGTCTCCCACCCGACCGGGGTGGAGAGGTATAGAGGGGTTGAGCTGAGGAAGTCCAGTATAAGGTGAATATCTTGGACTGGGGATAGAAAACACAAGGGGTGGGGGGTCAGCAAAGTTAGCACCCAGTATGGGGGCTGACAAACGAGTAGACACGACTGACCATAGGCCTACTCTGCTGGCATTTTAGTATGTTAGTACCTGCCCCGCTAGCCAGTTTCCTATCCACCTGACCAACTCCCCCAAATATCCCTCAGCTTCCCCAGCAACCCGCGATGCGGCACCAGTCAAACGCCCTGCTGAAGTCTAGAAAGAGGACATCCACTGGCCTGTCCTGACCCAGCTGTCTTGTCACCCCCTCATAGAACTCCACCAGGTTGGTCTGAGATGATCTGCCCCTAACAAAGCCATGCTGATGATCATCTAGGTGGCCCCATGCCTTCTCAAACCCCTCCAGCCTCTCTTTCAAGATGACCTCCATCACTTTGCCCACTACCAACATCAGGCTTACTGGCCTGTAATTACCAGCTCCTCTTGCAAGCCTCCCTTGTGTATAGGCATCATGTGGGCCATCCTCCAGTCTTGAGGCACCTCCCGATTGAAGGGAGGAGTTAAAAAGGCCTGCCAGAGGTGCAGCCACGGTATCAGCCAGCTCCTTAAGCATCCTGGGATGGATCCCGTCTGGTTCTGGTGCCTTGTCCACTCTTGGGGCCTTGAGTGCTTCCCACACCCTCCCAATGGGGATTTTTTCATCCATTGCCCCTACTACATCTGCCTTTCCCCCTACCCCCTCCCCTTGCAGTGCTGCCCCCAATCCTCCCTGGTGAAGATTGAGGCAAAAATCATTTAGTACCTCCACCTGCTCCCTTGCCTCCTCCACCCACCCACGCCCAGACCTAAGTCTCCTAATCTGCCCCTTCCCTTTCCTTCTTTCTCTGATATACCTAAAGAACCCTTCCCCTCCTTTCTAATCCCCTGTGCCAGTCTCAGTTCTGTCCCCACCTTGGCTGACCTCACCACCCTGGTAACCCTCTTGGCTGCACTACCATACTCTCCCTTGGATCTATCCCAAGAACATTTGTATCGGCTAGAAGCAGACTTTTTCTCCCTCACTGCATCTTGGACCTCCCTTGTCCACCAGCTCAGCTTCTTAGCTCTGCCCCACTTGCGCCTCTCCTTCGTGCAGGCCTTGGTGGCCCCCAGGAGCCCTTTTTTGCATTATTTATTTTATCGCCCCCTGCGTCCGAGCGGCTCTCCTTCAGGCCTTCTGCCAGGACTACCCCCCCTCCGTATCTCCATTCCGAACCCTTCCCGATGCCAGCTTCCACCGATCCCAGATCGCAGCCGACCAGGGTAGCCCAACGTAACCCTTCGTCGGACGGGTCCCCTCCTTCCGGAGGGAAATTGCCTTCAAGCATTCTAGCTCTCGGCCCTGATGCTGCTGGGATCGGTATTTCCCTGGCTCTTCGGGGATTCCATGGAGGCAGGGGATCCAGGCAGCCGTCATCCGGTCGCTCGGATGCCATTTTTTCCCACTTTTTTCGAGAGTTCCCTATCGCCGCTCTGTAGTGCCCCCATCTCCACCGGGGCCACTGACAGAGCAAGGCATAGCCCCTAACCCACCCTCGGGAGGAGACAGTCCTTAGGACGCTCAATCCTTCCCCGTCCCTTGCCGACTCCTCAGCGACCCGAGTCCGCCCTGAACCCGGGTCGCCGGGCTGGTTTGAGGTAAGGCGCCAACGCCTCAGTCTCCCCACGCCACCGGTCAGGCGAGCCTTTTTATAACTTCCCACTGGGCCTAAGTGCCCCTACCTGGCCTGGATCTCATACAGGTGGCCCTGAGGATCTTCTTCAATCCCCCGAAGTCTGTCCCTCTAAAATCTACCCCCCACCAGGTCCATGGGAAACCAGACCATGGTGTGATCACTTCCTGCCAGAGGGTCTCAACCACTGGGTCCCTGATGAGCTCTCCATCTGACAGGACCACATCCAGGACATGAACACCCACCCCCCACCCCACCCCCATGTTGGATCAGTCACCAGCTGGGCAAGAAACACATCCTGGAAGACATCCACCAGGCACTGTTCCTTGCCCGATGAGTACGCCATAGTCCCCCACTCTGCTCCTGGCATATTCAGATCCCCCAGTACCACTGTTCTGCCCTCCCCTCTACCACAGTGGCCCCCTAAGGTTCGCCACCGGGTTCCCCTCCTGTTCCTCCCCCTGCCCTGGTGGTCTGTATACCACCCCCATATTCACCCGCTTTCCCCCTGGAGCCTGTAGGGTGACCCAAAAGGCCTCCACCCGATCCCCTGCCTCCTCAACCTTGATTATCCATAATCATACTAAAATGCCAGCAGAATAGGCCATCGGTCTTTCGCGTCTGCTCGTTTGGTCAGTCCCCACCCTGGGAACTGACCTTGCTGCCCCCCTCGCCCTCTCGGACTTCTCCCTTCTCAGCCCCAGATATTCTCGCTGCACTGGACTTTGCTTCCAGAACCCTTCCCCTGTACCTGTCCCACCCCCCTCTTAAACCCCTCTTTCCCTCCCAATCCTAATCCATCCTTAATGATAAATGCTACCTCCCTGCCCCTTCCCTCCGCCCTGTCCCTTCTGCATGTGGTATATCCTGGTAGGTTTGGGTCCGAGTCATGTTTGGAAGTAGCCCAGGTCTCAGTGGCAGCTGCCACATCCACCCCACCCTCCAACAACAGCGCCTGTGTCTCTGGCATCTTGTTCCCCATGCTCCTGGCGTTAATCAGGACCTCCCTCCAACGTGCCCGCCTACTCCCCTACCCCCTCCCTGAGGGCTCCTGGGTCCCTGTGTACAAGGACCTCCTGCACTATCGGGTGCACCTAATCTGTGCCTCCTCCCCCCCCTCCCCTTGAGGGAGAAGGCCTGGGCCCTCCAGGTTCGGCCTGGCAGGGAGCCGCCACCCTCTCCACTTCACAAGTTTAAACCCCACCTGGAATAGATGAACCCTTCCAGTTTAAGCTTTAGGATCTCTTTCCCCTCTGAGCTAAGGTGGAGCCTGTCCCTAGCGTACAGATCTTACTTCGAGTGGGAGTTCTTGCAGCAGGCTATAACAGTTAGGACTGTGCTGCAGGCACTAGGACCCTCCAGCAAACTTCTCAGCCAGCAGTACCAAGGTGGGACCGCCCCCGACGTCAGCCCTGGTACAAAAGGGGGGCGGACCCAGCTCCACCTCAGTTCTTTTCCCGCCGCGTCCCGAGCACGTGAGAAGAGCCTCCTTCCTCAGTTTGCCAGGAACAACGAAATTGACTTTTATATATCGTTTTTGTACTGTTTTTCGACATTTTTTTCCAGTATTTCTACAGGTGTCTTCGTCGTCTGTCTCTCCAGAGATTCAACAGAACAAGTGCGATTGCGGACAGCAGATCCCCGCCAAAGACTGGCAAAAGCGCTGCGTCTTCTACCTCAGACGGACCACGATGCAGTGTCAGTGGCTCAGTGCAGTGTCAGTGGCTCAGTAGGTAGCACACTCACCTCTGAGGCTGGGAGATCAGAGGGCTGTGGGTTCAGTTCCCACATCTGGCACTTGGGTTAATATCCCAGTACTGACACTGTAGTGCAGCATGAGAGGGGTGCTGCACTTCTGAGGTGCCGCCTTTCGGATGAGACGTTAAACCGAGGTCCCATCTGCCTAGTTTGGTGGTAGTTAAGGTGGATGTTAAAGATCCCATGGCACTTATCGAAAAGAGTAGGGGAATTTCCCCGGTGTCCTGGCCAAATTTCTCTCATTCACTAAAAATACCATCAACAGCTTAATCTGGTTCAAGGTCACTTGGCATTCATCTGTATCCTCCTCCCCCAGGTCGTGCCTGAAAATAGGCAGGGATTTGTCTAGTGCACTTACCCGGTCAACAAAAACTAAATAAATAAATAAAAATATCGTGCCCTGCTCAGCCTGCCAGGTGTTCACCAGCCGGACCCGGATCCAACGTCTTAAGGCCCTGAAGGCATTTCTACTTGAAAAACAGATGGATCTGCACATTTCGGAGGGGAAACGCAAGGAGAAGACCAAGCGCCATGGGAAAGACTGCAGTAGGTCCCGTTCTTACTGGCGGCCCTCTTCCAAAAGCGCTGTGTCCCGGGCTCAGGTGGCGTTCAGAATCTCATCTCGGGCCAAGGCGGCCCTTCGGGGAGAAGCGGCCAAGCGAGAAAATAACCCACTAAGGGTTACCACCAAGACCTAGGAGAGCTACCCCCCCTGCTGCACCGCTGCCGCCGCTAAAGGCGTGCCCAGAGCCAAGGACTGTCCGCACTCCCCAGACACCTCATTATCGTCCCTCCTCTGGCGCGTGTTGTAGGGGCGAAGGGTTGAGGGAGACCACGGATCACGACGTCGCGTCCCCAAGTCCTCCTCCCTGGACTCCCAAGAGGGCTTCGCTGCGTGCGGCGTTCTGGATACTCCTTTTTCTGGGCGAAGCGTGAAGTTTTCTTGAAGGACGAGGACTGCAGGGAGGTTGTTCTCCTTTTGGTGGGGGCAGGTCCAGAAGTGGACCCCCCTGTTGCCGGCCCAGACACTGGTACCGGGCCCGGCGGGCAAACCACAGCCTGGAGGTGAGCCTTCCCCGAGGAAGTCCCCAGAGCGACCGCCTACACCTCCATCCAGGGCTCGTCCCCACACCCGGTCCAAAGACCACTGCTGACACTCCAGAGACTCTGGAGACCATCGCCGGTCCAGGTCTCACATTTGCAGCCCTTCTTGTTCCCCTAGACAAGAACGCTCCTGACATCAGTCCTGTGACGGACGTCAGTCTTTGCTCAGTCACCAGTCTCAGGACCGGAGCCGGTCTTCGGACCGACATCAGTCCCCCAGCTACTGATGACAGAGGGAGTCTGGTCATAAGGAGAGATCTGACTATTCCAGACCTAGTAGTCTATCTTCCTCCTCTTCATTGACATCTTCTTCCTCTCTCGTCAGGCGGTCCCCGAGAGAGAAGAACCAGCCTCGCTCGCCTCCAGATGATCCGGCCTTTATGGACGTCATGAGGCATATCCAGGCCTCCAATGAGTGGAAAACTGAGGATCTGGATCCGGAACGCTGAAGGTTGGCCAGATACCTGAGGCAAAAGGAGCCGAAACCATTGTTGGTCCCTCTTTTAGTGGACACTTTCCAGGACCTGACTCGGACTACCTGGAAGCGTCCAGCCTCCATCTCGGCTGTTCCCAAAAAATCGGACAGGCTGCATAAGGCCCCGAGGGCAGAAGCCTTTTTAGCAGAGAACCCTCAGGCGGACTCTCCAGTCATCACTGCTGCCCATGACAAGTCCAGGCAGCCAAAGCACCTTAGCTCACAGCCTCCCAATCCGGAGTCCCAGTATTTGGACCAGGTGGGCAAGAAGGTTTATTCTGCCTCCACCTGTTCCATGCGGTCCCTCAACTTCTTGACGCATATGGTCCAGTACCGGAATGCTCTGTGGAAGAGGGGACAAGAGCTACTGAGAGCCATGCCAGATTCTGAGCAGAAGCCGGAGTTTCTGGACATTGTTAAATCGGGCTCTGACGTAGGTTCTCCATGTCCTGAGAGCCTCATACGACACTGCAGATATGGCAGCCAGGGCAACCGCTTCCGGGGTGTGCCTTCGGCGCCATGCCTGGTTAAGAGATTTGGGTTTTCACCAGGATCTGCAGTCCGGTATCAGGGATTTGTCATTCCTGGGTACCGTGTTGTTTGGGCAAGAGACAGAAGCTTTGATTTCTCATCTCCAGGAGTCGGACAAGTCAATCTGGTCGGTCCGCCAAATGTACCGCAGCAACCAGCGACGGCAGTAGAAACTGCCATTTCGCAAGCCCTCAGGTGGTCAAGGTGGACAAGCCCATGGTAATCAGCAGGGTCAGAGAGGCGGCTTTCATAGGAGAGCCAGTAACCAGCAGCCTGGAGGCGCTCCTAACTGTGGGCCCAAGTCCTCCCAGGCCTCTCTGCCTACGCCCAGCTCAGCCCAATGACTCCCTTCCACCCCCCCTTTCCAAAGGAAGACTACGGGGAGATGGTCGGGGGCCGCTTCTCCCTTCATCTCGAAGGGTGGAGGTCGATAACTGTGGACCAATGTGTCCTGGACATTATCAGGAGAGGACACGTGCTTGAGTTCATGGAGTGCCCTCCAAATACTCCACCAAAGTACTCCCAGTATCCTCCTTCTCACATCCCGCTGATAGGAGGAGAAATTCTGACTCTCTTGCAAAAAAAAAAAAAAAAGCAATAGAGCTAGTCCCCTTGCATCAACGGGAAAAGGGGTTTTATTCCCACTACTTCCTGGTCCCAAAAAAGACGCAGGATCTTCGTCCCATTCTGGACCTCCGCTCTGTCAATCTGTTTATAGAGTACAAAAGGTTCAGGATGGTGATCCTTCCAGGACTACTCCCCCTGCTGCACCAAGGAGACTGGCTCTGCTCCGTAGACATGCAAGATGCATATATGCATATCAGGGTCTTCCTTCCCCGCCGGAAGTTTCTGAGGTTCCACTTCCAAGGGGAGCACTACCAATTTCGAGTTCTTCCGTTCGCCTCTCCTCTGCTCCGCAAGTCTTTACAAAATGCTTGGCAGTGGTGGCTATGGCTCTAAGGCACCAGGGGCACTATGTTTTTTCCCTTACCTCGACGATTGGCTGCTTACAGCCCCATCCAGGTCAAGCCTACTTCACACCCTCGGAGACACCTATACTCTGTTCCGAGAGCTGGGGATCACCGTGAACCTTCAGAAATTGTCCCCTGAGCCCAGTCAAAGACTTGTCTTCATTGGAGCGGTCCTGGATTCTAACCAGGGCATGGCTTTCCTACCCCCGGACAGGGGCGATCGCCTGCACGAGATTGCCGAATGGATCTCAGTAACTCCTCAAGTTCCAGTGCGGAATTTCCTCAGGCTACTGGGGCACATGGTGGCGGCCATTCCAGTCACTCCTCTGGCTCGCCTCCACGTGAGGGTCCCACAGTGGATGCTCAGGGTACAGTGGGACCAGGGCTACTACGATCTGAACTTTCTTGTCAGGATCACCGAGCCAGTCAGGAGAACTTTGCTTTGGTGGATGGACCCCCGGAATTTGGAGAAAGGGGTCAGGTTTTGTCCGGAGCCACCAGGTTGGACCATTACGACAGATGCATCGGATCTGGGATGGGGAGCTCACCTGGGTGCTCATCAAACGCAAGGGGTTTGGACACCCGAGGAACGATCTCTCCATATCACTGTATTGGAGATGCGAGCGGTTCTCTATGCCTTACAGGCTTTTCAAGAGGACCTGGTGCCAGGTTCTCTTCTAATTCAAACAGAGAATATGGCGGTCGTCTTCTACATCAACAAGCAAGGGGGTACTCATTCGTATCCGCTTTGCAGGGAGGTAATGGGAGTCTGGTACTGGGTGCTGGAACAGCACATTCTGCTGTCAGCAGCGCATGTTCCAGGTGTCCTGAACAATCTGGCCGACAGCTTAAGCAGGTCTCGTTCCAGAGCGCATGAGTGGGAGCGGTTACAGTCTGTAGCAGATCAGCTGTTCGATAAGTGGGGTCATCCAGAGCTGGACCTCTTTGCGTCACCACGCAACGCCAAACTGCCAGTTTTTTGCTCACGAGAGCACCACCTGGAGTTTTCTAGCCAGACGCGTTATCCCTTTGCTGGGCAGGGACGTTTCTCTGTGCCTTCCTGCCCTTCCCTGTCATTCACAGAGTGCTGCTGAAGTTGCAAGCAGAAGGGGCTCGAATGATTCTAGTAGCCCCCCGATGGCGACGGCAGATTTGGTTCCCACTCCTGCAGCAGTTGTCTACGGAACCTCCAGCTCTGCTGCCCACATGCTCACAGTTGCTGTCCCAGGAACAGGGATCGCTGGGGTCCATCGAGATCTCTTTTCCTTACTTCTGCATGCTTAGCTCCTTCAGACGTAGCTCAACAGAGATACGGGGTTTCCCCGGAGGTAGCGGCAGTCCTAGTGTCAGCCAGGAAGCCCTCCACCCATGCTATGAAATGGAAGCAGTTTTGTCTATGGGCCTCTTCACAGCATTTGGACCCCGTCACCTGTCCAGTGAACTCAGCGTTACAGTACCTCCTCTCCTTGTACCAACATGGCCTGACTTACTCCTCTATTAAGGTGCACATGTGGGCTGTCTCCGCCTATCATGCTCTGATTGGAGACAAGGCGTTAGCACAGTTGGGTGTAGCCAGCACCTTTCTGAGAGGAATTTTGCATATGAGACCTCCCATTAGGGATCCTGTCCCTCCCAGGGATCTCCTTTTTGTATTGGAGAAGCTCACCTTCCCTCTTTTTGAGCCAGCAGCGGATTGTGAGCTGTTTCCTTTCCTGGAAGGTGTGTTTTTTGGTTGCTATTACCTCAGCTCGAAGAGTTTCTGAGCTTCAGGCTCTGATCTGTAAAGAGCCGTATTTGATTTTCCACAGGAAAAGGGTTTCCCTTAGAACAAATCTTAAGTTTCTTCCGAAAATGGTCTCGGAGTTGACCCTCAACCAGTCGGTTGACCTTCCAGTCTATTTCCCTTCCCCATCTAATAAAGGAGAAGCTCTCCCTCACACATTGGATGTCCACAGGACTTTGAGGTATTACCTCAAAAGGACGGCTGTGCACCATCAGTCAGAGCAACTCTTTGTGGCCTTTGCACCACAATGCTTGGGCAAACCAGTGACCAAGCAAACGATTTCAAAGTGGATCATCCACTGTGTATCCTTCTGCTATGAAAAGCACAATAAACCCCTACCGGTCCAGTCAGAGGTCACTCCACTAGGGGAGTGTCTGCTGCTTTTGCTGCTCTGAGAAATGTCTCCATAAGGGACATATGTGCGGCCGCTACCTGAAACTCGGTGCATACCTTTGTCAAGCATTACAGCTTGGATATCGTCTCCTGACGCCATGCCGGTTTTGGTCTGACTGTTTTGCAGGGACTTTTGTCCTAGGCCTCTGGAGTCAGTATATTTCACCTCCCGGGGTCAACTACCTCTTTGGCGTGGGACTGCTTGGTATTCAGTCCTAACTGTTATAACCTGCTGCAAGAGCTCCCACTCGAAGTAAGATAGTGCAGTTATGTAAGAACTTACCATAATAGTAGATCTTCGAGAGGAGCTCTTGCAGAAAGCATTACTTTCCCACCCGCCTTCCCCCTTGAGGTATGCAGATCTTTGTCTCCTTCTCTTGTCAGGGTTTGTTCTCGGGTCTTGATGGGGGAACCTAGGTGGAGCTGAGTCCTCCTCCTTTTGTACCAGGGCTGACGGGGCGGTCCCTGCTTGGTACTGCTGGCTGAGAAGTTTTCCGGAGGGTCCTAGTGCCTGTGGCACAGTCCTAACTGTTATAGCCTGCTGCAAGAGCTCCTCTTGAAGATCTACTGTTACGGTAAGTTCTTACGTAACTGTACTTTCTGTAGCGTACATAATTTGTATCTGTCTGTATTCATATGTGCCATCTTCGTGGCCCGGGTCATGCCTGAAAATGGTCCCTGGGATCAGTGCACTTACCCAGTAATCAAATAAACAAACAAAAATCATGTTTAAAAACCTCCGCTGAGTACTGCGTGCAGTACTGGCAACCATATCTGAAGAAGGATATCAGGCAAGGGCGCACAACATAGGGCAAAAAAATGATACAGGGCGTGGAAGGCAAGCCCTACGAGGACAGACTGAGAGATCTGAGTTTGTACATCGTGGAGTAGAGTAGGGATCGGGGTGGTGTGATTGAAACGTTCAAGTATCTAAAGGGGTTCAACAAAACGGACACAGATTGGCTATTTAGGCTGAGGAAGGGAAGGGAAGGGACACAAGAGGAGGGGGCAGATTTAGGAGAGATATGAAGAGGCATTAGTTCACGGAATAGGTGGTGTTGAAATGGAATGCCCTACTGGAGGAGGTGGTATCATATAGGATAGTGGGCACCTTCAAAAGGGCATGGGACAGGGCATGGGGGGATGTCTGGGTAGGTAGTAATGAGAAATTGTCAGAGGGGAGGGAGGGAGATGGGGCATCTGCAATCTAGGGGTGCTAGCTGTGCACTTGATAGACCACAGGGCCTATTTCTGCTAGCAGATCCGTATGTATGTATGATCCAAAATCCTTTGTTGTTTTACTGAAAGCATATTTAAAAGTTGTAATGTCAGTCTCGTAATTTGTATATGCAACTTTATTTGTTACTCTGTACACTTGTGTATGTATTTCTTTCAGTGTTCTTCTATTTTTATGTCACTGTTTGATCCAGTGTTGTCTGTAAAAGAAGCTTTTGTTCTCGTGTACTTATCGGTTAATAAGCACACTTAATTCAGCCTCTGTTTCCCAGAGGTTTCTGCTACTGGTACTTCCTTTTTATAGCTCACCCCCTTTCCCAACTCTCTTCCTGCAATTTGCCCTGGGATTATTGTTCATCTCTGTAATGTTTATCTGATAAAAGGGATAGTGCCAAAGTCTGTAATATTTAACATATAGACTCTCATATAAGCTAATCTCTCATATGTCAACCCCTGTTTCCATGTGATTTTAGCAGATTTATAGACATATCTCGTGGATAGCTCATTGACTTTGATTGAGGTTGCCACATTGGAGAAATGGTTTTGTAGCAGTAGACTTGTTTTGTAGCATGGAAACTCAAGGACCTGTGTGCACCGAACAGACTGATTTAAGTAAGGAGGGCACAAGGGTCCTGAAAGACAAACTGGAGGAATACTTGTCAGACAAACTGAATTTAAACTGAAGAAAGGGGGCACCAGATAAGGGGGGGCCTCCGGGCCTCCCCCCAGGTAATCACAAGGAAGGGAGGGGGCACCGGGGGGGGGGGATGATGGGGTCAGAAGAGGAGAGACACGAAAAGATGGAGAGCAAAGAGGGAAAGGGGTCGCACTGGAAGGTGGTGTCCTTGAAAGCAGGGAGTCTGGCTAACAAGTCAGCTGACCTACAGGTGCTGATGGCAGAAGGTGAGGTGGACATAGCTGCCATTGCAGAGACATGAACAACCCAGTACCATGACTGGGACCTTGAGATCCCTGGGTACCAATTGTACAGAAAGGACAGAGGGAAGGGGAGGTGGAGTGGCATCGTACATGAGGGAAGGTATAATGTGCACCACGGAGGAGGGCAGGTCAGAAGCCCTATGGGTAATGTTCCAGAACACTACTGGGAGAAGGGTTAGTTTGGGGTTGGTATACAGACCACCTTCGCAGGGCATAGAGGTGGACAGGGAGCAGGGGGAACAGATCAGGAGGGTAGGTGGGAGAGGGAACACTGTAATAATAGGTGATTTCGATCTACCTGGAGTAGATTGGAGCACCCCAGTGACCTCCAGTTGCAGAGAACAGGTCCTCCTGAATGCTATTCAGGAGTGTTTCCTGACACAGGGAGTCACAGAGCCTGGGAAGATGCCATACTGGACCAAGTGTAGTCGGATGGGGAACATGTCCAGGAGGTAGAAGTGAGCGATCCCCTTGAGGCAGGGACCACCGCATGGTTTGGTTTACATCAACATGGGGAAAGAAGCAGCCAAGACAAAACCGAGAGGCGATTTGGGGACTTCAACAAGGCAGACTTCAAGGTTGGCCCAGTGGCGCTGAGCGCTGGACATCTTACCTTGCGCTACACCGGTGACCCAGGTTCAGGAACAACCTTGGACTGCTGGGAGCTGGCATGGGGGCGAGAGGATTGAGCTGCCTAATGGCAGCCTCCTCTCCGGGAGGGGGTCTCCACAGTCCTGCCACCTCTAGGTGGAGGTCCGGTGGTGGCGCAGGCAGGTATGGGCAACCAGTAGGGTGGCACGCTCATGCCAAGGAAGTTAGGGTGGGAGGGAGAAAATGGATAAACAAATAATCCGGGGGGAAAAAAAGGCAGACTTCGATAGGATGGGTGACATATTAGTGGGGCACCTTGCAAAGCTCCAACCGGGTATGGATTTGGATCAGAAATGGTCCGTCATTCAGAGGGTCTCCGCGTACCTAGGGGTTCTTTCCTTGTTACATATACTCTTGCAGCAAAAAAAGCTATTACTCGCCATTGGGGCAGATGGGTTTCTCCTGTATTTCAGGACTGGTTCCAAATTATGGGTGAAATGTACATTTTAGAGAGGCTCGTATCCAGAGCCCCTACTGTTAGTAGTTCATTTAAACTGCGTTGGCGAAAGTGGGTTCTATATTTGTCAACCCTGGACCCCACTTTGTGCCATGATATTGCAGACTTGCAGATGGTCAGAGATTTGGGCTGTGATTACAGTTGAGTAAAACCTCTCTCATATGCCAGTTTCTCCAGAACCACTTCGGTGTATATAAATACAGTCAGAGACCCCCACCACTTCTTAGATATTATTTACTATATATACATTTTTCCCATTATTAGTTTATACAAAGAGACTAACTGTATAGAGTTTGTATCTTACAGAGTAAGTGCCTTATTTGATATACTGATGGATACTATTACTGTATCAGATTATCTCACATTCATTGTATTTTTGTATGATTGCCACTCAATATAAAAACTGCAATAAAAATTACAGTTTAAAAAAAAAAAAAAACGGTCTGTTAAGATGAGGCTAATTGAGGCCACAGATACTTGCACAGAGGCTCATAACAAGAACTCCAGGGCCAAGAGATATAGCTGGTTTAGCAAGAAGGTGGCAGAGAAAGTGAGGGAAAAGAGGGATGCCTTCCAGAGGTACAAGTGTACCTTGAGGGAGGAGGGCAGGGAGAGATTGGTCCAGGCAGCCAAGGCTGCAAAAGAACCAAGACTGGTGCAGGGGTTTAAGGAAGGGGAAGAGAACTTCTTCCGGTACATTAAGGAGAGAAGAACCAGAAGGGACGGGATTGTTAGGATAAAGAAGGAAGGAGGATGAGCAGAAAATGGTGAGGTTCAGGCGGGGGCACTAAATGAGTACTTTTACTCTGTCTTCATGAGGGAAGAGGATGGGCCTGTACTGCAGGGGATGACTGGGGGGAAGTTGTGGAGGTGGGGTGGAATATGATAGGGAGATTGGGATTGACAGGGTCTTAAAAGAGCCTGTGGGAACTGTGGTTGGACAGGGCACCAGGCCTGGATGGGGTGCACCTGAGGGTCCTGAGAGAGCTGGCAGAGGTACTAGCAGCCCCCCCAATGGACCTTTTTTAACACTTGCTGGAGAAGGGATGCATGCCGAAGGACTGGAGGACAGCACATGTGGTCCCACTCCACAAGAGGGATGAGCCAGGTAACTACAGGCCAACCAGCCTAACCTCAGTAGTGGGCAAGTTAATGGAGCCCGTCGCCTCAGTTTCTCCAAGGAAAATGGGGGATTGCATCATACATGGGAGGAGATAGTGAATCTGGGGGAGCCTACCGATCGGGTGGGTCGGGGGGTACACTGGCAGGTGGGGAGGCAAAGCAGGGGACAAGGCAGTAGCAGAGGTGGAAATCATGGCAGAGAGAGTGAGGGAAGCCCTCAGGTCCCTTAAGACGGAGAAAACACCAGGGCCGCATAAATTACATCCCAGAGTGCTGAAGGAACTGGCAGATGTCCTGACGGAGCTCTTCAGCATCTCTCTTAGGACAAGGTGGGTGCCCCAGGACTGGAAGGTGGCGCATATAGTGCCATACACAAGGGGGAAGCAAGGGAGGTGGCAGGGAGCTACAGGCCTGTCAGCCTGACATCGGTGGTGGGCAAGGTGATGGAGGGCATTGTCAAGGAGAGACTGGTGGGGACCTGGAAAAGTTGGGGTGCCTGGACGATAGACACCATGGATTCGTCCCGGGGAAATCGTGTCAGACAAACCTTGTGGAGTTCTATGACTGGGTGATGAGTGCCTTGGAGCTGGGTAGACCAGTGGACGTCCTCTTTCTTGATTTCAGCAAGGCGTTTGATTCTCTTCCTCTTGGGGGCCTGTTAGATAAGCTGGGAGAAATGGGGGTGGGGAACCAGATGATCAGATGGATAGGCAATTGGCTCCAGAACTGGACCCAGAGGGTCATGGTTGGCGGGATAATCTCATCCTCAAGGAGGGTCATTAGTGGAGTCCCTCAGGGATCGGTCCTTGGGCCCCTCCTGTTCAGTGTCTACATCTCTGACATAAGGAAGGGTATCAGGAGTGAGATGAGTCTCTTTACGGGTGACTCAAAACTGGGGGCGGTGGTTGATGGGGAGGAGGGGAGGATGGTCCTACAGGGGGACCTGGAGGCTCTGGAAAGTGGAAGCTGAGGATCAGTGCAGGGAAATGCAGGGTACTGCACCTGGGAGCCAGAAACCCGGGCCAAGTGTACACCCTGGGGGGGGAATGCTACAAGTCTCGATGGCAGAGAGGGACCTGGGGGCGGTGGTGGATGTCAAGATGAACAACTCGGAGACTTGTAGGAGGGCAGCGGCAAAAGCCAACAGGATGCTTGGATGCATCGCTAGGGGGATCACCTCCAGAAGGAGGGAAGTGATACTCCCACTGTATAACTGCTTGGTAATGTCGCACCTTGAGTACTGCATGCAGTTTTGGAAGCCACGTTTAAAGAGGGACAGTGAACTCCTGGAGAGGGTCCAGAGGAGAGCAACCAGAATGATTTGGGGCTTGGGGGATAGGACCTATGGGGAGAGACTCGAAGAGCTAAATTATGTACACATTGGAAGAGAGTAGGGACCGGGGGGACATGATAGAGGTCTTCAGGTACATGAAGGGGATAAATAGGGGAGGAGCAGTCAGGGTGCTCTGAAGGAAGGGGAGGGCAACTAGAGGGCATGGGTGGAAGCTCGAGGTGGGGGAGATTCAGGGGAGAAAGGAGGAGGTGCTACTTCACTGAGAGGGTGGTGGAGCCATGGAATGCACTGCCCAGGGGGGCTGGTGTAGGCAGAAATGGTGGAGGGGTTCAAGAGGGGGTGGGACAGGTACAGGGGAAGGGTTATGGAAGTAAAAACCAGTGCAGCGAGAATATCCAGGACTGGGAAGGGAGAAGCCAGAGAGGGAGAGGGGGCCAGCAAGGTCAACTCTCTCAGGGTGGGGGCTGACCAAACGAGCAGACACGAAAGACCGTTAGGCCTATTCTGCTGACATTTTAGTATGTTAGTATGTAACTGACCTCCAGGAAGATAAGCAGCATGGGTTTGTCAGGGGGAGATCCTGCCATACAGATATGATAGACTTCTTCGACTGGGTTACAAGGTCGTTAGTCGGGGGGTAGGCGGTGGATGTCCTGTACCTGGACTTCAGCAAGGCGTTCGATTCAGTGCCACGTGGCAGGCTGATCAGCAAGCTGAGGGAACTGGGAATAGAAACATAGAAACGTGGAAACATAGACTTTGATGGCAGATAAGGACTGCTTAGACCATAGTCTGCCCATTTTCCTACCTATTGAATAAGCTGCAGATCCTAGTTAACCAACAGCCTATTCTTCCTACCCCCAGCAAGAATTGCTGTATGTCTGTCCCATGCATTCTTCAATTTCCCCACTGCTTTTGACCCCACGACCTCCTCAGGAAGGCCATTCCATGCATCCACCACCCTGTCTGTGAAAAAATACTTTTTTACATTGCCCCTGAGCCGTCCCCCCCTCTATCTTCAAATTGTGTCCCCTTGTTCTTGCACATCTCCTTTTCTGAAAGATGCTACCCTCTTGGGCTTTGTTGATTCCCTTGAGGAACTTGAAAGTTTCTGTCATGTCCCCCCATCCCTCCTTTCCTCAAGGGTATACATATTAAGGAGAGAAGAAGCACATTAAGAAGACTAGTTGCTGTGGTGGGTCAAGAGCTGGTTGCGGGACAGGAACCAGAGAGTGGTGGTGGAAGGGAACTATCCAGACCTAGACCTGTAACCAGCAGTGTCCCACAGGGTTCAGTAGTCGGACCTGTAATATTCAACATCTTTATTGGTGACCTAGCAGAAGGTGTCAAAAGTAAAATCTGCCTATTTGCAGATGGTACTAAGCTTTGTGGGAGGGTGGACACAGTGGAGGGGAGACGAGAATTAAGGGAAGATCTGGCTAGGCTAGAGAGCATCTGGCAGTTGGGATTCAACACTAAGAAATGCAGTGTCGTGCACCTGGGAGCTAGGAACCTAGAGGCCACTTATTGGCTGGGGGGCATTCAGGTGACCATCTCAGAGGAGGAGAAGGATTTTGGAGTGTTGGTCAGGGGAGACATGAAACACTGTGCAGTGCTGTAAGGCAGAAGCTTAAGGCAGATAAAAATGCTGGGCTGCATAACCAGTGGATATCCTCTAGAAGGGAGGAAGTTATTCTGCCATTGTACAGGTCACTGGTGAAGCCATACCTGGAATACTGTGTTCAGTTCTAGTGCCCTTATCTGAAAAAGGGTATCAAGCTACTGGAGGGGGGGGTCCAGTGGAGGGCAACCAAAATGATCCAGGGCATGGGGGGTAAAACATGAGGAAAGGCTGAGGGAGCTTGACGTGTACACCCTCAAAGGCAGAAGAGTAAAGGGGGCATGATGTAAACCTTTAAGTACCTTAAGGGCATAAACAAGGTTGGATTGGATGACATCTTCACTTTGAGAAAGGAAGGTACAACAAGGGGGCATAGTCTGAAACTAGTCGGAGGTAGATTTAAGAAGGGAATGAGGAGGTGCTTTTTCACTGAAAGGGTGGTGACGGGGTGAAATTAGTTGCCTGAGGAGGTAGTTGTGGCAAATACAGTGACCAGTTTCAAGAGGGGTGGGACAGGGTGAAAAAAAATTATTGGAACGTGAGGAATCAGTACTGAGAAGTGGAAGGGGAGGAGGAATGGGGGCAGGGACGGATGGCTCCAAGAGGCGTGGGCAGTTTCGGGGAACTCGACTGAGCTGCACACTCGAGCAGACTTGATAGACCAGTAAGGCCTGTTTCTGCTGGCAAGCTCATATGATTCATATTGGGACATAAAAGATGCAACAAAGTAGCTCTTTCCATCTTGGGCTCTCGTATTACGTCAACCACATGTACAGGTCAAGTATTTCCTGATGACAGCAGAGAAAACTGCAGATAAGTCTACTTCATTTATAAGTTGAGTCCTCCCATCTTTAGTGCTTATTCTTGCCAGTGACGACTCCGCTTATACACGGGTACATGTGGTACTTTGCCACTTTTCATTAAATAAAGGCAGAGGATATATCCATATTATTGAAAAGCACTGCTGCTTGGATGGCAGGAGGTGAATACGATGGAACTTTGGACGTTTCTTGTCTGGAATTTCCTGTGTTCCTTCTTCAGATGCATAGCTGTTGTCAGGCATTGAGTAGCACAGTTAAAACTGTCGAAAGAACTAGCATTTAGTTACCCTGACACTGCCTCCCGTGGCACGTACACTGTGGAAACAGTTGAGCACCGTACTGCTATGCAGGAGCACTCACTGCTCCATCATCTCTGAATTGTTTGACGCACAGCCTCATGCACGTTGCCTGCTACATTTATAGTGGTGATGGCCCAACTACCTCAGTTACACCTTTTTCTCTGTTGAAGTGCATTGCTTTCCTCTTCAGGCAGGGTGGGACAAGTCATGTTGCCAGGTAGCCAGTGGCCACTAAAAAAATTGGTTTGGCCACCATACTTTGAATTTTACTGGCCAACTGAAGGAAACTGTCCCAACTTCACTAACGCATGGCGCCAGGTTCCTGGGACCACACGACCGCATCTTCACATAAGAAAAAAGCAAATCCACAGTTCCTGATTTAGTTTTTTTCATTCAGCACCTGGTGGTTGCTGGTTCAATGTGGTGAATGAGATTCTGTTGCCATTCCAACCAGCTCTGAAAACTCTTGCTGAGGAAGCCTTGCATAAGCCAGCTGTTATCCCAGCAGTCCGTTATTTGACGCCTCATACTAAACCAGTTTACTCCGCCTAGCCTATTTCTGATGCTGTTGTGCTGATGGCTGCTAATGACAAATCGGTAACACCCAAGGAAGTTCTTGCACAACCCCTGATAAGGAATCCTGAAGACCTTGAATCCTGAGTCAAGAGGCGTTTGCCTTGGCAGCATTTATTTGTTTGGATTTGGTGACTGGGTACACCAACTAGGAGAGGATGCCCCTTTTTCAAGGGCAACCTGGTTAGTTACATAAATATCATTCGTAGATCTGCATATCAAGAACAGCAGTCCTATGGTCATACATAACCAAATGAGATTGATACAGCATACAAGGGGTACAGTAGCCAGAGTGTTTGTTACAAGTAAGTCAACTAAAGTACAAGACAGTAAGCGGATTCTCAGAGCAGGCATTAGAGGCAGGAAACTACAGTATCCACTTTGGTCACCTACCACTACTGTGCATCGGGGGGTAGATGTCTCTTGTTTAAACATGACAGCCCCGTTATTGGCCAAGCGGGGGAGGAAGTTCATGGAGATAGGAATGCATGGCCATAGTGTATGTTGGTGGGAGACATCTAGCCGCAGGCATGACTCGGAAAGAGGACAGCATTACGTGATTGCATCGTGTACCCAGTCCTGCGCCAACAGTAACAGTTGAGAGTCTTAACAACAAGAGGGGATAGGGATAAGGAAATGTACCATCTTGCATCTAGAAAAGTCACCCAGATGGTAAGGGGGGCAAAGTCCAGTAAAGAGCAGCAGCTGGCACAGGGGATACATGGAGGGGAAAAGGGGTTCTTCCGGTACATTGGGGAGCGGAGAAAAACTAAGGGCCATCTCTGCAGATTGAGATCAGAAGGAGGGTGGGTGGAAGAGGCGAGGGACCAGGCAGAGGTATTTAATGAGTACTGTGCCTCTGTGTTCACTAGGAAGGGGGATGGGATATCTACAAAGCAAGGCACGATGGGGATAGAAGCGGCAGTAAGTGGGATCAGGAGAGCAACAGAAATGGAACAAGAGGGAGGGATAGGTACCCCAGGGGTGTCACATCAGGATAAGGATAAAAAGGCCATTGAGGTGGAGGGGGCGGATGATGCTATCTCCGCCAAAAGGGTGTGGTTAGCCCTCAAGGCCCTAAAGAAAGACAGATCTCGTGGGCCAGATGGCATTCATTCGAGAGTACTATGGGAATTGGCGGACATACTGGCTGCACCCTTGGCGGAGCTCTTCAACAGGTCACTTGAGACAAGGAGGGTACCTAGGGATTGACGAGAGGCACATGTGCCAATCCATAAAGGGGGATCAAGGGAAGTACCAGGCAATTATAGACCCATCAGTTTGACCTCGGTGGTGGGAAAATTAATGGAGAGTATACTAAAGGAACGATTGGGGGTGTACTTGGAGGAGGTGGGAGGTCTGGATAGTCGGCAACATGGGTTTGTGCCAGGTAGATCATGTCAAACCAATCTTGTGGAGTTCTACGAATGGGTAACATCAGAACTGGACAGGGGAAAGCCTGCGGATATATTATTCTTGGACTTCAGCAAGGCGTTTGACTCTGTCCCCCACAATGGTCTGGTGGAGAAACTGATGGGGTTGGGAGTAGGCCCTTTGGTCAGATGGATTGAAAACTGGCTAGCTGGACACACCCAGAGAGTAGTCTGTGGGGAGCTCTCAAACCCTAGAGAGGTTGGTAGTGGGGTACCTCAGGGCTCGGTCCTGGGTCCGATCCTGTTTAATGCATACATATCGGACATCAGGGAGGTTATAGGGTGTGAAATGAGTCTCTTCGCTGATGCCTCCAAGATGGGAGCAGTAGTTGAGGGAGAAGAGGGGAGGTTGGCCCTGCAAGGGGACCTGGACACCCTGGAAAGCTGGGCTCACACATGGAAATTAAATTTCAATATCACCAGTGCAAGGTGTTACATCTGATGGGAAACCCTAAACACAGGTACACCCTGGGAGGGAGGCTGAGGCCTCATTAGGGAAAAGACCTAGGGTCATGGTGGATGCATGTATGAATAACTCTGAGCAGTGCAGAAGAGCGGCTAGCAAGGCAAACAGGATGTTGGGATGCATCGTAAGGGGATCACCTCTAGGAGCAAGGAAGTGATTCTGCCGCTGTACAATGGACTGGTTAGACCACACCTTGAGTACTGTGTACAGTACTGGAGACCACACTTGAAGAGGATATACAGCTCCTGGAGAGGGTACAGAGGAGGCAACTAGGTGATACGAGGGCTAGGGGATTTGACGATGAGGACAGACTTGAGGAGCTCTGCCTCTTTTATTGGAGGAGAGGAGACAAGGGGACATGATTGAGGTCTTCAAGTACCTCAAGGAATAAATAGAGGTAAACATGGAGGGATCTTTAGACTAAAGCAGGGAGGTATCACCAGAGGGCATGGTTTGAAGGTGAAGGTGAGGGGAAAGAGGAGGTTTTTCACTGAGAGGGTGGTGGACCCTTGGAATGCACTGCCTGGCGAGCTGGTTCAGAGATCCACAGTGGAGGGCTTCAAGAGAGGGTGGGACAGACACAGAAAGTGGATGTATCAGATGGTGGCCTGTCCCAGGGGGTTGGGGATGGATGATAGGGGTTTCTGGAACACAAGGGGGGGGAAGGGCCTCGGCACCCAACTGGGGATCTGTGGTTCGAGCAGACTCGATAGACCGTAAGGCCTAATCTGCTGGCAAATAGTATGTTAGTCTGGTAGATTGGTCCCTGCCTACATCTAGTTAGTGGGCAGGACTTCCATACAGGCTGTGCCCCGTGGGGTGAAGGATGACCTTTATGAGAAAAACTGGCCTCAGGGACAAGTTTGTATACAATCAGGTGGATGACACCCTTGCATTTACCTACTCAGTTGTGGATGAAGCCAAGACTTCTGGATTCCCTGCCCTCCCTCTGTGGACCAAAATATATTGAGCAAACTGTAGCACCCTAAATCATCTGCTGTCCCTTCCAAGCCCTTACCAAATCCTGCTCTTAACCTGGCCACAGGGAAAGTTGCAGAACAGTGTAGCAGAGTCCTTCCTCTCTGAAAAACAAGTGAATTGCCAATATGCTGTAGAACTAATATGTTCTGCTTTTAAAATATTTTGTGGATTCAGCCTTGCCATTGTAACCCCTAGGTGGCACTATCCCGAGGGCTACTACCCCTGCCTGCTTGGCTAATAGCAGGTTAAGGGGCCTGAATTCTGAAACGGGTGCCTCCAGCCGGAGGTCAGGGTTGGTAGTGGTCAAGCTAACCCGGGCACAGCCCTCTGGGACACTGTAACCCTCCTCGTTCCCTTCTAGTGGCCAGAACAATACACAGTAATCACTTTCACAATACCCCTGATACACCACACAAGTACCCACACTGTTTGCACTTACCACCTGGGCTTCCTCTGGCTCGGCCCTGGGTACCCCCTGTAAAACAAGGTTATACACAGCAAATAACAGCAGTACAGTACTCTTGCACAAACTGGAACCACAATCAGGGTAACTGGAAAAAAGAAAAGTTAGATCTGATTTATTTAAGGGACTTGAACAAGGAAGGGGCATAATCAGGTTAATTTGCTTAAAGGCTGTATCAATCAAACAGTTATGCATGCACTTCGGGGTCCATAAACAGTTGCACACCCTGGGTACCCAGATGAAGAACGGTGGGCTAGCCAGGAACGTTGCAGCTGGTTGGGGCCCTTTGATGGAAGAAAACATGCACAACACACACTGTTTGTAATCCGGAGCTGGAGGGCTCAATTCATGAAAAGAAAACAACAAGACAATCCGATGACACACTTTTAGATTAGTCTGTTGTTGCAGGGAGCTACCCTGATGATTACTCACGATACCCAAGACTGGACACAGGCTGGACAAAAATGGAGACAGCAGGTGGTTAATCTGGAGTGCCGGGGGAAGCAGGGCCCACACGAATCACCGTGGCGTCGTTCCTGTTCAAGCATGGAGCCAGGGGGCAGATCCCCAGGCTGGTCTCTCATCCATGGTTTTCTCTGTGCAGCGGGTAGTCTGGCTGGGCCAGTGTGGCAAGGCCCAGGCCAAATGGAGACAAATTTGGATACAGTCCATTTTGGGCTGGATACCGCTTCCAGCAAGCAGAACACAGTTCACACAGTGGGGAGCCAAATCACGACCCACTTTCAATACACAGCACATTTACATGTAAGGAAATTCTACTGTACCAGGCAAACCACTCTCCAGTCATGATCGCAGAGTCTCTACACGAACTGGGGATTCAAAAGCAGCTGGAAATCCTGACAGGCCTATCGCATTCAGCAAAATCTCCGGTCTTCTTCAGGTATGAGCCTGGTAAAAAATCAGTGTCTTACTTCGTTCTCACAAACTCGGATTTAGTCCGAAATAATGCTCTTCTGTACCTCTCAGGGGCAGCAGGCAGACATGTAGGCCACAACTTGGCCCTTTCACAGTTCTCCCATGCAAAACTACACAGAGCTCTTGCCCAAATCACTTGAGCTGTTACTTCTCACTTCTCAGCCTGGAACTGAAACTAGCTGCAGCAGCCTGGGAAATTCCCCAAGATCCAAAATGTTTGGTTGGCTGGTCCTCCTGTCAGTCACAACAAAGGCTCCCCCTTCAGGTGCAAAAAGGTGCAAAAAGCCCAAAACTAAAATTCCTACAGATTTTACTCCAGACAGCTCGTGTAGTCTGGCTCCATTTTAGGTCCCACCAGTACTGATTGGTTCAATTCCGCAGTCCAGGACCAAGATTGTGGAGATAAACAAAACAGTCCTTGCTGCAAAGAACGCGGGTTAGACAAACTACATCATCATTATCAGTCTAAATGATTTTCAGCAAATAGTTACATCTTTCAAAAGAGCTCCCTATCAGATTACTTATGACTGCAATCCAGGCAGCTCTTAAAGAGACAGTGCACAGAGGCTATACAGGCACTCTGGCAATCACATTTAAACTGCAAAACACAGGACACCAGCCTGGCAGTGAGTATTTAGGCAAGCTCAAGGAAGACTTTTTGGGAACCCCCATTTGTAGGGTTACACCATCATATTCGGTTGAAATAAATTTTGCTAGTGACATGTAGTGACATCGGAAGTTTTTCGCACATCGGTGATCTTACATAACAGCCTTAATGTTTTTAATTAAAAAAAATTAAATTCCCCAAAAGTGGCACAGTGCTCTCGTTTTAGTTAATGCTGATGAATGAATCCTTATCCTCAGCTGCAGTGTTCCAGTCTGTCCCGGGCAGCCACCCGACTCCAGTCCAGTCTCTACTATTTATTTATTAATTAATTTAGATTTTGGTAACCGGGTAGGCCCACTGAGACCAGAGATCCCTTTTACAGGGGCGACCCGGTGTTGGTTACAATGACTACATACATAGATGTAAAATACAGTAGGATTTGAATGAAGTACATATTAAGTTACAGTGCGTGCATACATAAACATTGGGGTACAGTAAATTAATAGCAGGTACAGGTCAGGGAGTGGGGAACAGGGAACAGCAGGCATCACAAGGTTGTACAGGTGCTTAAGTCAGGTAAACAGTGTTTTTAGCATTATCAATAGGCGATACAAGGGGTGGAGGGCGCTGGTCAGCTGACGTAGCAAGGGGGTAGGTCAAGGGCATGGTCTAGCGATTACAACCACAGAGGCCGAGTTCCAGGAGGTACGCTTTGAGGCATCAGCAGGTTGCCACAGGAGAAATACTCGCAGATCGGAGCCTTGAAAACAAATAGCAGATAAGGTGGTCTCACATATAGTATACCTCCCATGCTGTGGATGCGTGCTTGCTTTTCTCCGTGGAGACTACAGTGACTAGCTTGGAATTCAAACCAAAAATGATTGGGGGGGGGCATCATAGCTGCGCTGGCGGTCGGTTAGGAGGAGCATGAAGGAACAACTGCATTGGGGCGGTGGTCCGGCAACAGGGTGAAACTTGGAAAGCGACTATGAGGGGATCGGGCTTTAACAGGCTTGTTAATAAAATTACAGTTTTCAGTCATTGGAGAGTTGGGGGGCATTAGCAGCTGAGAGTATGCGAGAATCCCCACATTTTGCTCCTGCCTGCACTCTAATTGTTGTAACATTCCCTTGTTTTTTTTCTGTTTAAGCCCACATTTTGCCCATTATCCAGTACAAAAAGAGATATTGTTTAAAGGGACTTGTGTGCAAATGCAAACTCTGTGGTCATCCTCGCAAGTGTAACAATACATTCCCTTTTAAAAAAAATGTCCCTTAATAAATATTTACTAACATACTAAAATGCCAGCTGAATAGGCCTAACGGTCTTTAGCGTCTGCTGGTTTGGTCAGCCCCCACCCTGGGAGCTGATCTTGCTGCCCCTGTCTCCCTCTCTGGCTTCTCCCTTCCCAGTCCCGGATATTCTCGCTGCACAGGTTATCACTTCCAGAACTCTTCCCCTGTACCTGTCCCACCCCCTCTTGAACCCCCCACCATTCCATGGCTCCACCACCCTCTCAGTGAAGTAGCACCTCCTCCTTTCTCCCCTGAATCTCGCCCCTCCAGCTTCCACCCATGCCCTCTAGTTGCCCCTCTCCTTCCTTCGGAGCACCCTGACTGCTCCTCCCCTGTTTACCCCCTTCATGTACCTGAAGACCTCTATCATGTCCCCCTAGTCCCTTCTCTCTTCCAATGTGTACATATTTAGCCCTTCAAGCCTCTCCCCATAGGTCCTATCCCCCAAGCCCCAAATCATTTTAGTTGCCCTCCTCTGGACCCTCTCCAGGAGTTCAATGTCCCTTTTTAAATGTGGCCTCCAAAACTGCACGCAGTACTTTAGGTGCGGCCTCAGCAAGCAGTTATACAGTGGGAGTATCACTTCTTCCTTCTGGAGGTGATCCCCCTAGCGATGCATCCAAGCATCCTGTTGGCCTTTGCCACTGCCCTCCTACAAGTCTCCGAGTTGTTCATATTGACATCCACCACCACCCCCAGGTCCCTCTCAGCCATCGAGACTTGTAGCATCCCCCACCCCAGATGTATACTTGGCCCGGGTTTCTGGCTCCCAGGTGCAATACCTTGCATTTCCCTGCATTGAACCTCAGCTTCCACTTTCTAGACCACCTTTCTACAGTCTCCAGGTCCCCCTGTAGGGCCACCCTCCCCTCCTCACCATCCACCACCGCCCCCAGTTTTGAGTCACCCGCAAAGAGACTCATCTCACTCTTGATACCCTTCCTTATGTCAGAGACGGAGGTGATGAACAGGAGGGGCCCAAGAACCGATCCCTGAGGGACTCCACTAATGACCCTCCTTAGGGATGAGACTATCCCGCCAACCTTGACCCTCTGGATCCGGTCCTGGAGCCAATTGCTTATCCATCTGATCATCTGGTTCCCAACCCCTATTTCTCCCAGCTTATCCAGTAGGCCCCTATGAGGAACAGAGTCAGACACCTTGCTGAAGTCAAGAAAGAGGACATCCACTGGTCTACCAAGCTCCAAGGCACTCGTCACCCAGTCATTGAACTCCACAAGGTTTGTCTGACACGATTTCCCCGGGACGAATCCATGCTGTCTATCGTCTAGCCACCCCAACTTTTCCAGGTCCCCCCTAGGCTCTCCTTGACAATGCCCTCCATCACCTTGCCCACCACTGATGTCAAGTTGACGGGCCTGTAGTTCCCTGCCACCTCTCTTGATTCCAACCCCCTTGTGGATAGGCACTATATGCGCCACCTTCCAGTCCTGGGGTACCCACCCTGTCCTCAGAGAGATGCTGAAGAACTCCACCAGGGGTTTCGCCAGGACATCCGCCAGTTCCTTCAGCACTCTGGGATGTAATTTATCCGGCCCTGGTGCTTTCTCCATCTTAAGGAATCTGAGGGCTTACCTCACTCTCTCTGCCATGATTTCCACCTCCGCTACCTCGTCCCCCTGCTTTGCCTTCCCCCCCACCTGCCAGTGATGCCCCCCTCCCCAGATTCGCCGCTCGATAAGGGCCCCCCCTCCTCAGTTTCACCATCTCCTCCCATGTATGATGCAGCCCCCCCATTTTCATTGGTGAAAACTGAGGTGAAGTACTGATTTAGTGCCTCAGCCTGCTCCCCCGGGCCTTGTGCCCATCCTTCCCCTGTTTTAATACTGCCAATCTTCCCCTTCACCCTTCATTTTTCCCCAGTATATCTAAAGAACCCCATGTTCCCTCTCCTAATTTCCCTGGCCAGGTTCTGCTCCTTCCTTGCCTTAGCTGCCCTCACCACCCTAGTGGCCCTTCTGGCCATCAGCTTGTACTTCCTTCGGTCCCTTTCACTCCTTGAGCACTTGAATTGCCTGTAGGCTGCCTTCTTTTCCCTCACCACCTCCTGAACATCCCTGGTCCACCAGCAGAGTTTTCGGGCCCTACTGCATTTTTGTCTTACTCTTGCGCAGGTGCTAGTAGCATCCTGCACCCCTCTCCTGATGATTTCCCACCTACTGTCAGCGTCCATGTCTGGCCCAATCGTATCCAAATGCTCCTTAAGGATCCTTCCCATTTCCTTAAAATCCGCCCCCTGAAGTCAGTTACCTCTGTCTTTGTGCAGCCTTCTACCCCTCTTAGATCCAGGCAGAACCAGACTGTGGCATGGTCGCTCTCTGCCAACGTGTCCCTTACCTCCAGGCCCCCAATCTGGTCACTGTCTGCCAGGACCACATCCAGTACCCGCGCCTCCCTGGTCGGTTCCCCCACCTACTGAGTTAGGAATGTGTCCTGAAAGACATCCAACAACCTCTGTTCCCTGGCCACTGAGGATGTCATGTCATAGTCTCTCAGTCTGTTCATGGCATGTTTAAGTCCCCCAACACCACCACCCTTCCCCTTCCCAGTCTGCAGTGTCTCTCAGCATCTGCCACAAGACTCTCCTCCATCTCCTCCTCCAGCGCAGGGGGTCTATACACCACTCCTATTTTCACTCTCTTGCCCCCCATTATTTCACTGTTAGATTATTTTTACGTATTTTGCCCAGTCAGTGAAATATTAGTTCTACAGTACATCCGACCTGTTCTGGCCCCGTGGGTGAGAGACCAGCAGTCACTCATTAGCCTAGGGCTACTGCTAAACCATTGGGGCGGCTAGAAAGAGCTTTTTGGTTCAGTCTACAAATAAAGTTCCTCTGCCAGTTTCCTGCCTGTTGTGCTGTTTTCCAGACAGCAATAGAAATTTCGTTTTAAAGTTGGTGCCAAAACACTACGTATTATGGGGTTCCATCCAAAAGTCTGGCATACATCAGGTGTTTGTTTTGTTTGTTTTTGCTGTATAGATTATCCTCCAGGCAACACAACCCCATCTGATCTGGCACCCCCCCAGCCACACCCTGACCCATTGCAGTGGGGATCCAGTGGAGGCGCAGGGCTCAAGAGTACCAGCAGCTTCATCATGTTGGCTGGCATTTCTTCCAGTGTTGTTTTTCACAGGGGTTTCCTAACTTTCCATACTCCTATGTGGCACTGAATGATGCATTTGTTGGTCACACACACATGCCCACATGTACAGCAACCCTCTGTTGAGGAACAAGATTCCCAGTCCACCTCAAGGGTCACTGTAATTGCAGAACTAGTCTTCCCTGGGCTTGGATGCACTGCCCTTCACCCTGGCCGACCTGACCCAGCTGCCCGAGTGCGTATGGAAATCTGGGTCTCTGGTGCTGCAGGGAACATGCTTCTGCTGGGCCGTTGGGTCTCTTCCTTTGCACCCTTCCCCACAGGCATATTATTATTTTAAAACTGAATGCTGCAGGGGCCACAGGATGGCCAAATAGAAGCACTGCGCGCTTCCGTACTGTTGACCCAGGTTTGGGAGCAGTCCCAGCAAGTTGATCGGTTGGCCAGGAGGTTGGATAGCATAGCCATGCAGCATCGCTCAAAGCCAGGGGAGAGAGGTGCTCTGACTCCGACCTGTAGCGTCCCCAGCAGAGGGTCAAGGGAGCTTGTCTCCCCTGTAGGATGTCCCTGCATGCAACAGAGGTGACGTGGGGACGCATGTCTTGCACCGGGGGGGGGGCAGTGCAAAAACTGAGGGGGCATTGTTTACTGGCAGCCATTAATGATGGCACCAGTGCTCTCGCGTCCCTCCCCATGTGATTCCCTGCTGGAGGGAGTGGCGCCTGGGATTGGACTAGAGATGCTGAAATAAAGTCTGAAGCAGGCAGAGGAGGTCCCAGATTGCCAAAAAAGCTATAGAAAAAGGAAAAAAAAATAATACTGCCCAGCAGCAGTGCTTCTCGCTGCTGTGCAGGCGAGCTGAGTTCTGGAGTGAGCTTGGGTCACCGCACTGGGAGGCAGGCTAGGTGCCGCTCAGCAGAGTGCTTTGGCTGGGCCAGGGAGTTTGTGCTTGCCGTGTGCTTGCCATGTGGGTGCTGTGTGCATATGAAGCCTGACTGTGTGGCAGCATTCACACCAAAGATGGAAGGAGGGATTAAGGGGAGAAAATGGGAAATAACCCCCCTTGTCACCTGATTTGACGCTGAATCTGCCTGAACAGGGTGTAGCCCTGCTAGCAAGGTATAACCCTAGAATGACTGTAGGGGGAGAGGGATAAACAGATGATGCAAAGAAAAGAACGAAATACTGTACCAGCAGTCAGAAATTGGTATGTCGCCCACAATATGTGGTGTGCTTGGAACACCAAATGAATATGAAATTCTAGCCTTGTCAACCCATGTATCAGTTGCACAAATTATTAGGCAGTCCTGCCTCCATCTAGTCATTGTTACAGCACCTCTGATCCCAACATGCCAGACATGTAAACCAAGGGATGGAAGGTGCATCCTGTTTAGAAGTGAAGTGGCTAAACTCAAGAGCGGACTGGCACCATAAAAATTGCTCAAGCGGCAGCGTAGGTGTTGTAAGTTGTGGCTGTGTGCCCATTGTAGATGGATATATTGTTGTTGTTTTGGGGGAAACACTGTAAGGACTGCTATTGTAATCCTGCAGATCTGATCATTGGTTCACTTCTGCTGTACAGTAAGTAAGGAATACTGCATGAGATGCAGGCAGTTACAGATTAGTAACCTAGCCTGACTTTGAGTTGTAGCTTCCAGCCATTGTCTGAGCGATATAAACACCAGGAGTGTCATTAATATGAACTATAATGCCCTGTCTGGAATCTGTTATTCCACTTATAAATTGGTTTTAAATTCTAAATGAATTAAAAGTCAGTCTCAGTGGTGTAGGTGTTGCATGGTACTGTGGCTTTAAGATATTATCTGAGAGAGGAGAATATTGAAGGGGTACACTTGCTGTTCTCTTGAGGTACTTAGTCTGAGTAGGGGGAATCCTGAGGGGGTATATTTCCTCTTTGAGGTACTGAAGGGAGACCATTCGGTTCTGAATGTGTAGTTACTTTCTTATATTTTCAAGTTGTGAAATTTTTGTTTGTTAGCTGTCATTTATCTGTTTATGACCCCTTCTACACTGGCCTACCCCCTGCAGCTGACTCCTTTTCAGGCCCATCACACACCTTCCCTGAGATATGCCCCTCCTCCTGGACTGCATGGCTTTCCTCCATAGTGGGCCATCAGGACTCCTCACAAGCCCCTCCAGGCTTCTTGCGCAGTGTTGGTTGGTGCCATGGTCAGTGGTGTGGGGTCAGCAGGAGAAACGTAGTTTCATTCTGCATTAGTCAGGGCTATTTTCTGTTTTCAGATGCTGCTGGCAAGGGCGTGCCAAGGAATGGCCTTGTTAGTTGAGTGGTGGCTCTGATTTTTTCAAAGTTGCCATCAAACATATGAAAATAGTGTTTAGAAAAATAGCCCCATTACAGTCTGGAGCATGCCCCCATGTTCTGCAGACTATTACATCACGAAACATGGGAGTTTGGGGGGGCGTGTCCCAGAATCAGGAAGTGGAAGGGATTGGGCTGTCAGCTGCACAGAACATAAATGTGGTTCCTTTCCTAAACCCATGAATAGAAAAATGATACATTCTGCGCCAGATGACTTCTGGGGAGGTAAGGCTCCCTTACACATTTGGCTTAGAGCCTTGGTAAAGGATTGGTGCTCTTTAATGGTTGTACAGTGATACATAATGGTTACATTAGTGCTGCAGATAAGGTGAGTCCTGGTCTATTATATGCACCAATAATTAAATACTCTTTTAAAGCACTTTTTGTTGAGTACAAATACTTGTCTAACCCTTGGAAATGCTCCATAAATACTTCAGAAGAGCTGTTTTGTCCAAGTTTAAAGCACTTTTACTCATCAGAATTACATGTTACTCACCTGATGTCAAACATGAGTACGTAGGCCGGGCCAGTGGCCTGGAGGGCTGATGACAGGGTGGGACAAATCATTTTGTGAGCTGGTGGTCAGTTTGGCCACTAGCTTTCAAAATCTGGTAACCAAAACAATATAGTGGCCATCCTATTTAAGGGTTAAAAATCACTTTGTAAACAGGTAGCCAAAGGTGGCCAGTAACTTATAAAATCTGGTAAACAAACCAATTTGCTAAGTAGCCATTGGCCATTTGGCTACCTTATTTTTTTCATCCTGGGGCTGAGGCTTTGGCTGACTGGGTGTGAGAAAATTAAGCATCCCAGGATGACGGTCCTCCCTCAGGGAGGAGGGACTCTTGAGTCCTGTGACTTGCCTGCCACCCACCGGAGGCTGAGTGGCAGCACTGGTGGGACCAGCAGTCATGGGAGGATGCACATTGATGCAGCACGCATTTGTATCAATACACACGTGCGTGCGTGCTTCACTTGCAGATGTCCCTGGGGAGAAAATGGAGGAAAATGCCCTGGCTCGCTTGGCATCCACGGTAGGCGCTGCATGACCCTACTTGGATGGCCACTCAACAGTATGGCTCAGTGTAAGTGGTGGTTAACCCGTAAGGCCATGAGACAGGATGGTGACAGGGCTGGGGGGGGGGATGCTGTTGGGACCGGGGACACAGGTGGAGAAACAAAGAAAAAAATGTTGCGTATATCACTCGTGAATGTCAACGTTATCTGGAGCAGTGGGTTACAGAGTGACTTTTCCTAGTTATATAGTGACCTTTCATGGTTTTATAGGGACCACTAGTGGTTACATAGTGACCTTTCCTGGTTAATAGTGACCAGTGGGGGTTACATAGTGACCTTTCCTGGTTATATGGTGACCAGTAGTGGTTACACAGTATCCTTTCCTGGTTATCTGGTGGCCAGTAGTGGTTATATAGTGACCTTTCATGGTTATTTAATGACCTTTTATGCTTAAATAGTTACCCATAGTGGTTACATAGTGATCTTTTATGGTTATTTGGTGACCTTTCATATTGTGACCCAGATTGGTTATATAGTGACCTTTTGTGGTTAAATGGAGACCAGTAGTGGTTATATAGTGACCTTTCGTGGTTAAATAGTTACCCATAGTTGTTACATAGTGATCTTTTATGGTTATTTGGTGATCTTTCATATTGTGACCCAGACTGGGTATATAGTGACCTTTCGTGGTTATGTAGTGATCTTTGTCACGTGATGTAGGTGGAGCAATTATAGCAGGGAATTACTGATAGAATAAAGCAGCTCCATGTGATGGAGTCTCAACCAGTGAGGAGGCAGAAATGTCTAGACACCATTTTCATACTCTCCATTATAATCTGCCACCCCACAGCACCTACCTGTCGAGTTACTGGATCACTGTAGTATGGTAACCTAATGTGGTAACTCGGTAGTACACTGCCACCTTTTACAGCAGTGGCTATGCCACTAATCCTAAGGCAGAGTTCATTTGCTGCACTCCTGAGGTTCCATCCTTTGGATGAGATGTTAAAACGAGGTCTCATCTGCCTTTTCTGGTGGTTTTTCAGGTGAATGTTAATGATCCCATGGAGTAGGAGAATTTCTTCGGTGTCCTGGCCAAATATTCCCATTCACTAAGACAAATACCACCAATAGCGTGATCTGGTTGAAATAGCCCCCATTCAAACAGATACCATCAACATCGTAGTCTGGTTCAGTGTACCAGTTTGCTTCTATTCCTCTTCCCCCTTCCCTGGAAAGAGGCTGAAAATGAGCAGAATAGCCTAGCCCTCCTTTCCCGATCAACAAAAAGTAAATAAAAAAAATAAATCCTATAGCAGCTAGGGGGGTCGCAGTTGGGCCATCAGACGCGGAGGGATGCCACCACGTGACAGCCTGGATGTATGTTGGTGCATTTGCATCATTGTGTGGTCGGTGTCCCTGTGGCAATAAAAGCCCTGCTCCTTCGAGAAGTTCATCCCCCTTAGGCCCATGCACTACTAACAGGGCATGCCACTCGCCAGACTTTGGTCCTTGACAAGTGGTGGGTATCATTAGAACATAGGGGATGGATCTGGGGCATGTTGTCGCCAGGAGGGGACGGGACCTGGGGAATGGAGAAAAAGCAGGGTGGAAAAAGATTGAAAACTATGTGACATTTGCCACAATCTTCCACTCTAAAACGTGTGTAACCACAGCTTTAAAAATTGGGAGAGGGGGCCAGCATGGATCTACTGAGCCTTTCATACCCATGCCGCTGTCATTGCCCATTTTGCAGGGCCTAACAGTTGAGGGGAGTGGACCCCCCCCAGATCTCTCCAGGTGGTTGAGCCCATGCTGTAAAATGAATACTGCTCAGGTGAGGGTGCAAGTCGACCTCTGCGTTTACTCGATCCTGGACCCTTTCTTGGAGCAAGTGGATGGTGCGGGATTGTGTGGGATGTATTGTTGCCCACAAGAATGGAGATTAGTACTGTAGGCAAACTTGATGGGTTGCATAAGCAGGGGGTTCATGAATGGAAGAAAGGAGGTTATTCGGTCTCTGTACAGTTTCCTAGTGCGGCCGTACCTGGAATACTGTGTCCAGTTCTAGGACCCCTGCCACAGAAAGGAGATAAACCAGTTGGAGGCAGTGCAAAGAAGGTCCACCAGAAGGATTCGGGGTGGGTGTTTACCTGTATGAAAACAGGCTGGAGATCCTGAATGTGTACTCACTGGAAGATTAAGATGGGGGACATGCTAGAGACCAGTACCTAAAGGATATCAACATGGTAGACCCTAGAGTATTATTTCAGTCCAGCGACAACAAAAATATGAGAGGGAATAGATGCAAATTGTCAGGAGCAAATTCAGGAGAGATGCCACTTCAGAGAAGGTGGTGGAGTTGTGCATCAAGTTTCTGAAGAAGGTTGTTGGGGCAGAGTCCATGGACAGCTTGAAAAGAGTGTGGGATAAGGGCTGGTTTGGGCAACGGTTGGAGGAGGGAGAGGGGGCGGAGTGGCATGTAATCCTAAGGGACACGAGACTAAGCGTCGGACAGGCTTAACAGACCACAAGGCCACCTTCTGCTGCCAAATTTGTGTGTCACAAGAGCTGAACATTGGGCTTCTGCAGGAAAAGCCTTGTGCATCATCTGCTCATCCATCCCCACTGTGCTACCCTTCTTGCCATGCTTTTGGGCTCCGAGCTTCATTTCTTGTTTGCCCTCCTGTGTTGGTCACTATTTTTATTTTTCTGTATATAAGACACAGATCAATGTGGTGAATGGACAAATTTTAAATAAAGAATGTCTGCCGACTGCCAGTCAAGGTAAGGAACTGAACTGCCCTTTCTTGCTTTGGAAGACAAGTGTGGGCTCCTATGCACCATTCTGCCTCATGGCACTGGTATGTTTTGTTTTCCGGGGGGGCACGCACCATGCCATTCAGTACTAAATGTTAGTCTTGCAGCTTGCTTGTTGATTTTGTCATGTGAGAAACCTTTGAAACGCACAGTACTTGGACACAACTCCGCGTATACTTATGGATTGCCTGCATTTCTCTTCCATTGGTGTTCACAGCAGGGTTAAATGGCATGCTAACTGGAGCTGTGTCCCTTTGAGTTCATCTGCTCCTGCCGCTTAACCCTTTGCTGAATTCTAATCCTTTGTGACATAATGTTTGGTTGCTGTGGAAATGGTTATGATGTCACAGACAACAGGTGAGTTCAGCAAAGGATTATAAAGCAGCAGGAACAGGTCGGACTGTCAGCGCAGTGGTAGCACTGCTGCTGGCGAGCCTGGGTCATCGGGGACTAGCCGTGGAGAGGGACGGAGAATTGAGCATCCCAGGAGATGCGCTTCCCTTCCAGGGAGGGCGGGCTACGGGCTCCACTGTAGTACTGCCACCTGGTTGACCACAGGTTGCAGTTCAAGCCGAACTGCGATGGGGGTTGGGCACCTCCTGACTGAGAACATTGGCACATCAGTGTCGAGGCCATCTCAGTCCTAAGCCGTGAGGTACTGGGGGACAGGAAAAAGGAGCCCTCAACAGCAGGATCTCTTCCTCATATCTCGTCGCAGGCCCCACAATGCTCACTGGCTGCTGATCAGTATACAAACTAAAATCTTCCCAGGCTTTGGTAACAACAAGGGGCTCTGCCATGGGGGAGGGGGGCAAATCGTGGGGCTTTGTCAGATCAGAGGTAAGTGCCAGGGACAGTGGCTGATGGGTCAAAGAGACAGCGTAGCTGATGGGAACTGGTCAAGTGTGGAAGATTAAAAAAAAAAAAACTAGCAGGGTGACTGTAAGAGGCAAGGATTCTGTTTTCATATAAATGAGCTCAGTTATAATTACAGGAAGAGAAATCTAGAAACTCTACCTGATATAAGCTGCAGTGCATCTAATTATGTTTTTCAGAGTTTTCTGTGACGTCACAAACTTAATTTTGAAAAACATTTTCAAAAACCCTTAAATAGAAATGTCTCAGATTTGTGGGGGTTGATGTTTCAGTTCCTTCCTGCTCTCTCTGCAAGTTAATTCTATAGTGTCCCTGTATAAAAAAGCAATATTACACCCACATTGGATATTCAGGAAGGGCTGTGCCATTGCCACAATTAGCCAGATGTGTTGCCCGTAGGCGTGCATTGTGACATCAACCATTGAAAGACTCAGACCTGCAGTCACTTGGGAGTTGGGGGATCAGATAGTGGTTTGTGCTCTTAATAGTGCTGTGGTTTCGGGCACTGAGCTGCAAATCTGGAGACCTGGGTTTGAATCCCACAGCCCCCACTTTGCATACGGTGTGTGAGACCCTGAGCAAGTCACTTAACTTCCTTGTGCTCCCAGGTCACAGCTGGAAACAAGCTTTGGCTTAGCATGTCTTTCCTGGTTAAACAATTTCCCTTTCTTAACTGGTAGCACTCAAAATGAACTGAAGACAGAACCAGTTAGAGCCTGTGATCCAGTTTGAATCACTGGAGGAGACAACGTAGGCACCCTTGGTGAAGAGGTTGGATTCCTGGGTGTAGTAGTGTAGAATCGGAGCACTGCAGAAAAGTCTTCCCTCTACCCTTCTATGATAGAAAAATAGGCTTTTGCCTCCAGTGCTGGCAACAGTCCAGTATTTCCCAGTTAGGGTCAGTGGCTCAGTAGGTAGCACACTCGCCTCTGAGGCTGGGAGATCAGAGGGCTGTTGGTTCAGTTCCCACATCTGACACTTGGGTTAATATCCCAATACTGACACTGTAGTGCAGCATGAGAGAGGTGCTGCACTTCTGAGGTGCCGTCTTTTGGATGAGACGTTAAACCGAGGTCCCATCTGCCTGGATTGGTGGTAGTTCAGGTGGATGTTAAAGATCCCATGGCACTTATCGAAAAGAGTAGGGGACTTTCCCCGGTGTCCTGGCCAAATTTCCTCATTCACTAAAAATACCACCAACAGCTTAATCTGGTTCAAGGTCAGTTGACATTCATCTGTATCCCCCTCCCCCGGGTCATGCCTGAAAATAGGCAGGATTTGTCTAGTGCACTTACCCGGTCAACAAAAAATAAATAAATTTTGTCGCATGCCTGAGTCTGCCTGATTGCCCCCCCCCCCCCGGACTTATCAGTTATCCGCCACTTGCGGAGAACCTGTTGGTTGGGTGGCTGGCTGGCTGGCTAGACATGTCAGTTGTGAGAGAGCCTGTGGAGGTGCTGGCTTAACTCTCCACTCACTTTTTTTATGTCCACCAGCAAATCATATAAAATAGGACAGGGCCATCAAAGGGCCTGACAGAAGCGTGACCTGGAATTCTGGAATTAGGCAGCCAGGGCCATGGGGTAGGTGGTGCAGGTGGTCCACCGCCACAGTAATCCTTGGGATGGGCCCAGGAGCTTGCTTCTGCAAGAAGAAGAAGCAGGAAGAAAGCTCATTTGAAAACAGAGGATCAGCCACTCACTCCCAGGCTTGTACAGATCACAGCATGTCACTGTCTTGATTTTGCCTCCTTTATTAATTTCAAAGTGCAGGACACAACATGAGTGACCAACTATCTCCTAGCAACCTCCACCCCACCCCACCCTAGGTGTTTACAAGGACATTAAAGTGCAACTGGCACAATTGTTGGCTCCAGGTAGGCAACCCATCCATAGAGAATAATGGCTTTTTTTAACACACCCGAGGTGTGCAATGACCCATAAACCTAGAGAGCAAAGCTTGAGAAGTTTGAGGTCATCACCAAACCTTGGGTGTTTTAAAAAAAAAAAAAAAATAAATAAAAAAAAATAAATCCTTAATATTACAGTTGCATTACCATTATTTGTTACAATTACTGTTGAAGGATTATTTTTTATCAGAAAGTAGAAGCATACATCTCAGAAAGCAGGTTTTTTTTCAGAGCGAGAGAGAGAGAAAAGCATAGAAACACAGCCGGCCCACTGGCGCAGTGGTAGCACTACCACTTGCATTGCCGGCAACCCGAGTTCGGGAACGAGCCCAGGGAGTCGGAGGGCCAGCCGGGAGGAGAAGGCTTGAGCATCCATGGACCACTTGCCTTCTCCGGGAGGGAGGGGGGACGAGACTCTGTGCTTGACTGACCTCAGGCGGAGGCCTGAGGTACAGCAAGCACCCAGCCATAGAAGGGGGGTGGGCATGACTGACTTCGGCGGGTCCCTTTGTGATGTCAAGGCACACATCACGCCCAGAAAAAAATGGAAAATGGCTCCCTGCGCTCCGGGAAGACAGCACTAGCACAGGTTCCCCAATGTCCCGTGCCTGCCCCGACCGGTAACCCCGATGAAATTCAAGTGTTCGGGGTGTATGGGCCCCACCTTATCCCTGCCTGGGAGGGGGAAACCAAGGCTACATGGGGAGACTGCCACAGGCTGCAGGCAGGAATGAACAAGGACAGATGCCAGTCATCTCCCAATGGGGTGGAGGGCAGTGGGCAGTGCGGGAGCATGAATAGAAAGTAAAAAAAATAAATAAAACAGAAATCGTTGGCAGATAAGGACCGCTAGGCCCATCCAGAGTGCCCCGAAAGTCCTACCCTTGTTTACGGCCTCTGACCCTACTTGATCAACAGCTTTCTCCTCTCCTTCCCACTTCTAGGGTTTCCTTATGCCTGTCCCATGCACATTTAAGTCCCTCCATTGTGCTCGCTCCCACCACCTCTTGTGGCAGACTATTCCATGTGTCTACCACCCTTTCTGTGAAGAAAAACTTCCTCATATTTCTCCTTATCCTGCCACCTTCCAATTTCATATCCTGCCCCCTTGTTCTTGTACTCCTCCTATATTGGAAGATGTCAACCCCCCCTGCACCCTGTTTATGCCTTTAAGGTACTTGAAGGCTTCTATTATGTCTCCCTGCTCCCTCCTTTCCTCCAGTGAGTACATATTGAGGTCCTTTAATCTCTCTTCATATGTTTTCTGGTGCAAGCTCGGTACCATCTTTGTTGCCCTTTTCTGGACCGCCTCCACTCTGTCAGTGTCCTTACAAAGATGCGGCCTCCAGAATTGTACACAGTACTCTAGGTGAGGCCTCACTAGTGTTTCATACAACGGAATCACCACCTCCCTCCTTCTGCTAGTGATACCTCTGCACCACAGCATGCCACTGGCCTTCCCTACAGCCTTTGTACTCTGCTTAGAAACCTTTAGGTTGTCTGAAATGATAACCCCCAGATCCCTTTCTTCTTGGTGACTGTGAGCAACCCCCCAAATCCTGCCTGTAACTCTTTCCAGGGTTTCCTCGTTCCAGGAGCATTATTTTGCGCTTCTTTGAATTGAACCTCAGCTGCCACACCTCGGACTACTCTTCAAGCTTCCCCAGGTCCCTCCTCATTTTTTCCACCCCATCTGGAGTATCAACCCTGTTGCAGATCTTGGTGTCATCTGCAAACAGGCAGAGCTTTTACTTCAGCTCTTCCGCTGTGTCACTAATGAAGACATTAAACAGGACTGGCCCAAGGACTGATCCCTGAGGCATCCCACTGGTCACCCCCCCCCACCAAGGACTGGATCCCATTTACCACCACCTTTGCCTCCTGTCCCTTAACCAGTTTCTAACCCAGACTACCCATCTTGCTAACCAGCCTTTTATGTGGGATGGTGTCTAAGGCCTTGCTGAAATTGGGGTAGGAGAAGTCCACCGCTACCCCTGATTTACCTCCTTCATAACCCAGTCAAAAAAAAATCTATCAGATTCATTTGACACGACCTTCCTGCTGTGAATCCATGTTGCCTTGGCTCTTGGGCACCGCTGGATTCCAAGTATCCCACTATTCTTTCTTTAAGCAGTGCCTGCATGGTCTTATCCACTACTGAGGTGAGGCTGACCAGCCTATAGTTCCCTGCCTCCTCCCTGCTAACACTTTTGTGAATAGGGACTACATGTTAGTTAGTTAAAATTTTATTTTTTGACAGAATAAAACTTTAGGCCAGAAGTCCTGTGCTCTGCTCCATTCCTCTGGAACCACTCCTGTGTGAAGTGACTCGGTGAACATGGCTGCTAGAGGCACTGCTAGCTCCCTTAATATCCTGAGGTGTATGCCATCTGGTCCCATTGCTTTGTCCACCTTCAGTTTTGTGAGCTCCTCCAGGACTCTCTCCACAGTAAATGGACTTGTGTTCCTCCCCACACCTTCGTATCTGTTACCCAGCTGTGGTCCCTGACCCTCCCCTCTTCATTGAATACTGAAAGGAAATATTTATTCAGTATTTCTGCCTTTTCCAGGTCTCCATCCTTACACTCCTGTTCATCCCCTCTTAGCCATACAATCCCCCCCTTTCTTTCACTGATGTATCTATAGAATGTCTTGTCCTCTTTCTTCACCATCTGTGCTAATCTTTCCACAGTCCACACCTTTGCGCACCTAACAGCCTTCCCTTAGACACTTTAAGTACATCTCCCTGTCTTCCTCCTTTTGAGTCACCTTATATTTCCTGCCCCCCCCCCCTTGGCCCTTTCTTTGTCTGCCACATGTTTCGACAACCATAGTGATTTCCTCCTCCTCCTCTTGCCTTTGTTTACCAACCTGATACATTGGTTCGTCACCTCCTCTATGGCTTCTTTTAGGTGTTCCCCCTGCTCCTCAACTCCCTCTCCTACTACCCTCCTCACCTGGGCTTCTTTGATACATCTTCCATCTTAGCAAGCTCCACCCTTCTGAAATTGAAGACCCTTGCCTTTGTGTGACGTGATTGTGTCCTTGTCCCCATGTTAAACACTGTGTGGTGGTCGCTGGACCCCAATCAACTCTCTACCTGGACTGCTGTGATTCTGTCACCATTGGTCAGTATTGGGTCCAGAATCACCCTATCTTTGGTGGGATCAAGCACTAGCTGCCTGAGGCCTGCCCCCTGTAGGGAATCTAGGATGTCGTAGGGAATCTAGGATGTCTCGTCTCCTGGCTGAAGCAGCTGCTGGTGTGGTCCAGTCCGCGTCTGGCATATTGAAATCACCCAGCTGCACAACTTCCCTCATGTATTTATCCACTAACTCCCTATCCATCACCTTCTCCCCGTGCTGGAGGCCTGTAGATCACACCTGTGCAGATTGCTGTGCCTTTACCAGGCTCAAGGGTGACCCACAATGCTTCAGCCTCCCCCGTCTACTCTGTACCTCTGTTGCCTTTATACCTTCTCTGACGATAGGGCCCCCTTTCTTTTGTTTTACTCCTTATCCCACCTGAACAGGGCATAACCCGGTACATTTCTGAACCATCCATGATTAGCTGTGTACCACTGTTCCACGTGTGTTGTCTCGGTTTCTCTTTTCGGTACTGGCTCACATCGAGCTTTCTCTTCCCCAACCCTCCTTACAGGGTGGATTTACCATAATCACCTGATCAGACATCATCAGGCCCCCCCCCATGAGCCCCTGCCTGTTCCTCTATCGATCATATCCCTATTTATGGTAGTTACCCTCCTTACCTTGAAGTCCCTCGCTTACACATTGTACTCCCCTCCTGGTACCCCCATCTTCCATTAGCTGGCTGTTCTTGTCATGTCCTCTTCATGGCTGGATTATTATCAGCCCTGGCAAGTGGACTCATTTGGTATTGTTCTACCATGTACATGAGCTATATGAAACTGTATTTATGTGTTTAATATTGCTAATGGTGTGTCTGAATTTTTTGTAATTAGATTTTCCTCTGTTACGGTTTCTTGCGCTTTTTTCCTTTTTTTCCTTGCTTGTAGAACCTCTTAGTATTCATTTGCACCAATATATATGTGTGTGTGTGTGTATGTGTGTGTATGTGTATGTGTATATATATATATATATTATATATTAGTGCTTGCACACAGAGGTTCTTTGTCTATATATATATATGCATGTGTGTGTATAAAATAATATGTACGTTGCCTTATCGTACCCTAACCTTGTTCTAACCAGGTCCGTCTTGCAAAAGAGCTCTGTTCAATGATATTCGCCTGGATAAATAAAGATTTTGATTGATTGATTGTACCAAGACACTGTTATTGCTGCTATGTCGGGTGCGCCTCTGTTAGCAAGGCCTCCTAGTCTGGGATCTTATTTCCCAGGCTGCGGGCATTTGTGTCCATGGCCTTCTTTACCCCAGGAGTCCTTTAGCGTCAGTAACTTTAAAGCTGCACTGTCAGCTTTTCCCCTTCGTTTTTTGGTAAAAACGAGCAGTATGCCTCTTGGCCACATACCACTTAGGGAGATGCTTGGAATGCCCATAGGGATATAAAATAAATGAATGTTTACCTGGCTGCTTAATTTTTCAATAAATAGGTATTCAACCGGCCCGCCTGTAATCCCGTACTTTCCGGAAGTATTTCTAGGTCAGGACCACGCCCCTGCCACAAGCCCGGCCCTGATATACGATTATCACATGGATAAAGAACAATCATGTTGCGCTTATTCCTTGCGTATTTCTCAACTCTTGCATCTATCTGGCACCACAAACTGAGCACTGGAAATGTAATATTTTCATTTTTAAGCTGCGGACGAAATTCCACCTACGCGCACTAATGGCACATTATTACCTTTTGCGCATGCGTGATCTTGGTCTTGCATCTGGTACGCATGCGCAGTAGTGGTGGCTTACCTCAGAAGACTGAGTATCACCATCTTCCCGTATCTGGACGATCGGCTCTTAGTGGGTCAGTCACGTTTACAGGTCAAGTCAGCTCTTCAAATTACCGAGGACCTACTCAGCTCCTTGGGGTTTCTTCTTAATCTTCCAGAGTCTGTCCTCGAACTAGTTCAGCTTCTCACCTTTATAGGCATTGAGTTGGACACTGTACAAGCAAAAGCTTTCCTTCCCCTGGCAAGGGTTATGGCCCTAGTGGATCTTGCTTCCTCCTATCGACCTCAGGTGTCCCGCCCAGCAAGACAGTTCCTACAGCTCCTGGGCCACATGGCAGCTTCCACGGCAGTGGTGCAGGGAGCAAGGTTCCAGATGAGGGACATTCAGTTTCATCTAAGGTCTTTTTGGTCTCAGAAGAAGGATTCACTTACCAATCTGATCCCAGTGACTCAGACTCTGGTTCAAGCTCTCCAGTGGTGGCTGGACCAGGACAACCTCAGACAAGGGGTTTCATTTCTCCTTCAAGTCCCATCAGTAGTTCTAACTACGGATGCTTCTCTCCCTAGGGTGGGGTGCCCACCTGGGGGCCCTGACAGCTCAAGGGCTCTGGTCTCCACAGGAGTCTCTCCTTCATGTCAATCTCCTGGAACTCAGGGCAGTTTTCCTAGCCCTGCAGAGCTTCTCGGATTCAGTCAAGGGCAAAGTGGTCCAAGTCAGAACGGAACACCACCACAATGTGGTACATCAACAAGCAGGGGAGGCACTCTGTCCTCGGCCTTGTGCACAGAAGCCATGAAGCTGTGGTCTCTGGCCTGTTCTCTTCAGACTTCTCTGGTAGCAGTTCACCTTCCTGGGAAGGACAACATACTAGCAGATACTCTGAGCAGAATTTCACAGGGACACCACGAATGGTCCCTGGATCCTCACATACTGAAGGTCATCTTCTCCAGGTGGGGCACTCCAGAGATAGATCTCTTTGCAGCACCGGACAATCATCAGCTTCCTCTGTTTTGTTGCAGACCTCCAGTCCTGGGGACGGTTCCCCAGGATGCTCTCATTTTGAACTGGAAGGAGAGGTTTCTCTGTGCCTTCCTTCCCTTCCTTCTGCTGTACTGATCAAGATCAGGACTCAACCCTGCACAGTGATACTGGTAGCTCCAGATTGGGCCTGACAGCCGTGGTATCCTCTGCTGCTGTCCTTGTCATTGTCACATCCCCTGTCTCTGCCCAGGACATACAATCTCCTGTCCTCCTAGGGGCAGAGCTGGTACTCCAATCTCCAGTCTCTCAATCTCAAGGCCTGGCTCTTGAAGAGTTACAATATGCAGCGCTACATCTTTCTCAGGGAGTTCTGGATATTCTGAAGGTCTCCAGGAAACCTTCCACTAAAAAAACTTACAATTCCAAATGGAAAAGGTTCAGTATTTGGTGCTCTCAGAAAGGCATCCTGCCTGATTCTGCAGACATTTCCACAACCTTAGACTATCTAGTTCATCTGAATGGCCTAGGCCTTAGGCCTGCCACTCTGAAGGTTCATCTAGCAGCTGTCTCTGCATTCCTCTCTGCAGGGAAGGGCTCTTCCCTGGCATCTCATCCTGTTTTCAGAAAGTTTTTCAAAGGACTGGTTCACATTAACCCTCCCTTTAGAGAGACCATTCCGCCTTGGGATCTTAATGTCTGCATAGCTCAGCTTATGCAGCCACCCTTTGAACTTCTGGCTTCAGCCGAATTGAAGTACTTGACCTGGAAAACTGTGTTCCTGGTAGCTATTACTTCTGCCAGGTAGATTAGTGAGATACAGGCTCTGTCAGTTGAACCTGACTTCATCTCCTTCCATAGGGACAAAGTGGTCCTAAGAACTAATAGGAGGTTCTTGCCCAAAGTGGTATTGGATTTTCATCTGAACCAGTCTATATCACTCCCTGTGTTTTTCACTGATCATTCTTCTTCAGGTGAAAGAAGGTTACACAGTCTGGATGTTAAGAGAGCCCTTAGCTACTACATTGAGCATACTAAGGCACATAGAAATGACTGTCTTCAATTGTTTCTCACTTATGGTGAAGTGGGGAAAGGTAAGCCTGCCACTAAAAGAACTATTGCCAGGTGGATTGTTTCTTGTATACAATTCTGTTCTGACAAGTTGGGTGGAACGCCCCCTTCAGGCCTGAGGGTTTATTCGACTAGGGGTACAGCTGCTTCTATAGCTGCGGCCATAGATATACCTTTGTTAGAGATCTGTAACACAGCCATCTGGAAAATAGTACATATTTTAACCAGGCATTACTCCCTGGACATCCAGGCTAGGAGTGATGCTAGGTTTGGCACAGCAGTACTGCAGGGCCTCTTCCCAAAGTAGGTTCTGCATTCCCTCCTCCTTGTGGAACTGCTTGGTAGTCTGCATTATGTCTGAATACAGCAAGACTTCATGTTGTTTGAAGAAAAAATTACTCACCATAGTAATGTTGTTTCTTCTAATGGAGTCTTGATGTATTCAGACCTCCCCCGCCTCCCCTCTCAGAACCTGGTTTTTGGGAAGTGAGCTGGCAGGTACAGTGTTGCACCTCAGGGGTGTACCTTGTACCCTCCCTCTTTGGTGGGGTGGATGTTGTTATTTTTCTGGTGTTTTATATGTAAATATTGTCGTACCTTTCCTTCTTGGGTTCTCAAATTGAGTCTTTTGGGCCCAAAAAGAATTTTTTGCCCTTTGGCTATATGTTGGAACAATTTCCATACAATACTATGTTGGTTAGTGTGCTCGTAAGAATCTGACGGTTACACTGGGAAGTACCACAGACAGAGGTTTGAAAACAGAGCTCGAGCTCAACGTTCTATGCTTCTGCATAGAGTTGACTCTTTCCTGTCTGGGGCAGTTCAAGTGCTGGGGCTAACTGCATTATGTCTGAATACAGCAAGACTTCATTAGAAGAAACAACATTACTACGGTGAGTAATGTTTTCTTCACTCACGTGCTGTAGCCCCCGCACAAGGGAGCAAGAATGAACTAATCAGGAACAAGGCAGCAGTTTAAACAGCTCATCTTTTTGCCCTTATAGGGCCAGCAGCAGTGTTCCATCAGAGCTTCAGCATTCTTCTGGACAGCCTCCCGTTTTATTAGGAATCCTCCGGGGGGGGGGGGTATGCTGAATCAAAGGGGATTAGAGCCATTTTCAGTCATGGTCTCAGACAAGCCTGCCAGAAGCAGAAAATGCCAGTGTTGCAAATCCCCTCTTCTAATCACCTTTGCAGGTTCGCTGTGCCTAAAATGTGAGAAGGCAGCATCTGCAACTGGGGAGGATATGGCAGAGACCTCCCATGCCTTGGCTCAGACTGATGGTCAGCAGACAGGTCTGAGCGAATAGCAGCCACCAGGGAGACCCAGCAGTCCGCTACCCCCTCTCTGACCCCAGACCTCATAAACAAGCTAAATAGGACCTTTGCACTGGACCCTGCATGCATTAACTGGCAACCTCCGGAGTCACCAGATGTGTGATCTCACAAGAAGGTGAAAAGAAAGAGGACCCCATCTCCATCCTCATCTGAAAAGGGACAGCTGTCCTCACATCACTTTGATAAAAGAAAGAAATCCTGATACAGGAGCAGATCCTCGGCAAGGAGGTTCAGCATTCCTCACGCCACAAGAGGAACAAAATATCTCTGAGCAGATCTAGGAGCACCCACCAGGGGAAGTGTTGCAGGGGCCATTCCCCGGGCTCCTCAGACTCCATTTCTTCTTCTCTAGAAGAGGGGAGCTAGTGGACTCTTCCTCAGACTCTGATGGCTCCCCGTCCAGAACCTTTGACCTGGAGGACCTAGATTTTGTCATTAAGAATGTCATAATTGAAATTCATCTTGATTCTTCCCCAGTGGCTCCAGCACAGCTGAAACAGGCCTTTCGCCTGGCATCTGCCACCAACCCGGCCACAACCTTCCCTATTCCTCCAGTCATAGAGGACTTGCTAAAGGAGGAATGGCAGCGTCCAGAGCACACACATCCAGTGCCCCAGGGAATCTCTAAGCTCCTCAAGTTTGACAAGAAACAATCTGGAACGTTCACTCAGGGACCCAGTGGACGGGAAAGTGGATGCCTCACTCAAGAAGGCCTTCCAAGCATCAGCAACGTTTCTCAAGGTGGCAACTGCCAATCTTTTTTTCGGCCCGAGACGCTCCGTCCTGGGCCTCAGAATTACCTTTTCAACTCACTGAGGACCCAGAGAAGAACAAGACTATTATTCATCAGCTGCAGTTAATGGGTTTGGCATCGGCTTATGCAGCAGAAGTATCAGAGGAGGCGGTCAGGTGCACTGCTCGGACCATGTTTTATCAAACTTCGGCTCACCGTAACCTCTGGCTTCAGGCCTGACAAGCCAGATGCCTCTTCGAAAAGCCATTTGGTAAATGCCCGGTATGATGGTAATCTCCTGTTTGGCTCAGCTCTGAAGGAGGTGGTGAAGGAATCCGGTGAGACAGCTAAGGTACCTATGCCCCAGTCGCGTGGCAGTGGCAAATCATGGCACTCAGGCCCCAGATGCAATTTTCGTGGCCGAGGTTACAACAAGGGTCAAAACTAATTTCTCTGGAAAGAGAACATGGTTCTCCTTACATAACCAGCATAACTTCAGAGGAAGCGGTGGCGGTGGTGGCACCAGAGACAACAGCAACAAGAAATCACAATGAAGCTATCCAGGCCCATCCTTGAGTAGGGGGCAGACTTTCATTTTTTCTGGAGGAATGGGTCCAAACCACTTCAGTCAGATGGGTCCTAGACATCAGCAGGGGTTACCTAATGGAATTCAAATCCAAGCCCCCACTGCCTCATGTGGTGCCCTCCTCTATCTCGGATAACCTGTCCAAAAGACAGGCTATGTTACAGGCCATTACAGACCTTCATCAAGCAGGGGCTGTCGAGCAAGTTCCCCCACAGAGATCAAATGGGGGGGGGTCTACTCCCTATTCTTCATCATGACAACACATACAGGGGAATTTAGGCCAGTTCTAGACCTCAAATTCCTGAATCATTTTGTCCGCAGCAGACCCTTCAAGATGGAAACCATGTCATCAGTCAGGGAGTTGCAACAAGGGGATTTTCTGGCATCCATCAATCTGCAAGATGCCTATTTGCATATTCCCATCCAGGAACTTCACAGGCAATATCTCAGGTTCAAGGTGGGGGAGCAGCACTTCCAATTCAAAACACTGCCATTCGGGCTTTCTTCAGCCCCAAGGACATTCTCCAAGGTGCTAGTAGCGGTCATAGGTCACCTTCCGGAACTGAGGGATACAACTTTTCCCTTGCTTGGACGATATTCTTATCAAGGCCCCGCAGCTTGACCAAGCTGTACAAGCAGTAGCGGAGGTAGTCCGGTGCCTGTCGGCACATGAATTTGTCATCAACTGGAGAAAGAATTCCCTAACTCCAAGCCAGACTTTGAACCACCTGGGATGCAGACTTCATGACACAAGCCAACACGGTCTTTGCCTCAGAAGTGAAATTCAGGGACCTGCTGAAAGCTCATTAAGAAGTTTCATACAGCTCCTGGCTGTCTCCTTCATGCAGCTAATTGGGACTCTAGGATCGCTGGCGGATTCAGTCCATTGGGCCCCAGTCCACATGCAGCCCATTCAAGCACTCTTGCTCAAGCTGTGGTCCCAGTCCAGACACAGCCAGCACCAACTGATCCCAGTTTCTCAGCAGATAAAAACTTCCCTCCAGTGGTGGACTCAGAGGTCAGATGTCATGAGGGGTCGCATGTTGGGCCACGCACACCAAATCTGAATCACAACTGATGCCAGCCTCGGCTGGGGGCTCAGTTGGTCTGCTGTCAACTCAGGCAAGTGATCGCTGTTAGAAACAAGATACAGCATAAACGTCCTTGAGATGAGAGCAGTATGCCTAGCCCTGATACACTTCAAACAGCAAGTCCTCAATCAGGACATACTGATTCTAACAGACAATCGAACAAAGAGCATACATCAACCATCAGGGTGGAACAAGAAGCTCAGAAATGCTATGGGAGTCCCTTCTTCTCTTTCAGTGGGCTGAGCACCACCTGGCAAGCATAAGTGCAGTGTACATTCCAGGACAGGAAAATGTCACAGCAGATTAGCTTAGTCGCCAAGATGTTCTACCAGGGGAATGGGAGCTGAAGGACAGTGCCTTCCACATCCTAACAGAGCAGTGGGACATCCTCAGATGGATCTTCTCGCATACCGGCGAAACTCCAAGGTAAAGCAATTCTGCACCATGGCCAAAGATGAACTAGCAGTGGTTCAGGACGCCTTTTCCCTAGACTGGGGTCAGTTCGGTCTCCTGTATGCCTTTCTTCCAATACTGCTTCTATCCAGAGTCCTACACAAAGTGGCTCTGGACGGGGCAAAACTGATTCTAGTCTGTCCCTGATGGCCTTGTCACCCATGGTTCCCGCTTCATTTATCTTTCAAGGCGACCACCTCTGTCCTTCCAGATCAGTCTGGGCCTTCTCCATCAGGGTCTGGTGCTGCACCCCAGTCTGAACAACCTCTCCCTCTTGGCCTGGAGATTGATCGTGAAACTTTCAAAGAGCTAGGCTACACAGCTCTTGTTATTGAAATGATGGTGAACTCACGTCGCCCCTCTTCCTCTAAAGTGTGTTACAGAATTTGGAGGAAATTCTTGTTCTGGCTCCAGTCTAAACACATACAGAGCCATCCAGTATCATTGCATGTACTACTGCAGTTTCTTCAGGATGGATTTGACAAAGGACTGCAACCAGCCACTTTACGGGTTTAGGTTTCGCGCCGGGGCGCTCTTGTTGGTGGATTCGAGACTCATTGTGTTCACATCCCCATTTCAGGAGGTTTTTAAGGGCAGCAACATTAAAGTGCCCTCCATTCAAGCCAATGGTACCACCTTGGAGACTTAATTTGGTTCCGTTTGAGCCTCTCAAGGAGACATCTTACAATGAAGGTCGCTTTTCTCGTATCTATTACCTCAGCTAGGAGAACTGGTGAGCTAGGAGCCTTATCCATCAAAGAGCCGTATACTATGTTACATCAGGACTCTGTGGTGCTCCAAGCAGATCCAGGTTTTACCAAAAGTTATCTCCATTCCATTGCAACCAGGAGTTGATTCTGCCTTCCTTCTGCCTGCACCCAAAAAATGAAAAGGAAAGGTAATTTCACATGCTGGATCCAAGAAGAGTAGTGAAAATGTATATTAAATGAATGGATTCTATTCAAAAAACTTCCAGTTTGTTCATCCCAACTACAGGTCAAAATATGGGTAAAAAAACTTCAAAGGACTCTATAGCCAGATGGATCCATTCTGTCATCACCACTGCTTATGATCAGGTTGGAGTAACCTTGCCTGGCCCAGTGGGGGTTCATTCTACCTGGGCTATGACCACTTCAGAGAAGTATCTCCAGCAGACCTATGCAGGGCGGCCACTTGGTCATCCATTCACACGTTCACCAAATTTTACAAACTGGATGTGACGGCCTCGGCGGAGGCGTCCTTTGGCTGCCGAGTTCTTCAGGCAGTGGTGGACCCTTAAGGGCACTTGCATTCTTCCCACCTGAGATATCTGGGGATGTACTGCTTTTGTATATTCCATTTGTATGGCAGCTGGGAGACCAGCTTAGGAGACAGAAAATTAAATTTGGATACCTGTAAATTTTCTTTCTCCGATGGCTGGTCTCCTCTGCTTCCCTCCCAGAATGTATAAAGTTGGCCAATTTGCCATGAATGGCTTAATTTGCTTGTTTTTTGTTTCCAAGTTCATGTAGTATTGCCACATTTGAACTGCCTTCAGAAGAACTGATGGAAACAGGAAGTGGAAGACTGGATATCCCCAGCTGCAGAGCTTAGTTCCTGCTTGCGTAACTGCATCAGGAGGTGCAACCCATTTGTATGGAAGCCCGGAGAGCAGCCATCAGAGAAGGAAAATTTACAGGTATCCAGATTTTGTTGTTCCACTATTTGGAACATACTAAGCAGGTTAGGGGTTCCTGTGCTCAACTATCCTTACCTGTGGGGAAGTGGATAGAGGTAGACCAGCCACTAAGAGAACTGTTTCTCGTTGGATAGTCTCTTGCATTCATTTCTGTTATAACAAAGCCGGCAAACGGCCTCCTGAGGGCCTCTGAGCCCACTCTACCAGGGGCACTGCTGCCTCTGTGGCAGCTGCAAGGGACATTCCCTTGTTGGATGTCTGCAAAACAGCCACTTGGAAGCCTGTACACACATCCACTAAGCACTACTGCCTAGATGTACAGTCTAGATCTGATGCTAGATTTGGAAGGGCGGTGCTGCAGAGCTTCTTTCCTAAGTATGTTATCTGCCCTCCTCCCAGCTACACTGCTTGTAGTCTGCTTAAAGTTACTGATGCTAAAGGACCTTTGGGGTAAGAAGAAAAAATTACCACAGTAATCTTCTTTCTTCCAAGGTGTTCTATAGCATCAGTCCCCTATTATATAAATTGAACTATGCTACAGATCACGGATACAGATAGGGATCTGGGAGTGCAGGTTTCATGTACACTCAGTTTTTCTGAATGCTGTGCAAAGGTAGCAAAAAAGGGGTGTGGAGTTTTAGCATGTATAAGAAAAAATATAAGGAATGGGGTCAAGAGGTGATGCTCCCACTTTTTGTACCATTTGTCCGCCTCCACTTGGAGTATTGTGGACAATTTTTTTCACCACATCTGAGGGATGACCAAATGAAATTGGAGGGAGTACAGAGAATGGCCACCCAAATGATTGGGGGGGATGGATGGTAAGACCTATGAAGAAAGGTTGGCAGCATTGGGGATTTATTCCCTGTAGTATCGTCGATACAGGGGAGATATGTGTTTAATTTACAGGGCCTTTCAAGAGCCTGACGTTTTGGAATGCCTCAGACTCCAAGCAGGAACCACAATAAAAAATAATCGGGGACATCAGTACCAATTAAATGAAATCCCTACAAAAGTAGACAGAGAGAACATTGGTTCTCCCAGTGGGTGGTGAAGAAGTGGACTGCATTGGGCTTGGTATCCTGTAGTAATATGAAACAGTTTCCCCCTCCCCCTGGTCGTGCCTGAAAATAGGCAGGATTTGTCTAGTGCACTTACCCGGTCAACAAAAACTAAATAAATAAATATTCAATAGATAGATACCATGGTGCTTCATGTTATAAGCCTTGAGCATGAACAAGTGCTGGTCTGAGATGGTTAACGCTAACTGACCAGATGTATATCCTATGACTCGTAGCTCAAACCCTTCCTCCCCGACAGCCTGACTACAGAGGTCTCTGCCTTTGTCTTCTCCCAGATTTGCTATGTTTCCACTTAGAACTTTGTTTTAAGCAAAGTTTCTCTGGTTTACTGTTCAGTATGCTTTTTGCATGATTTTTAATTCCTGTTGGTTCATAACTCTGGGCATGTGCCCATTTTTCTTCAAAACAATTGTGGTGCCCTCTCAGGCAGTCTCTCCTCAGCACACCCCCAAAGTCTCTCTTGATTGGCTGATGCTAACTAATTAGCATATACCACACCTCCGGGGCAGTACTACCTGGTCAGCTAGCTGCTTAACGTTACTACTGCTAAAGGACACCTTAGAAGAAAGAAGATTACTACAGTGAGTAATTTTTTCTTCCATGTTTTGCTGTCTGTCCTCCCTTTACTCCCATTTTTGCTCACCTGCTTCTTCTAGCTTACACTCACTCACTCTCTCTCTGAGTGTCTCAGTCTCCAGTACAGATATTTTTCTCCTTGTTTTTTTATTTTTGTCAAGTTGCAGTGTGGAACCGGCATGGGAATCGCAAGTGTAGTCGGTTATCCGTGGTCCATTCCTTATCTGCCTCGTTGTCTGCAGGGTCCCCAAATGAAGCATAATAGCAAGATGAACCACATGTGTTTTTAATCTTGTGCAAGCAGAATCAACCAGATAAATAGTCAAAAAAATGAATAGGTTACCTTTAAGGAGTCTGAGAGGAAGCGATCAGTGCGGATGCTCGCTAACTGAGCCGCCATGTTGGTTCTGTTGTTCGGACCGCCCACACACAGACTAAGGGCCAATGAGGTAGCGCGGTACAAGGAATTAAAGTGAAAGTGAAACCAAAAGTTCTGAGAGTGTCATAATAACTGGCTTTCCCGTTATTACGGCATTTGAAAGAGGCCTGCTAACCGTGTGATAAAGGGGGTCACCAGTAATTATAATGGAGTTGCCTGCCCTAGGAGCTATTTGAGCCATGTATCAAATTTTTTGATTACTTACAAAAAAAGTTATTTCCTTCATAAAGTCCGGCTTGTAACTTTCTGGTATGGGCCCAGAGGCCACAGAGTTCTGCAGTCCCGCCTCTAAAAAAAAAACAGCATAATTATGACACTAGGTAGGGAACGGGGCGACAGGCACTCTAAGGAGATTGTTATAGGAACAGGGAGGCGGCTGCCTAAATGGACTTGGATTATCTTTGCTGGCTGCTATACAGGAAACGTAGAGCCCCATACCTGTCTACCTGCCAGCAAAGATAATTTACGTACATTTAGGCGGCCCCTCTCCCTGATCCTATTACAGTCTCCGTAGAGCGTCTGCTGCCCTATTCCCTTCCTAGCATCATAATTATGCTCTTGTTAGGGGCAGGGCTGCAGAGCTCAGTGGCCTCTCAGCCTGTACAAGGAAGTTATGAGCCGGGCTTTACGGAGGAAATGACTCTTTTTGTAAGTAACCAAAACATTTGATATATGGCTCAAATAGCTCCTAGGGCAGGCAACTCCATTGGTATGGCTTGCCTACCTGGAGCATGTCAGTAGCTTTTTAATTTTGTGGAGGTGGGTAGGTCTATGTAGTGGGGAAATCCCCACTGATGCACAGATGATGGTATGGGTCATTGGCAGTTAGTGCCCCATGTATGCATGACTGCAACCCCGCCCTCATAACAGCACTACTTCTGTGATTCATTCCCAATACTACTGGATGACAGCCGCAGTGTGGTAATGGGGAGGGACTGCATAGTTGTGCGTCCATGGAGCATTGGCTGCTGTTGACCTGTGCTATTATCCGTGCACCTGTCTCCCCAGAGTTAATGTCCTTGCAAACACCCAGGTTGAGTTGGGGGGTTGCCAGGCTGTTTGGTCAGTCATGCTGTCAGCAGCACCATCGCTAGGTCACCCCCTTTAATTCCTTTTTATACCCCCTACCTCTCTGGCATGCCCTCCTCCTCCGGCACCCCAAGCCCCATCACCGACCTTCCCCAGGACTTACCACAGTCGTTAGTCCCTGTGACTTGCTTCCAATTGCGGGGCTGTTGGCAGTCCCGCTGCCCCCCCCCCCCCGGTGTCCACATCCGATTTGAATTGGGGCATGTTGCTACTAGAGCAGTGCAACAGAGGTAGATGGCTACCAAAGAAATTAAGCTTGGCTGCCAGATTCTGAAAGTTAGTGGCCAACTGGCTACCTACCCGCAAAGGGATTTTTCCCACAGTGGGAGTAATTCTGATGGCTAATGGCCACAAAGCATTTGGTTTGGCTACCAGATTTTAAAAGCTAGTGACCAACTGGCCACCAGGTGACAGACTAGTTTGTCGCACTCTGGCCTTCCCATCTCAGGAGGAGAGCATGTAGATGTATACTCCTCACCCTCCCTGCCGGCTTTCGGTCCTACTGAGTGTACCGGGATGGAATTGTGGTTGCTTGGCATCATGGAGCCAGCACTCCCATCCCTTTTTTATTTTAGCCAGCTCAGTAGCAAGGCTGCTTGGCATGTAGACATTCCAGTTTAATACGCCAATCCTAGAATATGGCTGTGGGCCGGTGAAGGGAGGCTTGAGCATCCTGGAGGATGCTGTGACTTAGTTCTATTTTACCGAAAGGGTGGTGGAGCTGTGGAAGAGTTTGCCAGCGGATATGGTGGGCGCCAGTACCATAAATGGCTTCAAACGTGGCTGAGACAGAGTCAAGGGTTTGGTGGTTACTTGGGTTGGTAACAGTAGGGAGGGGAGCGGGGGGGGTGGACAAGGAGGGATAGAACCCTGTATGGACAGTAGGTCCTGGGGCAGATGGAGGAACGTTGGGCAGACTAGGTGGACCTTTGGCCTTTTTCTGCTGTCACTGTGTACGTTTCTGTGCTGGGCTGCAGTCTGTGTTGTATTGCTGACCACCTGGGTACAGTGCAGAGACCTCCGTGGCTGTGTAGGCACATGTGGTAATATGTCTGTTTTGCCTGCATTGATCTTCTCTGGAGAACTCTGGGAAAACCATTCACTGATGGAAATAAGTCCTTTCAGCTGAGGAGGGAAAAACCTGCAGCTGGTGATGCAATTCCCAGAGGATATATGTATTTCACTGACTAAGTATCCCCGTCATAAACTATGAAAGTCCTCCATTCAGGTCCTTGCTCCGGAAATGGTGGGCTGACTTGTGATAACAGCTTTTCCTTAAGAAGGAGAGACATTTGTGGTGATGTCATGTAATTTTCCACTTTGTGGTGCCGGAGGGGGAAGCATTAGTGGCATGATGTGGTTTTCCAGGAGGCGGGACAAGTTGTCAGGCTGCAGGAGGCAGATGGATTTTGCTGTTTAAAAAGTCCCCGACATCTATGGGGAGACGTTGGGAAACCTCATTTTAGGACACATTTCAGCCCATATTTAATCTCTGTACTTTTCAGCATCCTTTTTTATAATAACTAAGAAAAGAGTCACTGTCTCCTAGACGTCTGTCTGCTATAGTTACTTGTTTAATACAACATACCATGATTTATTGTTGTGCAGAGCCTTTCCTACAAAATGTATCTCAGAATGCTTCACTGTGAAAATGAAAAGAAATTAAAAGAAAATTACAGAATACACTTAACCCTTGTGCCACGGACCAATAAATCGGTCCAGAATTCCTGTATGTTCTAATTCTTTTGACAGCCTAAGGGTTAAAAAAGCAAGTGTAGAGTACACATTTAAAGCAGCAGTACAATGAAAAACGTCTTTCCAAAAAAGCTAGTTTCAGCTGCAGTTACATTATTTATTTATTTATTTAGTTTTTGATTACCGGGTTAGTGCTGTAGACAATGAAATTGTCTGTTTTCAGGCATGACTCAGGAAAGTTGCAGACATAAGTACAACACATTAGAATGGTGACAGGTACATAATGCAATCTTCGATCAAACACATTTCAGTGGAGACCATAATACCTCAAGTCAGGAGATTAGGCTAAAGTCAGGCATTTCAGCGACCCAAGAGAAATAGACACAGATTCAAGGAGATCAGCTGTATGTGTAAACCAGAGCAGAACAAAGTAAATAATATAGGAGACCTCACATCTATCATTTCAGTCAAGTAAGTTATGCAGCTTAAAAGGAAGGCAAAATTGGTGAACAAGAGAGAAGTGCGTACTATGTTTTGGAGGGACCGGCTAGGTGTGTGCCCCAGGGATTTGGTCCCACGTGCATCTGTCGGAGTCCAGGAGGTAGGTGCAGAGCTCAAATTTAAATGCTCGGTGATCTTTGGAGTGTCTGACAGCTAATGGAAGAGTTTTCCATAGTTTTGGGGCGGACATCGCAAAAGCTTGTTCACCCATCTTAGTGGCACATTTGGGTGTTCCAAAGAGCGACTTTTCAGTAAATTCTCAGCGGGTAACTCTGATGTGCAGGGTTCAGCATGCTAGCTTGCGTCTCAGGGTATTCCAGTTCTGATGATACTGTCAATTGTGCATCCCACTGTATAGATATGGTAAGAGGCAGGAGAGCGCAAGCTCAGACAGGAGTAAAGTAAGCAGTGGTGGGTGCACCTAGATACTGACAGTGTGAAGCGGCATTTGCTATTAGCATACCTGACAAATGTCTAGGTACCTCCTATGCTGTGTACTGTGAACCTTTTTTTTTTTTTCTATCCTAACCCTTGCCAGGTCTACAATGCTGTTTCTATGCAAAATGTGGTGGCCATCTTTCCTTCTTGAGAAAAAAACTAAGTTAAAACATTTATTAAATACTCAAATGTGGGTGGAATTAGAAGATTGCACCACCAAATAAAACTGGAAAATGCTGGGAATCATTTATAGAGAGGGGAAAAAAGGTAGGGTCAAATGTGTTTGCCCAATTTCATTGCACTATTACTTTAAATTCAGTCACAAAAGAATACAAGGAGATGGCCATGAAAACTGAGATCGATACATTTGAGAAATGATGTTAAGTCTACACCTGGCATTCTAATCCTCAGTTTGACATCATTATTGCTTAGAAAAAGGAAACAAAAACTGGCCTAGTGGCACGGAGGACTGAGGTGTTGACATCTCACCTTCCACCACATCAGCTACCTGGGTTTGGGAATGGTCGTGGGTCAGTGGGAGTCGCCCAGGGACAGAGGATTGAGCATCCTGGAGACAGCTTTCCCTCTCTCTTAGCAAAGGGTGGCAAGATGTCTCGGCCTTTGGCTGCCACCAGGTGGAGACCTGGTGGTAGTGCAGATGTGAGAGACTTTGTGGGAGGGGCCACGATTCCATCGCACATGCTTACGCCGCAATGGTATGGGGAAGCGATAAAACAGAAAAGGGACCTGCAGCTACATGACACCCTGTGCATCTCTCTCGACCCGCACCACTGCCTGGACACCTAGGGGCCTCTGGATATATACTGGGCGGCCATGGAGGAACAGCTCTAGTTAGGTCTTGGAAAGTGGCTTTCAGCTGGGGAGAGGTAGGGACAGGACCCAAGGAGTCACCCAAGGAGTACAAAGTTGTATGGTGGGGAAAAAAGGAAACAAATCTACAATAACAAAATGAAGTGTAAGCTAAAATGGATCTTGGGTGTTATTATTTCAGAGGTTCCCCTTTAGCCAGCACGGGCTTCTAGAAGGGCCGCTGGTTTCGGCTGGTGGTGCAGTGCACTACCACGTGTGGCTTGATAGTCATCTTAACTTTCTCAGTCCACATTGATGCCACCTTTAAAAAAATTATGCCCCTTGGTGCCCTGTATAAGAATAACTACTGTTTTCCACTCCCAGTTTAGCATGAGTTCCTTCTCAAAACGATCCTCCTACTATTTGACTGTACAGATGTGGTCTGTGGTGCTACCTCCAGATCTATCCTAGCTAGACTGAGCCCTATCTTTCACTCCTTTTGTCGCATTGCTACTGGGTTTCCTCCTTTTACCCATCACTGTTCTCATTACTAATGCCTCTCCCTTCCATTCCTATTTCCTCTCTGTGCCTCCCCATTGGGCCTTCTTCCTCTCCACATTCTGCTTTGCATCCCTTCCCCCTTGTCCCTGACCTTTCTCCCTCTGTTCCCTCCACTTATTCACTTCACTCTTCCAGTATTCGCTCCTTCACTAATCACTGCTGCTCTACATCTGCTGTCCAGTCCGTTTTTCTCAGCTCCTTCACGCTGGAACTCTCTCCCCCACCCCTGTCTTCCATTTGCACCTTCATACCTTCTCTGTTAAGCCCTGTTTATACGGTCACGTTTGCACTGGAGTAACACGAGCACTCGGGTTGCTCCAGTGCAAATGTAACTATGTAGACAGACACTCGATCGTAGTAAGCCACTCACTAACACACTCCCAGATTCCCTAGCAAGCTGGGAACACCGAGCCTAGCGAGCAACTTACAGCAGCTTCCATTGCCATGTGGACTCTGTGCGCCGCTGCAACCCGTTCAGTGGTTCATGATTCCTCGAGCTGCCATCTGGCCCCCCGATGCACAGCCCCCTCACCAGCACAGATTGGAATGATTCAGAGAGGGGCCATGTAGACAGGCAGACCATCGAGTCACGGGTGGTCGGGACCGTGCTGTTGAGGTTGGGATTGAAAGCGCTGCTGCCGTGTAAACACAGCTTTAAACCTCTTCTGTGATCTCACATTGTGCCAGCTTGCTGTTGGCCTCCGCTAGCTGTCACCTGATTTTACAAACATAGAAACATAGAAGTTGACGGGAGATAAAGACCGCAAGGGCCATCCAGTCTGCCCATTTCTTTTTCTACCTTATGAATGTGCCATCGGCCTTTGCTCTGTCAATGGCCTATCTGTTCATACTCCTTTATACCTATCCCATACCTGTTTGGAGCCCTGCACTGTATTCATATCCACCACTTCCTGAGGTAGGCCATTCCATGCATCCACCACCGTTTCTGTGAAAAAGAACTTCCTCACATTACCCCTTAATCGACCTCCCTCTAATCTCATGCTGTGTCCTCTTGTCCTGCTATTTTTCTTATATTGAAACACATTAGACTCTTTCACCTTGTTAATGCCCTTAAGGTGTTTGAATGTTTCGATCATATCACCTCTCTCCCTCCTTTGCTCTAGGGTATTACATATTGAGCTACATTAATCTGTCCTCATATGTTTTCTGATGCAGTCTCTGCACCATTTTGGTTGCCCTTCTCTGGACTGCCTCAATTTGGTTAATGTCTTTGAGAAGGTGTGGCCTCCAGTACTGCACGTAGTACTCCAGAAGGGGCCTTACCAGTGTCTTGTAAAGAGGGATTCTAGGGACATGGATATGTTGTTCATCCACACTGTCTGGCAGGTTCCTTGCCGCTTTAAATCTTGCCGGAAGGACTTCAAGCTGGCTCCTCCCACCCACCCGGGTGGTAAAACTCTCTGCTCCGCCCCATGACGCCAGATTTTCCTTACCACTTGGAAGCTCAGGTTCCCTCCTTAACACTCTGCGTCTAGACTGGATCCTAATTCTTCTGTTCGACTGAAACTTATTTTAAAATTCTCAAGACTTCGGTCAAGTTTCTCCCTCACGGCTGCGATGGACAAATCAACTCCCGGATTTTGGCGGTGCCCTTGTGGGCAGAAAATGTCCAGGATGGACCCGCACTCCACGTGCGTCTACTGCCTTGGCCTAGAACATGACCCGCAGGCCTGCGAGTTATGCCGTTTGTTTTCGGCTGTGTCCTGGAAGACCGCGCTGCCCGGTTACAGCTTGGGCACCCCAAGAAGCGCTACCAGCCGGTAAAGTCGAAGGAGGCCCATTGGGTGGTTGCCACGGCGGCTGGCTCGGCTGAGCAACTCGAGCAGATGATCGCCCTCGAGGAGGAGGCGGCACAGGCCGCATCATCCTCTTCCTCGGTCGTGGCATTTATCTCGCTCTCTCTGGGCACCTCGTATTCAGCTTCTTTTAAGGAGCTTTGCTAATCCCTTTCCACGAAGGGAGAGGGGCCATCGGGACATTCCTCTCGGTCCAGAAAGAAGGACCCAAAAGGTAAGTCCCATCATCGGCGTTCGTGGGAGCAGGAGAGGTCCCCTTCCACGGACAGTCGACACTCTACCGGTCGAGGTTGCGGCTAAGGCCGCTGGCTCCTAGCGTCCCGTCAGGCCAGCGGCCGAGACACCCGTCGTCACCGGTGAGATTCTTCTCGACCTGTCGGATGGGCTGTCGACTGGTGAAGCCGACAACCCTTCTTCACCGGTTCCCCTGTGGAGACCGGTTGCCGCACCGCCCGGTGCCACAGTGCCAGTTAAGGCTTCCGAGCGAGGAAAGCGGGTGTCCCCGCCCTTCCCAGACCCGTCTCGGAAACACGGAGATCTCTGTCTCAGTCTCGGACATCGTCTCGGTCCAGCCGATCCTGCTGACATCGGCGGTCTCGGTATCGAGGGTAAGCGGCGCCGCTGCTCGTCCTCTTCCTCCTCAGAAGAGGAGAGGCTTCGGCGCAAGTTGCGTCGGCGCTTCGAGGACCTGATGTGGCAGCAGTTACTTCTGTCCGGGAACAAGCCGGCCCGTCGCCCCGGCCATTAAATGGCTGTCACGGCGGCGAAACAACCCCTGCGGTAGCGAGGTGCCCAAGCCTGGGCTGGTTGTTCGACCGAAACCAGCTGCCCCACCGATTGTGGTGGAACCTCCGCCTCCACAACCGAAATCAGGCGCCGACCAAGGACTCTCGGTCGGGTCAGGGCCTGCCCCACAGGTTGTCGGTCACCCTCACTCCTGACCGTCCTTGGCAGGTGGAGGGTGGCTCAGGCCCCAGGCAGCTCTTCACGGACTCCTCGAGTGCGGCGACAACTCTCCCTGTTCTCCAGGCCCATTGACCTGGAGTCCTCCTGGGGCCAGTCGATGGACGAAAGCCCATCGTCCTTCATGGGTTTGCTTCGGCTCCTCTCTGAGTCCACCGGGATGCAGCTCGAGCCCGTATCCAAGCGGGCCAAGTATCCCCTGATGGAGATACTGGACTGAGGGGATTCACCCACGGAGGCCTTTCCAGTGGCTGAAGCCATTGTTGGCCCGACCTTGGAGCTCTGGCAGCGGCCTGCTTCCTGTCCTGCGCCTTCAGCCAGGATGGCCAGGAAGTATGCGGTCCCTACCGGCTCTTTGACCTGTTTTTCGGAACACCCCTCTGCCGAGAGGTTGGTCACAGACAGCGTTTTCCGGCGTTCCGGGAACACTAGGGATGTGGACAAGCCCCCCAACAAGGAGTCCAAGAAGCTGGATTATGCCGGGTGCAAGGCATAGGCTGCGTCCTCCCTTGGCTTCCGCCAGGCCAGCTCGGCCGTGCTGATGGCACAATTCTCCCACGCCCTCATGGGCTCCCTGGATGAGGTGATCCCTCATCTCCCGGCCGACCTGCAGACCACAGTCCGGCAGGTTCGGGACAAGTGAGGCAGTGGTTAAGCAGCAGCTCCAAACGGCTCTGGACATTGGAGACTCCTGTGCCAGATCAGTTGCGGCCACGGTGGCCATGCGCCACAGAGCATGGCTGAGGATATCCACCTTCACGGCGGATACCCAGCACAAGCTGGCGGATGTCCCCTTCTTGGGGACCGACCTCTTCGGCCCTGGAGTGGAAGATCACTTCCAGCGGATCGAAAAGTCCAATGCCACTCTGGACTCGGTCACCTCCACCCAGAAGGACAAAGGCCGCCAACAGCAGCAGCACAAGTCCTTTCATCCTTCTGTGCCTGCGGCACATCCGGCCCAACAGCACCAGCACCAGGGCCAGCAGGCTCGCGCTTGGCATCCCAAACCCAAGCCCGCGGCTTCCTCCAACAGGAAGCAGGGAGGTAAAGGCCCAGGAGATCCCTCGGCCGGTCCCTCCTCTAAGCCTGCCCAGTGACGGGTTGAGGGGTGTCGCCCCAGCCTCGTCACTCCCCCCTGGGTTACCCCCATGGGGGGGCGGCTCCCGCCACTTCCTTTCCTTGGTCCGTCATCACCACGGACCGTTGGGTTTGAAGGTGGTAGAAAGGCCTGTCCCTGGAGTTCGAGCAGGCCCGCCCTTCGAGCCATATCGCCCTCGAAGAGCTCTGAGGTCCGCAACCTCTTTGTCGGCTCGCCCGAGCCGATATTGCCCTGCTCCTCGAAAAAGAGGTGATCAGGAAGGTGGCGGATCCTCCTCCAGACCCGGGGTTTGTGTCCAGGTACTTCCTGGTCCCAAAACGGACGGGGGGCTGGCGCCCCATTCTCTACCTGCATGACCTGAACAGGTTCCTAAGGTCTCGGACCTTCAGGATGGTCACTCTGGCTCAGATAATCCCATCCTTGGAACGAGGCATGTGGTTCTGTTCTCTGGACCTTCAGGACGCGTTCTTTCACGTCCCAATCCGTCCGTCCCACCAGAGATTCCTCCGCTTCAGAGCGGAGGAATCCCTTTACGAGTTCCGGGCCGTGCCCTTCGGCCTTTTCCTAGCTCCCAGGGTCTTCACCAAATGCATGGCAATGGTGACAGCATTCCTGCGGCGCCGAAGGGTCTGGGTGTACCCCTACCTGGACGACTGGCTGATTGCAGCCCCTTCCAAAGCGGAGGTGGAGCGGTCCAGGGATCTGGCCCTCCAGGTTTGCTCTCAGGTTGGCCTCCTCATCAACGAGGCCAAGTCGGAACTCATGCCAAAGCAGGTGATGCAATTCATCAGGGCAGAGCTCGACTCCCAGCGGACAGGGCCGAGGTTCTTTCCTCCTTTGCCCAATCATTTCAGGTTGGGCAATCGCGCCCTGCCCGGGACTTCTTGTGCCTCCTGGGCCTCATGGCGGCCTGCACCAGCGTGGTCCATTGGCCCACTGGTACATGCGTCCCCTTCAATGGGGACTGGCCAGCCAATGGTCACAGCACTTCGATCCGCTGGATCAGCTAGTGACAGTGACCCAGGGGATGTGGAACGCTCTCCAGTGGTGGACCGTTCCAGCACATCTGCAGGAGGGCATCCCATTTGTCCGCCCCAAGCCGACGGTCTCTCTGTCGACCCATGCCTCTCTGATGGGTTGGGGTGCCCATCTGGGGGAGCATAGAGTGCACGGCCTCTGGTCCCCTCAGGAGTGCCGATGCCACATCAACCTGCTGGAGCTTCGAGCGGTTCGTCTAGCCCTCACCACCTTCGCTCTGTTTCTACGGGGTCAAGTGCTTCAGGTCCAGACGGACAATACCACGACCATGTACTACCTAAACTGCCAGGGCGGGATGCGCTCCATGCCTCTGTGCAGGGAAGCTCTCCGCATTTGGTCACTTGTGCGCAGCCTGGAGGTGGATCTCCTCGCCATTCATGTGGCAGGAGCCTCCAACACCCTCGCCGATGCCCTAAGCCGGATAGGGGCTGTGTCTCACGAGTGGTCTCTCCTGCCGGAGGTAGTACAAGATCTCTTCTCCCATTGGGGCACGCCTCAGGCGGACCTGTTTGCCTCCAGGGAGAATGCGAAGCTGAGACTGTTTCATGCCCACCCCCAGCAGGGCTCACTGCAGAGGATGCCTTCTCGAGGCCGTGGACCCGGGCCTCTTCTCGCCTTTCCCCATTTCCCTTGATCTACAAGGTGCTTCTCAAGGTGAGGAGGGACAAGGCGCAGGTGATTCTGGTAGCCACAGACTGGCCCCGCCAGTTCTGGTATCCAGATCTCCTCAGTCTCAGCTCCAGGCTCCCGAGGCGGCTTCCAGCCCACCCGGACCTGATCTCAGTCAATCAGGGGAAGGTATTTCATCTGGACCTTCAATCACTGCACCTGACGGCCTGGTTCCTGAGCGGCTAGAGTTCCAGGCCTTGGGTCTTTCCGACAAGGTCCTCAACATCGTTGAGGCGTCCCGTAAGGAGTCGACCAGAAAATGCTCGCCTTCAAATGGAAGAGATTCTCCATTTGGTGTCTCAGGCAAGGGCCTGGACCTTTCCTCCTGTTCCTTGGCAAGCATTCTGGACTACCTGTGGTCCCTTTCTCAGCAAGGACTTGTCGACGACCCTTAGGTGCACCTGGCAGCCATCTCTGCTTACCGGGCACGGGCCGGGAAGCAGTCGGTGGGCCTGGAGAAGGTGGTCGGGCTTTTTCAAAGGCCTTGATCACATATCCCCTCTGGTGTGAGAACCTCCACCTCCGTGGGATCTACTGCTGGTATTGGCTAAGCTCATGGGCAGGCCATTCGAACCGATGCACAGGTGTGACATCTCTCACCTGTCATGGAAGACCGCCTTCTTGGTGGCTATCACGTCAGCCAGAAGGATGGGAGAGCTCCAGGTGCTTTCCATCGAGTCTCCTTATCTGGTCTTCCACAGGGACAAGGTTGTCCTGCGCCCCCCACCAAATTCCTTCTGAAGGTGGTGTCGGAGTTTCACCCTTAACCAGGTGTTGACTCTGCAGCCCCTACCCCAATCACACCTCGGAGGCCGAATATAGGCTCCATACTTTGGACCCTAGGAGAGCGCTCGCTTACTACAAGGAGCGGACGGCTGAAGTTCAGGGAGAGGTTCGCCAGCTGTTTGTTACCTATGCTGAAGCCGCACCTGGCAGACCTGCAGCCAAGCAGACGATAGGCAGGTGGGTCACCTCCTGCATAGATCTCTGCTATAGGTTGGCGGGCATGGAGCCTCCCAGAGGGATAAGAGCTCATTCTACCCGCCATACCACTGCATCGGCTGCTTCCAGGGATGTCCCTATCGAGGAAATCTGCAGAGCTGCTACCTGGAAGTCAGCACACACCTTCATCACCTACTACCACATCAACTTTGAGTCACGCCGGGATGCTGGTATTGGGGCCTCGGTTCTCCAGTCTTTATTTCCAAAGTAGGGGGTGTGCGCCTTGCCTCCCTCCTCCCGGAGAACTGCTAGGAGTCTGCCAGACAGTGTGGATGAACAACATATCCATATCCCTAGAAATACAGGTTACTCACCTTTAACAGGCGTTCTAGGAATGGTATATGTTGTTCATCTACACAACCCACCCGACCTCCCTGGCTTCGACGCACAACCTGGCTTCCAGTGGGCTAGATCTGGCGTCATGGGGCGGAGCCGAGAGTTTTACCACCCTTGTGGGTGGGAGGAGCCAGCTTGAAGACCTTCCGGCAAGATTTAAAGCTGCAAGGAACCTGCCAGACACTGTGGATGAACAACATATACCATTCCTAGAACTCCTGTTACAGGTGAGTAACCTGAATTTATCACCTCCCTCTAACGACTTGTGAGACCCCCTACTAATACACCCCAACATCCCCCTAGCCTTACCTACTGCTTTAGTGGTCTGCTTGGATGATTTCAGGTCATCTGTGATGATGATGACGCCCAAGTCTCTTTCTTCCCTTGTGACTGCCAGCAGCTCCCCTCCCAGCCTATAGGTGGCTTCAGGGTTTCTCTTCCCTATGTGCATGATCTTGCACTTCTTTCCGTTAAACCCCCAGCAGGATAAGTCAACAGGGTAAGAGGAGAATCATTTGACTGAGCACAATGAGTGAAAATCAACTGTGAGGTAGCATGGATAACTACTTAAGTTGGCATCCAGCCGAGTCCAGGTAAACAGGCGACAGTAAACTCCCAACGATCTTGAAGAATACCAAAGTACAAGGCAGCAGGATAAGTCAGAACAGGGGGTAAGAGGACAAATCGGTAGATTACCATCCAGGACCAGTCACTACAGGGTAATAGAGCACCCGGCAGGGTACGACAGGAGACACAGGCAAGTCCAGCGGGGCAAAGTGCTGGTTATAGCCATAGACAGGCCACCCAGAGATAGGTACCAGGAGAAGCAGTTCAGGCACAGAGACACGTGGTGGCTGATTTCAGGAAGCCCCATAGGGAGGTTCTTAGCGGGAATGTGATGGGGAGGTGCGAGTGCAGGCTGGCAGGGAGTTCCACAGCATCGGTGCGAAGGCAGGGAAGGCCTGGTCACCCATAGGAGTGCGGGTTTTTGGAACCAGGAGGACCTGAGAGTCGCTGGATCTTAGGTGGTAGGGGGGAGCAGCAGGAGTGAGGGACAGGGCAAGTGCAGAAGGGGTGGCAGTACAGATGATGTTGTCTAGGAAGTTGCCAAGGATGAAGGTGCGGTGGGACTCCGGTGGGAGCCATTCCAGCTGGGAGTAAAGATCACATCGATGAGTGAGGCGGGGAGCAGCGAGAGCAAAGCAGCATACACTGTTATACGCTGTGTCCCATTTTGAGAGACTGGATTTTGGGACATGGGCAAAGGATACAAGGCCATAACAGAGCGTGGGTAGGAGGACCCCCCTGGCTAGGGCCAGTCGAGCCCCCGGGGTGAGGCACGATTTTGCTCTGTAGGCCAGGCCCAGCTTGCAGTTTGTAGTTTTGCAGGTGTTATGGATGTGCAGGGTGAGATCCAACTGAGGGTCAAGAGTAACCCCCAGGTACTTAACCACTTCAGTAACAGGCAGTGGGGATCCATCAGCTCCTAGGATTGTTGGAGGAGCAGAGCAGGCTTTTAACTTGGCAGAGGAGCCAAAGAGCATGACCTGGGTCTTCTTGAGGTTAATGGAAAGCTTGTGGTCCTCGAGCCAGGACTGGACACGGTTAAAGTTGGAGGTTAACCAGGTATTTATGGTCTTTTGGTCCTGAGAGCTTGCCAGGATGATGAGGTCATCCGCGTACACGGTGGAGATTCCATAGGCAGAGGCCGAGGGTAACTCGTTTAGAAAGAGGGAAAACAAGATGGGCCCAAGGACGAAGCCCTGGGGGACACCACAAGTCACTGGAGCGGGGTCCGAGAGGGCCTTGTTAAAGTTTGTATACTGCTGCCGATCCAACAGGTAGTTTGTGAACCAGGCGAGGGCGGGGGGGAGAAGCCCATGGTCCCAAGGGTGGATCGCAGGAGTGAATGGTCAACTCGGTCAAAGGCTTTGGAGAGGTCTACAAAGATGGCTCCAGTAAGTTTTCCTTGGTCGGTGGCAAGCCGGATAGCAGAGGTAACCACCGCAAGGGCAGTGGAAGTGCTGTGCCCTTTTCTGAACCCATGTTGCGCTGGAGAGAGGAGCGTGTAGCTCTGGAGATAGTGGGTGAGCTGGGAGGCTCCCAACTTTTCTAGTACTTTGCTGATAATAGACAGGATCGCAATGGGACGATAATTAAGATTTTTCGGGTCCCCTGTTTGAGGACCGGGATGACGTTGGCCACCTCTCAAACATCCGGGATGGAGCCAGAGATTAGGGAGGCATTGAAGATGTGGGAGATAGGCCAGGCGAGGAGGAAAGCCCCCAAGCAGAGCAGTTTGGGCTTGACACCGTCGTGCCCAGCACCCATGTGAGGAGAGGGACCCGCGAGGACAGTAACTGCTTTTAGGTTGAAGGGAGGACGGCTGGGGTCGACTGGGGGGGGCCAGTGGCCGGGGGCAGGGGCTTGGGAAGGAGAGCAGAGGGTTGAGAGGTCAGGACAGTCGGGTCGGGAGGCTGGCCGGTTGCGAAAGCGATGGTGATGGTAAGGGGTTGTGCAGCTCGCCTTCAATGAGGAGGTGTACTGGTTTGTGAGGCCGAAGGTTAAGTGACAGTGCAGGCCATGGCTAGGTCCACAGTGACAGGGTAATCCACTTACAATAGGGCAGGGGAGGTAGAAAGGCAAAAATGACAGGGATATACACCTAAGAAGACGGAGAAGGTTAGATGGCCCCTGGGAAAGCTAGACAAGCAGTGTAGTACTGCAGTCTAGGTAGCTATCCCAAGACTGAGCAATGCTGTTTTAGCCTTAACCAACAAGAGCTACAATGGGGGTCATGCACAAAAAACAGCATTGGGTTACAAGACCTTAAATAGCACAGGTGGTACTATAAAATACATAGTAGTCAGAGGGCTAGGATACAGAATAGCATCAGGCCAACAAAACAAGCAGAAATTACAGCCTCTTTAGGACAGGAATTTGATTTGGTATAACAGCTGTACAAAGGGGGAAGTTAGGCTACAAATTATCAGGGTACCAGACGGCAGGAGAAAAGTATCGTTCAGAGGTACCAGACTGCAGGAGACAATTTTTGTACAGGGTACATCAGAGTTCTGAGTAAGTGACAATTTTAGGCTGCATGGACTTTGATGGGTGTCAAAAGTGAGCAAACTAGGGAGAAGCCTGGTAAGCAAGTGGGCGGGATGAGCGAGCATTTAACGGGAGGAGGAAACAGGGTGGGTGGGTGTGAAAAATGCTCCCCGATCATCCTCAGCAGGATTCCTCGCCTCGGGGGAGGTCCGACCGGCACAAGCATTCTCGCCGGCGCCTCGACTTTGACAAAGCGCGCCGAACGTTCGTGTGTGCGGGGGGGGGGACCCGTGGCAATCTGTCTTCCACACTCCCCAGGCTGCAGGTCCAGACAACAGTAGTGCAGATGGGCTCGTTTCGGCCTGAAGGGCTGGGCCAGACCGAGCGTCACAGCTGGAGGGACCAATCTGCGTCAGCTACTAGGTGTCAGCATGGCTCAGTTGGTAGCACATCCGCCTCTGGACCAGAAGGTCGTGGGTTCTTGTCCCACACTGGGATTGGACTTGCACCTAAAAATCGCTGGCATCCGAGTGCAGTATTGGGGGGTGCTCTACTGCTGGGGTGTGCCGTCCTTCGGATGAGCGTTAAACAGGTACCTTCTACCCATCCTGGTGTTGTCCTGGTGGGTGTCAGGTGGAAGTAAAAGAACCCAGGGCACTCTTAGAGTAAAGAGAAGGAACTCCCAGTGTCCTGCCAACATTCCCTTCCATAAACCGGTTCATGCAATTATCCAGGCTGTGTGTGGGTGATGATGTGCGATATGGCCGCCACCACACATTCAGTCACTTCACTACCAGTCTAGCATTGCTTGTAAAGTGCTTTGGATGTATGAAAAGCGCGATATAAATGCTGATTCTTCTTCTTCTTAAACTTGGCGCTGAAGAAAGCCCCCCTCAGCAACAGTTCATTGTCCCCATCGGTTTCCAAGCGACAAAAAACTCCCCGATTTGCCCAGAGGAGGAATTTTCACATCAGGTGGAGGTCCGCCTGACACAAACTGCGAGACCCCAGTCGCTGCAAGATGCTCCCCGATCGTCCTCAGCAGGATTCCTCGCGTTGGGGGAGGTCCACCCGGCACAAGCTTCTCGCCGGCGCCTCGACCCCGACAAAGTACACCGAAGTCTATGTGCGGGGACCACCGGGCGTACAGGGTGTCCACAACCTCCCAGCCTGCAGGTCCAGACAACACGGCATGGAGGTTCGGAGGGTGTCCATTGTGTTTTCAACTGGAGGGTTTTAGGGAAGAGATCAGGAGGATCAGAAGGCAGCTGGAAGGGGTGAGGGATGCGGAGGCAAGGTGGGGTATGGATCAAGTGTGAGTAGATGTGGTCAACGTCTAATTGGCATACCTCAGGGGACTAGTGGACAAGGTAAAAAGGACTTATCCCAGAGGTTAGGTGGATCATATGGCTACTCTGGAGGTGTGGGGGATCAACGTCAAATTGGCATACCTCGCCGGCCCGCCGGCTCAATGGTTGGATTTCTGCTTGCAATGCCAGTGACCCGGGTTCGGGAATGAGCCCAGGAAGCTGGAGGGCCGGCCGGGGGGAGAGGGCTTGAGCGTCCCAGGGACTGCTCGTCCTCTCCAGGGGAAGGGGGGAACCAGAGCTCGGCTCTTGTCTGACCCGGTGGAGACCAGGTATAACAAGTCCGATGCCTAACAGAGGGTGATGTGCCAGGACGTCTGCGCTGTAGCCTTGGCGTCCGGGGACGCTTGACATCGCTGGCAGAACACCGAAAAACACCTCGCTTCCTATTAGACAGAGCACCAGGCCCCAACCCCTCAATGCCCTACCTGCCCAGAGACAGCATCCTGCTGAAGATAGATGTCTCTCTGGTGCATGACCCACCCGGTACCGCCTGGGGTATAACCCACGGCTGCATGGGGATGGACTGCACTGGTCACCAGGTAGGTGTGAGGGCTGAAAAGCGTAGAGGTGACTCCGAAGGAGGGGGCTGCGAGGAAGGAGTAAAAAAATATAAAAATTGGCATACCTCAGGGACTAGTGGATAAGGCAAAAGGATTTATCCCAGAGGTTAGGTGGATCATATGGCTACCCTGGGGGTGTGGGGTGGAACAAGCAACATACAGGAAGCATGTCATAGGTGAGGGGCTGCTCAGAGGGAGCAAATGAGGGAGGTAGGAATGAGGAAAGCAGGGCGAACATCAAGCTTACAAACCATTTCACCATACTGTACCTGGGAGATGAAGTGGAGGAGGATGGTGGGGGAGGCCAGTGGACAGAGAAGGTGTGGTCAGTAGGCAGAGGGGAGGGAGGCGGAGGAGGAGCCTGAACCAAAGGAAAGGACGGAGGAGGAAGGGACCTGAGCCTAGGTTGGATGGAAATGTGTTAGATGGGGGGGGGGGCACTGATTGAGGACAGGGTGGAAGGAGGTAGGATTGGGACAGGCCGGTGTCCAGATTGGGGAATTCATTCAATGAGGAGGGGGCAGTAGAGAGTTCTCTAGTCAGGTCAGATTCAAGACATGAATCAGTAGGTAAGGTGGAGAATAGGGTAGGGAGAAATACAGCAGATGGGGTGGGAGGTGCAGGTCCAAAGGAGGGGTGGGGAGCAGTGGGAGGTTACTCGGGTGGGGATTGGAGGATTAAAGCTCAAAAGGGAGATGGGGTGGAACTGGGGGCGAACTCCTGGCCACCCAGGAGTTAAGAGGCGAGGGTAAACTGGCAGTTGTGGGCAGGAGTAGTATGGTGGGCTGCATGAGGGTGGCTCCTGGATGATGGGGGGCAAGCAGGGGTCATTGATAGAAGGAGGAGCCTGGAAGGTACTAAACAGGCTAATAAAGCCCCTCAGGCCGATGGGAGATAGGAGCAAGCAAGGGTTCGATGATAGTAGGAGAGTCTGGAGAAGGATTAAGCGGGCTAATAAAGTGGGGTGTGGGAGTGAAAGGTGATATTGCTGGGGGATTCCATGACCAGGGTATCCATTGGGAGGGGGAGGGGGAGAATAAAAGCAGCCCTGTCAAGGCTAAATGTATACCTGGTCTGTCTGTACACAAGGCCAAATTCCTTGTGTACTCGTTAGCACTGGATTGCGGGGATCCCCAGACTTCCTAGTATATTTGGGGACAAATGACTTGAAAGGGAATAACGAGCTTGAAATACAGGCTAGATTCCGGGAGCTGGCAAGGGTTTGTCACTCTATAGGAAGCAAAATTTCTTTTTCTGAGATTCTGCCGGACCAAGGGCAACTGGTGAGACCAAGCTAGAACTTACAGGGGTGAACCAGTGGCTCAGACACTGGCGCAGGGCAGAGGGGTATAAGCTGGTAGGTGACTGAGGGGATACTTGGGAGGATAAGTGGCTGTATGCCAGGGATAGGTTACATCTCAACCCGGAGGGGGGAGAGAGAGAGATCTTGAAACTAAAACTTGCTGGATTTTTAAGTGAGGTGGGGTTTAAGCATTATAAAGGGGGTGGGTCAAATAAAAGAAAGGACTCGGGAGCTTTTTGAGAGTACAGATTTAGGGCATGGGAAGAGTGCAGGGGTTGTGTTGAAAATCTAAGGAGAATTGGGCAGAAAAGGGACTGTGCAGAGCTGGGGGGACTGGAGAGGGGGAAGAGGTCGGGTGGAGGACAGTCCTGATCAATGCCAGGAGCATGAGCAATAACATGCCTGAGCTTCAGGCTATGCTGGCTGAGGGAACAGCGGATGTGGCGGCAATTACAGAGACATGGGCCACCCAGAGAAATAATTGGGATCTAAATTTGGAGGGTTACAGGATTTTCAGAAAAGATAGGGGAGTGGGAAGAGGGGAAGGGGTTGCACTGATAGTCAGAAATTACATGGTGGTTAGTGGAGCGGAGGAGGCTGGAGGGGGTGTGGAGACGATATGGGTAACCCTGCAAATGAGGGGAGGAAAAAAATTGTGCCGGGGGCGGATTGGGACACCATGACATCCTCTGTAACCAGGGAACAGCGACAGATGGATGTCTTTCAGGATGCCTTCCTGGTGCAACAGGTGGGGGAACCTACAAGACAGGGGCGGATATTGGACGTTGTTCTAGTGGACAGTGACCCAGTAAGGGGCCTGGAGGTGTGCAGTCTACTGGCGGGTGGGGATCATGCTACAGTCTGGTTTCTGCTGTATCTGGGGGGAAGGAAAACCGCACTAATACAGTAGTGGTAGATTTCAGGGGAGCGGACTTTGTGGGTATGGGTAGGATTCTAACAGAGAGGTTGGAAAAGATTAGGCCGGACATGGATGCAGGAAGTTTATGGGAGACCATTAAAAAAGGGGTGCAGGAGGTTACTAGGTCCTGTACAAAATTTAGGCGAAAGCTTGGCAGAAGCAGCAAACCATGTTGGTGGACTAGGGAGGTGCAGGAGGCAGTGCGGGATAAAAGGGCTGCCTATGCACGTTTTAAATGATCAAGGGGGGATAAGGAGCGAGCAGAGTATGAACTTTTAGCCAGGAGGGTCACCAGAATGGTGAGGGGTGTCAAGGCAGGGATGGAGCAAAGCCTGGCTAGGGATATTCGTGTGGGGGGGGAGGGATTCTATAGATAGATAAGAGAAAAGAGAGGACACAGATCAACAGGATTAAAATTGTGGGGGAATGGGCTCAGGAATCAGGGGAACAGGCAGAAGTGCTAAATGAGTACTTTGCCTCAATCTTTGCAGATGGGGACTGGGGATCCCTACAGATTAATGGGAGTGAAGAGGAGCCAGCAAAAGCAAGAGGTCAGTCGGAGACCAGAGGATGGAGGGAGGCTAGGGTGCAGGCAGGGATTGACCCAGAAAGGGTGGGGAGGTTGAATGAGGGGGAGGATGGGGGGGGGAGAGAAATCACTGTGAAAAGGGTGATGGAGGCCCTTTGAAATCTAAAAACTGATGAGGCACCGGGGCTGGATGGGCTACACTCGAGGGTTATGAAGGAACTGTTGGATGAACTGGCAGCTCCATTGGGTGCACTCTTTAACATCTCTCTGCAGACAGGATGGGTGCCTCAGGGCTGGAGGGTGGCATATGTAGTGCCTATCCATAAAGGGGGGTCTAGGGAGGAGATTGGGAATTATAGGCCTGTCAGCCTAACATCTGTGGTGGGCAAAGTAATGGAGGGCTTTATCAAGGAGAGTCTTGGGAGGTAGTTGGAAGGGTTAGGGCACCAGGATGATAAACAGTATGGCTTTGTTCCGGGGAGATCGTGTCAGTCCAACCTTGTAGAGTTTTATGACTGGGTGACGAGGGCTTTGGACAGACATAGGCCGGTGGACATCCTGTACCTGGATTTTAGCAAGGCGTTTGATTCAGTACCCCATAAAGGGCTGATAGCAAAGCTGAGGGAGATGGGAGTGGGAGGACAGGAGCTGAAGTGGGTTGAAAATTGGCTTTGGGGGAGAATTCAGAGGGTAGTGGTCAGTGGGATAGTCTCCTCCCCTAGGAAGGTAATCAGTGGGGTCCCTCAGGGTTCAGTGTTGGGACCACTCCTGTTTAATGCCTATGTCTCGGACATAGGAAGGGGGGTTAGGAGTAGGCTAAGTCTCTTTGCAGATGATTCCAAACTGGGAGCACTGGTGGACTGGAAAGAAGCAAGAGAGGTAGTCCAAGGGGATCTGGATACCCTGGAGGGATGGTCAGGGAGGTGGGGATTGAAATTTAATGACGGAGAATGTAAGGTACTGCATTTGGGGGTCAGAAATCCAGGCCATGTTTACATCCTGGGGGGGTCACACTGCAAGCCACAGTGGGTGAGCTGGATTTAGGGGTGGTGGTGGATGTCAAAATGAATAACTCTGAAAATAGTAGAAGAACCGCAGCCAAAGCAAATAGGATTCTGGGCTGCATAGCCAGGGGAATTACATCCAGGAAGAAGGAGGTGAGCCTCCTTCTGTATAATGCCTTGGTCAGGCCTCAACTTGAGTACTGTGTTCAGTTCTGGAGACCTCATCTGAAGAAGGACATAGCACTGTTGGAGAGAGTTCAGAGGAGAGCGACCAGGATGATTCAGGGAATGGAGCAGAAGACCCATGAGGAGAGATTGAAGGAGCTTGGGATGTACACCCTGGAGGAGAGGAGGGACAGGGGAAGCATGATAGGAGTCTTCAAGTATGTAAAGGGAATAACTGAGAGTGGAAACAAGGAGTTGTTTAGGCTAAAAAAGGGGGGAACAACGAGGGGGCATGTGTGGAAACTTGAGGGGGGAAATTATAGGGGGAACATAGGAGGCATTATTTCACTGAGAGGGTGGTGGAGCCGTGGAATGTGCTGCTCAAGAGGCTGGTGGAGGAAGGCACAGTGGAGGGCTTCAAGAAGGGGTGGGACATGTACAAGGGGATTCTAAATCCAATGAAGACCCTCTTGGGGGATGGGGGAGGCAGAATAGTGAGCAACCACTAGGTGGCTGGCTACCGAGCAGACATGACAAACCACTAGGCCTATTCTGCTGGCTTTTAATATGTTAGTATGTTACTCAACAGGGTTGCAGTGGGCTGGCACAAGTTATGAGAAGGGCAAGTGAAGAGGGCAGGAGTGACAGAGTAGGGGCAACTAAGAGCTGGGGCAGAAGAGCAATAAAAGATGGAAGGGCTGCAGTGATGGAAGCAACAGATACAAAGAGGGGTGAAGTGAGCTAAGAGGAGAGGGTTGAAGGAGGGGGAGATGATGAAAGATGAATTGGGAGGTGGAGGCTGTTGCAAAGGTGAGAGACAGAGAAGGGAGACTGACCAACTGAGGTTTTGAAGTGAGGAATGAAAAAGCAGATGGCATACACAGAGCGTGGAGAGTAGGACGGAGGGGTGGAAGGGAATAAGCTAATACAATGATCTTGCCAGACAAATCTGATAAGAGTTCTTTGACTGTGTGACCAGGGAAGTGGATCAGGGCGGAGTGCTGGATGTGGCCTCCACTGGGTTTCAGTAAGGCCTTCAACACCGTTCCACACAGAAGACTTGTGAGCAAGCTGGGCAGACAAGAAGTGGGTCCAAAAGTAGTAAAATGAGTAAGTAGTAACTCAGAGGGCAGTAGTAAATAATGTTTACTCTGAAGAAGGCAAGGTACCCAGCGGGGGGCTACAGGGGTCAGTACTAGGCCCAGTACTCTTCAATGTCTTTATTAGTGACAATGCAGGAGGGCTGGAAGGGAAAGTATGCCTGTTCATGAGCGGACCACAGGAGGGGTGGGGGGAATGAGGCGATCTGAAAAAGCTGGAGGACTGGTCAGGAGTTTAGCAACTGAGTTTCAGTGCAAAAAAGTGCAGAATCATGCACTGGGGGCACAGAAACCGGGGCAGTGTACCAATTGGGTGAGGAAGTATTGGCAACCATAGAACAGGAAGGGGACCTGGGGGTAATCATTTGTGATGACCTGAAGGTAGCAAAGCAGTGTGACAAGGAAGTGGGGAAAGCAAGCAGGATGTGCGGGTGCATCGGGAGGGGTATCACCAGTAGAAAGAGGGAGGTAGTGTTACCCCTGTATAGACTGATGGTGAGGCCTCACCTCGAGTACTGTCCGTTCTGGAGGCCCCATCTCCAGAAGGACATAGATTGGGTGGAGGCGGTACAGAAGAGGGCTGCCAAAATGGTGCAGGGCCTGCATCAAAAACCATACGAGGAAAGACACAGGAACTAAATATGTACTCTAGAGAGGAAAGAAAAGGGGGGGGGACATGATAGAAAGGTTCAAATACCTCTCTTTTGTTAATAAGGTACATGAGAGTAGCCTTTTACATAGAAAAAGATGCTCAAGGACAAGGGGTCACGCTGTGAAGCTCGAGGGGGGAGACTAAAAGGAGATGTGAGGAAATACTTCTTTACTGAGAGGGTGATGGACGCCTGGAACAACCTCCTAGCAGAGGTGGTGGGTGTTAAAATGGTAACCGGATTCAAGCATATATGGGTAGACACAAACAGATGTTAGGAATAAGGCAAGGGGTAGGGGGAGACCAGAGGTCGAGTAGGGTCTGTGGTGGCACTGTAGGTACAGAAAATAGGGCAGACTAGGTGGGCCTGGAGGTCCTTGTCTGCTGACAACTTCTGTGTTTCTATGACACCTGAAGTGACAGGACCCTGGTACTTCTGGGCCCTTGTGTATCCGTCACACCTGCTGCCTGACGAGACTCAGGTTTTTAGTGGTATATCCTCCTACCCCAACCCCGGTGGGGGGGCACACATCACAGCTCTGTGGAGAGATGGGCGATGGCGTCATTGACACAAGGAAAGTCAACCCATACCATTTAGTGCTGAGAGAGTGGATGCCAGTAATCTGAAGGGCATAAATAGTAAGTTTAAAAAGGGGTGGGTGGGTGTGGGTTTGGTTCAGTAGTGTATTTTTGTTATTGGACTCCCCTGTTGGCCCACCGGTAATTCTCTGCGCTCCCATGCGCTCATTCGGTATTCCAGAAGAATCTCAAACTCCTATGTATTGGAGACTATGAGAAGAGATTATAGAAACATAGACTTTGTTGGCAAGTAAGGACCGCTTGGCCCACCCAATCTGCCCATTTCCATACCTATTGGATAAGCTGCAGGTCCTAGTTAACCAACAGCCTACTTCTTCCTACCCCTCACCAGAATTGCCTTATGTCTGTCCCATGCATTCTTGAATTACCCCTCTGTTTTTGACCTCACGACCTCAAGAAGGCCGTTCCATGTGTCCACCACCCTGTCCGTGAAAAAAATACGTCCTCACGTCACCCCTGAGCCGCCCCCTCTCTATCTTCAAATTGTGCCCCATTGTTCTTGCACATCTCTTTTTCTGAAAGATGCTAGCCTCTTGGACTTTGATTCCCTTGAGGTACTTGAAAGTTTCTATCATGTCCGCCTCTCCCTCCTTTCCTCAAGGGTGTATATATTAAGCTCCTTTAGTCTCTCTTCATGTGATTTCTGGTGCAGACCCAGCACCATTTTAGTTGCCTTCCTCTGGACTGCCTCCATCCTATCTGTGTCCTTGCGGAGATGGGGTTTCCAGAACTGGACGCAGTACTCCAGATGGGGTCTCACCAACTGTCTGTGCAGAGGGATAACAACTTCCTGTTTTCTACTGGTGATGCCTCTCCCTATACACCCCAGTATCCCTCCAGCCCTCCTTACTGCCTTCTCACATTGCTTGCATGCATCGTAGTCTTCCTTGACCCCGCACAGGGAGTGCCATCCTCCAACAGACACAGCACCACTGTGGAGTAAGAATCCATGCATGCATCACAGTCTTCCTTGAGCCACCCTCATTGTGGCGCTGTGTCTCTGGGAGGGCGATGTGCAAGTTGATCCCTGTGTCTCTGAGAGGGTGGAAATCCCTGTGCTGGGTCAGGGAAGACTGCGATGCATGCATGGACTCTTACTCTACAGTGGCACTGTGTCTCTGGGAGGGTGGCACTCCCTGTGCTGGGTCTAGGAAGACTGTGATGTGTGCATGTACACTTACACCATAGTGGCACTGTGCCCTAGGAGGATGACATTCCCTGTGCTGGGTCAGGGAAGACTGTGATGCATGCATGGACTCTTACACCATAGTGGCACTGTATCTCTGGGAGGGTGGCACTCCATGTGCTGGGTCAGGGAAGACTGTAGTGCATGTATGGATTCTTACTCTGTAGTAGTACTGTGTCTCTGGGAGGGTGGCACGCCATGTGCTGGGTCAGGGAAGACTGTAGTGCATGTATGGATTCTTACTCTGTAGTAGCACTGTGTCTCTGGGAGGGTGGCACTCCATGTGCTGGGTCAGGGAAGACTGCGTGTATGCATGGATTCTTACTCTGTAGTAGCACTGTGTCTCTGGGAGGGTGGCACTCCATGTGCTGGGTCAGGGAAGACTGCGGTGTATGCATGGATTCTTACTCTGTAGTAGCACTGTGTCTCTGGGAGGGTGGCACTCCATGTGCTGGGTCAGGGAAGACTGTAGTGCATGTATGGATTCTTACTCTGTAGTAGCACTGTGTCTCTGGGAGGGTGGCACTCCATGTGCTGGGTCAGGGAAGACCGCGATGTATGCATGGATTCTTACTCTGTAGTAGCACTGTGTCTCTGGGAGGGTGGCACTCCATGTGCTGGGTCAGGGAAGACTGCGATGTATGCATGGATTCTTACTCTGTAGTAGCACTGTGTCTCTGGGAGGGTGGCACTCCATGTGCTGGGTCAGGGAAGACTGTAGTGCATGTATGGATTCTTACACCATAGTGACACTGTCTCTCTGGGAGGGTGGCGCTCCCTATGCTGGATCAGGGAAGACTGTGATACATGCATGGACTCTTATTCCATAGTAGCACTGTGTCTCTGGGAGGGTGGCACTCCCTGTGCTGTCGCAAGGAAGACTGTGATGTATGCATCGATTCTTACACCATAGTGGCACTGTGTATCTGGGAACGTGGCACTGCCTGTGCTGGGTAAGGGAAGACTGTGATGCATGCATGGATTCTTAACTCCATAGTGTCTCTGGGAGGGTGGCACTCCCTGTGCTGGGTCAGGGAAGACTGCGATGCATGCATAGATTCTTACACCATAGTGGCACTGTGTCTCTGGGAACGTGGCACTCCCTGTGCTGGATCAAGGAAGACTGTAGTGCATGCTTGGATTCTTACACTGTAGTGGCGCTGTCTCTGGGAGGGTGGCACTCCCTGTGCTGGGTCAAGGAAGACTGTGATGCATGCATGCATGGACTCTTACTCTATAGTGGCACTGTGTCTCTGGGTGGGTGGCGCTCCCTGTGCTGGGTCAGGAAAGACTGCGGCATGCATGGATTCTTACTCCAGGTGGCACTGTGTCTCTGGGAGGGTGGTGTTCCCTGTGCTGGGTCAAGGAAGACTGTGATGCATGCATGGACTCTTACTCTATAGTGGCGCTGTGTCTCTGGGTGGGTGGTGCTCCCTGTGCTGGGTCAGGAAAGACTGCGATGCATGCATGGATTCTTACTCTGTAGTGGCGCTGTCTCTGGAAGGGTGGCACTCCCTGTGCTGGGTCAAGGAAGACTGTGATGCATTCATGCATGGACTCTTACTCTGTAGTGGCACTGTGTCTGTGGGTGGGTGGCGCTCCCTGTGCTGGGTCAGGAAAGACTGCGATGCATCCATGGATTCTTACTCTATAGTGGCACTGTCTCTCTGGGAGGGTGGCGCTCCCTGTGCTGGGTCAAGGAAGACTGTGATGCATGCGGATTCTTACTTCATAGTGGTGCTGTGCCTCTGGGAGGGTGGCACGCCCTGTGCTGGGCCAGGGAAGACTATGATGCATGCATGGATTCTTACTCCTTTATGACACTGTGTCTCTGGGTAGGTGGCGCTCCCTTTGCTGGGTCAGGGAAGACTACAATAGATGCATGAATTCTTACTCGATAGTGGTACTGTATCTCTGGGAAGGTGGCGCACCCTATGCTGTGGCAGGGAAGACTGTGATGCATGCTTTGACTCTCTCCGTAGTGGTGCTGTGTCTGTGGGAGAGTGGCATGCCCTGTGCTGGGGCCGGGAAGACTTTGATGCATGCATGGACTGTTACTCCATAGTAGCACTGTGTAATTAGGATGGGCTGATGAGGAAACATTTACTTGGTCCACATGGTGCTAATACCCCGGTTCCTGTATGTCTTTCAAAATGCCCAGCACCACGCCTGGTGGCACAGGAGGTTGAGGCGCTGGTCGCTGCACCTCGCACCATGCCAGTGGCCCTGGTTTGGGAACTAGCTTGGGGCGCCGTGGGTTTTTTTGGTTGGGGGGGGGGAGAGACTTGTCCCGCTCATTGACTGCCCTCTGGTGGTGGCTGGAGGGCAGTACAGGTCGAGAGGCACACTCTGACATACTTACATTGGTAGGGAGGGGGACAGGAGAAAACAGAAGAAACAGAGCCTGGCAGGGCTCGGTGATGGTCCGCCGCACCTGAGGGTCGACCCCGGCTTCTGGATTGCGGGGGAAGGGGGTGAAGCGGGCCACCTCCTTCCCATCCCCACCACAAGGGGTAATCCACGGGGGAAATACCAGGATCGGCAAGTGTGGGAGTGGCTGGACCAGAGAGAGAGTCCCTCCATCAGGAAGGCCAAAGCCGCCTGCCAGGGCTCCAGGAAGAAAAAGTACTAATGGGGGATGCCCCACACTGGTACCACAACAGGATTGGAGGAAATGGTGAATAGCCATTACTAGATATATTTGGGGAGGCCGAAAGCCCCAAATAAGGCTCTCCACCTTAATGCTACCTAAAAATAAAGGAGGCCTGGTACTCTTGGGCCTGCATCTGTACTTCCTTGCCACCCAACTCCGCATTTGATTCTGTTGGCATATGTTAGGCCTGGGTCCACAGTGGCTAGAAATGGAAAGGGAAGTGTTACCCTTTCAAGATATTTCTAGATATATGTTTGGGGAAAGGGCGGGAATTGTGGCCATGGGTACTAGGAATCCCTGGATCACCTATATCAAACAAGTATGGGGAAAGGTGGTGGGAGAGACTGGTTTAAAAAGCCAGTTGGTTTGGATCTGCCCACTGGCAAAGGTGGCAGATTTCACTCCAGCACGAACAGGCAAAACATTCTAGGGCTAGCAAAAACAGAACAGATTGTACCTAAGTCAGCTGTGTACTAGTACAGACATGAAATCTTTTACGGACATGCAGCAGCAGTTTGGCCTGGACCGTAGAAACGTCTTCTGCTACCTTCAAAATTGACACTATCATACCAATCTAGCCACAAAGGCATGGGACCCTACACAACGTGTAGCACTCATCAGCCTTTTGGTACACCACATGGGGGTATAGAACACTGTACACTTAATTTGTGCAACTCTCCAGGGAACATAAATTTATCGTACCCTTTATGTGGCCATTAGATGGGAGGATGAGTTGGGCATTCGGATGGAGACAGTAGACTGGGAGGAGGGATGCTGTGAGACTGGCAGGGTTACATCATCGCATGTTTGGTGGGAATACACCTGGAAACACTGTGTGAACAGCGGCTGCTACTGCCAAATATGCAAGGCACAGAAATGCCGAGTGCTGGAGGGCCTGTGCACCACTATGGTGACCCATACGAATATAATGTGGTCATGTCTAGCACTGGCATCTTTCTGCAGGGAGATGGAAGGAGCCATTGTGGAAGCTGTCACATCTCAACACATTTCACACCACAAATGCATTTAATCCCAGGAACCTGAAAGATAGACGTATGAAATATTTGCTTGGGTTCATGCTCATAGCAGCCAAGAAATGTGTCACCAAGAAATTGTTATCTTCACACCATGTCACATTGGACCAGTGGGGAACCATGGTCAGTGGGATTTATAAAATAGAAAAAATGACATTTAGCTTAAAGAACACCTTTCCAGCACTTTTTAATATTGCCTCCAAAGAAGCATGAAGGACAAGGACCCTTATCTGCCCCAAGTTGTTTGGTGCCCAAATTTGACTTTTTATGTTTCCGCATTTTTGAAGGGAAGGGATCACATTTTGGCTCAGTGGAACTGAGCCACTGATCCCTTTCTGCTTCTTGATACTCTGATCCTTCCATTTTCCTGATGTCATTTTACGGAGAGTGCGGCAGCGCGCTCCATAGACATGAATGGGGCCAATTTTTTAATTCCATTTTTCATGCTGTAAATGGCCATCGTGAACAAATCAAGGACACAGCGCAACTAACGAGGACATTATTAGTTGAGCAGTACCATTGTTTTGTTCGTGATGGCCATCTACAGTATGAAACACAGAATGAAAGAATCAGCCCTGTTCATGTCTGTGGAGCGCACCGCTGCACTCTCCATATAATGATATCAGGAAAATGGGCATATTGAAGTATCAGGAAGTGGAACAGGATTAGCGGCTCGGCTCCATGGAGCCAAAATACGATCCCTTCCCTTCCCTTCCAAAATGGAAACATAAAAAGTCAAATTTGAGCACCAAACAGCTTAGGGGCAGGTAAGGGTTCTTGTTATTGTTTGGTGTGAGCACCAGGAAAGGTACTCAATAAACAATAAAATGGAAGTCATCACTTCTAGATGGACTTCCTGAATCTTATATGTGATGGAGTATGACAATACATTCATACCCTAAACAGTGTCAGACGTATTCAGGTTAGTTTTTACCAAGCGGGGATATTCCTACAGCGCACTGGATGTACCTTGGAAGGTGCAGAATGAGTAGAAATAGTGATGGCAGACAAGGGGTTCAAGAAAGCCTATACCTAAAAAGGCTGGAGTCTCCTTGGGGTCTCCCCAGTTATTGTTTAACAGGAGATTCCCCCTTCTTGAGTCCTAGCTAAATCATTAGGAAATACAAGATTTGGAGTCAGTAGTAGTACGCTAGTGAAGCCCCCAATGCTGTGTCTGGTGGCAGAAGTCACCTTGTTGGATCCGCCAATTTACATATGCACCTCTTGCCTCCTGTGGATTGGAAGACCTATGCATCTCTTTGATGGAACTGTCTGTACTGATAGCGCCAAAAGTTCTTAATAAAAAGTAATATACAAAAAAAAAAAAGGATGGGCTGGGGGGTGTGTTAGAGGCATGCAGCGTCAGTACTAAGAGTGATTGCACAGCACTCGTGGCATCTAGGTAGGCTCTGAACAGGGGAAAATGAGGGTGGGTTACAGCCAACACTCACAGCCCAGGCGTGCACCTGCAACTGGATGCCTCCCCCCCCCACCCCCCGACTTTCAGAGGGACTTCTGCCATGGAGGAACTTCAAGTGGTGAGATCACTGGAGTTCTGGTACTGGACCCGAGTGGTAGTCTCCACCAGTTTGAGAAAGCAATGCATTATTTTTGCCGAATTGTTTTATTCGTGTGTATTTCTGCAAAGGTTGTGTTAACAAAAAAAAATTCCAGGCACAGATGGCATATTCTGTGATGATGATGAGGAATGACAATAAACTGCATTAGCAGAGTCGAGCCCTGAACAGCTGACCCTGATTCTTTTCACACATCCTTCGCTTAGCAGGCCTGAGGAGTCTTGCACACCTGGTGCATTACTTCAGTGCAGACATTGTAAGGAACCCTTTGGGAGTTGTGCGTCAACGGCATAGTTCATTCCAGGGAGCTACAGTATGCTTCAGTGGAATCCGGTCTATCAGCTGTTGCGCTGGGCATGTGCAGGCAGGAACAACTGGGAGACAGCAGAGCAAGGCGTGTATACTGCACAGCTCAGACATTACACAAGCAACCGCAGACAAAAGGAGCCATTGCTGCTGGGAAAAGTTTACCAAGGCAGTGCTTCAGTAAATGAATTTTTTTTTTTAAACTTTTTATTTACTGAAACATTTTTCTTCTATTGGTTGCATTCAAAAATGTTTTAAACTGAGTACAATGCAAGTTGTGAATCATCTCTTTGGTCTATATGGGCAGTAACAACAGTTTATTCCCAAGATGCTGTTTTAATATGAACGTATGAAGAAGTCAGCAGAAGAATGCCATTTGGTGTATCAAGTCTGCTCGTATTATTGGGTCCACAGCTTGAGCTAATGTCCCTGCCCTCCCTCCCCACTCCTCCCATACACCCTCCCCATGATTCTTACTTTCCCCCTATGCCTGTCCCAGCCTCTCTGAAAGCTGCCCACTGTCTTCAACGAGATGACCTCTTCTGGTAGTGCATTCCAAGTGTCCACCACCCTTAGTGACGAAGTGCTTCCTGACCTCCCTTCTAAACCTCCCACCCTCCAGCTGAAGATTGTGCCCCCTAGTGTTATGGTTGCCACTCAGCTTAGAGAGACTCTCCTTATCAACCTTATTCATCCCTTTCAAGTACCTGAAGGTCCCAGTCATGCCCCCCCTCTCTCTCTCCTGTCTTCCAGGGAGTACATGTTCAGTGCCCTCAACCTCTTCTCGTATGCCCTACCCTGCTGACCCACTATCATCTTTGTAGCCCTCCTCTGGACCTTCTTCAGCAGGTTAATGTTCTTTTTGAGGTGCGAGCACCAGTACTGAACTCCATACTCTAGATGCGGCCTTACCAGTTACCTGTACAAGGGCAGTATAACCTCCTCTCTTCTACTACTGATCCCCCTAGATATGCATCACAGTATCTTGTTTGCCTTTGCAGCTGCTTTGGAATGCTTCAGGTCGCTAGTGATCATCACTCCCAGGTTCTTCTCCTTCTCTGATGCAGATACTTGGATTCCACCCAGGTAGTACTCTGTCCTGGGATTCATAGATACATACATAGATACATAGACAGTGTCGGCAGATAAGGGCCTATGGCCCACCCAGTCTGCCCATTTAAGTTTCTAAGTTCAGTTTGTTTTCCAAGAAGTCTGTTGCCCCTTACCCCTGACCTCCAGAATTCCTTTATGTCTATCCCATGCATTCTTAAATCCCGTGATTGTTTCAGCCCCCACCACTTCCTCTGGCAGGGTGTTCCACTTGTCCACCACCCGTTCTGTGAAGAAATTCTCCTCACGTTTCCTCTGAATCGCCCTCCCTCCAACTTCATCCCATGCCCTCTAGTCCTGGAACATCTTTTTCACTTAAAATAGTGCATTCCTGCACCCTGTTCCTCCAGTAAGATACTTGTATGTCTCTATCATATCCCTCTCTCCCTCCTCTCCTCCAGGAGTACATGTTCAGTGCCTTCAACCTGTCCTCATAGGACATGTGATGCAATCCATGCACCATCTTTGTTGCCCTCCTCTGAACCTTCTCTACCCTGTCTATGTCCTTACGTAGGTAAGGTCTCCAGAAATGCACAGTGTACTCCAGGTTTGGCCTCACTAGTGTCTTGTATAGTGGAATTATGACCTCCCTTTTCCTGCTAGTGATGCCCCTGCCTATGCATCCCAGCATTCTATTTGCTTTACCTACTGCCTTGTCATACTGTTTCCCTGCCTTGAGGTCATCAGAGATGATTACCCCAAGATCCCTTTCCTGCTTGGTGCATGCTATATCCTCACCCCCCAACTGATATATTGTGCCATTCTTGGCTCCAGTATGCATAACTTTGCATTTTTTGGCATTGAAGCCAAGCTACCAGATCCTGGACCACCTCCCCAGCTTTTCCAGATCTTCCTATAGGTCCTGTATCCCTTCAGCTGTGTCCACTCTCCCTCAGAGCTTGGTGTCATTCGCGAATAGGCACATTTTGCCCTGAATGCCATCCCCAATGTCATTGATGAAGACACTGAACAACACCGGCCCCAGTGCAGAGCCCTGTGGGACCCCACTGGTTACCTTTCTGGTACCAGATAACTCTTCCCCCAAAAAACACCCTCTGGGTTGTGTCCCTCAGCCAGCTTTCCACCCATCTGGCCATCTTTTCCCTAACCCCAAGATCCACCAACTTCCTGATCAACCTTTTGTGGGGCACAGAGTCAAAGGCCTTGCTGAAATCAAGATGGAGGCTGTCTACCGCTTGGCCCCTGTCTACTGTCTTAGTGACACAGTCAGAGAAGTCAATCAGAATCGTTTGACATGACCACCCCCCCCCCCAATTAACCCATGCTGCCACGCATCCTGAAGACCATGCTCCTCTAGATATTCCATCAACCTTTCCTTTAGTATGGTCTTCATGAGCTTGCCCACAATGGAGATCAGACTGACTGGTCTGTAATTCCCAGGGTCATCCTTAGGACCGCTTTTGTGGAGGGGCACTACATGTGCTGTTTTTCAGTCCTGCAGTACCACGCCTGACTCTAGTGAGCTATTAAATAGGTCTGCCAGTGGCTGTGCCAGCTCCTCAGCCAGTTCCTTTAGTACGCTTGGATGCACTCTGTCCGAGCCTGGTGCTTTGTCCACCTTCAATGCCAGCAGACCCTTCCTCACTCTATCCTTCTCTATCACTACATCTGTGTTCCCCTCCCTCCCTGCTCCTCTTCTCTGTCCTGAAGGCACTGGTCCGTCGTCCTCCCTGGTGAAGACGGAACAAAAGTATTCATTTAGTATCTCTGTTTTTCCCCCATTGCCCTCCACCCCTTTCTTAAGCTTAACAATCCCTTCCTTCTTGTCCCTTTTCTTACTTATATAGCAAATGAAAGCCTTCTCCCCCTTCTTAATTCCTTCAGCTATCTGCAGCTCCTTTTGTGCCTTTGCTTGCCTTCCTTACTTGCCTCATTAGCCAACCTTAGGTAATTTTCCCTATCCACCTATCTCTTGGTCTTCCTGAATTTTCTACAGGCCAACCTCTTTTCCCTTACTGCCTGGGCAACCCCAGAACTGAACCAGCTGGGTGCTTTGGCCCTTGTGTTCTTACCCCTGAGCCTAACACACTCATCTGTGGTAACCAGTATTTCTTCCTTAATGATGGACCACCTTTGGTACACCCCCATATCTGCTTTGATTCCCGGCAGATGGCTCCTTAGCACTTTGCCCATTTTCCTGAAGTCCGCCCTCCTGAAATCCAAGATTTTGGTCTTAGTCAGGATGTTTTCCTGCCCATATCTAGCTGGAACCACACTGTGCAATGGTCACTTCCACCCAGTGGCTGCCTAACTATTATTTCCTGTACATGTTCCCCATTTGTGAGCACCAGATCAAGAATTGCTTCAGCTGTTGTTGGTTCAGTGATGCCCTGAGTCAGAAACCCACTCAGCAGTCCTTCCAGGATCACCTGACTCCTAGTACATGTTGTGGAGGGTATGCTCCAGTCCACCTTGGGCAGGTTGAAGTCCCCCACAATTACCACCTTTCCTTTCCCCACAGCTTCCGATATTTGTGAGTTCAGTTCCCTGTCCTTCTCCTCATCCTGACTGGGTGGCCTACAGATCACCCCCAACCTCACCTTTCTCCCTCTATTGGACCTTAACTGAACCCTTGATGCCTCCACCTCCTCTTCCTCCCTCGTGTAAGTTATTCCCTCCCTGATATAATCTGCCACCCCTCCCCCCTTCCTGACTACCCTGTCCCTCCTGTATAGTTTATATCCAGGGATCTCAAGGTCCCGGTCATGGTGTGATGTTGCCCAAGTCTCGGCTACTGCAACTATGTCCACCCTCCTGTCTGCTAATAGTGCCTGCAGGTCATCCATCTTGTTTCCAAGACTCCGCGCATTCAGAGACACCACCCTCAACCTAGAATCTGACTTTCCTTCTCTTCCCTCTATTCTTCAGTTCACATTTATTCCCTCTGTGTGCACCCCTTCACATACCCTTATGTGTTCCTCACCTCCTCCACCCTTTGCTAATTGTGTTCTTGCCCCTTCCACCTCCTCCCTCCAGACCTCTTCCATCATTGTGGGGGGGGGGTTCACTGACCACCTCCTCTCGGAGTCTGTGGGCCTGCACGCCCGCTGCCCCCCCTTCAGTAGTTTAAATTAAGTGTAGTGGCTATGTATTCCCCCAGTTTGTCCTTGAGTACCCTCAAACCCTCCCTACTGACGTGTAGCCTGTCTGGTGAAAAAGGTGCTTTGTTTGACTAGGTCTCGTCCCAGTCCCTAATACAGATAAACATCTCCTCCCTGCACCATTTCCTCAGCCAGTCATTAAAATCCTCTATTCTTCTTTGCTTGCCTATGTTGGCCCTTGGTACTGGTATCACCTCTGAGAAGGCCAGCAAACTTCTTTCCTCCCTAACTCCCTGAAGCTACTTTGCACCACCTCACCCTCCTCCCCAGCTAGGCTGTTGGTTCCCAAATGTATAACTAAATTACGTTTTCCTCCAACTCCCTTTATTATTTCCCTTATTCTTGGGCCCACCTTCCCTGCTGTCATCCCTGGCGAACAAACCACCCTCCTGCTTGCATTTGGGTCCCCTTTCCTTCCCCAGTGAATACCCCTAATTATGGAGTCCCCTATGATTGCTACCCTTCCATCCCTTGCACTTGTGCTCCCCGTCCTTCCTTTCTTGCCTTCGGTACTAGCTGCTTCACCACCTAACTGCCCCCTCTGCACCCTGGTGAATTTATCTCCACAATTTATTGCCTTAACTGTTTTACCATCTCCCATTCTTCCCCTCCCTTTCTGACTATCTGTATCTGGTTTCAGTCTTCCCTCCCCTTTTCCTTTCCTTTCCTTTCCTCTCCCCCCCCCCCATTCTCCAATCTGTTTTGCCTGCCTCCTCTTCCCTGCCCACCCTGATTGGTTCCCTCTCCCCTCCCCTGTACTCGTTCTCTCAGCCCTGGCTCAACCTGACCTCCTATATCACCTCCTGCTGCCCCCTCCCTCCTTCTGGACAGTGGTGCAAATCTGTTCAGTAAAGGCACCTCTTTAGAATTTCCCACCCCTAATACAACCCCACAAAAATCTCAAACAAACTGCCTATCTACTGTACAAAATGAAACCTACACAAGATAATATCTGTCTCATCTTTGTAGACTATGCGGGGAGGTTGTCAGGAGAGGTAAGGAGTGTGGAGCATGAGACTACTCCAGCCCCAAGAGGGGCCGGTCTTTAATGTTATCAGATCACATTCATTTGTGTCCAGCTCGGTCCACGCTTAGGGACCATAAAACAATTGGTGGCCCAGATGCTCTCTCTGTATATGGTTTCACAGTGGCCAAGGCATTACTAAGGTATACTATCTGGTCTGTGTGCAGTGATGTGCATTAACCATCTGGTCCATCTGTTTTGATGCTTCTGAAGTTTTCTCCACAGTTGGGCCATGAGTTTTTCCATCCTGTATACCTCCCATACAGTGTCCTCTCATTGGGTTCAGGTTGGTGGCTCTGGTTTGAGCCAACTGCACGTGATAGTCCTTTTGGCAGAGGTCAGTAAAAGACTCGAGATAGATAGATAGATAGATATATATATATATATATATATATGTATATATATGTATATGTATATGTCTTGTCTTTAAATTGTCCTTAGTGACTTCAACATCAATTGGCTGGCCAAAACAGCAGGACCTTTCAGTGACACTGCCACCGTACACGACCTAACTCAAGTAGTCCAATCCCCCACATGGCTGAATCCATGCACAGGGTCCTCTTCTCTACTGGACCTGGTCTTTACCAGCCACCCCCATAGAATCACAAGCACCACCATGCTCCCTGACTCACTAAGCGACCCCTCTCCGGTACTGTGTCCCTGGTCCTGCAAAGCCCCTAAGACCACTCTCAAAATAATCCTCCAATGCAAACTTTACCCTGGTAAACTTGCCCTTCCAGGGTTTTAAATAATTGATTAGCAGTTTTTTTCTTGGGACAATGCTAACTGTACAGAAAGTATTTATATAGGTTTTCTAGAAGTGTTATGTTTGTTAAACACAGTGAGGCAAGTGCTATGTATTTTCACAATGTTTTAGCACTTTTATGAGCAAAACGCTAATCAATTTTTGGAGTTAAATAAAACCCTGCCTTCTAAAATCCCACCTCAGAACCCTGGACTGGTCCAACATAATTAATACCCTCGACCCTGATCGAGCCCTTGACCTTTTCATTGGCTCATTTAATCACATCTGTGACAAATTTGCACCATCACCAAAAGGATGGCTAAAGGCAACCCTGTACCATGGATCACTGACCACCTCCTGGCCCTTATGCGGTTGCGGGACTCCCTATGGCACCTCTCTAATGAATCTGGGAGGCTGATAGGCAGAAGTACCGCGAGGCCCATAACAAGTGCACGTGGGCTCAACGCAAAACTAAAGCAGACTACTATAAATCCTTACTTACCTCTGCCTGGGACTCAGGGTGCAACTTCTGGAACAACATAAAGGAAATCTGTGGAAAGGACTCAAACCCCACCCCCAACCAGATTGCAGTAGATGGCCACCTGACCTCTGACCCTGCTAACATAGCCGCAGCCTTCAACTCTGCTTTCTCAAACCTCAGCTACCTCCTCCCCTCTAACTTCTTCAACCCACCACCGCCATCATCCCTTCCTTCCCTCAACACCACCCCTCCTTTTCGCTTGAGCTGCATCTCACCCAAAAAGGCTGACTATCCCTCAAAAAAGCCCTAAGCTGCTCCAACTATAGTAGTGACTCACTGGACCTGAGATTGCTCCGCCTCATGCAGCCGGACATCCTATGCCCCTTCACCCACATCCTTAACCACTCTCTCTATCAAGGGAAATTCCCCTCCCATTGGAAATCGGCTCCCATCGCCTCCATATTTAAGAGTGGGGACCGTACCTCTAATAATAATAATTACAGACCCATCTCTATTCCCCCCCCTTTTCCAAAGCTGTGGAGCGTATTATCTCCGACCAGCTTACTGACCACCTAAATAACATAGAAACATAGACTTTGACGGCAGATAAGGACCGCTAGGCCCATCTAGTCTGCCCATTTCCCTACCTACAGGATAGGCCGCAGATCCTATTTAACCAACAGCCTATATCTTCCTGCCCCCACAAGAATTGCCTATGTCTGTCCCATGCATTCTTGAATTCTCCACAGTTTTAGACTCACAACTTCCTCAGGAAGGCTGTTCCATGCATCCACTACCCTCTCTGTGAAATAATACTTCCTCATTGCCCCTGAACCACCCTCCTTCTATCTTTAAATTGTGTCCCTTGTTCTTGCAAGTCTCTTTTCTGAAAGATGCTACCTCTTGGACTTTTTGATTCCCTTGAGGTGCCCGAAAGTTTCTATCATGTCCCCCTCTCCCTTCTTTCCTCAAGGGTATATATATTAAGCTCCTTTAGTCTCTCCTCATACGGCTTCTCTTGCAGACCCTGCACCATTTTAGTTGCCCTCCTCTGGACTGCCTCTATCCTGTCTATGTCCTTGCGGAGATGGGGTCTCTGGAACTGGACACAGTATTCCAGATGGGGTCTCACCAACTGTCTGTACAGAGGGATAACAACTTCCTGTTTTCTGCTGCTGATACCTCTCCCTATACATCCCAGTATACCCCCGACCCTCCCTACTGCCTTCTCACATTGCTTGCTAACCTTAAGGTCATCTGATATGATTACCCCCAGGTCCCTTTCCTGTTTTGTTGTTGTTACTACCTCCCCACCCATTGTGTATTCTTCCCTGGTTCTTGTTTCCCAGGTGCATTATTTGCACTTTTTGCATTGAATCCTAGCTGCCATCGTCAGACCATTCCTCCAACCTTGCCAAGTCCCTTTTCATCCTTTCCACGCCTCCTTGTGTATCAACCCTGTTGCAGATCTTTGTGTCATCTGCAAAGGCATACTTTTCTTCAGTCCCTCTGCAATGCCACTGATGAAGACATTAAAAGGACTGGACCCAATACTGAACCCTGCGGTGCCCCACTAGTAACGCCCTTTCTTCAGAGTGGACTCCATTTACAATTACCTTCTGTGTCCTGTTGTCCAGCCAATGTTTACCCAGGCTACCACCCTGGGACCCACTCCCAGGCTGGTTAATTGACTAATAATCTTTTGTATTGGGACTGTGTCAAATGCCTTGCTAAAGTCTGGAGGCCATGTCCACAGCCCTCCCTGGTCTACTACTTTGGTCACCCAGTCAAAGAAATCTATTAGATTAGTCTGACATGACCTTCAACCCATGCTGCCTTGGATCCTGTGCTCACTGACCTCAAGGTACTCAACTGTTCTTTCCTTCAAGAGTAGCTCCATCACTTTCCCTACCACAGAGGTCAGACTGACAGGTCTGTAGTTTCCTGCCTCTGTCTTGGTCCCACTTTTGTGAAGGGGAATCACATCCGCCTTCCTCCAGTCCTTGGGTGCCGCACCATCCTCCATGATTTATTAAAAGAGTAGCCAGTGGTTTCACTAGTTCCTTCCTTAATTCTTTTAGAATTCTGGGTGAATTCCATCAGGACCCATTGCTTTGTCCACCTTCAGTTTTAGGGTTCTTGCAGAACCCTTTCTTCTGTGAAAGGACTGGGATCGGCCCCCCTATCAAGAGTGCTTCTGTTAATTGGATTAGGCACTTCCCCCTCCTCTTTTGTGAATACTGAGCAGAAATATTTGTTCAGTATTCCTGCGTTTTCACTGTCCCCCTCTGCCCACCAACCGTTTATTCTATTCAGCCTCACTATCCCTCCCTTTGTCTTTCTATGCTGGCTGATGTACCTATAAAAGGTTTTATCCCCCTTCTTAACTGAGTTGGCTATCTTTTCCTCAGTTTGGGCCTTTGCTATTCTGACTTCCCTCCCTGCTTCTTTCTGCCTTAACTGGTACAGCTCTCTGTCCTGCTCCTTCTGTGTTTCCTTATACTTCTGGAATGCTATCTTTTTCTTCCTGACTTTCACAGCCACCTCTCTTGAGAACCATAGTGGCTTTTTCTTTCGTTTGATTTGTTTATTTGCTTCACACAAAGGCTTGTTGCCTCTGTGATTGGCAGTTTTGATAATTCCCCATTGTTTGCTCCACACCTCCTTCTAGCCTGTTTGCTAGTGCTTTTTCTGAGCACTCTCCCATCTTGCCAAAGTCAGCCCTCCTAAAGTCCAGTACCCTCACTTTTGTAGGCTTGACTCTGTAGCTGAGTTGCGTGTAGACACACTGTTTGATGGTCACTTGTCCCCAGATGGCAACCCACTTCTAGATCTGAGATCTTCTCACTGCCCCGTTTGAGTCTGAGGTCTAAGATTGCTCCCTCACGAGTGGGTTCGAAACTAGCTGTCTAATGCCTGCCACCTGTAGGCGTCAAGAATGGCCCTGCTCTTGGATGTGGCTGCAGCAAATGTGCTCCAGTTAACATCTGGCATATTCAGGTCTCCCATCAACAGTATCTCCTTTCTCTGCCATTCTAAGAATGCCTTCATCATATCCTTGTCCATTCCTTCCCCCTGACATGGGGTCTGTACACAACCCCTGTGCGGTTGTGGTGCCCTTTCCAGTCTCAAAGGTGACCCATGGTGCCTCCTCTCCTCCCTGTTTACTCTTTTTGTTCAGTTGCTTTTATCCCTTCCTTTACATAGAGAGCTACTCCTCCCCTCTTCTCCCCTGCCTGTCTCTCCTGTGGGTTATGTGCCTGGTATGTTAACATCCCAGTCATGGTTCTCTGTGTACCATGTTTCTGTGACTTCTCGATATCCAGGCATCCTCTTCCATTAAGGCCACCAGCTCAGGAGCTTGTTGCCCAGACCTCTGAGCATTGGTACTCATTACCCTCCATTTCCTGATGGCCTTACCCCCTTTTGCCCCATCCCTGTCCTTCTTGCCTTTGTCACTTTCTCCATTTACCCCTGCCCTTCACCCTATCGACACCTCCATGTTGGTGTTTGCCACACTGAATAAACACGACCTTCTATGCAAACATCGACATGGTTTCCGTAAGGGCCATAGAGGTCATATCACTGGTGCAGTTTTTATTGACCTCACTAAGGTGTTCGACACCGTTAACCACGCCCTCTTACTCTCCACTCTCTTCTCCATTAGCATTTCCCGAGACACCCTTAGCTGGTTCACCGACTACCTATCTGACTGGTCCCAGCAGGTCACAATAGACACTACCCTATCCAGCAGCCTCCCTGTCCGCTCTGGAGTCCCCCAGGGCTCCGTTCTCGTCCCCCTCCTGTTCAGCCTCTACCTCAACTCCTTCCCCTCGTCCTGCTCTGGCAGTCTTCTACTATATGCGGACAATGCTGTCCTATTCTCATCAAATCCTGACACTATTCAACTCCACCAATACCTTGAAGCCTCCTTTAGTGAAGCCGAGGAATGGTTCACCACTCAGCACCTTATACTAAACTACAGTAAGACTAAAGTCATGTGCTTCAAACACCCACAGAGCACCCAAAAGGGTCCATGGCTCCAAATTCTTACTTCCACCCAATCCTCTCTTGAACAAGTAGACTCATTATACCTGGACATCATAGATACATAGACAGTGTCTGCAGATAAGGGCCTATGGCCCACCCAGTCTGCCCATTTGAGCTTGTAAGTTCAGTTTGTTTTCCTAGAAGTCTGTTGCACCTTACCCCTGACCTCCAGAATTCCTTTGTCTATCCCATGCATTCTTAAATCCCGTGATTGTTTCAGCCCCCACCACTTCCTCTAGCAGGGTGTTCCACTTGTCCACCACCGTTCTGTGAAGAAATTCCTTCTCATGTTTCCTCTGAATCGTCCTCCCTCCAACTTCATCCCATGCCTCTAGTCCTGGAACATCTTTTAAGCTTAAAAATAATGTTTTCCTGCACCCTGTTCCTCCCAGTAGATACTTGTATGTCTCTCTATCATATCCCTCTCTCCTCCTCTCCTCCAGGAGTACATGTTCAGTTCCTTCAACCTGTCTTCATAGGACTTGTGATGCAATCCATGCACCATCTTTGTTGCCCTCCTCTGAACCTTCTCTACCCTGTCTATGTCCTTACGTGGGTATGGTCTCCAGAACTGTACACTGTACTCCAGGTGGGGCCTCACTAGTGTCTTGTATAGCGGAATTATGACCTCCCTTTTCCTGCTGGTAATGCCCCTGCCTATACATCCCAGCATCCTATTTGCTTTACCTGCTACCTTGTCACCTGTTTCCCTACCTTGAGGTCATCAGAGATGATAACCCCAAGATCCTTTTCCTGCTTGGTGCATGCTATATCCTCACCCACCCAACTGATATATTGTGCCAGGTTTTTGTACCCCATATGCATTATCTTGCACTTCTTTGCATTAATTTCAACTGCCAAACCCTGACCATTCTTCAAGTTTCTGCAGGTTAGCTTCTCATTCTGTCTACACCCTCTGGTGTGTCTGCTCTGTTACAGAGCTTTGTGTCATCAGCGAACAGTGAAATTCTGCCTTCTAGGTCCTGCGCCATGTCACTGATGAAGATGTTGAATAGGACCGGTCCCAGCACTGATCCCTGTGATACCCCACTGGTCACTCTTCCCTCTGTGGAGTGACAGCCATTTACCACCACCCTCTGTGTCCTGCCACCCAGCTAGTTACCTACCCACCACACTACTGTCCTGCCCACACCCATATTCCCCAGTTTGTGTAATAGTCTTCTATGTGGCACAGTGTCAAAGGCCTTGCTGAAGTCCAGATAGGCCATGTCCACTGCCCTCCTGATCCACCTCCCTAGTCACCCAGTCAAAAATTCAATGAGGTTGGTCTGAGCGCGGCCTCCTCTGGTGAAACCATGCTGCCTTGGGTCCTGTGGTCCATTGACAACCAGATGTTCCACCAATCTCTCCTTCAGTAGTGCTTCCATGATCTTCCCCACTACCGAGGTGAGGCTGACTGGTCTGTAGTTCCCTGCTTCCTCTTTGTTCCCACTTTTGTATAAGGGGACTACATCTGCTGTCCTCCAGTCTTTGGGTACCTCCCCTGTTTCCAGTGATCGGCTAAACAGGATAGCCAGATAGCAACATGGCCCTTGACCCAGCCCTAAACTTCCACCAGCACATTTGTGGAGGGGTTGTGGGATGACAGATGAACCAGACACCGAACTTCAGGTTCAACACACAATCTCTGTGTGATGTTTATTCAAAATACAGGAAATAAGCTTCTGCAATGCCGTATTCCTTCTTTAGTACATCAGTTTGTAGCAATAGAGTATGCATGTTCTTTCTCTGTGCTTAGCCAGCACCTACTGACACTCATCTCTGATCTAACAACTTTTCAGTGAAAAACCCTTCATCCCTATGTGGGCCCCATTTACTTAGGTAGTGGGGGCTCAAAAAGAAAAAAAAAAACAAGGTAAAAACAAAGAAGCTCAGTGCAGAAACACTTGAAAAAGGGTTACTCCAAAGAGCATTGGCAACAAATCAAGTTTCAAAGAAATACAACATCATACATACTTCCATACTGCAAAGCATAATGGGATATATGCAAATCACCATGACATTTCAGACTTGTTCAGTTTATAGCAATTTACATGCATTTTAAATAGCACAACTAACTTAATTTCTATATCGTCACCTAGTACTTTTTACCATTATCAAAAATACCTAGTGCCATGATATTTTCAGTATTTACAGGTTTCATAAAGATAAGGTATATTATGACAGTGCTGTTACATAAATCCAACAACGATAAACACAGTCTGTTTTACATACGCTTGGAGGTTACAACAGTGACCTACCTGTATGAGGACCTGACAGGGAAACTGAAAATTAAAGGGGATACTGTAGCATAGTCAAGAAAGGGAAGGGGGTGCTCATATGTGGCCAAATTTATGGACTAGAAATTGTAAAGGATAGAATTTACTAAGAAATAGAAGAACTGTTGCAACAGATTTAAGAAAATGTTGGTCCTCAAGAGTGGCAGGAGCTTCATGTCACAACATTCATCAACTGGCCTCCGACCTCAGTGTCCGTCTCAGCTTGCTATATTGGTTCAAACACTGCTTCACCCCGATGCCCTCCAGCTCGCAGTTTCGTCCTCTGTCCTCTCCCTCCTAGACTATGGTATACTTATCTGCAGTGCTGCGTCCACCACAGCCCTCTGCAGGCACAGTCACCCTAAATAAAGCTTGTTGCTTCCTCCTTGGCTGTGACCGACTCACCCATACCTGCTCTCTCTACAGGTCTATAAACTGGCTCAACCTGGACAATAGGATCAGGTACCACACCTGCCTTATGGCCAGGAAGATCGTCCTCTGTCTCTCCACCTCTGGACTTACCTAAATCCTGCACCGGACCCCACCTCTACAGGCCACCCGTAGCTCGGACAAGCTGCTACTATCGATTCCCGGTGTAGGACCTCCCAATTCCAAAGATCCTTTAGCTACAAGGCCCCATCCCTGATGAACGCACTGCCATGCACAGTTGCTAACGAATGCGATTTGGCCCCTTCCAAACCCTACTCAAGGACCACCTCCAGTCCTCAACCCCCTGCGATTGTGACTAAACCCCACCCTACCGCTCCCCACTTAACTTGACAATTGCTTCTGGCCGGCTTACCCCCTCCCCTCCCTTATGTCGGGTAACCTATCTTTAATCACCTGATAGCCCTTATATTTTAGTTCCAAAACTCTAATTTATGTCTGACTTAATGTAACTGTGCTATTTTCTATTTGACTGTTAACCTCATTGAATGGATGTATCCATATGTTCTGTATTCTGTACCGGAACTGTGCTACTGTTGTATTCTTTGAATTGCTGCATCTGAATGTCTGTACTCTGTATCGTAACTTTACTGTTGCTGCATTGTATTGCCTACTAAGATGTGGAGACTTTGCAAAGGAGTCCGTGTCTCAAAGGTATTTCTGAATCCTGTATTAAAATATATATATATATAAATAAATTATAATAATATGTGGGGGGATGTAGAAGGGTGACTGCTGCTGGTGTGGAGTGGGCCATAGGTGGGGAAGAGGTATTTAACCTCCTTCAGTTGTCCATCAGAATGGGGCAAAACCAGCAGTCCCAGAATATATGAGTGGGTGTGACCACCTCTGTGTCGCAGTTACGCCACCAGGCCAAAGAGCTCGTCCGTAAGAATTTGGCTGTAATTTGAGGGGGGGTCTGGAAATATTGTATGACGGTTTTCCAGCCAAACTCACGCCATTGTTTGGAAAATGTTATGTGGTGGTATCAATCCCAAATGTGGGGCCAGTCTGATTCCACAAGGTTGATCATGAGTTCTGCTTCCCATGTGTTTTTGAATGGTTTAGTTCATAGTGGTGGTACTTCTCATTAAGGCTTTATAGCCTTCCAAAATGAAATGGGGGGGGGGATGGCCCCCCTGGACATCCTGCACAAAGTGTATGATAGGCAGGAGGTTTGAGTCTCACCAAAGGAATGTAAATGTGAAATCTCCCAAATCATGTCCATCACTGTAATACAGTATTGTGATGAAGTAGTGGACTTTGGGCCATCAAGTCTTCCCCTCCTGCTTAACGACTGCCACTATACCTCTGAATGCTACCCTCAAGTTACCTTTGTTACCACCTCTTTCGAGAACCGTAGCAGTCTCTCTTTTTCCCCTCTTGTTTTTGCTCACTTGCTTGTCGCAGAGGTTCGTTGCCCTCACTTTGGCCCTTTTTTATTTCGCTCACTATTCCTCCACCCCACCCAAATAATCCCTTCTGCCAGGTCATCCCTGAGGCATTCAGCCATTTTTTTTGTTTTATAAAATCTGTCCTCCTGAAGTCCAGGACCCTCGCCTTTGTGTGGTTGGATTCCACAGCTGTCCTTATATTGCACCACACTGCATGGTGATCGCTGGTCCCCAGGTGGCCTCCCGCCTTGACATCTGCAACAGTGTCCCTTTTAGTGAGTACCAGGTCCAGTATTTCCCTATCACGGGTGGGTTCACTGACTAGTTGCTCGAGGAATACCCCTGCAAAGAGTCCAGGATCTCCCTGCTCCTAACTGAAGCCACACCTGGGGAGACTGCAGTCTACATCCGGCAGATTGAAGTCCCCCACCAGGAGCATCTCCCCCTTTTTCTGCCATTTTGCCAGTAGCATCCACCAGTACATAATTATTCTTCCCCCTGTGCCTGTGGTCTGTAGATCACGCCATTGCAAGTAGTGGCTCTCTTCCCTGTGTCCAGGGTGACCCACAGTACCGCTGTCCCCACCTGTGTTTCCTGTATCTCTGTTGATCTTATTCTTTCCCTCACACATAGCACCACACCTCCTCCTCTCCTTCCCACCCTGTCTTTCCTAAACAGAGTGTAGCCTGGTATGGCCATGTCCCAGTAATGGTTTTCAGTGCACCATGACGCTGTAATTGCCACAGAATCCAGGTCAGTCTCTGCTCTGATGGCCTCTAGGTCTGGAATGTCATTTCCTAGACTTCTAGCGTTTGCATACATGGCCGTCCAGATTTTGTTAGCACTGTGCTTGCTATCCCAGTTCTTCCCTTTTTGTCTCCCTCCTTCCCCCTCTTCTTAATGCTCCTTTTCCCATCTGCCTTTTTCTCTATCACCCTGCTTCCTTCCTTACGTTGTACCCTTACGGGTTCCTCTCCTCTCGGGTTCTTCTTACTCTCTACTTCAGCCTGTTGGAGGGAGGCAAAAATCCAGATTTCTTCCATCAGCCCCATTGGCTAGTTGAAATGATTTTCATAAGCTTCACTCTGATTTCGGAAGGTTATGCTTTCCGTGTAGTGTTGCTCTAAGATTTACTTGTGAATGGAATTTCTAGGGATGTGGATATGATGTTCTATCCACACTGTCTGGCAGACTGCCTTTCCCTTTAAGTCCTGCCAGAACGTCTTCAAGCTGGCTTTTCCCACCCACCCGGGTTGTATAACCCTCGGCTCCGCCTTTGGACACCAGATCTTCCTTTCCACTGGAAGGCTTAGGTTCCCTCCTTAGCGCTCCTGTGTGTAACAGGCCCTGGTTCTCGAATCTTCAGATTTGCTTCCTAAACTTACTTTCAAACTCATCGGAGTTTCATCTTCAAATTCTTATCTCTTATTAAGGACACCCGTTGGGTGGTTTCTGCAGCTGCGGGGTCCGCTGAGCAGCTTGAATAGCTTAAGGCCTTCGGCCGTGGCTCTTTCCTCTTCGGCTTCAGCCTTTGTTCCGCTCCAATTGGGCTCCACTTACTTGGCTTCCTTCAAAGAGCTGTGCAGGGCCCTTCAGGATCACACATTTTGCACTCACGCAAGGAGGAGTGGAAAAAGGAGAAGACTCAACATCGACACTGTTGGGATCGGGAGTGTTCCCGTTCTCTGGAGACTCCCGTTTCGACTTCGGTTGAAACCCTGGCCATGGCTGCTGGTTTCATGGTGATTCAGTCGGACCAGTTGGCTGAGATGCTGGTCGATGCGGCTGAGATTTTTCTCGACCTGATTTATAGGTTGTCGTCTGAAGAGGCTGATAACTCACTCTTTCAGACCCCGGTTCTTCCATTGTCCTCAGACAGGTCGGCTCAGCCCGCTGAGTCAAACCTGCTGGTTCCAGACCCTGGCCAGGAGGAGCTGCGGGGTTCCCCGGTTCCCTCTGAAGCTCCCCAACGGCCCCACCAACAGTCGAGGGCTTGGTCGTCCTCTTAGTCTGGCAGGTCTCGCCGTCATCTGCGATCTTACTCCCAGCATAATGGAAAGCGGTGGCACTGCTATTCCTCTTTGTCCTCCTCGGCCAAGGAGAGGCTCCGGCGCAAATTGCTTTAGTACTGCTAAGATCTAATGTGGCAGCAGCTGGTCTTGTCCATTCCGAAACCGATGCTGGTTTCTACGCCAACTATCAAGTGTCTGTCACCTAAGCAACCGACATAGTCTCCCACCGCCATCACCCCCTTGGAGGTGCAGGCACAGACCAAGTCGGCACGGCTGGTGCAGGCTTCTCTGCCTATTGTGGTGGAGCAGCCGCCTGAGTAGCCAAAGTCCGGGGCTCTGGCTAAGGAGTCTCGGCCGGCCTAAGGGCTTTCCCAACGGCTGTCAGTCACCCTCACTCCTGACCACCCCAGGCGGGTCGAGGGTGACTCTGGTGGATGCCCGCTTTACATGGACTCCTCGGAGTTCAAAGACTCCTCTCTACACTGATGTCCCATTGAATCTGAGTCTTCGGGGGGCATCTCCATGGACAAGGATCGTACCTCATTCATGGGCATCTTTCAGCTCATCTCCCAAGTCCACAGGGCTGATGAACAAAGGGGATTCTCCTTCGGAGGACTTCCGGTTGCTGAGGCCATTGTCGGTCCGGCCCTGGACCTTTGGCAGTGTCCTGCCTCTTGTCCTGCGCCCTCGGCCCGGATGGCCCGCAAGTACACGGTACCATCCAGCTCCCTGTTGGGATTTTCGGAGCATCCCTCAGCCGAGGGATTGGTGTCTGACTCCGTTTTTCAGTGCCCGGGCAATACAGGGGACATCAGTAGATGCCGGATAAGAGTCCAAGAAGCTGGACCATTGGGCTAAAAAAGTGGATGCCGCTTCTTCGCTCGGCCTTCGCCAGGCTAGCGCGGCTGTGCTGATGGCACACTTCTCTCATGCCCTTTTGGGCTCCCTGGATGAGGAGATTCCTCACCTCTTAGCGGACCTCCAGACCACGGTCAAACAGGTCTGAGACCGGGGAGGGCAGTGGCGAAGCAGCAACTCCAGGTAGCTCTGGATATTGGCGACTCCAGCCGCAGTAGCCATGCATTGTAGGGCTTGGTTCAGGATCTTGACCGTCATGGCGGATGTCCCCATTTTGAGCACTGACCTGTTCGGGCCCAGTGTGGAGGGTCACCTCCAGCGCATTGAAAAGGACAAGGGCCCCAAGCACCAAAAGCGCAAACCCTTTCGGTCCTCCATTCCTGCGGCAAAACCAGCCCAGCAGCAGCAGGGCCAGCAGGCTCAATCTTGGTGACCTCTGGCCAAGTCAGTGGCCTCATCAGTCAGAAAGCCTGGAGGGAAGGGACCCGGCCGCCCCTCAGCCAGCTCCTCCTCCAGGCCTGCTCAGTGACGGGATGGGGGGGTGCCACCCTCAATCCCGTCACATCTCTCCTGGGTCCTCCTGTGGGGGTCCGGCTCCGCCACTTCTTTCCGCCTGGTCTGTTATCACCAGGGACAGGTGGGTGCTCGAAGTGGTCTGCCAGGGCCTGCTTCTGAAATTCGAGCAGTACCCTGCAAGCAGTGTCCACTGTCACTCAGTTGGCTGTTCGAGATGACATTACCTACAGTAGCTCCTCCACAGGGAGGTCGTGCGAAGAGTTGTGGAACCTCTAGAACACCCAAGGTTTGTTTCCAGGTACTTCTGGTACCAAAACTGATGGGGGGCTGACGCCCCGTTCTAGATTTGCACGACCTGAACAGGTTTCTCCGGTTTTGTACCTTCAGGATCGTAACTCTGGCTCAGATTATGCCATCCCTGGAGCAAGGCATGTGGTTTTGCTCCCTGGATCTTCAGGACGCGTTCCATCACGTCCTGATCCGTCTGTCCCACCGAAGATTCCTCTACGAGTTCCAGACCATGCCCTTCAGCCTCTCATCGGCCCCCAGGGTCTTTACCAAATGCATTGCGGCGGTGACAGCTTTCCTGAGGTGCAGAGGGGTCCGGGTGTACCCCTACCTGGACAACTGGCTCATAGCAGGTCCCTCCAGGCAGGGGGTGGAGTGTGGTCCAGGGATCTGGCCCTTCAGACTTGCTTCACGCTTGGCCTCCTGATCAACGAGGCCAAGTTGGAACTCATGCCCTTGCAGGTGATTCATTTCATTGGGGCAGAGCTCGACTCTTGCCAAGCCAGAGCCCGGCTCCCAGTGGACAGGGTGGAGGTTCTCTCCTCCTTTGCCCAGTCATTTCTGGTTGGGCAATCATGCCCTGCCCAGGACTTCCTGCGCCTTCTGAATTACATGGCGGCCTGCACCAGCGTGGTCAGATGGACCTGCTGGCATATGCTTTCCCTCTATTAGGAACTGACCAGCCAGTGGTCTCAGTGCATAGGTCATCTCGACCAGCTGGTCACTGTGATCCAGGGGATGTGGGACACCCTCCAGTGGTGGCTCGTCCCAGCATATCTGCAGGAAGGCATCCCATTTGTCCGCCCCGAGCCCATGGTCATCCTGACAACCGACGCCTCTCTGGGCTGTGGTGCCCACCTGGGGGAGCACAGAGCCCACAGGCTGTGGTCCCCCCCCCTCGGAATCCCGATGTCACATCAACCTACTGGAGCTTCGAGCAGTTCAGCTAGCCCTGACCGCATTCGCTCCGTTCATTCGGGGTCAGGTGGTCCAGATCCAGACGGACAATACCATGATGATGTACTATCTCAACAAGCAGGGCAGGACGCATTCCTTGCCTCTGTGCAAGGAAGCTTTCTGCATTTGGACCCCCTTGCTCAGCCTGGAGATAGATCACCTAGCCATTCATGTGATAGGAGCCTTGAATCAGTTGGCCAGTGCCCTCAGCCGGATGGACGAGGCATCTCACAAGTGGTCCCTTCATCCGGAGGTAGTACATGACCTGTTCTCCCAGTGGGCACCCCTCAGGTGGACCTGTTTGCCTCTAGGGAGAAAGCAAAGCTGAGGCTGTTTCATGCCCGCCCCCCTCAGCAGGGCTTGCTGCAGGGGGATGCCTTCTTGAGGCCTTCCATCTACTTCCGTTGAGCCACAAGGTGCCCCTCAAGGTCAGAAGAGCAAGGCACAGGTGATCCTGGTAGCCCCAGACTGGCCATACCAGTTCTGGTATCCAGATCTCCTCAGCCTCAGCAACAGGCTCCCGAGGCATCTTCCAGCATGCTCGGACCTGCTCTCCATCAATCAGGGGAAGGTACTCCACCCAGACCTTCAATCCCTGCACCTGACAGCCTGGTTCCTGAGCGGCTAGAGTTCCAGTCTTTGGGTCTCTCCGACTAGGTCCTCACGGTTGTTGAGGCATCCTGTAAGGAATCGACCAGAAAATGCTGTGCCTTCAAATGGAAAAGATTTTCCATTGGGTGTCGAGGCAAAGGGTTGGACCCTTCATCCTGTCCAGTGACTAGCATTTTGGATTACCTGTGGTCCCTCTCCCAGCAGAGACTTCGGTCGATGACCCTGAAGGTGCACCTGGCAGCCATCTCTGCTTACCAGGCGTGGGCCAGTTAGCAGTCCGTGGCATAGGAGAAGGTGGTCTGGCACTTTTTCAGGGGCCTAGATCACATATCCCTCCGGTGCGAGAACTGCCACCTCCATGGGATTTACTGCTGGTTTTGGCAAAGCTCATGGGCAAGCCATTCAAACCAATGCACAGGTGCGATATCTCCCACCTGTCATGGAAGACCACTTTCCTGGTGGCCATTACGTCAGCCAGAAGGATTGGGGAGCTCCAGGCGCTCTCGGTGGCGTCTCCTTTCCTGGTCTTCCACAGGGTTAAGGTTGTCCTGTGCCCCCACCCGAAATTCCTTCCAAAGGTAGTATCAGAGTTTCACCTTGATCAGGTGTTGACTCTGCTAGTGTACTACCCCAGTCCGAGTACAGGCTCCATACTTTGGACCTGAGACAAGCGCTCGCCTACTACAAAGAGTGTACGGCAGAAGTTCGGGGTGAGATTCATCAGCTGTTTGTCACCTACGGTGAAGCCGCACCTGGCAGACCTGCAGCCAAGTGGATGATTGGCAGGTGGATCACTTCCTGCATTGATCTCTGCTATAGGTTGGTGGGTAGGGAGCCTCTCGTAGGGCTAAGGGCTCATTCCACCCGCCATACCGCTGCATCAGTGGCTGCTTCTGGGGATGTCCGTATCCAGGATATATGCAGGGCTGCTACCTGGAAGTCGGCAAACCCCTTCATTTACCCATTACCACATTGACCTTGAGTCACACCAAGATGCTGATCTTGGGGCCTCAGTTCTCCAATCTCTGTTTCCCAAGTAGGGGGTGTGCACCTTGCCTCCCTCTTCCCAGAGAACTACTAGGAGTCTGCCAGACAGTGTGGCTAGAACATCATATCCACGTCCCTAGAAACACAGGTTCTAGGGACATGGATATGTTGTTCATCCACACTCATTGGCAGGTATCCTTGCCGCTTTAAATCTTGCCGGAAGGTCTTCAAACTTGCTCCTCCCACCCACCCGGTGGTATAACTCGGCTCCGCCCCATGACGCCAGATCTTCCTTACCGCTTGGAAGCTCAGGTTCTCCTTAACGCTTCTGCGCTTGAGACTGGTTCCTATTTCTCCGCTTATGGATTTAAAATAAATTTTGTAAAAGACTTCAGTCTTATCCTCGTGGCTGCGGTGGACAAATCGACTCCGATTTCGGAGATGCCCATGCGGCAGAAGATGTCTCGGACGGATCCACACTCCACGGGTGTTCACTGCTTAGGCCTTGAGCACGACCCGCAGGCTTTGCGACCTGTGCTCATCTTTCTCGCCTACGCCCTCGAAGACCGTGCGCGATTGCAACTGGGCCGCCCCGAGAAGCGCTCTCTCCGTGAAGTCCAAGGAGGCCCGGCTATGTGTCCGCGGCGCGGGTTCGGGCGGATCAGCTTCGAAGCGATGGTCGCCTCGAAGAGGAGGCGGCGCGGGTCAGATTTTCTCGGGTCGCCGCATTTATCCCGCTCTCTGGGCTCTTCTTACACGGCTTTAAGGAGTTTTTCTGTCCCTTCACTAAAGGAGAAGGGCTTACGCTTGGGACCTTATTCTCGGTCCAAAGAGGGACAGGGTAAGTCCCTCCGTCGACGCTCTTGGGAGCGGAAGGTCCTCTCCCCGGCCGCCGGCTTCGTCGACCGCCGCTCGGCCACTGGCCTCACGGTGTCCCCGCAGGTCAGTGGACTGAGACTCCTGACCGATGAAGTCGGGATTTTTCTACCCATTGACGGCTGTCGCTTTAGCAGCCGAGATTCCCTCTCCCGTTCCCCGGAGGAGTTGAGGATCCCGTGGCTCGCCTGTGCCTCCGGTTCGAGCCCTCGGATGCACCATCCGAGCCAGGGAGTGCCGGTTCCGCCGACACCTCCCCGCACCGACCTCGAAGTTCCGGGACTCCCTGTCTCGGTCTCGACTCTTCGCTGGTCCAGCCGATCCCACCGTCCATAGGCGGTCTCGGTCTCGGCACCGCTGTAAGCCGGCGCCGGCTGGCCTCGCCCTCCTCCCTCGGATGAGGGAGGCTTCGCGTAAATTACGTCGACGGTACGAGGACCTTATGTTGCAACAGCTTCTCCTGGCCGGGAGTAAGCCGACCCCGTCGCCTTCCCCGGCCATTAAGTGGCTGTCACCGGAGCGGCCGACACAACCCCTCGACTTATCCGAGGAGCCTATACCCAGGCCGGTTGTTCGGCCAAAACCAGCTGCTCCACCGATCCCGGTGGAACCTCCGCCTCCACAACCACCAATTGGGGCTCCGACCAAGGATTCTCGGTCGGCTAAGGGTCTACCCCATCGGCTGTCAGTTACCCTCACTCCCGACCGACCTCGGCAGGTGAAGGGTGCCTCAGGCCAGAGGCAGCTTTTCGAGGACTCTTCCGAGTCCGAAGATGATTCCTCCTTTTTCTCCAAGCGACTGGACTTGGAGTCTTCAGGAGGTCAGTCAATGGACGATAGCCCGTCGTCCTTCCTAGGACTACTTCGCTCATCTCGGAGTCCACCAGGATGGAGCTCGAACCTGCTTCCAAACGGGCTGGTATCCCTCACGGAGATTCTGGACCGAGGGATTCTCCGACGGAGGCCTTCCGTGGCCGAGGCCATAGTGGGTCCGCACTGAGCTTGGTAGCGCCCCTGCTTCCTGCCCTGCCGAGGCCAGGATGGCCAGGAAGTAGTGGTCCCACCGGTTCCTTGTCCGTGTTTTGAACACCCCTCTGCTGAGGGGTTGGTTACCGACAGGCGTTTTCGGTCGCCGGGCAGCGCCAGGGATGTGGACAAACCTCCTGACAAGGAGGTCCAAGAAATTGGACTATGTCGGGCGAAAAGTCTCGCTCGTCTCTCTCGGCCTCGTCAGGCCAGTTCGGCCGTCCTCATGGCACATTTTTCTCATGCCCTGTTGGGCTCCTGGATGAGGTCATCCTCATCTTCCCCCGATCTGCAGACTACGGTTAGCAGGTGCGGGACCAGGCAGGGAGTGGCCAAACAGCAGCTCCAGACTGCTTTGGATATAGGGGACTCATGTGCCAGATCGGTGCGCCAGTGGCTATGCGTCATGGCTTGGCTGAGGATATCCACCTTTACTGGATACCCAGCACAAGTTGGCGGATGTTCCCTTTTGGGGACTGACCTCTTCGCCCTGGGTGGAAGGTCACCTGCAGAGGATCGAAGTCCAATGCTACCTTGGACTCGGTCTCTTCCGCCTCAGAAGGACAAAGGCAGAAACCACAGCCTAAGCCCTTTCGTCCTTCTGTGCCTCGCGCCTGCCCAGCAACGTCAGGGCCAGCAGGCTCGGCCTTGGCATCCCAAACCCAAGCCCCGGCTTCCTCTAACAGGAGGCAGGAGGAAAGGCCCAGGAGGTCCTCGGCCGGTCCCTCCTCCAAGCCTGCCCAGTGACGGGCTGAGGGTGTCGCCCCATTCCCGCCACCTTGCCCTGGGTCCCCTGGGGACGGCTCGCATCTCCGTTCCGCCTGGTCCGCTGTTTCCACGGACAGGTGGGTCTTGGAGGTGTGGAAAGAGGCCTGCCTCTGGAATTCGAGCAGGCACCACCTTCAGAGCTGTCGCCTCGGGGCTTCGGGATCCCCAGCTCACTGGCGGCTCGTCGAGCCGACATCGCCTCCTCCTCCAGAAGGAGGTGATAAGAGGTGGTGGACCCTCCTTCAGACCCAGGGTTCGTGTCCAGGTACTTCCTGGTTCGAGCGGACGAGAGCTGGCGCCCATTCTCGACCTACGACCTAAACAAGTTCCTAAGGTCTCAACCTTCAGGATGGTCACTCTGGCTCAGATAATGCCATCCTTGGAGCGCGGCGGTGGTTCTGCTCTCTGACTTGCAGGACGCTGCTTTCACGCCCCTATCCCGTCCTGCCTCACCAGAGATTCCTCTCGCTTCCGAATGAAGGATCCCTCTTCGAGTTCCAAGCCATGCCCTTCGGCTTGTCTCCAGCTCCCAGGGTCTTCACCAAATGCATGGCAGTGGTGACAGCATTCCTGCGGCGCCGAGGGGTCCGGGTGTACCCTTACCTGGACGACTGGCTGATAGCAGCTCCCTCCAGGAAGGAGGCGGAGTGGTCCAGAGATCTGGCCCTCCAGGTCTGCTCTCAACTGGGCCTCCTTATCAACGAGGCCAAGTCGGAACTCGAGCCGAAGCAGGTGATTCTATTCATCGGGCGCAGCTCGACTCTCTCGAGCGCGAGCGCTGCTCCCCGCGGAAAGGGCAGAGGTTCTTCCTCCTTTGCCCGATCATTTCTGGTTGGGCAATTGCGCCTGCCCGGACTCTGCCTCCTGGGTCTCATGGCGGCCTGCACTACGCGGGTCCGTTGGGGCGCTGGAACATGCGCCCCTTCAGTGGGGACTGGCCAGCCAGTGGTCACAACGCCGCGATCCTTTGGACCAGTTTAGTCGGTGACATGGGGATGTGGAACGCCTCCAGTGGTGGACCGCTCCAGATCATTTGCAGGAGGGCATCCCGCTCGTCCGCCCCGAGCCGACGGTCTCTATCGACCGATGCCTCTCTGATGGGTTGGGGTGCCCATCTGGGGGAACACCGGGCTCATGGCCTCTGGTCCCCCCGGGAGTCCCGATGCCACATCAACCTGCTGGAGCTCGAGCGGTCCGCCTAGCTCTCACCGCCTTTGCTCCGTTCCTCCGGGGTCAAGTGGTCCAGTCAGGCGGACAATACCACGACCATGTACTATCTAAACCGCCAGGCGGGACGCGCTCCATGCTTCTATGCAAGGAAGCTCTCCGCATTTGGTCACTGTGTCGCAGCCTGGAGGCGGATCTCCTAGCCATTCACGTGGCAGGAGCCCCAACACCCTGGCCGATGCCCTGAGCCGGATAGGGGCTGCATCCCACGAGTGGTCTCTCCTGCCGGAGGTAGTACAGCATCTGTTCTCCCATTGGGGCACACCTCAGGTGGACCTGTTTGCCTCCAGGAGAACGCCGGCTGAGTCTGTTCCATGCCCGCCTCAGCAGGGCTCGCTGCAGGGGGATGCCTTCTCGAGGCAGTGGACCCCGGGCCTCTTTTACGCCTTCCCCCATTTCCCTTGATCCACAAGGTGCTTCTCAAGGCGAGGAGGGACAAGGCGCAGGTGATTCTGATAGCCCCAGACTGGCCTCGCCAGTTCTGGTACCCAGATCTCCTCAGTCTCAGCTCCAGGACTCCGCGGCAGCTTCCAGCTCGCCCGGACCTGCTCTCAGTCAATCAGGGGAAGGTGTTCCATCCGGACCTTCAATCCCTGCACCTGACGGCCTGGTTCCTGAGCGGCTAGAGTTCCAGGCCTTGGGTCTTTCCGACGAGGTCCTCAATGTAGTTGAGGCGTCCCGTAAGGAGTCGACCAGAAAATGCTATGCCTTCAAATGGAAAAGGTTTTCCATTTGGTGTCAGGGCAAGGGCTTGGACCCTTCCTCCTGTTCCTTGGCAAGTATCTTGGACTATTTATGGTCCCTTTCCAGTCAAGGGCTTAGGTCGACGACCCTAAGGGTGCACCTGGCAGCCATCTCTACTTACGAGCGGGCGGGAAGCAGTCAGTGGCGCAGAGAAGGTGGTCTGGCGCTTTTTCAAGGCCTTGATCACATTTCCCTTCAGTGCGGGAACCCCACCTCCAGTGGGATCTACTGCTGGTACTGGCAAAGCTCATGGGCAAGCCATTCGAACCTATGCACAGGTGTGCTCTCTCTCACCTGTCGGAAGACCGCTTCTTGGTGGCTATCACGCCAGCCAGAAGGATGGGAGAGCTCCAGGCGCTTCCATCGAGTCTCCTTACCTGGTCTTCCACAGGGACAAGGTTGTCCTGCGCCCCACCGAAATTCCTTCCGAAGGTGGTGTCGGAGTTTCACCTTAACCAGGTGTTGACTCTGCCGGTGTTCTACCCCAATCACACCTTGAGGCGAATATAGGCTCCATACTCTGGACCCTAGAAGGGTGCCTCGCTTATTATAAGGAGCGGACGCCCAAATTGGGAGAGGTTCGCCAGCTGTTTGTCACCTACGCTGAAGCCATCTGGCAGACCTGCAGCCAAGCGGACGATAAGCAGGTGGGTAACCTCCTATAGATCTCTGCTTAGTTGGCGGGCATGGAGCTCCCAGAGGGATAAGAGCTCATTCTACCCGCTACATTGCTGCAACGGTGGCTGCTTCCAGGGACGCCCCTATCCAGGAAATCTGCAGGGCTGCTACCTGGAAGTCAGCAAACACCTTCATTACCCATTACCACATCGACCTTGAGTCACGCCGGGATGCTGGTTTTGGGGCCTCGGTTCTCCAGTCTCTCTTTCCCAAGTAAGTATTGGGGGTGTGCGTCTTGCCTCCCTCCTCCCGGAGAACTGCTAGGAGTCTGCCAATGAGTGTGGATGAACAACATATCCATGTCCCTAGAAATACAGGTTACTCACCTGTAACAGGAGTTCTAGGAATGGTATATGTTGTTCATCCACACTACCCACCCGACCTCCCCGGCTTCGACGCACAACCTGAGCTTCCAGCGGGCCAGATCTGGCGTCATGGGGCGGAGCCGAGAGTTATACCACCCGGGTGGGTGGGAGGAGCAAGCTTGAAGACCTTCCGGCAAGATTTAAAGCGGCAAGGATACCTGCCAATGAGTGTGGATGAACAACATATACCATTCCTAGAACTCCTGTTACAGGTGAGTAACCTGTATTTACTCACCTGTAACAGTAGATCTTCCACGGAATGGTCTCTTGCAGTAAGTCATTACTTCTGGGAGTTCCCGATAGGTGGCGCTCCAGCACGGAAGTTTCTTCCAGCAGTCTCCACACCAGGAACCACCCACGCGACCTCACTTCCTGGGCTGTACCTATAAAAGTGGGTGGTCCCTGGTAATCTCCATTCATTTTCCGTCTGGCTTCAGCTCTAGCAGCATCTCTTCTACAGCAGTATACGAAGTGGATTGAAAATATAGCCTGGGGTGCCTGGACTTCATACGAGGCACCTAGCTCCTGTACTAGAGAAGACTACTACAAAGGATGTTTCCCTGTCACATGCACAGGGTACTAATTTAAAGGACTCACGAACAGAGTCCCATTCAACGACTAACATAGGGAAGGAAACCCCTTCACCTAATGTCCAACCTGACCACCTTTCAACAGTCATACCTCCGAAACCGAGATCATCAAGAAGACGTTCATCATCGACGGGCTTTCACCCCTGTCGACGACAGACACTACCTCATCAAAAGAGCACAGATGAGCATTAACCCCCCATTGATGGCAGGCTCTTCCTCATCAGAGGAACATTTCTTGTTGACAGAGCTTCATTCTTCAGCTTCCCCATCGACAGGGCTACACTCCCCGTCGACGATGGAGGTCCTGCTGCTTTTTCATACTCCCCCCCGTCAATGGGAGGGCTCTACAAGACATCCTCATCGATGACAATTCCTCCTCCGTCAATGAAGCACACTCTTCATGCTCCATCGTCGACAGGACATTCTCCACAGCCCCACTGTCAACGGGAGGTCTACCACCGTCGACGGAGCATGCGTTCACCTTTCCATCATCGACGGGGCATGTACTCACTATTCCATCGTCAATGGAGCATATCCCACCATCGACGGAGCATGTATTACCTTCCTCATCGTCAACGGAGTGTCTCCCATCGTCGACGGAGCATGCTTTTTATTTACCTTTCATCTATAAAGACATAGTACATCATCGACGAGGCATACTTCTCCTCCTCTTCCGTTGATGGAGCAGCCCCTACATTATAGAACAGTACCTTTACCTGCATATAATACAATTTTGAAGGATCCTTATTACAAGTTTACCATGGACTTCCATGAATACTTTCAACAACATGCATCAAAAGATACTACAGTGCTGCCTCACTACATAATAAAGAATTACATGCACATGCTACAGAACGCAGGGGCATACCAGCCTCATCTGCTGTCATGCATGGTGCTCACACACCATTTGTCACAGACTGTGTCGTAGCCTCCATTGACACTGGCATGCACGGGGCTGGACTGCCCCACCTGTCATGCCTCTTCCTGAATATTCAGGAGAATATGAGTCCCCTTGGGATGTACCATCCAGCTGGGACGACGGACTACTATAACATTCAGAAACACGATTACTGAAGCATGGAATTAACCCATATGGCCACTATGGATTCTGTGGTCTTGCAGCTGCTCACGACTGCACTGTCATACCTGAACATACAAGTATTATAAACTGCGTCTGGTAAGTAGCTCTGCTGGTGACTTTATAAATAGACTTCCTGCATCCGCTGAAAAAGATCAGGATGCGACATTACCGATGCTTCAGCTTGAGCCTCTGCTGTCGGTCTTTTTCTACGCCATCCGGCATAGCTCCAACTCTCAGGGCTAGCACCTGATATTCAATGGAATGTGGCTAATGCCTCTTTTAAAGGCGACCGTCTTTTGACCCTGGGGCTCCAACGATACTGGATAACCTATAAGCCTCTAAACCCGTGACCCCCCCTCTGACCGGCTGGGCATCTCTTCTTCTCACTAAAGAGTTCAGCTAAACACGGAGGCCTTTTTTTAACAGGCTCTATACATCTGGCTACATTTTCAGAGGTATCACTGTGAGACCATCACGACCATGCCATTGGGATGCCTCTTGGCCTGTTGTATGCCAGACTCCATGTCCCTCCCACGCATAGGTCCACCTACTACTACTCACATGCTGAGACTCAATCTATATATTCTGGTATGGATTATATTCTTCTACTGCTATAAGCAGCTTTCACTTCGATCATGATGAACATAGATCACATAACCAAGGATGAGTACCTTTGCACAGATTATAAGTCTTAAAACTTCTGCATGTCTTTTTTTGCTTGGTCATGACAAAAAAAAAAAATGTGTGTATACATACTCGTGTTTCTGTAATCTCAAGAAGGAACATCTGCCAGAACTAGACTCATAGTGGATTCCCTGCAGGGGGAGGGCCTCAAACAACTGGTACAGCAACCCACAAGAGACAGGGCTATCCTAGATCTAGTACTGACTAACAAAGAAGGGATCACAGATCTCCAGGTAGAAGGTCACCTGGGGTCCAGTGACCATCACATGGTATGGTTCAATTTGCACTACATCTAAATCATCCCATTCCAAGGCAAAAATATGGGACTTCAGAGGAGCTGACTTTGATAAGATGGCCAACAGAGTTAAGCTAGCCCTGGCAAAAGAAACACAGGTGAGGAGGTACAGGCAAAGTGGGCAAGCATTAAGGATACAATACTTGAAGCAACATCCCATTGTGTTAGACAGAAAAGGAAGTGCAAAAGAAGAAGGAAACCACTTGGTTCTCAAATACAGTAGCAGAAAAGGTCAGAGCCAAAAGGCTGGCCTTCAGAAAATATAGGGAACACAGCGGATGAAGATAGGAGGCATACCAAACTGCCCTAAGGGAAGCAGGTAAGGCAGTAAGGCAGGCAAAGTCCCAAACTGAGGAAACACTAGCACGAACAGTAAAAGAAGGTGACAAGACTTTCTATAGATACATTAGTGAAAAGAGAAAGTCCAGAGGGGGTATTAAGCTAATGGAGAAAGGGAGCATGAGGAGGAGGACCCTGTAAAGGCATCTATCCTAAATAGATACTTTTGCTCAGTATTTACTGAAGAGAAGGTAGGGAGGCCCACAGCTCAGCATCATGGACACAGGGGGGGGAGGTGAGCAATTACTCCCTTCACAAAAGAAAGGGTCCTACAAGAGCTTGCCAAGCCTCAGGGTGGATAAGGCAATGGGACCTGATGGCACATCCCAGGGTACTTAAGGAGCTAAAGGAGGAACTAGCAGAGCCATTAGCAGAATTGGTTTAGTGAGTCTCTGAGCACAGGAGAGGTCCCAGAAGACTGGAGAAGGGCTCATGGATCCCGCCTCACAAGAGTGGTAGCAGGGAGGAGGCGGGAACTACAGACCAGCTCGTCTTACCTCAGTAGTGGGCAAGATTATGGAGGCACTCCTTAAGGAAAGGATAGTGCAACACCTGGAATCCATAGGGCACAGGATCCCAAGACAGCATGGGTTTACAAAAGGAAGGTCCTGTCAAACTAATCTCATAGATTTCTTTGACTGGTAACCAGAGTGGTGGACCAAGGGAGCAGTTGATGTCGCTTACCTTGACTTCAGCAAAGCTTTGACACTGTTCCACATAGAAGATTGATAAATAAGCTAGGTAGGCTCAGGGTGGGTCAGAAGTTGGTCAACTGGGTGGCAAACTGGTTGACTGGCAGAAAACAGAGTGGTGGTAAATGGTATACAGTCAGAAGAGATGCAAGTCACAAGTGGGGTACCTCAGGGATCAGTCCTGGGGCCAGTCCTATTCAACATCTTCATTAGTGACCCTGCAGATGGACTAGAGGGAAGGCTTGTCTGTTTGCAGATGACACCAAGATCTGCAACAGAGTAGATGATCCAGATGGGGTGGGCAGAATAGAAGAGATCTGGATAAACTAGCAAAAATGGTCAGAAGAGTGGCAACTGGGATTTAATGCAAAAGAAGTGCAAAATCATGCACATAGGAAGAGAAACCCTGAAGCCACTTATAGGCTGGGAGGGGTTGCTAGCAGTCACAAAGGAAGAAAAGAGACTTGGGCATCATCATCACTGATGACCTAAAATCATCAAGCAGACCTCTAAAGCAGTAGGTAAGGCTAGGGGTGTTAGGGTGTATTAGTAGGGGTATCACAAGTCGTAAGAGGGAGGTAATAATCCCTTTGTACAAGACATTGGTTAGGCCCCATCTGAGTACTAGCGGCAGTATTGGAGGCCACACCTTCACAAGGACATTAACCAAATTGAGGCAGTCCAGAGAAGGGCACCAAAATGGTGCAGGGACTGCATCAGAAGACATATGAGGACAGATTAACAGGAGCTCAATATGTATGCCTTGAGCAAAGGAGGGAGAGAGGTGATATGATCGAGACATTTAAACACCTTAAGGGCATAAACAAGGTGAAAGAGTCTAACATGTTTAAATATAAGAAAAATTGCAGGACAAGAGGACCTGCATGAGATTAGAGGAGGCCGATTAAGGGGAATGTGAGGAAATTCTTTTCACAGAAAGGTGGTAGATGCATGGAATAGCTTACCACAAGAAGTGGTGGCTATGAATACAGTGCAGGGCTTCAAACAGGCATGGGATAGGCATAAGGGAGCAATACAAATGACTATGAATAGATAGGTCACTGACAGAGCAAAGGCCGATGGCACATTTATAAGGTAGAAAAAGAAATGGGCAGACTGGATGGGCCTTGCGGTCCTTATCTGCCGTCAACTTCTATGTTTCTATGTTTCTATGTTTCTATAGACCTACTGCCCTATGATTTTGATTATATTGTTCATTATTTTAGCTTCTGTTTTCCAAACAGTACACATGATGGACTCATCATATTTACGCCCAACAAGGTTGCAGACCCTGACATACCTGAGACACCCTTGTAAGTAAGATTATTGATACAAGATGGAAATATCACAATCACTCTATTACTTTACATGTTCTCTAAACCACCTTCAAGATTGCGGATAGCTCCTGATTCTAAGAATCACTTACTTTCTTTATGTCACAGATACATTGTTTCATTTCGCAACATGATCTGCTACTTCTGTATCCTATTTATACTAAATGGTTACATTTTCTACTGTTGGGACAGACAGGATATGGTAAACACATACAACCTGTATTAACTGCAAGATTTATCAAACATGCTGATCAATGCTACTTGGACAACAAACTATGGACAGGTTACAAACATTATTATTTCTTACATTTTAAATCTCACACATGAGATCACATGCTTCCTAAATCTGTAAGTATCCAGATTATTGTTTACATGCCTGTTCACCCGACAGTATCAACAAAGGGTCCATCATACTAACATTTCGGGTTTACGCCTTGCGAGGCAGTAGACCCTGGCGTACGTGGAACCCCCTTGCAAATGAGATTACTAACACATAATGGAACGGAATACATCACTCTGTTGCATTCTACATCTTTACCCTAAAATGGGTACAATATTGCCACTGACTATGTGTCACTGGATTTCTTCATGAAATTGATACATTGTTTCACAACAAAAAAAACTGTACTAAATTGTTACATTGTAGCACTACAAAATAACATTGTATTAGTAAGGATTAACCCACAGAAAGCATGGGTCTACTGTGGAATTAATCCATGGTTGGGGGTTGGACCACAAGGACGAAGGCCAAGTGGGTCCAACCAACCAACCATGGATTAATTCCACACTAGACCCATGCTTTTGAGTGGGTTAATCCGCTTGTAACATGGCTAGCACTGTGCTAGGTTACTGTTTATGATTAGTATTACAGATTACTATTATGAGTGACAAATACGTCTCAAAATAGCAGTTTTGTGCCTCTCATTACTGTCTCTATAACGTTCTGCTCACTTCACAACGTGCGCATGTACGTTCACAATTTGGTTTCTATTAATATAGTGATGTGGTTCTCTGCTCCTATAGTACACCCACGTTACATATCCCACCCGGAAAGTCACATTCCTCAGTGTGCCCACTTATCTTTGTCTGTGTCTCTCCGTGTTCGTTTCAGCTTGATTTTCACACAGTTCAGTGCTGTTTGCTGCTGCATTCTGGGTATTCCTGCCCATTTACATGTTCCGATCCACAACGCGGAGGAGCTACTGCATGGAGGCACTTGCGCTGCAAGTGAGACCGGTTCAGCGATTACAGACACCTGGTACTGCCGGTCTGTACACTACCGCTGTGATTGTCTGCGGTTCTGCCGACTGCTGCACTAAGACACACTGCTGTCTCTCCCAGATGTCCTACACGTATTTTTCTCACTGCAGCCGCTTATCGTGCTGCACTTTACTTGCTCTGTGTCTACCAGCCTGTCCCTGCTCTGCCACTCGTTCCCGCTTGCCACTAGAGGGCGATCCAGCACAGCGTTTCATGTTCACTGCACTAGTCTGCACCACCGCTGTTCGGCTCCTTGAGGTTTGGAACTGTGGTCTAATTCTTTTTGCGTGCCCCCGCTCCCAACCATGATCTACCATGGTATTAAACCATGGTTTCTGTTGTACCACATGTCGTCTTTCCACCTATCTGACTGCTTCATTTCGGTTGTGTTTTTTGTGCCATGTTACAATTTGGGTTAATATCCCAGTACTGACACTGTAGTGCAGCATGAGGGGCGCTGCACTTCTGAGGTGCTGTCTTTCGGATGAGACGTTAAACCGAGGTCCCATCTGCCTGGATTGGTGGTAGTTCAGGTGGATGTTAAAGATCCCATGGCACTTATCGAAAAGAGTAGGGGTGATTTTATTGATATGATGATGATGATGATGATGATGATGATGATGATGATGATGATGATGATACAAAGCAAACATAATACAGAAACTTCACGAACTGTACAATTCCTGATATTTACATTTCCAAATTTTAAAAAATTATAATGTGAGTAAGGGAAAAGAAAAAGAAAACCCAATAACTTTTAAAGAAAAAATAGTAGGGGAATTTCCCCGGTGTCCTGGCCAAACTTCCCTCATTCACTGAAGATACCACCAACAGCTTAATCTGGTTCAAGGTCAGGTTTGGCATTCATCTGTATGCCCCTCCCCTGGGTCGTGCCTGAAAATAGGCAGGATTTGTCTAGTGCACTTACCCGGTCAACAAAAGCTAAATAAATAAATATTTGGGTTACTATCCAAGACTCGGAACCCAATAGGTTTGACATAGACTGCCTTTTCCAGTGCATGCCACTGAGATTTACTGATTACTCCATTATATGGCTGACTTTCTTATGATCTATTACAGTATGTGATATGCCATACCCTAATCGGGTTTACATCCGCTTGAACTCATCCGATGATGCCAACTAATAGCCAGTCTGGCTTGTCTTTCAGCCATGATTCTATAACGAATGTTATAATGGATTATTTACTAAATCCCTTTTTTACATGCTGATACACTGTTCGCAGCCCCTTTCGGTCCTAAGACCACACTAAGATATAAGGCAGAACGCCATATATGGCCACCCTCTGCTCGATAACTGCTTGGGAATCTCACAGAAGTAATGACTTGCTGCAAAAGACCATTCCGTGGAAGAAAGTGCAGTTACACAAAGGCTTTTGCTGTAACAGTAGATCTTCTAGGAATGTCTCTTGCAGTAAGTAGTTTTCCACTCTCCAACCCCCTGCCATCTTGCAACAAGAAAAACAATGTAGGATTGGGAAGCTTTGGTACCTTGGTTCCCCTCGGTCCCTAGCTTCTGACCTGAAACTGGCGGGGAACGGAGATTACCAGGGACCACCCACTTTTATAGGTACCGCCCAGGAAGTGAGGTCGTGTGGGTGGTCCCTTATGTGGAGACTGCTGGAAGAAACTTCTGTGCTGGAGCATCACCTATCAGGAACTCCCAGAAGTAATGACTTACTGCAAGAGACATTCCTAGAAGATCTACTGTTACAGCAAAAGTCTTTGTGTAGCTGCACTTTCTAGGAGTGGTATATGATGTTCATTCACACTGACCCACCCAACCTCCCCAGGCTCAGGCGCACAACCTTGCTCCCAGCGGAGCAGAGGGTTATACCACCCGGGTGGGTGGGAGGAGCCAGCTTGAAGTTATTCCGGCAGGACTTAAAGGGAAAATCAATCTGCCAGACAGTGTGGATGAACATCATATACCACTCCTAGAGAACTACTGTTACAGGTGAGTAACCTGTATTTGTGTGCCAGAAGCAGCTGTCTGGCTAAAATCAATGATTTGATGGCTTCCAGCTAGCTAAGACAACCCAGCCAAGACTGAGGTACTGGTAATTGAGCCGGGTCGCAGGCATGATGAGTTGCCACCAGGGGCTGACTCTGGGGTCTGCTCTGTTGATTTCTCTGTAGGTGTGAAATCTGGTTGCGAAATCTGGACGTGATCCTTGATTGCAGACTGACCTTTGAAGATCAGGTGTTAGCTGTAGTTAGCAGTGGTTTTTACCACTTGCGGAACATTGCCCTGATTAAGCCCCTCATTCTGCCTGTGGACGTGCGGATACTAGTGCATACCTTTGTGACTTCTGGGCTCAACTGCTGCAATGCTCTGTACTTCGGGGGCACAGGAGGGACCCTCTACAGGCTGCAGCTGGTGCAGAATGCAGCGGCCCGGTTGCTGACAGGCCTTTCAAGGTCCAGTCATGTGACTCCAGTCCTGCGTGCTCTGCACTGGCTGCCAGTCAAGGTGGGTCTTCTCACCTTTAAGGCCCTATATGGGCTGCGTCCTGGTTATCTGTCTGAACTCCTGACACCGGTGTCCTCTACGCGCTCCCTCCGCTCCTCTTCAAGGGGGCCTCCTGGACATTTCCAGGGTTCAGCTCAAGACCTGGGGTGATCGGGTGTTTAATGTCTCTGGGCCGACCCTGTGGAACTTGTTTCCACTTGCAGTCCGGGAGGCTCCCTCAATCGAGGTATTTAAGGGGAGGCTAAAGGCCCACCCTCTTCAGCCTGGCGTTTGACTGTTAACATCTTTATTTTAGTTTTGGCCAGTTTCCCGAAGACTGATTTCTGAAACCCTAATTTATATTTTCTTTTCTTGTATTTTAATTATGTAATGGTTTTAATGAGCTTTTATTATGTCTTAATTAACTGCCCTCTGTTTTTGTTTCTGTGCCCAGGGCCTCTGGGAGTGGCTGCCTTATAAATAAAATTGCCTTGTTTTTATGGAATATACGTCTGTGTGTTAGTGCTGTTTAATATGCACTGTAGTAGATGTAATGTCTATGTTGTTGTTGTGTGTGACTTTAACATTGTGCCATTGCAAAAAAAAAAAAAGGTTTTATTGATTGATGGATTACAGGATTGTATCCAGGACCAAAGCTTTCTGTTTGCTCTCCTGATAATATGGGGGTTGGGAGGGCCTTTCTTGTTTCTTTTCTCCCACCCTCTACTGTCCAGCTGTCCTGTGTGTGGTGTGTCCTCAGGCAGCCGCCAGCTGCTGAGGTTCGGCTTTGAATGGAGCCCCTTGTATGCAGTCAGAGCTGGATGGAATTGAGCCAGCAGGAAACAGCTTCTCAGCCAAGATCCTAAAAATAGCCCAGTCCTGCTCAGGCAACGCACTCTTTCTCTGAAACCCAAGAGAACTGGAAAAACAGACGAGCAGAAACCTAGCAAACCACCATTCACCTAAACCTGCAACACTTTGTTCTCCTGAATCCTGAAGCACATGTGGGTCTTTGGTTGTGGATGCTGATGTGGCAGGAAGAAACTGGGATCCCCCCAATTTTTTTTTTTTTGTCAGTGTCCACCATCCTCCCCTCTAAAAAGGAAGCAACTGAATCCACCTGGACCTGAATACGTGACGAAGGCCAGAACTGCCTGTCCCCAGGAGAGTGATTTTTAAAAAAATTTTATTTTAGAATTTTTGGTCAAGGAAGGAGGATTTCAAGGAGATTTTTAAACAGTGACCTTTTTTTTTTTGGCACATACACAACTTGGGATTTTGTTTTTGTTTTCTGCACCAACAGTGACCGTGTTTGAGGGGCTGGGATTAAGTCGGGCTCTTGAACCAGAGCGGTGCAGATACGAGGACAGTTGTGGCTGATTATGAAGCCATGTGGCTTGTAGAACATGTTGAGGTGTAGTCATCCATGGAGATCTGCCTGCCGGACCACCTGAAGAAAAACAAAAATAGTCGCTGGTGAGCACCACTGGAATCTGCAACTTGAAAGCTGCACTTCAGACTTTTCAGCTGGCTCGAGTTTTATTTCTAGGAATACTGTGGAAGGAGGGCCAAGCAGATGGGTGTGCTGGGATTACGACTGCGGATTAAACTGATGTACTGGAAGCTGTGGCTCTGTGAAATCACAAGGGGCACACTGCTGTCCCCGACACCTTGTCATAAAGGTATGATAGAAGCTGCCAGCCAGAATCTGGACTGATGATCCCAGTCTCTATATATGGCTAGTGGCTGCAGACTGCTGGTACATTTTGTTAGAATTGTGAATGCATGAATAAAATTTATTTTTATACAGGTTAATCAAATTGTTAGGGTAAAACCCTATTTACAACAATTTCTTAAAAACATATAAAACTTAAAACATGTACAGACATTATACATGAAAACTTTAGTTTCATACAAATCAATATCACGTTTAAAGGTGACCTGCAGAATAGTGATGCAGCCACCTTCCGTCCTCACATACCTTGCAGTACTGTTGTGGGAGTCTGGGGCTGCAGTCGGCATTATTTTTCATAAAGGGGTTTAATTTTAATAAAGGGCCAAACGCGGAAGTGTGGAGGGGATCCGACTGAGCGGGCGCAAGTGTTCTTGGGTATTACACCCATTTAGTGACGTTGCTCCCACCACTACTATTATAAGTGCAACATTGGCGGTAGTTTATTATGCTGATTTTATTGCTTCCCCGGGGGTCTTGACACCTCAAATATTTCTTACTGACATACCTTGCAGTACTGTTGCGGGAGTCTGGGACTGCAATCGGCATTATTTCATAAAGGGGTTTAATTTTAATAAAGCGCAGAGCTTTTGTCAAACGCGAAGTGAGGGGACCCGACCAGCTGGCGCAGTGTTCATGGTATTATACCCATTTAGTGACGTCATTCCCACCACTACTATTATAAGTGCAGCATTAGTGCTAGTTTATTATGCTGATATTGCTTCTCCGGAGGTCTTGACACCCCAAATATTACTTAAAACAACAGCCTAAGTGTTGTAGTAAGTAATATTTGAGATGTCGACCCCAAGGGAAGCAATAAAATCAACATAATAAACTACCGCCAATGCTGCACTTACAGTAGTAGTGGTGGGAGCGATGTCACTAAATGGGTGTAATACCCATGAACACTTGCGCCTGCTCAGTCGGGTCCCCTCCGCACTTCCACATTTGGCTGAAAGTTCCGGCACTTTATTAAAATTAAACCCCATTATGAAAAATAATGCCGATTGCAGCCCCGGACTCGTGTAACAGTATTGCAAGGTATGTGAGGACGGGAGGAGGCTGCATCGCTATTTTATAGGTCTCCTTTAAACATTATTCTTTAAGACGTAACTAGAGCAGGCATCTTTAGGAGGGGGGTTGGGTGCACAGGGTGTGGGGCGGCCATGGTACTTGACTGGGCTTGGAAGTTTGTGGGTGTCCAGTGTGCCACCAGCTGGCACAGCTTAGGGAGGAGGTTGAGGGGATTAGGAGGCAGCTGGTAGATTGAGGGGGTTTATGGGGGGTGGAGAAGTAGAGGGCAAGGGGCTGCCTACGTAGCTGCGCCAGGGGCCGAAGCCTCGGACATAGGGAGAGGAGTGAAGGGCAGCATGTGGGGGCACAGGGACCCTGGCAGAGGTGGCCCAAAAGGAGGAAACTTCAAAAGCAGGCAGGCATCTAGGGTTGTCCAGAGGAACCGAGATGGGGGGTTGGTCGGTCCTGGGTCTGGTCTTAGGCTCAGCAACCGGTTCGAACCTCTACGCCTGGTAGTAGAAGAGGGAGTGTTTGTGGGGGGAGACCTTCGCCTGGTAGTAGAAGAGGGAGTGCTGAGGGGAGGATACAGCTAGGGCAGGGGCGGACTGGGTGGGGAAGGAGGAGGGGCAAGAGGCAGGGCATGGAAATCAGGAAGAGCGGGGGTAAAGTGTGCAGAAAGCAGGGGACAGGGAGGAGGGAGGGAGTTCCTGGACAGGCTGAGGGATGGAGATGGGGGCAGGGCAAAGAGGAGGATCAGATGAGCAAGGGGAGGCTGCAGCAATTGGGGGCTGGGATATGGGCCAGGGGGCATGGCGGGGCACTGAATGTGGATGGGAAGAAAGGGAGTCGGGCCAGGCTACGCAGCAGAGAGGAGGACCAGTGGGTGGGCAGGGGATGAGGCAAAACAGGATACTCGGTAGGGAGGGGCCCCATGACTAGAGTAAAGGGAGTAGGAGCCAGGCTACGCCAACAGAGAGGGGGGACCAGGGCAGGGGGATAGCGAGGCAAAACAGGATACTCTGGCGGGAGGGGCCCCAGACTAGAGTAAAGGGAGGGAGCCAGGCTACGCCAACAGAGAGGGGACCAGTCGGGCAGGGGGATAGCGAGGCAAAACAGGATACTCGGCGGGGGGGCCCCATGACTAGAGTAAAGGAGAGGAGCCAGGCTACCTAACAGAGAGGGGGGACCAGTCGTGGGCAGGGGATAGCGAGGAAAACAGGATACTTCAAGGAGGGGGCCCCATGACTAGAGTAAAGGGAGTAGGAGCCAGGCTACGTCAACAGAGAGGGGGACCAGTCGGGGCAGGGGCAGGGGGACAAGGAAAACAGGATACTCGGGCGGGAGGCTCCCATGACTCAGAGTAAAGGGAGTCGGAGCCAGGCTACGCCAACAGAGAGGGGGGACCAGTCGTGGGCAGGGGGATAGCGAGGCAGAACAGGATACTCGGGCGGGCCGGGGGAGGCCCATGACTAGAGTAAAGGGAGTCGGAGCCAGGCTATGCCAACAGAGAGGGGGGACCAGTCGTGGGCAGGGGGATAGCGAGGCAAAACAGGATACTCGGGCGGAAGGGGGCCCCATGACTAGAGTAAAGGGAGTGGCAAGAGACAATAGGGAGGAGGCTACTTTTGACACCCAGATTGTGGGAGGGGCGAGGAGCAGGCTGGGGGAGAGGCTGGAAGAAGGGACAAGGACGGGAAACCTGGGGGGAGAGCAGGGAGGCAAGGGGAGAGGTTAGAGCGCTCCTGTTGGGGGATTCCATGATCAGGGGTATCCAGTGGGAGGGGAAGGGTAAAACATGTCCGTTAAAAACCAAATGTCACCCTGGCCTGACGGTGCACAAGGCCATATTCACTGGCAAGGGAATGTGGAGGGTCTCCGGACATACTGGTGCACCTGGGCACAAACGACATAAATGGGAATAGTGAACTGGAGATACAGGCAAGGTTCTGGGAGATGGCCAGGGTTTGCCACTCAATAGGATGCTCGATCTTCTTCTCGGAAATCCTGCTGGTGCCGAGGGCTAGTGGAGAGAACAAGCAGAAAATTAGAATGGTTAATCAGTGGCTCAGAGAATGGTGCAAGGCTAGGGGGTATATGCTTGTGGGGGACTGGGGTGCAACCTGGGAGGATAAGGGGCTGTACGCGAGGGACAGGCTCCACCTCAGTTTGGAAGGAAGGGAAATTCTAAAGCTAAAAATAGCTGGGTTCATCAGCGATAGGTGGGGTTTAAATTTGTGTAGGGGGAAGGGATGGAAGAAGGGGATGTTGCGAGGGGGGGGCCAACAAAAGAGGGACTCTGGCTCCACTCCTCTAAGGGGCTGGAGGGATACGAAAAAAGGTCAGCAGGTAGGGTGCAGTGGGGGAGAGCATGCGGCCACACGGAGGCGCAAGGGAAGGGAATGGGAGATGGGGAAGGGGTGGAAGGTGGTCCTGATAAATACCAGGAGCTTAGGAAATAAGATGCCTGAGCTCCAGGCGATGCTAGTTGAGGGGGGCAGTAGATGTGGCAGCTGTCACGGAGACCTGGGCCACCCAAAGGCATGACTGGGACCTAAACCTGGAAGGCTACACTATGTTCAGGAAAGACAGGGAGGAAGGAAGGGGGCGGTAGCACTGATAGTCCAGGGATTTATTTAACTCCAAAAATTGATTAACATTTTGCTCATAAAAGTGCTAAAACATTGTGAAAATGCATACCACTTGCTTCTCTGTGTTTAACAAACATAACACTTGTAGAAAACCTATATAAATACTTTCTGTACAGTTGCCATTGTCCCAAGAAAAAAACTGCTAGTCAATTGTTTAAAACCCTGTAGTCAAAAATGGCATTGGTATGGGGGGGGAAGGAGGCAGAGGAGAGTGTGGAGGCGATCTGGATCACCCTGCGAATGCAGGGGGGTAAGAGAGTAAAAATAGGGTGGTATACAGACCCCCAGCGGTGTCGGAGGAACTAGAAGAGAATCTGGTGGCAAAAGTTATGGGCCATTGTAGATTGGGCAGCGGAAGGGTAGTGGTGATGGGGGATCTAAACATGCCGGGAGCAGACTGGAGGGACTAAGACGTCACCAGTGTCCAGGGAACAGAGGTTGCTGGATGTCTTCCAGGACTCATTTTTGACCTAGCAGGTGGGAGAGCTGATTAGGGAGGCCCGGATCCTAGACATAGTCCTGGTAGACAATGACCAGATCAGGGGTCTGGAGGTGAAGGACCCGTTGGCAGGGAGTGATCATGCCACAATCTGGTTTTTCCTGGACCTAAGGGTGGAGGAAAGCTGCACAAAGACAGTGGAAATTGACTTTAGGGGTGCAGATTTCAGGGGGATGGGTAGGATCCTTAAGGGCCCTTTGGAAAAGATAAGGCCAGACATGGATGCCGACAGTAGGTGGGAGATCATTGGGGGGGGGTACAGGAGGCTACCAGATCTTGTGCAAGAGTGAGGTGCAAATTTGGTTGGGCCAGAAAACCTTGTTAGTGGACTCGGGAGGTTCAGGAGGCGGTAAGGGGAAAAAAAGGCTGTCTATAGGCACTTCAAGCACTCAAGGAGTGAAAGGATAAAGGGGAGTATGAACTGAATGGCCAGGATGGTCACCAGGGTGGTGAGATTGGCCAAGGTGAGGAAGGAGCAGATCTTGGCCAGGGACATCAGGAGGGGGAACAAGGGGTTCTTTAGATACATTGGTGAAAAAAGGAAAGTGAGAGGACAGATCAGCAGGATTAGGACAGGGGAGGGATGGGCAGAGCATGCGGGGGAGCAGGCTGAGGTACTAAATGAGTACTTTGACTCAGTTTTCACCAGGGAGGATGGGGGGGGGTTACGCCCTTCCAGGGTAGAGGGGGTGAACTGGTGGAGGGGGTTGGACCCGTAGAGATCGGGAGCCCTGACGTGTCTAGGGAGGGTTAAGGGACAGCACAGTCAGATGGAGGGAAGGCAGTACAGAGAGCCAAGGGGGAGGATGTGGAAGTTGAAATCCCAGTAGAGAGAGTAAAGGAAGCCCTCAGATCCCTTAGGATGGAGAAAGTACCAGGGCTGGATGAAATACATCCCAGGGTGCTGAGGGAACTGGCAGATGTCTTGGCGGCCCCCTGGTGGAGCTTTTCAGCATCTCTCTGAAAACAGGGTGGGTACCCCAGACTGGAGGGAGGCCCATATCATGCCTATCCACAAGGGGGGATCAAGAGAGGAGCTGGGGAACTACAGGCCCGTTAGCCTGACATCAGTGGTGGGCAAGGTGATGGAGGGTATTATCAAGGAGAGGCTGCGAGGTACTGGAGCAAATGGGGTACCCGGATGATAGACAGCATGGCTTCGTCCTGGGGATATCATGTCAGACAAACCTGGTGGAGTTATACGATTGGGTGATGAGTGCACTGGACCAGGGTAGACCAGTGGATGTCCTCTTTCTAGACTTCAGCAAAGCGTTTGATTCGCTACCTCACATTGGCCTGCTGGTTAAACTGGGGGAAATGGGGGTGGGGAAGCAGATGATCAGATGGATAGGAAATTGGCTCTCAGAACGTACTCAGAGGGTGGTGGTTGGGGGACTAGTCTAGTCTCCAAGGAGGGCATTAGTGGGGTTCCCCAGGGATCGGTCCTAGGGCCCCTCCTGTTTAGCGCCGATGTCTCTGATAGGAGGGGTTTCAAGAGCGAAATGAGTCTCTTTGTGGATGACTCGAAGCAGGGTTGTGGTGGATGGGGAGGTGGGTAGAGTGGCCCTGCAGGAGGACTTGGAGGCACTGGAGAGGTGAGCGAGGAAGTGGAAACTGAAGTTCAGTGCAGGGAAATGCAGGATTCTGCACCTGGTGGCCAGGAACCCGGACCAAGTATATACCCTGGGGGGAGACGCACTACAAGTCTCGAAGGGCGAGAGGGACCTGGGGGTGATGGTGGATGTCAAAATGAACAACTCTGAGACTTGTAGGAGGGCAGCAGCAAAAGCCAATAGGATGCTGGGATGCAGTGCTAGGGGGATCACCTTCAAAAGGAGGGAAGTGATCTACCTCTGTACAACTGCTTGGTTAGGCCGCACCTAGAGTACTGTGTGCAGTTTTGGAGACCACACTTAAAAAGGGACATTGCATTCCGTGAGAGGGTCCAGAGGAGGGCAACCAAAATGAGCTGGGGCTTGGGGGGAAGGGCTTACGGGGAGAGGCTCGAGGAGCTCAACATGTACATCCTGGAGGAGAGGAGGGACAGGGGGAACTTGATAGAGGTCTTCAAGTACATAAAGGAGATTAATATGGGAGACTCAGTCAGAGGGTTCCAAAGGAAGGTGGAGGGGCAACTAGAGGACATGGGTGGAAGCTGGGGGGGAGACTCAAGGGGGAAAGGAGGAGGTGTTGCTTCACTGAGAGGGTGATGGAGGCACGGAATGCACTGCCCAAGGGAATGGTGGATGCAGAGACTGTAGAGGTGTTCAGGAGAGGCTGGGACAGGTTTAGGGGGAGAATGAAGCTGAGGAAGTCCAATACATGGGAAACATCTGGGGATGGGGAAACCCAAGGGGGTGGGGGGGGCAGCAAATTAGGCACCCTGTATGGGTGCTGACCATCAAGCAGACACGAGAGACCATTAGGCCTCCTCTGCTGGCATGTTAGTATGTAAGACAAGCGCAGTTATGGTGCAGGTGCTTCAGTGCAATTTGGAATCTATAGTAAGGAGTTATACATTCAAACACCATGAAGTCTTGCTGCTATTAAGACTTAATGCAGTTAGCCACTGCACTCGAACTGCCCAGGAGAGGATAGGGTTAACTCCAGAGCAGTCTGGAGTTCCACAGCGCGAGGGCGCTGTTCAAAGCTCTATCTGGCTAGTTTCAAATGAAACTGTCAGATTCTTTCCTCGCTTTCACTGAACAGTCGCCTCGGATCAGCTCCTTCAGCTCGGTTCATTTCGCGTTCAAGCGAAGTTTACTTGGTTCATTTGAACCGCAAGTGTTTGTGAAATTACCACGCTTTCGTCAAAAGCTCTATCTGGTAAACCGTAAGTACTAAAAATAAAGTCTGTGTGGAATACATTATCGGTTCAGTCTGAACCGATCTGTTGGCTTATTTTTACGATTTTTGGGCTTTAGAAGTACCGGTTCTTATCGGTCCTAAAACCTTAATTTTATTTGTCAATACCTGTGACACGGTTAGGAACCGATAAGGGTGTCTTGCCTAGCACGGCCGCTTAAAGGGCAAGTTTGTTGGTTAGGCTTTTGCATAATGTCTGAGAAACCCAAAAGAAAACCGGCCCACTGGGTTTCAACACTGTGATGTCTGTGTGGAAGCCTTTGCCAAGGCTGATCACAACCACTTGTGTCTATTGTCTGGGGCTGACCACCTCCTGTCAGACTGCCAGGTGTGTAAAAATTTCCCTGCAGCCACCCTGGAAAAGAGATTGGGCCGGCTCAGGGACGAGAGGCCAAAAAGTCCGCTGACCCGGATGGCCAGCCCGGTCCAGTACCCACTGGACCAGAGGGAGTGCCCTCTGACCAGGGCGAGACTTCCTCGGGCAAAAGAAAAGCTGGTTCAGAGGAACCAGCTCCAGCAAAAAAGACAAAGAAATCAGCAGGTCTGGAGTCCAAAATTGTCTCTCCAACTGCTGCAGAAATAGCAAAAGCCATTCAGATTGTTCAGTCTTTGTCTCAGGGACTTGTCGAGCCCCTACAATTGGGAAAAGGGTGGCTTGCTCAGGTCCAGTGGTTCAGGATTATGATGTTGAGGAGTTTTATGAACCACAGGAGGGAGGAGGAATTTGATCAGTGTATTTGTGACTGAAGGTCTGGACGTGCCATTGAACCGGCATTTCTCCAGATAGACCCTTAGAATCTCCCCTTGCTGTCTGAGTCCCTTCTCATTTTATGTTTTATAAAAGGTGGCAGAAACCCTCCAGCTTCCTTTAGAGGAGGCTGTGGATGAGCAAGAGGAGCCTGATTATGTAGAAATGATGGATATTCCAGAGTCTAGAAGGTTGTCTATTCCTTGCATAAGTCATTTAGGAAGCAAACAACAAAGATTTTAAAAATCCTCATTCTGTTCCTCCTGTAGATAAGAAAATGGACAGAAGGTATACTTTATCAGGCCTGATACAGACTTCCTCACCGAGCAGTGTAGTCATGTAGGTGTTTTTCAAGCTGCAGCCTGTGACAAGGCTATATTCCCCTGGCATCACATCCTCCTGATAAGGATTCCAGGAAGATTGATGCCATGGTAAAGCAATATATGGCAGCTTCATTGGGACTCAGGCAGGCTAATCATATGGCTTATGTGGTTAGATATCAGAAATCTAGATGGGACACTATATTGCAGTTAGCCAAGCGGGCCCAGGCCAGCTGGCTAGTGAGTTGGAACAAGTGGCTGCTGATGGCATTGAAGCCTCTAAAGTTCAATTTCATACTGCCGTTGATGTTAATGATGTTTCCTCTAGGGTCATGGCCACTTCTGTAGCTCTCGTAGGTTGGCATGGCTTAGATGCACTAATCTGTCCCAAGATACTCAGGCAAAGGCTATAGATTTTCCTGTAGTAGGAAACCTCTGTTTGGGGATCAAACAGAAAATTACATGAAGAAAATGGATGAATACAGAACTACCTACAAAAGTGCCCAAGCTAAGGAGAGGCATGCCACTCCACAAAGGCATGCCCCCAGGGGTAGGGGCAGGCCTTACCACAGGCCCTTTTATCAAGTTCAGGCCTCTTCAGCCTTTGCACAGAGGGTTTTTTTCAGAGGCAGGGGTAGACGGGCACAGGCAGACCATCTCCTCTCCCTCAGCCTAAAGCTGTTGTCAAGCAGGCACCCTGATGGGGTGCCCAGGGCCGATTCTCCTGTACCGGTGGGGGCAGGTTGGCTTATTTCAGCCAGAACTGGTTGTCCCTAACTTCGGACAAATGGGTTCTGGAGGTGGTGCGTCTGGTTCTCAGTTTCAAACAGTTCCCAAAGATGAGAGCCAGACATTTTCCACCTGCAAATCCTTCAGAAGCCCTTGCTTTGAAGCAGAGTTTTCTTCTCTGCTGGGCTGCAAAGCAGTGGAAAGAGTTTCTCCTTGCCATCAGGGCAAGGGTCTGTACTCGAGGTATTTCCTTACCCCAAAAAAGACAGGAGAGTGGCGGCCCATCTTAGATTTAAGGTTCCTGAACAAGCATCTTTTGAAACCAAAGTTCAAAATGTTAACTCTGGCAATGATTCTGCCTTCCCTAAGGCCAGGGGACTGGCTAGCTTCCCTGGACCTCAAGGACGCCTATTTTCATATTTTGATCAGGCCTTCTCATCGAAAGTACCTCAGGTTCGAACTACCCTCTGGCCACTACCAGTTCAGAGCAATGCCCTTCGGCCTTACCTCTGCTCCAAGGATTTTCACAAAATGTTTCGCTGTAGTAGTGGCTCATTTAAGAAGGCAAGGGGTTGCTGTGTTTCCCTACCTGGACGACTGGCTCATAGTGGGTCAGTCTCCAGATCAGGTAAAATCCCACTTGCAAGTCTCCCAGCAACTTCTCACTTCTCTGGATTCCTGTTGAATTTTCCAAAGTCAGTTCTGGAACCAGTTCAGGTACTAACTTTCATAGGTGTAGAATTGAACACAAAGTCAGCCAGGCATTTCTTCCTCCGAAAGAGTGGACAGACTCATTGCCCTGGCATCCTCCTTTACCCTGCGGGTCTCTCGACCAGCAAGGCATCTTTGCAACTCTAGGGCACATAGCTGCTTCCACAGCTGTCGTGCAGGGAGCAAGATTTCAGATGAGACATCCAGTTCCACTTGAGGTCCTACTGGTCTCAAAGGAAGGACCCCTATCCAAGTTAATCCCAGTGACCAAAACCCTGATCCTAGCCCTTCAGTGGTGGCAGGATCAAGCAATTTAACTCAGGGGTCCCCTTCTTACCCGTTCTTCATTCCCTCACCCTCACCACGGATGCCTCCCTGTTAGGGTGGGGGGCACATTTGGGCGACCTTTCCACTCAGGGAGTGTGGTCCCCTCAGGAATCTCTGCTCCACATCAACCTTTTGGAACTCAGAGCTGTTCTCTTAGCTCTCCAGGTTTTTTCGACTACTGTCCAGAACAAGGTAGTCCAAGTCAGGACAGACAACACCACAACAATGTGGTACATCAACAAGCAAGGGGGCACTCGGTCATCAGCCTTGTGCAATCAAGCAATGAAGTTGTGGTCTCTGGCTTACTCCTGAACACCTCCTGATAGCAGTTCACCTTCCAGGAAGGACAATATCCTGGCGGATGCCTCAGCAGGATTTCTCAGGGCCATCATGAATGGGCTCTGAATTCTCTGGTGCTGGGGTCAGTCTTTGCCAGATGGGGCACCCTCAGATAGATCTTTTCGCAGCCCCAGACAACCACCAACTTCCCCTGTTTTGTTGCAGGCCTCCAGTTCTGGGATCAGTCCCACTGGACGCCTTTCAGTTGGATTGGAAAGGGAAGTTCTTGTATGCTTTTCCCACCTTCCCTCTCCTCTTCAGGGTACTAGTAAAAATCAGAACTCAGCCCTGCAGAGTGATTCTGATTGCTCCAGACTGGGCCAGACAGCCCTGGTACCCTCTCCTCCTGTCCCTGACATTCCACCCTCCCCTGAGCTTGCCCAGGACCCACGACCTGTTGACCTGTGCACAGGGAGAGTGTGGTATCCGAACCTCAATTCCCTCCACCTCAAGGCTTGGTTCTTGAGGAGCTAGAATTTGCTGATTTACACCTTTCTCAAGGTGTCCTGGATATTTTAAAGGCTTCTAGGAAACCTTCCACTAGAGCCACTTACAATTCTAAGTGGAAGAGGTTTTCCATTTGGTGTTCTGAGAAGCAGATTATCCCAGAATCTGCTAATCTGCCCATTTTACTGGACTATTTGGTCCATTTAAATTCCTTAGGCCTTAGGCCAGCTACCTCAAAGGTTCATCTGGCAGCTGTCTCTGCTTTTGTGTCAGCGGGAAGCCTGCTTCCTTTCTTCTCACCCTGTATTTCCCTAGTTTTTAAGGGGTTACTTCACACTAACCCCCTTCGAACCAGCTCTGCATGGGACCTGAATGTTTGCATTGCTCAGCTAATGCAACCCCTTTGAGCCTCTGTCCCTGCAGACCTCAAGTTTTTGACTTGGAAGACTGTTTTCTAGTGGCTAATACTCTGCTAGACGTATAAGTGAATTACAGGCCTTGTCAGTAGAAGAAGATTTTATTTCTTTTCATAGAGATAAGGTAGTCCTTAGGACCAACAGAAAGTTTTTACCTAAAGTGGTTTCAGATTTTCATCTCAACCAATCCATCTCTTCCAGTATTTTTCACTGAGCATTCCTCCTCAGGGAGAGGAGGTTGCACAGTCTGACGCCAAAAGAGCCCTAAGCTACTATTTGGAACGCATCAAGGGTCACAGGTTCAAATCCTCCAACTCTTCCTACCTATGGAGAAGTTGGCAAAGGAGACCTGCCACTAAGAGGACAATTACGAGGTGGATTTCTCTTGTATCCAGTTCTGTTACCAAAACTAGGTAGAGAACCTCCCTCAGGACTGAGGGCTCATTCCACCAGGGTACAGCTGCATCTCTAGCGGCTGCTAGAGATATTCCCATTTTGAAATTTCCAAGCTGCTACCTGGAAAACAGTCCACACCTTTACCAAGCATTATTCCCTGGATGTCCAGTCCAGGAGAGATGCTCTACTAAGTACTAGCTGTGTTTGTTTATTCCCCATGAGGTTCTGACCCTCCTCCATGGAGGTACTGCTGTATATCTGCATTAAGTCCTATTAGCAGCAAGACTTCATGGTGTTTGAAGAAAAAATTACTCACCTTAGTAATTGCTTTTCTTCTCATGGAGTCTTGCTGTATTAGGACAACCCTCCCTCCTACCCCGCTCAGAACTCCTACTTGAGTATGGGGTTGTCAGTGAATTACCAAGCACTGTCATGCCATTTCAATTTCTCTCTAGTTCTCCCCTTTTGTTCATTTGGGTTAGGAACTAGGTGATTCTGTTTTTTGTTAAGTGATAGGTGGCTCCCTCTCTGGACTTGAGTCTTTTGGGAGAGGGGGCCTATTAGTGCTTGTCATGGGTGATTCTAACAATAACAGGTGATTTTGTTATTATTCTATGATTGTTGTGTTTTTGTTGTTCTACTACTGGTAGGTAGCCAATGGCTAGTGTAGAGCTTTTCCACACAGACTTGCTATATTAGTTTAGCTTTGTAAAGAACCTGGCAGTTTCATTTGAAACTAGCCAGATAGAGCTTTGAACAGCGCCCTCACGCTGTGGAACTCCAGACTGCTCTGGAGTTAACCCTATCCTCTCCGGGGCAGTTCGAGTGCAGTGGCTAACTGCATTAAGTCCTAATACAGCAAGACTCCATGAGAAGAAAAGCAATTACTAAGGTGAGTAATTTTTTCTTTTAGTTCATTAGGCAACACATTCCAAGATCTAGCCATAGAAGTCTGTAGTATGGCATCTCCAGATCTATTGTGTGATCTACTTATTGGAATATTCAGATTATTAAATCTCTTTATGTCCTTTGTCCTCCATGTAGGTGTTATTCGTAATATAGATCAGCTGCAGGTGTGTGATTTAGATGTTTTGGGGGGTTTAAATTCAGTCACATTTTGCACATCAGTTATAACATTAAAAGGAGTTGGTGGGTCTCTGATGTGAATATGATGTGAGATGGTGTGATGAGAAATCCTCTTCTCTTGATGATTCATTTTCTGGCTGTAAAAGGGTTCAGAGCTGCAGCTTTCCAGAATATTGCTTCTGTAGCTACTGACTGGGAGAGGCCCTTTTGAGAAAGTGGCTAGAATGAATATCCATTAAAAAATCAATGTGGGATTTGGTAGTGATTGGAAGCATACTTTTTGATATGCCCATATTCATTAGTTTCAAAGAGACTTTGATGACCCTGAGTCGCCTTTCCTGCGAATCCCTGAAGTTCCCTCTAAGAGCTGCCACTTTAAGGTCTTGTCACTCCAGTGTCATTAGAGCAGTGCACTGCATTTAGGCTTTTTTCAGGTAGCCACTCAAACCATAAATTAAAATTGAACTGGCCAAACAAAATGCTAGGTAGCCCCAATATTCTTTCTAAAAGAAAATTGGATGTTTAGTTTAGTTTTAGTCTAGGAATTAATACCTTTGAGCCAGGGCTCTTTTACAAAGGTTCCACGTCACATAGAACATCAAACAAACAAAAAACATTACATGTATTTTCAGAAAGAAAAGTTACGTAATAAATTTGCTTAAACAGTTTCAAGGCAGTAACAATTCAAGAACAAACTACCTTCCAAGGAGAGGGAGATAATTGGAGGCATTCAGGGAGGAGAAGAGTAGGGAAAGTAGCGGGCAGTAGAGCAAGAGATGGAGGAAAGGAGGGAAAGTAGAAGAGAGATTTAAGAGGCAGACAGGAGTAGTTAGTGGTATTATTGGGTTCTTTAGCCAAAGAGGAGAGGCCATGATTTAGGGATGGTCAGTGGAGGAATGAGTCTTTAATCAAAGCAATCACAGGTGCTAGTGGCAGAGAGATAGGCATAGAGCATGGATTTGAAAGCTCCAAAAGAAGTGGAGGATAGAGTAGGTGGGCTTAGAACATTGTACCAGGTCGGGGCCCTGTACGCAAACGTTCTTTGTCCCTGTGCAGTCCGGCATCTGGGAACCAGAAAAGGTTGGTGTTCAGATCTTGTGGTGGGACGCGTGCCATAATTCAGGCAGAGTAGGTTTTGGATACACAGTGGAGTCAGCCCCAGGATTGATTTTTTTTTTGCCATTATGCAGCTGAGGTTTATAATATGTTGTGCTTTTTTTCTTCACTGCTGCTTTTTTAGGTAGCCATATTGGCTACTAACTGATTAAATATGGATTAATAGAAAATTCAGGTGGAGTTTGGCTACTGTAATGGGGTCAGTGTACAGCGCTACACTAAAATGGGGTTCAGACAGTTGCCTCTAACCAAGGATTAATAGTCGGGCACAGATGGGGAGCAAGATTTCTGATGGAGAACTGTCATGTAGTGTGGCAGTTATCGGAAGTAGCAATTTTGTACAAAAAGAAGTTCCCTCAAACTGTTGCGTTAGTACGAGTTGGTGCAGAAGAGTCATTTGTCCCTAAAATCACAAAAATGTTAGCTGAAAGGCCCAAAACCAGCGATATATTGTAAACCACGGTTATCGTGGTATCAGAAATTGCCCATGGCCTCAATACCATGACTTCTGATATCATTGTATGCCATGGAACGTGTCATACCGTGACAGGCCTTTGTGAGACTACGGCAGATTGCGTTGACAATAACTGGATACCATGGGTGTTTTTTTTAGCACCTTGGGGGCCAGTTCATTGTGTCCCTTGATGAAACAGTTTTGGTATACGAAGAAGTCAGAGGAGATGTGCAGAGTTGGAAGACTCAGTGGTGCATTAGGAGTTAATATGGCACCAGTCTGGGGCAGCGTGCATAATCAGTCAACAGAACCCTCTTTTTGAAGGAAAAAAAGAGCCAGCATTGTTCCTGCATAAGGACTGTTTTACGTACAAAACTTTTTTTTATGTTTTAAAATACTTTTTATTTTAATTTTGTCACTGCAAAATCCCATTTTCTAAGTGCAGTAAGACCCTTCAGGGTGTGGTGATGTTGAGGGATACCCACACTACTAAGAACTGTAAGATCCTCTGCCTGAACTGTCGAGCCTCACTATGACTTGGGTATCTCCCAACACCCTAATCCCTGTTGGATCTTATCGCTTACATATGGCAGTGGGGGGCGGAGACCACCAGGGAGCAGCAGGAACAAACGAGTGGGAGGTGGGCACCACTCTATTTTAAGAGGAAGGAGTCCTGACAGAATTTGCAGCTCTGAAAGAAGACAAGGATATGGGACCAGACGGAACACACCCAAGGGTAATAAAGGAACTCTGGGAAGTGCTAGCTGCCCCACTGACAGCCTTATTCAACAGCTCGCTGGAAACTGACATAGTTCCAGAGGACTGGAAGGGGAACAGATGTGTTCCCTCCTCCACACAAGAGCAGCAGCAGGGTGGAGGCTAGCAACTAATGATAGGCTGGTTAGTCTCTCCTCATTGGTGGGGAAATTAATGGAAACCCTGTTAAAGATCAGTAGAGCATCTTGAATCCAGTGGCTGGGGGGTGGCATGTCAGAGGAATCTGATTTCTTCGACTGGGTGACCAGGAAAATAGATGAGGGGAGGGCAGTGGACGTGGCCTATCGAGACCTTCAGCACTGTGCTGCACAGGAGGCTAACGCAGAAATAAAGCAGCCTAGGGGTGGGATTCACAGTGGTGAACTGGATTAGAAACCAGTTAACGGATAGGAGACAGACATGGGGTGGAATTCACAGTGGTGAATTGGACTAGAAACCGGTTAACGGATAGGAGACAGACATGAGGTGGGATTCACAGTGGTGAACTGGACTAGAAACCGGTTAACAGATAGGAGACAGACATGGGGTGGGATTCACAGTGGTGAACTGGACTAGAAACCGGTTAACGGATAGGAGAGAGACATGGGGTGGGATTCACAGTGGTGAACTGGATTAGAAACCGGTTAACGGATAGGAGAGAGACATGGGGTGGGATTCACAGTGGTGAACTGGATTAGAAACCGGTTAACGGATAGGAGAGAGACATGGGGTGGGATTCACAGTGGTGAACTGGACTAGAAACCGGTTAACGGATAGGAGAGAGACATGGGGTGGAATTCACAGTGGTGAATTGGACTAGAAACCGGTTAACGGATAGGAGACAGACATGAGGTGGGATTCACAGTGGTGAACTGGATTAGAAACCGGTTAACGGATAGGAGACAGACATGGGGTGGAATTCACAGTGGTGAACTGGATTAGAAACCGGTTAACGGATAGGAGACAGACATGGGGTGGAATTCAGTGGTGAACTGACTAGAAACCGGTTAACGGATAGGAGACAGACATGGGGTGGGATTCACAGTGGTGAACTGGACTAGAAACCGGTTAACGGATAGGAGACAGACATGGGGTGGGATTCACAGTGGTGAACTGGATTAGAAACCGGTTAACGGATAGGAGACAGACATGGGGTGGGATTCACAGTGGTGAACTGGATTAGAAACCGGTTAACGGATAGGAGACAGACATGGGGTGGGATTCACAGTGGTGAACTGGATTAGAAACCGGTTAACGGATAGGAGACAGACTTGGGGTGGAATTCACAGTGGTGAACTGGATTAGAAACCGGTTAACGGATAGGAGACAGACTTGGGGTGGAATTCACAGTGGTGAACTGGATTAGAAACCGGTTAACGGATAGGAGACAGACTTGGGGTGGGATTCACAGTGGTGAACTGGACTAGAAACCGGTTAACGGATAGGAGACAGACTTGGGGTGGGATTCACAGTGGTGAACTGGACTAGAAACCGGTTAACGGATAGGAGACAGACATGGGGTGGGATTCACAGTGGTGAACTGGACTAGAAACCGGTTAACGGATAGGAGACAGACTTGGGGTGGGATTCACAGTGGTGAACTGGACTAGAAACCGGTTAATGGATAGAAGACAGACATGGGGTGGGATTCACAGTGGCGAACTGGACTAGAAACCGGTTAACAGATAGGAGACAGACTTGGGGTGGGATTCACAGTGGTGAACTGGACTAGAAACCGGTTAACGGATAGGAGACAGACATGGGGTGGGATTCACAGTGGTGAACTGGATTAGAGACCAGTTAACGGATAGGAGACAGACACGGGGTGGTAGTTAGCATGCACTCTAATGATGGAAGAGTGGCCAGCGGTGTGCCACAGCTCTCAGTACTGGGACCAGTCCTCTTCAGGTGTCTTCACAAGTGGCACTGCAGAAAAACTGGAAGGGAAGGTATGCCTTTTTGCAGATAACACCAACATTTGTAGTAGGGTGGCTATTCAAGAAGGGGTGAAGAGAATGTATAGGGATCTTGGGGAAACTCGAGGGGTGGTCAAGGGCATGGCAGTTGGGGTTCAGTGCCAAAAAGTGCAAAAAACTCCTGCACTTTGGGCATAGGAACCCAGGAGCTGAGAGTAATAGGATTGTGGGGAGGTACTGACAGTTACTGAGCTAAGAGGTAGAGCCAGGGTTCACCCGAGAACCGAACCCGAACTATTCGATTTTTGCCCGATCCGAACCAAACTTGAACCTTAAAAAAAAAAAACAACAGATGAAGCCGAACACGAACCCAGACCATGTGAGATGAGGAAAACCCACATGGAGGCAATAGGATGAATTCATTAGAACTCGAACTGATAAATTACACACACAAAAACTCGAACCCAAACTTCTACTTGTCAAATCAAACTGAACCGAACTTGAACTATACCCTGCTGAACTAGAACCCTAAAAACATGTTGAACCCTGGCTCTACTAAGAGGTACTGAACCCAGACATGATTGAGGTATTTGTGATTGAGCTGGGTTGTGGGGGGGAGAGCAGAAGTAGCCAGAGGAGAGACGGGGCTTCAGCTCAGGTCATCTAGGCTGTTGGCTTCTGCAGAGGTGAAAAATCTGGGCGTCACTGAGGATGAACAGCTGACACTTGAGACTTGGGTGTCTACTATACTCCAGAGAGCCTATTCCCATTTTAGGAACATCTGCCGGATTAAGTCCCGTATCCCCCTGAAGATCTACCAAAAGTGGTGCATGCATTTGTGATGTGTAGGCTGGATTTCTGTAATCTGCTCTATCTATGGGTTAATAGAGGTACCGTATGATGCTTGTAGCTGGTGCAGAACGCAGCGGTCTGGTTACTGGCTGGCCTGTCCATCATGTGACCCCAGTCCTGCTTGAACTGCACTGGCTGCATGTGACCTTCATTCAGGGTTGGTTTACTGACCTATAAAACCCTGCATGGCTTGGCCCCGGGCAACTTGTTGGATCTTCTGAATCTTCTGCAGTCCTCACACCCCCTCTGCTCCTCCGAGGCAGGCCTCCTCTTGGACCAAAGGGCCCAGCTGAAATCTGCAGGGGATTGGGCTTTCAAGGTCACCAGCCATTTGCTTTGGAACCCTTTTCCTAGGGCACTGAGGGAGGCCCCCTTAGTGAAGACCTTTATAAAGGGGCTGAAGGCAATGCTGTTTCGACACGCTCTCGGGGTCTAATGTTGGTCTCCTTTACCATTGTACTGTCATGCAACTGCTGTTTGATACTATTCCATATTATTTATTTTAACTGGATCATATTATTTAAATATTTATTTACTGATGTTTTATTTTATTTATTTAATTCTAAGATTACAAGTACCAGAAGTAGTACATACATGATAATCCAACAGAGCTTACAACAATTTACAACAATTCAGGTACACAGCTCAGTAGTCACATAATACACAATCAAGGAGGAACACACAGTGAATGCCAGACCGAACAGCTAGGAGCTGGGAGGAAAAGTGTGAACAGATGGGGAGGGGTACAAGAGAGGCTAGAGCAGCTCACGGCCTTGTCAGTAAACACAGAGAGAAGTGCTGGTTTTGGGGGGGGGGGGGACAAAGGTTGAGAAACAATAAGTGCAATGTAGGAAGGATTTGATTTATTAATTTTTTTTATTGACTTGTTTCACCAGGAATGGTACACTGAGCAACAAGTTGCTAGTCTCACGCAGTGTCCTGGGGGAAAGGGTAGTGGGAATAATACAGAATCAAAAAACAACTTACAGTGACAACAGAGGCACAGTGTTGTACATTAGCCGTAATACAACATCATTAGGCATACAGAGTTTAGAATATCAGAAACAGGGTAGTCAGGGAACAGAACTTATTCGAGATACAGGCACACATAGGATTACTAGTTCACAAAAAGAGTACTTGGAATCCTGGAAATTTCACATGCAAACATATGCCCAGTTGAGCAAGGTGGCATCTAGGGGGCCACCAGTGTGAGGGGGGCAAGATAGTGTAGGAAGTGCTTAGACGGTGTAATTGGAAGCAAGGGAGTGGCCTTAGAAGCTCATTAGAGGATAGCTTAAACCGGTTGGGGGTCAGATGCAAATGCATTTATTTTATATGAATGTATTTGTTTCTGCTATGTTCCTGTTTATGCCTGTATGGCAACCTGTGACTCTGGGGAAGGGTGCCTTACAAATAAACTTACTACTACTACTAAGCTGGAAAGGAACCTTGGAGTTATCGTATCCGAGGACCTCAGAGTGGCAGGAGAGTGTGACAAAGCAGTGGGTAGGGCCAGTTGGGGATGCTGGGATGTATAGGGAGAGATGTCCAGCAGGAGGAGGTGTTGCCACTGTGTCACTCACTGGTGAGACCCCACCTGGAATATTACGACCAGTTCTGGAGACCACACCTCAGAAAAGACTTAAACAGGGTGAACGCAGTGCAGTGTCTGAATACGTTTCAGACTGATGGCGTGGAAAGCAGAGGCAAGCCTGAGTAGGATGGGGCTTTTCCTTGCTAGTTCTGTCTGGTTAGGCTTCTAGCAATGGCAGCGGTGTCCAGACGGCCCATTTTTACTTCCTGGATGCCTGTGTACCTTCCTTCTTACCCACCTACCTTCCATTCTGCCATCCTGCCTGTCCTCCATTCCTGTCCTTTCTTTCTCCCTTCCTTTCCTCCCTCTGTGCAGAATTTGAATAGGCTGAAGTGCGTGGTCTTGCAGCATTACCCAGGGCTCGGCTTTAATGGTATTCGGCCCCATTCTGCATACCAGTTTTGGTGGCGGAATACCATTTTTATCATTTTGGTATTCCAGCTGGAGTACCACTCCACCGTGCTGCTGCTCTGCAGTTTAATCTGTAGCACTGCTATTTTGAACAGATGAAATACCAGACCCAGAGGCAGAATACCAAAATTACATTTTTGGTATTCCACCTCCCACACTAGCTCATTTTCTTAATTTCTAACCCTGTTCCCTAAAGGCCATATTAGGATGTGGCAGGTTTGCACTTACCCCCTCGCAGCCAAGATAAGTAACAGTCGGTAGGGCTTGTGTGATGTCCCAAAAAATTTGGGTCAGAGATTGCTAATAACTCCAGCACTGTCTACTAGCACAAGACAAAAATGCTGTGTCTCTGCAGTAATTCCCTAACCTCTTCTAGTGATCTCTTGTGCACTGTGGGGCAAAAAACAAAAAATTGGGAGATGGGTAGAACGGAAGTACCAAAAAAGCCTCAAGTCTGGGTAGGGGTTGAACAGTGCTCTTTAAGTTTGTTCTTGCTTGCTTTTCTCCAGCACTGGTCTGTCCACACCCCCCAGCAGTGTCACCTACCTTCTCAGGAACTTACAGATGCAGCACCACATATCAAGACCCAAAGTTGTGGTGCAAGTTGGCCTGGCATTGTTAGCTGCATGATAACTGCACTGCCACCTGCCCTCCACCGGGTGGCACTCTCATAGCAGGGCACACGTTCCTCTACCCACCCCCCTCTTCGAGCAGCGAAGGAGAGCTGGCCTTGGAATGCTTGATCCTCCCTCCCCCCGGCTGACACCTGAGCGACCCATGTCTATTCTGAACTTTGGTTGCCAGTGTGGCAGGTGGACGTGCTACCAGACTGATCCATGTTAAACATTTTTAACTCACTGTGACCCCCAGCCAAGAATCCTAACTGGGCAAAACAAAATCCCAGGTTGCCATACTATACATTTTTAATAAATACTGTATATGTGATTTTGTGGTTTTAATTTCTCTACTTGTTTCTAAGGTAGCTAAACAGTCCACTTACTGAAATTTATGCTAGCCAAATGGAAATTGAACTGGAGTATGGTTACCATTTTGTGGACCAAGTAGAGCACCGAGATGGGGATCGGGGGGGGAAAAGAACCGAGAAACGCAAGTGTTTGGCTCAGCAGCACTTTGCCTCCTCTCCTGCCCTCTGCTAAACAAACTGGAATTTTGGTTTGTGTGGTGGGAGGTGGGGTACAAGCCATTAGTAGCCATGCAAGTACAAGTCCTGGCCTCCACATGTTGGTATTATTTATGTAAACTTAAAGCTGCTGGTGTTTCTCACAGTCTCTCATTTACTGGAGTATTTTCTAGTCTCATTTGCCACTGAGTTTTGCAGTCCAGGAGCCGCTGTTGCATGTTTATTAATTTATATAAAGAGTTCTGGGGGTTGCAGGGCTCGAAATTAAGTTTTACAGCCACTAGCCAACAGGGCCAGTGACTGAGAAAATCTATTACCCCCCCAGACTTTTCCACTGGCCCAGCTGTTTTACTTATTGAAATGTTACCTTCTCCAGTACAAGCCCACATGGCTAGTTAGAAGAAATTCTTACTAGTCCGATAAAATCTACCAGTATTTGGCTAGTGGGCCAGTGCCAGTTTCGACCCCTGGGGTTGGCGGTGGTCAGGTGCAGCAGAAAACAAAATTAATTTAAACAAATGTCTGACCCAAGGGTCTGACGTGGGCTGGCGCACTCACTCCATGAAGAGTCACTCTAAAATGAAGCAGTCTGTCAGCCCGGCTTCAGCACACTGTTAGGGTTGCTGTTCACACTGTCGGTGAGCAGGGTTCAGGAACGAGCTTGGGTTATGGGGGGCCAGCCAGGAGGTGGAGGATTGAGCGTCTCAGAGGACACTCTTTGGGGGAAGGGAGAGACGTGCCATGGTGCTACTGTCACCTGTAGACGTACGGGTGTCAATGCGGCTTGGGACACAATGTGAGGGCCACTGTGATGCATGTTGATGGGAGGGTGCATCAGCACACTCACATCGGGGACCTTGGTCCAGCATGCTGACGTCACTACGAAGGCAGGGAACACACACAGAAGAATAGAGGACACAAAGATAAATACCCTCCACTCCTTAGCTCCGTTAAGGTCAGTATATCTGGCAGGAAGGTGGTACATCCACCGTGCCAAGGCAGGGGGAGCAAAAAAGTACGAATAAAAGAAAAAAGGAAAATGTAGAAGTTTTTTTTTTCTACCTTGCTTTCGGTAAAAGACATTTCATTACTGCTTCCAGTGAGCATTATTCAGATGCACGTGTTCACTCTTTTGATCCTTTGATGGTTCAAAGTCTTTCAGTATGATTGCAGTAGAAATACTGTGTATTCAGAACCGGGTCTTATCTGTATAAATACTGCTCGGTGGAACCTGTAATACAATGTCTTTACCCAAAGTAAAGTAAGAAAGCCTGCTTCATTTTAAAGTGATTTCTTCACCAAATGAGTGCAGCAACCCCATCTGACCTTCAGGGCAGACACTATTGGTTTAAAAGTTTTTTTTTTGTTTGTTTTGTTTTGTTTTTGTGGTTACTGTCTTGTACCTGATGATTTAACTATCAAGGAGTCTGCAAATACTATTGGCTGATGCTAGACCACCCCAAAAAATAATCTGCCTGTGCCTTATTGTAATTTTAGTTCTCCTGCAATGATCATACAAAAAAACCAAAAACACGAAGAAGAAAGCAACACATGTGGCTGTAGGGATAAAGCATTGTGCATCAAGTGAAAAACCCATATCCCCGAACCTGATACCCTTACCAGCAATCAGTTGAGGCTGAGCCCCGGGGTTGGGGATTTCATTTGCTGTTTGAGCAACTTATGCAGTGGAAAGGTAGAGTAGCCATGCTACCATGAGTGACCACACTGCATTGGCCCTTCCCTAACCTGGCCAGTTGTCAGAGGGGTGGCCTTTTTATACAGTAGATGCGACAAACGGGGACAAAAAAGGTCCAGATCGCCATTGGGAGGTACTATAGCATAATGGTTAAGAGCACTGAGCTGTAAACCTGGAGAACAGGGTTTGAATCCCACAACCACCACTTGCATACTGTGTGACTGTGAGCAAGTCACTTAACTTCCCTGTGCTCCCAGGACACACCAAGGAAACGAGCCTTGGCTTAGTGTGTCTTTCCTGGACAAACATTGTGAAATAAAAAAAATTGTGAAAGCCCGTCCACTAGGTTTGGATCTATTGGCTCCCCTTCACACAAGTAATCCCTGCCTTCTGTGTGAAGGTGGTTTCTCATGGGTTGTGTAGAGCTGTGTGGGTCTGGGATATGAACATACGAAGAAGCCAACAGAAGAAGGCCATTTGGTATATCTAGTCTGCTCGTGTTGCAGGGTCCGCAGCTTGAGCTACTTTCCCTGCCCTCCCTCCCCACTCCTCCCATCCTCCCTACCCATGATCCTTACCTTCCCCCCATGCCTATCCCAGCCTCTCGTAAAGCTGCTCACTGTCTTCAGAGAGCCTGTCCAGGTGTTGCAGTAAGTAAGATTTGGGGTGTCGACCCCCGGGGAAGCAATAAAATCAACATAAACTACGGCCAATGCTGCACTTATAATATTAGTGGTGGGAGTGCCGTCACTAAATGGGTGTAATACCCCTGAACACTTGTGCCTGCTCAGTCTGGTTCCCTCTACACTTCCGTGTTCGGCCGAAAGTTTCGGCGCTTTGTTAAAATTAAACCCCTTTATGAAAAATAATGCCAGTTGCAGCCCTGGACTCCCACACCAGTATTGCAAGGTATGTGAAGACGGGAGGGGGATGCATCGCTATTTTGCAGGTCACCTTTAAAGAGCCTTACCAGCCTTATTTATCCCTTTCAAATACTTAACGGTTCCAATAGTGTCCCCTCTCTCTCCTGTCTTCCAGGGAGTACATGTTCAGTGCCCTCAACCTCTCCTCACATGCCTTACCCTGCTTGACCCTCTGTCATCTTTGTAGCCCTCCTCAGGACCTTCTTCAGCAGGTTAATGTCCTTTTTGAGGTGTGGGCACCAGTACTGAACTCCATACTCTAGATCTAGAGGCCTTACCAGGGACCTGTACAAGGGCAGTATAACCTCCTCTTTCCTACTACTGATCCCCCTAGATATGCATCCCAGCATCTTGTTTGCTTTTGCTGCGGCTTTCTTGCACTGTGTGGAGTGCTTCAGGTCACTAGTGATCATTACTCCTGGATCCTTCTCCTCCTCTGATGCAGATATTCGGACTCCACCCAGGTAGTATTCTGTCCTGGGATTCCTGGCTCCAATATGCATAACTTTGCATTTCTTGGCATTGAAGCCAAGCTGCCAGATCCTGGACCACCTCCCTAGCTTTTCCAGATCATCCTGTAGGTCCTGTATCCCTTCACCTGTGTCCACTCTCACGCAGAGCTTGGTGTCATCAACAAATAGGCACATTTTGCCTTTAATGCCATCCCCAGTGTCATTGATGAAGACACTGAACAACACCGGCCCCAACACCAAGCCCTGCGGGGCCCCACTGGTTACCTCTCTGGTGCCAGATGACTCTCCCCCTACAACCACCCTCTGGGTTCTGTCCCTCAGCCAGTTTTCCACCCATCTGGCCATCTTTTCCCCAACCTCGAGATCCACCAACTTCCTGATCAACCTTTTATGGGGCACAGAGTCGAAGGCCTTGCTGAAATCAAGATAGAGGATGTCTACCGCCTGGCACCTGTCTACTGTCTTAGTGACGCAGTCAAAGAAGTCAATCAGATTCATTTGACACGATCTCTCCCCCCCCCCAAAAAAAAAATGAACCCATGCTGCCTCACATCCTGGAGACCATGATCCTCCAGATATTAACATTCTAACATACTAGACGCCAGCAGAGTAGGCCTAGTGGTCTGTCAAGTCTGCTCGTGCTTCAGCACCCTGATTGGGTACTGTAGCCCTCTACCTGCTTCCTTCCACTGTTACTCCATCCCCCAGTCCTTCACCCCTTGCCTATACCTGTCCCACCCTCTCTTTAATCCCTCCACCGTAGTTGCCTGTACCAGCTCCCCAGGCAGCGCATTCCACGGCTCCACCACTCTCTCGGTGAAGTACCTTCTCCTCCTTTCCCCCCATAATCCTACCACCCTCAATCTTCCAGCTGTGTCCTCTGGTGATACCACCCTCCTTCAGTCGAAAGATCCTATCTCGGCTTACCTTATTTACTCCCCTGAGGTACTTGAAGACCTCAATCATGTCCCCCTGGTCCCTCCTCTCCTCCACCGAGAACAGGTTGAGCTCCCCTAGTCGTTCCTCATATGTCATATCCCCCAGGCCCTGGATCATTCTGGTTGGTCTCCTCTGAACCCTCTCCAGGAGTTGGATGTCCCTCCTCAGATGCGGCCTCCAGAACTGCACAAAGTACTCAAGATGTGGTCTAACCAGGTTGTTGTACAGTGGCAAAATCACCTCTCTGTTCCTTGAGGTAATCCCCTAGCGATGCATCCCAGCATCCTATTTGCCCTGACCGTAGCCCTCCTGCACTGCTCTGAATTATTCATGTTAACATCCACCAAGACCTCTTTCCCCTGCTGTGGCCTGCAACTCATTCCTCCCACCCCCCGGCATACCTCTCAACTGCTATGATTTTCACACTCAAATTTACCCTTGCTCCATATAGGTTTGCTGATGTTCCTCATAATGTTAGAGCTATTTCTGGACACACAAACTATTAAATCAGTGAACTAAATTGATAGAAACATTCCTTATCACTAACTATATGGGGCCCACTATTTGTAGACATAGTATTCTTTAAAATAAGAAAGTGCTACACATTCTGGCCCTTTGCGATGATGTTTGAAAGCCAGTACTGTGATTTTTAATGCTCGAGGTTGAGAGGTATGCCACCCGGGTGTACACATAGTTGGGTTTTCCCACCCTAGGTGTAGCACCTTGCACTTGGAGGAGTTAAATTTCAATTTCCAGGTGCAGGACCACCTATCCAGAGTATCCAGGTCCTCTTGCAGGGCCAATCTCCCCTCCTCCCCCCTCCACCACCGCCCCCAGCTTAGAGTCGTCCACAAAGAGACTCATTTCACACCTGATACCTTCCCAGATATCGGAGATGTAGGCGTTAAACAGGAGCAGCCCCAGGACTGATCCCTGTGGGACCCCAGTTATAACCTCCCTAGGAGACGAGACCGCCCCTCTGACCACTACCCACTGAGTGTGACCTGAAAGCCAATTTCCAATCCACCTAACTGTCAGTGGGCCTACCCCCACCCCAGTTTCTCCCTTAGGCCAATGTGACGGACCGAATCAAATGTCTTGCTGAAGTCCAGGAACAGTGCATCCACTGGTCTCCCCCTGTCGAGTGCTGATGCCACCAACCTTTTCTCTCGTATTGTCTCCATGAGCTTGCCCACAATGGAGATCAGACTGACTGGTCTGTAATTCCCTGGGTCATCCTTGGGACCATTTTTATTTTTTATTTAAACATTTAGTAACCAGGAAAGGCACGCTGAGTCGAGGCTCGATTCCAGGTGTGATCCGTGGGGAAGGAGCAATGGAAATACAGACAATAAATTCAGAGATTTAGTCAACAGAACAATAGCGGCTAATTACAATCAGTATATAATACAGCAGTGAGAGCAAAACATGAGGTGATGAATCTCTAGAGATGAACTATACAATAGTAAGTTCTGTACATAATGAATCTTTATTAAATGCCGGGGAGGAATTGTAGGAAGGTACAGTCAGTAGAAGTTGTGGGTTTAGCTCAGTTGTGGCAGCGACATAAAGGTGGAGGAAAGAGATGTAACTGTTGCTTGCAGCTAGAGTGAGAGGGTGAGTTTCTGATAGTAGGGGTAAGTTTGTTCCACAAGTAAGGAAGCTGGTAGGAGAAAGCAGCTTTGCCTGCTGCGGAAGAGGGTCAGGGCAGGGTGAAGGATCTCTTATTTCTGTGCCTGAGTTCATAGGGGATAGGGAATCTGAGGATAGACAGTCCTCAAGATAGGAAGGGAGCAAGTTAAACCAGTGCTTAGATATAAAGTTGAGGGTGTATATATAGCGCCTGTGAGATAAGGGGCTTAGTCCAAGGAGGGAGTAAAGATTGCAGTGGTGGGTGCGTAGGGGGAAGTTTGTAGTGAAGTGACAAAATGTGTTTAGAATGGTGTCCAGCCTGCCAAGGGTGGTTACAGGGGCAGAGCTGTAAACCACATCCACATAATCTAGTATGGGGAGGATAATTCTAGAGACAGTTTCATTTCTGGCAGGTAATGGGAGAGTGTCCTTGTTCCGATATAGCATGCTGAGTTTGGGGCGCAGCCTGGAGGTGATAGATTCAATGTGAGCTGAAAAAGACAGGTGGGGGTCCAGCCAAGCACCCAGGTACTTGTATCTGGTGACTTGGTCAAGTGGGAGCCATTGAGAGAGGTGACGGTGGGGGTGGGGGAGAGAAGTACAGTTGTTTTGTAGAGCCAAAACCACAGAAACAGTTTTGGTGGTGTTTAATTTCAGTTGATTTTGGCTGAACCAGCGCCGAATGTTGTTGAAGTTGCTTTGTAGGGTAGCTTGGACTTCAAGCAGGTTGGGACCGGATGTAAAGAGGATGGTGCCATCTGTATACAAGTGTATTGATGAACTGGTGCAGAAGGAGGGAAGGTCATTAATGAAGAGAGAGAGAGAAGAGGGTGGGACCGAGAACAGAGTCTTGAGGGACACCTGCCAGGATAGGGAGAGGGGAGGATGTGGTATTAGCTATTCTGACAGACTGAAATCTGGTGGATAGATAAGACTGAAACCACCTTACAGTGATGGGGGCAAGTCCTGCTGCCTCAAGCTTCTGCAAGAGAAGAGGGTGGGATACAGAGTCAAATGCCTTTGCTAAATCGACAAATACAGCTGCTGTGAGGAAGCCTTGGTCGGAGGCAGTTTGGATATGGTTGGTGATGCGCAGGAGGGAGGAAATTGTGGAATGGTGTTTCCTGAAGCCAGACTGGTGGGGTGAGAGGATGTTGTTTGTTGCAAGGTAGTTGGCTGGTCGGGTGTGGGCCAAGGATTCTTCTAGTTTGGCTAGGGCTGGGAGGAGCGAGATGGACCTGTAATTGCCTGGCAAGGAGGGGTCACCGCCTTTGTGAAGGGGAATTAGGCAGGCCAATTTCCAGGATTGTGGAACTGTTCCTGTGGAAAACGAGAGGTTAAGGAGATGCCTAGGGTGAATCCCATCCGGTCTGGTCTCTGCAGGGTTAAGCGAGTGTAGGGCTTTCCATACCTTGCATGCAGTAAGGGGGGTGAACTTGAAGTCTTTGCTAAGGGGAAGTGGGGTGGGACTGGGGAAGGAGGTGGGGGAGCCCAGTGATACGGCACAGGAAATGAAAAACTGGCACGGGTCAGGTCAGTTACTGGTTGGCTGTGAAGTTTGAAGGCGGGGGTGCAGGGCTGGGCTGGTGGATCAAGGAGTGTGTGCACAACTTTCCAGAATTGAGGGGGCTTAGCATGCGAGAGCTGCAACCTAAAGTAGTCTGCCTTTGCTTTTCTTATGGTCTTGGTGCAGGCATTACATAGGGTGTTAAAAGCTTGCCTTCTCTGAGGGTTGGGGTTGGATTTAAAGTACGAACAAGCCTTGTCTCTTTTCTTGCATTTGGCGAGGACGGGTGCGGTGATCCAGGGATGGTGTCGCTTCTTGACCCTGGACTTTTTCAGAGGGGCGTGGATGTCCCAGATGTTTGTAAAGGTGTGTAGGAATCTAGAGAGGGCCGTGTCAACACCAGGGGCTGAGTAGACAGGTTGCCAGTTGGCTTCGTATAGACTGGTAAGGAGGGTGTCGGTGTCCAACTTATTTAGAGAGCGAGTGTTGATGTACTTGGGGGCAGATTTGGGCAGTTGTGTTTTCCTGATGCAGTAACTAATTCAGTGGTCACTTAGTGTGTTAGAGAGGACACCGGAGGAGGTTATTCTGTGAGGGTGGGAGGTAAGGATCCAGTCTAATAAAGAATGGTTTGGGGAGTGGGGGTTGTAGCGGGCGGGTTCATTGATCAATTGGGTGAGATTAAGGCACTCAATTTTGGAAGTGTGAGCTTTTGGGGAGGGGGCTAGCCGGTCCAAGTTGAAATCGCCTACAAGGACCAGTTCCCCTCTGGATGCTAGGTTGGACAGGGTGGTAAGGGTGGTGGTGAGGGAGTCGTGGGATAGGCAGGGAGAGGCATAGAGCACACCTAGGAAGAGTGGGAGTGAGGCCGGAAGGGAGAGTTGAACCATAAGGACTTCAGGGGAACCAAGGCGAGCTTCTTTGTGAGTTACTGAGCTCACAAGCAGCTATTTTGTGCAGGTAGCTACACCACCAGCTCTTTTACCATGGTCCTGCCTGTGTAGAGTGTAGTTTGGGAGAGTGAGGAAGGAGTCAGGGGCTTTAGCAGAGAGCCAGGTTTCTGTTAGGCATAGTGTATCTGGAGCTTGCTCAGCTATCCAGCAGGTTGGTAGATCAGTCTTAGGCAGGAGACTTCTGATGTTATGGACTATTGATGGGCCTTTGTGTGAGCCGAGAGGAGTGGGTACAGCTATGGGGCCAGGGTTGCGTTCGACGTCCCCCGAGAGGAGGAGGAGGAGGAGGAGGAGGGTGAGGAGAAGGAATGAATAGGTTGCAGGGAGCCTATATCTCCGAGTGCAAAATGCCATGTTGGGAGGAGGTCTGGCGGCCTTCATTAGGGAAGTAAAGGTTAACATCTCTGATGGTAAGATGCTGGGAGAGATGTGGGGGGAGGGGGGACAGACTGGCAGATGATGCGGAGAGGGGGAGGAGGTAGCAAGTCTAGCAGGGGATGTGCAGGGGATTACAGGGTAGGCAGTTGTAGAGACAGTGGGGCTAGGGTGAGTGCAGGAAGGGAAGGAGAGAGTGCAGAGGAAAATGAGGAGAAGAGGGGAGAGGAGTATGGACATATGTAGTCAGGTCTGGGAAGTGAGATTGTGGGTTGGGAGAGCGGGGTTACTGGGGCTTTAGATCAGAGGTTTCAAGTTGGTTTGCAGAGAATTGGGATAGGGAGATCAAGATCACATTTTTAACTGCCTTTGCTATTTTTTTTTTTTTTTAAATGGGAACTCGGGGGAGGGGAAGAGAGAGCTGTGGACAGATCCTCAAGTTTAGGGGGTTGGGAGGCCAGCGTCAGTCTCCATGCTTCTGCCCTGCAACCAGGCAGTAGGTAAAATAGATGCAGAAGTAGAAGGATTTTGTGGAGGGGCACTACATGTGCTGTTCTCCAGTCCTGCAGTACCATGCCTGACTCTAGTGAACTATTAAATAGGTCTGCCAGTGGCCCTGCCAGCTCCTCAGCCAGTTCATTTGGATGTACTCTGTCCATGCCTGGTGATTTGTCACCTTCAATGCCAGCAGCCCCTCCCTTACTGTATCCTTCTCTATCACTACATCTGTGTTCCCCTCCCCCCCACTCATCTTTTCCCTCCTGAAGGCATTGGTCCGTCCTTCTCCCTGGTGAAGATGGAACAGAAGTATTCATTTAGTATCTCTGCTTTTCCCCCATTATCCTCCACTCACTCCTCCCCTTTCTTAAGCCTAACAATCCTTCCCTTCTTATCCTGTTTCTCATATAGCGAAAGAAAGTCTTCTCCCCCCCTTCTTAATTCCTTCAGCTATCTGCAGCTCCTTCTGTGCCTTTGCTCGCTGGACTTCCTTACTTGCCTCACTAGCCAACCTTAGGTAATTTTCCCTATCCACACTTCTGTTGGTCTTCCTGAATTTTCTGTAGGCCAACTTCTTTTCCCTTACTGCCTGGGCAACCCCAGACCTGAACCAGCTGAGCACTTTGACCCTTGTGTTCTTCCCCCTGAGCCTAACGCACTCATCTGTGGCAACCAGTATTCCTTCCTTAATGATGTCTTTGGTCCACCCCCCATATCTGCTGTGATGCCTGCCAGGTGGCTCTTTAGCACTTTGCCCATTTTCCTGAAGTCTGCCCTCCTGAAATCCAAAATTTTGGTCTTAGTCGGGATGCTTTCCCTGGCCATACCCAACTGGAACCACACTGTGCAATGGTCACTTCCACTTACTGGCTCCCTGACCATTCTTTTCCTGTCATTTGTGAGCACCAGACTCAACAAAGCCCTCTGAGCTGCCCCCGTTTCACTGTCCCCCCTCTCGCTCTCTGCGGTTGGTTTCAAACTCAGTCCCCCTTGTTTCACTGTCACCCAGCCTCTTGCCATCTGGGATAGCGTTAAACCCTATGCAGTTAGTCTGTCAATGGATTTGGAGGTTTCCAGGGGTGTGCTACCTAGGGCAACCGATTAGAAATAACTTACTATTCAATTACAACTGCTCAGTTTTTTTTCTCCTATTTCTCTAATTATCATGTAATCGCTCTTTAATGCCTAATGATCAGGCCTCTGTAACCACTGAATATGTGTATTGTCTTATTGTCTACCCTGACGTGGAACCTTTGTAAAAGAGCTCACACTTAAAGGTCTTTATGAAATACTAATTAAACAATTAAACCAGATCAATAATTGCCTCAGCTCTTGTTAGTTCTGTGATTCCCTGAGTCAGGAACCCACTCTGCAGTCCTTCCAAGATCACCGTGACCCGAGTCTTAGCACATGTTGTGGATGCTGTGCTCCAGTCCACTTTGGGCAGGTTGAAGTCCCCCACAATTACCGCCTCTCCTTTCCCCTGCAGCTTCCAGTATTTGTGAGCTAAGTTCCCTGTCCCCTCTCCTCATCCTGACTGGGTGATGTGTAAACCACCCTCAACCTGAACTTTCTCCCTCTGTTGGACCTTAATTGAACCCTTAATGCCTCTGCCTCCCCTTCCTCCAACTCCTCCCTCGTGCAAGTTATTCCCTTCCCTGATCTAAACTGCCACCCCTTCCCGGATATGGAAGTGATGATTATGGTAGCCAGTGGCTGGTTTAAAAAAATTACCAATTCTGTTTTTTGCTAGTTTTCAATTATTGGCCCTATGTGCTGTGATCAATGGAACTGGACATCCAGTCTGGCGCAAACCCTTTTGTGAATCGTATACAAGTGGGTGGGTCATACTTGAGAGGGGGCTGGTACAGCTGCAAATCATGCAAGACTTCTGACCACCCAGTGAGGCTACTGATCAGTGAGTAAAAACAGCTGTTTAATATATATGAGCATGACCACTCTTCTCAAAGTTTCCAAACTCCCCTCCCCCCCAACACGTGCTAACACTCTCAAATCCTAGTCGGAGTTCTTCTGATGAGCCTAATGCCATTCCTTTGGAATCTAGCAGCTTTACTCATAATGATAGTTTATGTGTGTTTAGGGCTTTGCCTTTGCTGAGTGGTTTCATTCATTCTTGATGCATTAGTCAATTACTATATTAGTCTGCCAGTCTTAGCCGCTCCCTAATATATTGGCACCTATCCCACTCAACTGGCCACGGGTGAGCCTGCCAGGTTGTTCCACCTCATCCCTCGCTGTGAGCCAGTCACATTGCGGCTGCCTCCACTCCCCTAGCAGTGGTCCTTCCCTGAGGCAGTTTTAAATTGATAAGATTCATTGCATCAGCTATACTGCACCTCGTGGAGCTGCTGACAGAGCTCAGCATGAACTGCCCTAGAGAATATGCTACCTTGTTGTTGGAATTATTCATTTAGGTTATTTATCTCGCAATCCGTGTTATAGTAAATTTAAGTAGAAGACTACGATGATGGGGACAGTCCAGCTTCCTTCTAGCAGCTTTGACAAGGAGAGAGAGAAGTTGATCTGCTTTACTTCTCCACTCAGTGATGGCACGTCAGAAGGTGGGTTCTCGGAATGGATAAGTACGATGCCGCTTAAGGGTGTTTGCTGCCTGTTGAGCATTGGTTCTGTGTGTGTGTGTGTCTGTCTGTGTATACATGTAAGGGGCAGTGTTCCAGTGATGTCACGAGGACCATAGTTAGCATATATAAGGTTGGGGACTTCTAACTAGCTCTCAACTAGTTCAGTTGTGTTCTGTTGTTTGGAGTACCTACAGTAGTTTTGGAAACTGGAACTTAACCCATTGTACAGTATTAGACAGGAGCATATTCTTATGTGGGACAGGAGTTCTTCGAGGTAAAATGAGAGATTTTCTTCCGAATGTAGGACAGTTGAGAGGGTGTGGTTGGCTTTAACAAGTCAGCTTGTAAGCTGGTAGTCAGTTTTGCCACTAACTTTTAAAATCTGATAGCCAAATCAGTATTTTAGCGGCTATTATTTTTAAGGGCTCAAAAATTACTCTGGGGACCAGTAGCCAGTTGGCCAGTAACTTTAAAAATCTGGTAGCCAAATCTAAGTTGTTTTTTTTTTAAGTGGCCATTGGCCACCTAGTCGCTCCCTTTTTGTACAATGTGAGACAGATGGGGTTCTGAGGGATAAAATGAGGGACATCCTTCCTCATGTGGACGGTTGGGAGATATGAATCCCCACTGTACAGGGTGGGTAAGCACCACCTCCATGTGGGACAGAAGGATTCTAAGGGGTAGTTTGAGGGACATCCCTCCTAATGTGGAACAGGTGAGATGTGTGGATCTCACTCTACAGTGTGGTGCAGCACCATCTCCATATGGGACAGAGGGGCTCTGAGAGGTAAAATGAAGAACATCCCTCCTAATGCAGGACAGTTCTGAGGTATGAATCCTTCTGCAGTGTGGAACAGCATCTTCTACATGTGGGAGAGAGGGATTCTGAGGGGTAAAATGAGGGACATCCCTCCTAATTCCTGGATGAATTCTATGTGATCAATTAATAAAACACTGAACTATGAGCTACCCACATTTGAATCCCAACCCCTACCTTCTGCTGACAGTGACCTTGAGCAAGTGAGTTAACCTTCCTGTGCTGTTAAGCTTGGTAAAGTCAGGACACCCCCGCTGAAAATGGGATGTTGCATCTCAGTTGTGCCTTCCTGGGTAAATAAACTGTAAAAAATAAACATACATACATACATAATGAAATGAAAGCTGGAGAAAGTCAGACAGAGAAGTTTTGGTTTTGTTAGCAACTTTTATCAAAAGAGTAGTCTTTGCCTCACAGGCACAGATAAAGTGCTAGGTGCTTGGAAGGGCTTCAAATAGAACACATGCTGGATTTTTTATTTTTTTTATTTTTATTATAATTAGGATTACAAGTACCTTTGAGCCAGGCTCTTTTACAAAAGTTCTGCGTCTGATTTGCTGTTTAACATATGGTAACATCCAGTGCACAAGACGCCTAGTTACAGAACTAAAATACATCAGTGATGTGGCTAAAACCCCACAGCATTTGACTAATTGTTGCCTGAACCCCTTAGCCAAATGTTAAAAAAAAAAAACATAATTGAATTTTGATCAGTAGCTTGTAGAACTGCAATAATTTGAATAATTTTTTTTTTTAATATCTAAATACAGTCATGCTTAGCAGTACGCTATTTGGCTAGGAACAGTTTAAACACTGAGTGCTGGACTGCTGTGTTGGCGATGCTGAAGTGCTTTCGTACTGGTTATGAATGGCACTGTGCCTCGTGTGTTAAAAGGGAAATCTCCATCACCCTCAGGCACTCATTGTCCCTCATGGAGAGTTTCCTGCCTCGCATCTTATACTGGCGATTCATGAAGTATCCCACACTAGGACGGTTGTCTCCCATTTTACTCTTTAGGAGGGTGCTTACCCACTTGCTGATATCTCTTTATATACATTTGTTGTGGTATTTTAATATGGTGTGGTGCATTTCATGTATTATCCGGGTTGTGGCTGCATCACGGAATCCTTGGCTATCTCCCTGGTCGGACCTGAAAGTAGGCAGTTAATTGTCTACTGCACCTACCCAGTAACCAAAAACTAGATTACAGTATTCAGTGTGAGACATACTCCTGAACTGTCCCATATTCGGGGGGACACCACTCATTTGTGAAGATTTGCCCTGCTCTGGCACCTGTAGGTAGTTCACGTCTCACTCTGGGACGATGTTTTCTGTGTTCCAGTCAAGTAGTAATCTGTTTACTACTTAAAAACGTTGCTAGATTCTTAAACGGTGCCATATACTAACTCCCAATTATCAGTGAACTTCCTCTTGTAATTATTTTCAATAGCAACATTCTACCTTCTGTGGCTGTACGAACCTCTTCTAATTTCCCTTTGAAATTCTTACCGATTTGTATAATCACAGCTTTACTATTTATCCGTCCATAGTCAAACAAAACACTTGTTTCATCTGCGGTTTAATTTTTGAGCTTCTACTGTATTAAAGTTTGTCCCCTGTAAAAGTGTAATTTGTATGTAATTATTATTGTTATACTGCCACGGTAGCGCCATTATAGTTAGGGTTGAGTGAGAGTTTGTGTTAACCCCCTAACTTTGCACCTTGATAGCGTTGGTGGCGTTCAGTGACATTGCTCCAAATTTGGCATACGTTGCCCAAGAGGCGAGGTCTCAGTATGAGGCAAGTTTCGTGACTGCAGCAGGTTGTGCATGAGATCTGCATTATGTCATTTTTTCAGGGGATGCCTCTCAGTTTACCCCTCAGAGCCCAGGTTTTGTCTGACATTGTACAGTGGAATTCATACCTCTTACCTGTCCCTCATTTTACGCCTTAGAAATCCGTCTGACCCACATGGAGAAGGTGCTGTCCCACACTGTATAGTGGAATACATACCTCTAACAGTCCGACGTACCTAACATGCAGAAGGGTGCCGCCCAACATAGTGCAATGTATTTATTTCGTTTTTGTTGACCAGGTAAGTGCACTAGACAAATTCTGCCTATTTTCAGGCAAAACTTGGAGGGGGGGGATACAGATGAATGCCAACTGACCTTGAACCAGATTAAGCTGTTGGTGGTATTTTTAGTGAATGGGGGAAATTTGGCCAGGACAACGGGGAAACTAACCCTACTCTTTTCAAGAAGTGCCATGGGATTTTTAACATCCACCTGAACTACCACCAGAACAGGTAGATGGGACCTCGGTTTAATGTCTCATCTGAAAGATGGCACCTCAGGAGTGCAGCACCCCCCTCATGCTGCACTACAGTGTCAGTATTGGGATTTAACGCAAGTGCCTGGTGCGGATGAAACTATAATGTAAAAATTCACATTAATCCATGGTAATACCAAATGTTAGGAACATCGAAGTCCCAGTTCTCAAGTGTTCTGAGTATTTGCCTCCATAATCCAGTGATGGAGCCCCACATTTTGAGGGACAAGTGATGAATGGCTCTGACTTTAGAAATGTTATTGAATAGCTGGCCTGCCGGTGCAGGAATAGCACTACTGCTCGCAATGTTGATGGCCCGGGTTTGGAAGTGAATCGGGGTGTTGGAGGCCTGCTTGGGGGTTAGGGGATTGACAGAGCTTGCCGCTTGCCTGGCCCCTGGCGGAAGCCAGGGAAAAAGCAGCACGGGCCAGAAAATTGGGAGGTGTGGCAGATGTCGACGTACATCGCGTGGGAGCACATGGTATGTGCCTAGATGTCCTTGCACATCACACCTCCCAGAAGAACCAGAACATGGAAGACGCTGGTGGCAGGATGCCGGCGGGTGCCCGCAGGTCCCGCATCCAACTAGCTGGGCTCACCAGCCCAAACTGGATCCAGCACTCTGTGGGACTGGGGACCCCCGCCAACCCTGCAGGGGGGGAAGGGACGGCAAGCCCTGGGGGAAGACAGCTGGCAGTAAGTCCCAGCAGAGGTTGGGTGACAGGGCTGGGGTGCCCACCTGAAGGAGGAGAAAAAAGACATGTTATTGCCTGCCAGCCCAGTGGTGTGGCAGGCTGAGGCATTGACTGCTTTGGCGCCCGCTGCACTGGCAACCTGGGCTCGGGAACAGACCTGGGTTGCTTGGGGGCCAGCTGGGGAGGGAGGGAGGCTTGAGCCATCTGTAGAGCTGCTTTCCTCCCTCGGGGAGAGGGGGAATGCCTGTCCCATGGCTTGACTGTCAACTAGACGAAACCCTGTGGCAGTACCACAGGACAGCAAGGGAGGGAAACCCTACACCTCGATGCAGGGAGCGTCTCTGCGGGGGCGCAGGACGCACATTGTGTCACTGCATGCACATGGGCCCCAAGGGAGAAAATGAAGGGAAGGCGCTTGGTTCATTGCGCAGTGATGGCCGCTGCCTCGCAGGCCTCCCACTGACTGGGCCCCTCTGGTCAGGTCCTGCGGCAAGACATCAGCAGAGAAGGTATGTTCCAGGAAAGTCGGTTGATGGGGCCTGTCGGGGTGACCAAGATGACAAACACATAAGTGGGGTTACAAAAAAGGAACGTTTTGTCTGGGTCTGACTTTCCCATTTGTAATCTCATCGGAGCATATATTACTTTGTCACTCTTCTCCCGCTTCCTTCTGCATTACTGTATAGTTAAAGTTGAGCAGCCAGGCTGGGATTTGCCTGTCGGAGCTACTAAAATGGCCTCTGTGTAGAACCCTGATGTCATGGACTGATTGATCTCTTAGGGTGTCCTAGGCTGACCGATGGTTTGATTGGGCTGCTGGGGTGTCCTAGGGAAAGCAGGGCTCTTGATAGAATTTTCATTCTGTTAGTCCTGCACTCCCTGAACAAAAAACTGAGAGTCTTGTATGAAGTGCTGAACCGCAGAAACAAACTATCGCAGTTTAGTAGTTTACTGCACTTGGGTGGAAAAAATGACTGTAAGTGCAGAAACTTACAGTAAGTGTAGGAAAGCATTTTTGTGAAATAGCATCCCTATGTGGGATGCATGTTTGGAAAGCCCCCTCATCCTTTACTGTTGACAGTATGTAAATGACACAGACATCCAAATCCCCAAAGTCCCCTAGACAGATGACTAGAATGGCTCGACTGAGTTGCTAGGGTCTCCCAGGGTGACTTTTTTTCCTATATAGCTTTTTACTGTCTGGCTCTGGGGCAGTCAAGCTGTGGTCCTTTTACAGAGGATCTCAATCCGCCCTGATCTCAGGGCTTCATTGAGCCTGCCCCGTTGCCCCATTTTCCGTTTTCTCAACCGGCCCCCCTTTTATCCCAGGACCGCAGAACACGGTCACACTTGCACCCTGTGGCTCTGGTGACAGCCCGTTCCTCCCACCCAGCCTAATGCCTGGCTCCCTTTACATCTTCGCTCTGCCACATAGCCTCCACCTGGTGGCAGCCAGGCATGGGAGAAGCCCATATCCTTCCTCGGGAGAGGAGACCTGCCTTGTAGCAGCTCAGTCCAGCTCCTCGCCCTCCCACTGCCGACCCCCGGCGACTCAGGCTTGTTCCAGAACTCTGGTCACCGGTGTAGGAAGAGGTAAGGCCTCCAGCACTTCAAACCCCTCCCCCCAACAGTCCTCCTCGAGACCCCTAATGCTCTGCATCTCGCTCCTGTCCCCCTAACTGCTCCCCCAGGCCTTAATGCATTTCCCTGGTTCACGTAGGCCCACCTCACCACGGTTCTACTGATCCCCCCCGTAGTAAAAGGGAGTGACACTATATGGATTAAGTAGTCTTCCTTACGGCACAGTTGAGTTGCTGACTTGCGTAGTTAGACCTACTTGTTAGCTAGCCTCCCTTCGTACTCTATTGTATTAGCTCGTTTCCTCATACATGTTTATCATTGATCAAGGTGTAACCTATTTTATGCTTCGTTGGTACTATCTGCTTTATATGTTTTCATCCTTTCCTCCCTACCCCAGGTCGCATCTGGAATCGAGCAGTACTCTGCTCAGTATGTTCTCCTGGTGAAACTCTTACATAAATAAATAAACCCTCCATGCCACTGGGCCGGCCTATCCCAGGGTGACTCTGATGGACTGACTAGGCAGGTGGGTTTTTCCCGTGATGATTTATATGGACCGTCAGGGCTAGGAGGTTTTCCCATGACGATTTATATAGACTGAGGAGTAGGAGGTGTTTTCATGACGATTTATATGGACTGACAGAGCTGGTAAGTTTGAACATGGTGACTTTAGTGGACTGATTTGGGTGAGTAATTTTTCCCTAAGGCTGATTTTGCTGACTGACTAAGCTGAACTTATTTGGCAGATAGGATGTCCCAGGGTAACTAACAGCCTGCCATTGCGGGATCTGCCTGTTGTCATGTTACTAGGATATCTCTTCAACTTCAGCCTTCTGTTCTGGAGGTTGCATCCCCTGTATTACTTGGGGATTGTTTGAAGTGAGAGTATGCAGATGTTTAGTGGACTTGGCAGTGGAAAGAAACATTTGGGAGTGGGTAACTTAAATTAGATGGTAGTAACCAATGGCATGGCGTCAAGAAAAGTTTATCCATTATCACTTTCAGGGATCCAGTTCCCGTCTCCGTGACCAAAACTGAGTGGTAAACTCTGTTGGTAAAAGGTCTTTTGATTGATGAGCACTAGTATAAAGTCTTCACGCTTGCTGAGAAAGTGAAAGGTGTTCTCTAAGCATGTTGGTTTGTCTCTGGGCTGTTGCAAAACAATCTTATTTAGACATTTATTTCTTCATTATCGGTCCTAATTCTTCTTTTGTTTTTCTCTCTCTTCTTCCCAACAGAAGCTCTTCACCGTCCCTATGGATGTGACACGGATCCCCAGGCTCTGAATGATGCCGTCCGGTGGAGCTCCAAAGAGAACCTTCTAGGAGCTGCAGAGAGTGACCCTAATGTTTTTGTTGCACTTTACGATTTTGTCGCAAGCGGGGACAACACACTAAGTATCACCAAAGGTAAGCACAGTCTTGAAATCCCCTTTTTTTTTTTTTTAGTTGTTTAACCAGGAGTAGCACACTAAGCTGAAAGCTTTTTTACAGGAGCGACCTGGGAGCACAGGGAAGTTAAGTGACTTGCTCAGAGTCGCACAGTATGCAAGTGGAAGCTGTGTGGTTCAAACCCAGGTCTGGTCTGCTGGATGTCACCAGATTTGCAGCTCAGAGCCTTAAACCACTGCGCTATACTGCCTCCCTTATCCGCCCCATCTGCTCATTTTCAGGCCTGGATGCAGAAAGTGATGCAAAGTCTGAGTTGTGACTCAGATGGCTTAAGTTTCACAAGTGACTTTTCTTTTTTATTTCCATATAGGTGTTTATTCTCTTTGGCAGGCCACAGCTGCCATCCGCCAACCTACTGGACCCGGGGGTCATTTGGGAGCTTATGACTGTCGGACCCGTCCGACCCCGGGCCGCCCAGAGGCATCATCCTGCCGCAGCCCCTGGCCTTTTTCCTGATTTTCTTTTTCCCCAGGGCCCCAGACAGAGGCACATGTGAGAGGAAGCCCGCTTGCACCCTCTTGCTCCAGTAATGGCCCCTTCCTCCCATCCCATTGGCCTAACGCCCCTGGCTCCCTCGGCTGCAGTGCCCCCTGACCTCCATCGCGAGGCAGCCAAGTGCTGAGGGAAGCTCAGGCCCCTTCCCCAGAGAGGAGATTTGCATGTCGGCAGTTTATCCTGCACTGCACCCCCCCCCATGCCAACCTCCAACAGCCCATCGTTGCTCGCGAACACGGGTTGCCAGCGTGGCAAGAGGTAAGGCGTCCAGCACCTCAGCCCTCTGCGTCACCGGGCCAGCAAAAGTGATTTTTTCTAGATAGATTTGAGATGGTTTGTAGTCTGTGGCAGCACTCTGGCAAGGATTCACTGGCAGAGTTGAAATCTTAATTAGCTAGAGTAACTGTGTTGGATGGAATGCAGCTCCTTGCATACCTTCTCAAGCACCGAGATGCAGGGTTCTGCAAACTTAAGTTTCATTCCTCTTGCTGTACCCGAGTTCCTTATGCAGACTTAAGTTTCATAATTCCTGCTGTACCCGAGTTCTACCCTGGAATCTTTCCTTCTGGTTCCCCTCTGATTGATGAGGTCATCGTCCTAGGTAGTGGTGCATAGATTCACTGCCATTTTGGCATCCTGTTCGCTAGAAAAGAACCTTCAAAAGATGATGTATGGTCCATCTTGTTTTTTTTTTTTAAATCCTATGTTTGTGCCACCCACCTGACCAGGCACCTTCCCTTTGTCAGTTGCCACGTTTGGCACCGCCTGTCTGCCACACAATGTCCCAGACCTTGCTTCACACAGTCCGTCCCACTTGTGTAACCCTTTGGGAAACTTGAATATAGTGGGGCCCTGGACAAGGCAGGTGGACCCTGGCGTTACATAAAATTCCTCTTGTTGGAGAATGCAGCTGGGGTTAGGAGGTCATGTCATGAGCTGGTCAGGGGGCATTTTTTACATTATGCAAATCCCATCCACTCCCCCTTGGTCGCTTACAGCTCGCTCCTCAGTAATAGGCTAGTGAGAGGGACAAGGTGACACATGGTCACCTGTGCTGGTGATGTCTCAACTCCCCGTAGGAGGGAGCCCCTGGTGCCTGGAGACTTGACCTCACTCCACACAGTCTGCCCCGCTCATACCACCCTATGAAAAACTTCACTGCAGGCCCTGGGGCAAGGTAGGGGATCCCTGGCTTACACAAAAGAGCTTGGGTTAGGAGAGCATGTCATGTGCCATTCAGGATGCAATTTTTGCCTTATACAAATCCCACCTGTCTCCTTTGGTGGCTAACAGTTTGCTCCATAGCAGTGGCCTAAGAAGATGAGGGGCAGAATGTCACGTGGGCACCCTTGCTGACAATACCCCAACTTGCCACAGAGGTTGCTACTACAGCAGGAGCCTACAAGCAGTTCTGCCTACAAGCAGAGGCAGTATAGCGCAGTGGTCTAAGGCTCTGAGCTGCAAATCTGGTGACATCCAGCAGACCAGACCTGGGTTTGAATCCCACAGCTTCCACTTGCATACTGTGTGACCCTGAGCAAGTCACTTAACCTCCTTGTGCTCCCAGGTCGCTCCTGTAAAAAAGCTTTCAGCTTAGTGTGCTATACCTGATTAAACAACTTTAACTAAACTAAACTAACTCTTCATCAGTCTGCTGGCCCAGCATGGTGGGACTCTGTGGTGCCACAAACCTGGGTCATCCACATTGGGCAGGTGTTACCCTCAGCCTGGGTCGTTGGGCATGGCTGGGAGTGTTTTTGTTTGTTTTTTCTGAAAGAATGTCATCTCTTTTGATTATCCCTGTCTCTGTGCTGCTGAGCGGTAAGCGGTTACCCAGCTAATGCTAGGAATGACCAATGGCCCCACCACCGGAAATTAGCAATTCCCAAATTAAGATTGTTCTCCTTTTCGTTTTGGCAATGTAACATGGCCCAGTTTGGATCTGTTTGAGGGTGGTTCATTTCAGCATTCCCTGAACATCCTCACAACACCCTACTAGTCAGAATGGAGGAACCTCCTTCCCCTCCCTTCCTTGCTGCCATCAGCACTGCATGTTTACACATGTTATCTCCTTGGAAATGATGATGCCATTGAAGGTACATGTAGCGGCTGAGTATAAAGGTAAATGGTTATTTTGTTGGCTTTGAGGATGATGCTTGTGATTGCATGTTTTGCCCTTCCCTAGGCAGAATTGTGCAGTAGTACCATTTCTTTTTCGTGCTCCCCTCAGGTGAGAAGCTGCGAGTGCTGGGTTATAACCAGAATGGCGAGTGGAGCGAGGTGCGCTCGAAGAATGGGCAGGGCTGGGTGCCCAGTAACTACATCACACCCGTTAACAGCCTGGAGAAGCACTCATGGTACCACGGGCCGGTGTCCCGTAGCGCCGCTGAATACCTCCTCAGTAGCCTCATCAACGGGAGCTTCCTGGTGCGGGAGAGTGAGAGTAGCCCCGGACAGCTCTCTATCTCGTTGAGGTACGAAGGCCGCGTTTACCACTACAGGATCAACAATGCGTCAGATGGCAAGGTGAGTAGCCAGAAACTTCAGTACATAGCTTGGCTTTTCTTTTGGCATCTTGTTTCATCTAGAACCCACCTAAAATATCCCTAAAATATTTTTCTGTTTCTTGAGTTGGCCCAATGGTGCGTAATGTCCAGAATGGGCATTACCTCTTTTAAATTGTTCCTTAAAGAAGTAGCAGATTACATGAAAATACTTTCTTCTTCCCTAATTTGTCCAGTTGTCAGGCTGTATCTAGTGACCCCTCAGCCCCGACCCAACTTCACGGTTCTCCCCAACCCCCCTCCTGTTCAGGTCCTCAGATTTGGTCACTTCCCTTCCCTTGCTAAGTACAGATAGTTGGGATGCAGTGAGTTGGGCACAGCCCGACAGTTCTAGGCTCTGTCATCATTCTGACATCCTGGAAAGGTACATCTCCCCTTCTGCTCGCATGGTGGGCACATTTTTGTGAATGCTGTGTCCTTTGACCCTCCTACCACCCTGATACCACACAGTGCCTCAGCTGGCCTCATGTGGGTTAGTAAATAAGCCTGGGGTATTGGAGGGGAGGGGACTCAGAGCCTCATGCCTTGTAGAGGATACTTACCTGTTACAGGGAGGGAGGACCACTGACTCCTCTGCGCTGTCGCCACCTGGGTGAGTACAGATGGTTTCACAAGCAGAGAGGCTGGGGGGGACTGGTTCCACATGTAGGTGGAACCCGTGCCCCTGACGTCTCACAGGAGAGAGACTGCACCGGACACAGGCTGTCACTGGATGACAGCAGCTCAGGTCCTGCCTCCAGGGGAAGAGACCGCACCAGACAGAGGCTGTCACTGGGCGACAGCAGCTCAGGCTTGGCTTCATTTACAATATTATTCTATTTTCTTTTTTTTTCTCAGTGATACCAGGACAGTTCAGTTCCTGTCAGCCTTCACCATGCATCTTCTGTTCTGGTCAGTGGAAGAACTCCTCAACAGTGTTGACTAACAGAGCGGGACTAGAAGGGAAGATATGCCTTTTTTGCAGATCATACTAAGATCTGCAGTAGGTTTGACACTCTGGTGTGGGGGGTATGTGGGATCTAAGGAAGCCTGAGGAATGGTCCAGAGTGTGTCAATTAAATTTCAGTGCAAAGAAAGTCAAAATCAAGCACTTGGGGCACAGAAGCACGGGGGAGAAGTATAAACTGGGGGAGTGGTACTGGTGACAACTAAACAGGAAAAAGACCGGGGGTAGTCATATCTGATGCCCTTAAAGTGGCCAAACAGTGTGACAAGGCAGTGGGGAGAGCCGGTTGGATGCTGGGGTGCATAGGGAGGATATCACCAGCAGAAAAAGGGAGGTGGTGATATTGCTGTATAAATCATTGGTAAGATCTCACTAGAGTACTGTGTCCAGTTCTGAAGACCACATCTCAGGAAGGACATAGAATGGAGGCTGTCCAGAGGAGAGCAACTAAAATGGTGCAGGGTCTGCATCAAAAGCCCTATAAAGAGAGATTGAATGACCTAAATATGTAGACCCTGGAGGAAAGGAGAGAGAGGGGGGATACGATAGAGACTTTCAAATACCTCATGGGTATAAATAAAGTTCAAGACGGAAGCCTTTTTCAGAGTAAAAGATGCTCAAGAACAAGGGGTCATGCTATTAAGCTGGAGGGGGGTAGATTCGGGAGATGTAAGGAAGTACTTCTTCAGTGAAAGGGTGGTGGATGCCTGTAACAGTCTCCCAGTGGAGGTGGTGCAGGCAGAAACTGTATTAGGATTCAAGAAGGCATGGGATAGGCAAAAGGGAACCTTAATAGCAGGGAAAGGGGGTTAATGCAGGAGATCAAGTAGGGTCTGCGGTGTTACAGTAGGTAGGGAAAAAGGGCCGACTAGGTGGGCCAAGCGGTCCTTATCTGCTGTGAAACTCCATGTTTCTATGTTAGGGAGCCCTCCCAGGTAGACCTACCCTACAGAGCCTGCCGATGTCAATCTTCTTATGACCAAGGCCCCTGGAATTCTGCGGTTCTGCGGTTGCGGAATTTGCCGCGGAATTTGCATCATGCCGCAGAATATATATATAGTGCCGCAGAATTCATTGTTTTTATGTGAATTTTCATATAAATACTGTTTTTCCATAGTGTCAGGCTTTCTTTCCCACCTCATTTATCCTGAAGCCCCTCCTTTATGCTCAGCATATGATGTCATAGATGACATCACATCATATTTAGCCAATGACAGGACTGCATTCTGCCAGAGAAATTAATAAATCATGCCCCAGAAATCAGAAAATGCTGCCGCAGAAGTCAAGGAGCCCTGCCTCAGAAATCAGATAATTCTGCCGCAGAACACCAGGGGCCCTACTTATGACCAGGGCCTAGACAGAACAGTGTATTGTCATGCACCCAGCTTAAAGTTAAAATGCCTAAAATATATGGATGGCAAGCAGTGTAAATTGCATATTAAGAATGCCATAATATTAATGGTGAAAACAGTTCTAAGCTTATTTAAACACAACCCCAGTATGTTAACTTGTAAGAACATTATTGGATAGTAGAACACTCAAAACTAGAGCTTGAAATCTGTAAGAAAGACAGATACAAGTGACACTTCATTTTACCCCAAAGTTCAAAGTCCAACACAGTTGATATCGGAGCCCGAAGCTCACATAATGTATATGAATCATCGCGTTGGCACAAAAAATATGAAATTAGATAAACTGACTTGTTGGAGCTCAGGTAAATCTCAGCTTGTTTATATGCCACACTGAAAAGTCGGACTTACACCAAAGTTCTGCACCTTAGGTCTTTCAGTGACTGTGCACAGGTCCCAACAGCAAAATATATTAGCCAGAAGAATTATTAAGATCAAGTCACCAACTCTGGTGTTCTCGTCCTTCTCATCTCTCCCAGTCTCCGTGTCTATCTGCCTGTGTTCTGTCTGCCCGTTTACTGACTTCATTGGGTTCAGTGAAGACCCAGACTTTTCCTTCACACACAGCATGATGTCAGACTAGGAAGCCACTGCATGGGCTGCATCCCTCAACACTGCACACACCGTCAGGTTACTCTCCCAATAAAGGTGTTTGTACCACCTGGTCACATGGGCCAGCCCTGTCCCCATTACCTGCAGTCGGCTTCCACCATCACTGGTTTCTGTTGATGGTGTCCTGTGGATCAGTCCCCCCAGCATATCTAGATGTCTGTGGTCCGTGGCATGGTGGAGCAAGCTGTGGGGGCTTAATTTAGCCTGTCGTCCCATTTTCATCCCTCCCTGACACTCAGGCACTCACATTGGAGCTTGCGTGTGGAGGCACGCCTGTTCTGCAGAATCCTGCAGCACCTGCCTAAACATGTCACTCTTGGCCATCCCACCTCCTGGTCTCCATGTGGTGGCAGTCACATGGAGTCAACAGCCACCTTTCCCTGGGAGAGGAGAGCAGTCCATCGGATGCTCAACCTCTCCTGCCCCGGCCAACCCCCAGCGACCCAAGTCTGTTCCTGAACCTGGGTTGTTGGCATGGGAAAAGGTAAGTATCTATAGTGCATGGTGCCTTAGCCCGCTTTGCTACCAGGCCAGCCTCAACCATCAAATGTCTTGCGCCTTTGCTGAGTTGAGTAGCTGATATCTGGAAAGAAGTGGACATTCAGGCCATCCTGGGTTAGAGCCCCTATTCTCCATTCCAATGTAAAGAGACAGTACCTTGTACCAATTCCAGCTGTGACTAAGAGCAAGGTACGGGGTTCGTTTGAGGCTCCGTTCTGCCACACGGGCGTGATCCTGTACAGTTTTTGAACACAAAGTCCCCCACCTCACCCTCAGATGCTGATTTTTCTGAACACCAGTCCTGAATAAATATGAGCGTGTGGTCCCCCTCAATTTCTGCGGGGAGACCAATTATTCTGATATTAGCAGACCTTGCCTGATTTTCAAGTGTCTCAAATCTTGCCGAAGATTCATTCTCTGTCTGACGACCATTGCTGTGGCCGTAGTGCTAGCTGAGGTTTCCGTCTGGACGTCCAACATGTCTGTCGTTATACAATCCTCTGTGGTTTCTATAACCAGGACCCTAGAGTTGAGTCCATCTTTAGCTGCAGTCTGCGATGGACACAGTTACTCGCTGCAGCATGTCTGAGGTGTGCCCGGCAGAATCGTCCGCCTCTGCCAACAACTTTGAGGACTGTCCTACTGCAGTGTTCTTGCCTCTCCCCGAGTCCAACGATGTCTGGTCTCTTCATGGACTTCCCCATATTGGTCTTCAGGAAGTATCAGCCCCTACCGATGACTTTGAGTACTGTCCCGCTGCAGCACTTTTGCCTGTCCCCAAGCCGAAAGACGTCTAATCTCTTTGTGGGTTTCCCTTATTGGTCTTCAACAAGTTAACTACCAAATGAGCTATTTTTAGTGTGTCAAGAAAAAAGAGTAAGAAAAAGGAAATTTATAGCTATTTTCCCCTCTCGAGAGCTGGGAGTTACTGAAATTAGCGCCACCTGGCTCAAGCTCAGGCTGCACTGCACCCCCCCTCCCATTGTGCAAGCTGTTTAATGGAAAACTCTACAACACCCCCAAAAAAAAAACAAGGCTACCCTATCAATTAGCTGGTTTAGGTAAAACAGAATGTTTTCACAGTCTGACTGCTCATGTGACTTACCTGAATGCTCTCTTACACCTGGGCGCAAAATGAATGGTATTCCACCCTATTTTGCATACCAGTTTTCCAGGTGGAACATCATTTTGGCAGCTGGTGTTCCGAGTGGAGTACCACTCCCCACCATACTGCCACTCTGCACTTTAATACACGGGACTCTGCTCTTGGATCGGCAGAATAGCACACTGGGGTGAAATACCAGATTTGGGGTTTTAGTATTCTGCTTTCCACACCATAATACATTTCTAGACGTTGCAGTGTCCCTGATGGACTTGTGTATTTTGGATGAGCTTGACCCAGAAACATACTTCTCAACCGCTTGCCCCACAAATCTGGGACAAGGCTGATAAAAAAATCAGGGACTCATCTTAAAAAATGGTAATATCAGCCCTGGAATCTGTTACAATATGTGGCTTAGTGATTCAAGTGTTTTATAGAGGAGAGCTAATCTGTAATACTAATGTTGACATTTTAATATTTGAACCTAACTGTTCTGTGACAAAAATACAAAATATAAGAAGAGCAAAGAAAATATTGGGGTCAGAATAAGGGACATTCCTGAAAATTGGGGACAGTTGAGAGGTATATACAGAAGTGTGTAATTCCTCTGCTTCCAAACCTCGCACGGAGTCTGTGACAGTAATCCGTTCTTTCTGAAAGCACTCAGCAGCACTGTATGTTAACCTGTCTCAGCTGGCTTTGGGGGCGGGTATTTGAAGTGTGTCATGGGATTTGAGAATGAGGTAATGTTTGATCTGATTTCCCAGTGCATTGTAACAAGCCTGATGGGTATAAGCAGCAGTGAGGAAATGGGACGTTTAACAATAAAAAAAGGAAAAACACCATTTTTTTTTATTTTTTTTAACACTAACCACAGGGCAGAAGTCCTCAACCTTCTATTCTTCAACAACACTGATCTACAGTGTGGAAGCGGTGTTTCAGCTGCAAGCTTGTAGCATTTCTGACTAAATGCTATCAAAATCTTTTAACTAAATGACAAACTTCTAAGCCAAATCATATAAGTAAACTGGACTTAACATAAAAAGCAAAGTCAGACTTCAGTTGTATTTCAGTTTGTCCGCACAGAAAGTGGCTGATGGGGCAGGGGGAAAAAAGTCAATTCAAATAAGAAGAAAAAGCCACAATATTTTTTTTAATCAACCCAATAAAATAGCAACACAGAAACACCCATAGAATCTGATGACAGAAAAGGACTGCAAGGCCTTCCTAGTCTGCATAGATAATTCTCCATTAAAAAAAATTTAGTTTTACACATACCCCTGTAATGTAGTATGTGATGGGTGAAACATTGACACACAGAATATGATGGCAGATGAGGACCGCTTGGCTCACCTAGTCTGCACATTTTTCCCTACCGACAGTGTCACCGCAGACCCTACCTGATCTCCGGCTGTTTTCTCCCCCTTCTACTAAGATTCCCTTATACCTACCCCAGCTGCACTGCATATCCCCGCGTTCTTGAGCGTCTTTTCTTCAAAATACTCCCCCACCCCGTACCTTATCTACTCCCATGAGGTATTTAAAGGTCTCTATCATATCCCCCTCCTCTCTTCCAGGGTGTGCATATTGAGGTCCCTTAGTTTCTCTTGGTAGGGCTTTCGATGTGGACCCTGCACCATTTTAGTTGTCCTCCTCTGGACAGTCTCCAGGCTGCGTCATGCCAGAGATGTGGTCTCCAGAATTGGACACAGTATTCTAGGTAGGGGTCTTACCAGAGCTCTGTATGCAGCAACACTACCTCCCTCTTTCTGCAGGTAATTACCCTCCCTGTGCACTCCAACATACCACTAGCCCTCCCAGCTGCCTTGTCGCACTGCCTGGCCACCTTTAGGTCATCAGATATGATTAACCCCCCCCCCCCCGGTTTCTTTCCTGTTTGGTGTTCGTCACTACCTCTTCATCCATCCTGTACTCCATTTCTTGGTTTCTGTGCCCTAAGTGCGTGATTTTGCACTTTTTCAAAATGAAACCTAGCTGTCACCCTTGACCACTGCTCAAGATTTCTCAGTTCTCTGTCATCCTTTCTAACCCCGTGTCCACTGTATTGAAGATTTTGGTGTCATCCATAAAGAGGCAGACCTTCCTTCCAGCCCTTCTACAATGTCACTTACAAAAACATTAAAGAGGACTGGTCCCAGTACTGATCCCTGAGGCACCCCCTTCCTTCTCCAGAGTGAACTCCATTTACCACCACCCTCTCCCACCTATCCTCAAACCAGTTTCTTACCCACATACAAAACATGGAGCACTCACCGCCTCCATATTCTGTAATGAAGATGCCACTCTTAGTTTTCAGTTGAAGTGCAAATGTACCCTTTTTTATTCCAAAGTGCAAGGATGGATAGAATAGAAAATGGAGCATTTGCACTTTAACTGAAAACTAAGACAATGGACAGCAACAAAAATGGAAAGGGACCTGGGGGTAGTCATATTAGACGACCTAAAGGTGGGCCAGCAATGTGAGAAGGCAATAAGGAGGGCTGGGGGGATACTGGGATGCATAGGGAGAGGCATCACCAGTAGAAAACAGGAAGTTGTTGGCTCTCTGTACAGACAGTTGGTAAGACCACATCTGGAGTACTGTGCACAGTTCTGGAGACCCCATCTCCGCACAGACATAGACAGGGTGGAGGCTGTCCAGAGGAGGTATCCAAAATGGTGCAGGGTCTGCACCAGAAGACATATAAAGAAAGACTAAAGGAGCTTAAGATGTATAGCCTCGAGGAAAGGAGGAAGAGGGGGGACATGATAGAAACTTTCACATACCTCAAGGAAAGCAACAAAGTCCAAGAGGGTAGCGTCTTTCAGAAAGAGATGTGCAAGAACAAGGGGGCACAATTTGAAGATAGAGGGGGGATGGCTTAGAGGTAATGTGAGGAAGTATTTCTTCACAGAGATGGTTGTAGATGCATGGAACAGCATTCCTGAGGAGATCGTAGAGTCAAAAACAGTGGGGGAATTCAAGAATGCATGGGACAGACATAAGGCAATTCTAGTGGGGGGGGTAGGAGGAAGTAGGCTGTTGGTTAACTAGGATCTGCAGCTTATCCATTAGGTAGGGAAATGGGCAGGCTAGGTGGGCCAAGCGGTCCTTATCTGCCATCAAATTCTATGTTTCTATGTTAAGAGGGGCGTGTTCATTACAAAATGCGGAGGTGTTGAACGCCCAGTTCTGTATGCTAAGTTTTTATGGCGAGCACCACATCCCCAGTGCATACTTTTGTTAGCCTGAAGTTTCTTACCCGGTTTATTGCCTTTGGACCCACATCTACGCTGCCTAACTAGCAGTTGGCTGAATTCTAGGTAGGCCGCATCTAGCACTCCACCCTGATCTAATTCTGTGGTCATCCAGTCATAGAAATCATATCAGATTCATTTGACAAGACCCCCCCCCCCCGCAATCCTTTCCTTCAGCGGTGATTCCATTAACTTTCCTACCACTGATGTCAGGCTGACTGGCCTATAATTGCCAGCCCCTCCCTGCTGCTGCTTTTGTGAAGTGGGACTACATCTGCCCGCCTCCAGTCCTCCAGAACCACTCCTGTTTCCAGTGAACTGTTAGATGACTGTCAGTGATGCAGCCAGTACCTCCCTGAGCTCCCTCAGTACCTCTGGGTGCATCCCATCTGGCTCCAACACTTTGTCCACTTTCAGATTTGCAAGTCCCTTCAGGACTCTCTCCTCTGAAAAAGGATTAGTGTCCACCTCCCTCTTTAGCTCCTGTTACTTTTCTGTGGCTCTTCCCCTTCTTCCATGCACACTGAACAAAAGTATTTGTTCGGGATGTCTACCTTTTCCTGGTCCCCATCTGCACAGTCCCCCCACTTCCCTTCTCAACCTTACCAATCCCTTTATTGATGTTGCCCTTGTCACTTAAATACCTAAAAATGTGTTGCCCTCTCGTTACCCCTGAGCTGTGTTCTCCTCATTTTGTGCTTTCTTTCTCCATACTGCTTCCCTCTGTTTCCCCAGATAAACTTCCTTAACCTACTCCCTCTGTGCCTCCTTATACTTTTGAATGCTGCCCTTTTAGCCTTTACTTTTTTAGCCACTTCTTTTGAAGACCATTGCGATCTATTTTTCCTCTTGATTTTGCTCACTTGCTTAACGCAGAGGTTCGCTGCCTTCACTGTGCACCCTTTTAGCCTCTCATGCCTGAGGCATTCAGCCATCTTTTCGAAATCAGTTGTCATGAAATCCAGGTCCCTCACCTCGTGTGGTTCAGTTCCTCAGCCATCCTTATGTTGAACCACACTGTATGGTGATCACTAGTCCCTAGGTGGCTCCCACCTTAATTTCTGCAACACTGTCCCTGTTAGTAAGTACCAAGTCCAGTACTGCCCCATCATAAACTGGCTTCCTGGCTAGTTGACTGAGGAACAGCCCTATCAGGGGTCGATATTGGTACTGGACCACTAGCCAAATGTAGGTAGATTTTGTATCAGGCTAGTACAAAAAGTAGCCCTGCATGCACATACTGGAGAAGATATTTAAGAATGTACACCGGCAGGGCCAGTTGAAAAGTCTGTGGGACTAGTAAATTTTCCCAGTCACTAGCCCTTCTGGCTAGTGACTGCAAAACTTAATTTTGACCCCTGCCTCTTGCAGGGAGTTGAGGATGTCCTTGCTTCTGATTGAAGCTACAGCTAGGAGGCTCCAGTCTACGCCTGAAGGATTGAAATCCTCTACCAGCAGCCCCTCTCCCTTTCCTGCCATCTTGCCAGTGGGTTACACCAGTACTTTATCTAAATTCTCCCCCTGTGCTGCAGTGCGAGTAGTGGGCTCTGTTCCCTGTCTCCAGGATGGCCCACAGTACGTCTGCTCCTCCCATATTCCCTCCATCTCTGTCGCTTTTGTGTCTTCCCTCACGTAATGCACCATACCCCATCCTTTTCTTCCCATCCTGTCCTTCCAGAACAGAGCATGGTCTGGTATGGCCATGTCCCAGTCATGGTTTTCAGCGCATCATGAGTTGGTAATGGCCACAGTATCCAGGTTATCCTCTTGTCACGATGGCCTCTAGGTCTGGAATTTTATTTCCTAGATTTTTAGCATTCATACTTACGGCCTTCCAGATCTTGTTGCAGTCTGTTTGCCAACTCCAATTTTTACTCCCCAACCCCACCCATAATGCTCTCGTTGCCATGTCCTTTCATTTCTGCCACCTTGCTGCTTTTATTAACACCGTTCGTCTCCCCTCGGGTCCTCCCTACTTTCTACTTCAGTCTTTTTGGGGGAGGGCAGTTTATGCCTCCCTGAATCCTTCAAAGGGTGATAACATGCAACTCTTTGAGGTTCTTGTTTTTGAAATCACGTTCATGCTTTAGCCTCACCATGACCCCCCCCCAGAATGTTCACTTCGGTCTGCCTGGCCTCTTGTCCGGAGTTGTCAGCCATATCACAGATGTGTCCAGACATGGATGAAATCTGCCTGATTGCTCTTTTCACCTTGTAAATTGTGACTCAGGGTTTTGGTCAAGTTACAGACTGACTTTAAATATAGCCAGCCTTAATTCTTTCATTGTAGTTTGCATATATTACCCATGATGCTTTGCATTGGGGTTATACATGTAAAAGTGATGACATACACAAAAATGAAGGTGCTGAAAAAACAGCTTCCACTGGTCTGCGGTTCTTTTTCTTGATAGGAGGAGAATAAGAACTGGAGTGGTGGGGACCTCACCCATGTATATAGGCGATGTTGTGCACCAACAACATGAATAAGCATATTATTGTTGGTAGCTTCATCTTGCAAAAGCTTCCTATCAGGTCCTGACACCAATCATATACAGTCCTATATATTATGGCTTTATGGAGATACCCTCAAAGAAGATTGAGAAATTAGGATAAAAAGTCACAGGAACCTTGTTGAATCTGTGGTGTGGTGTTCCACTGGGTGTGAACGATCAGTAGACACAACACTGTGTTGCCTTAATGTTGGCGCCCTCTATGCAGGCATTGCTTTGTCAGTGTTGTACCACGTCTGACAAGACCCAGCCAAACTTAGGGTAATGCCAGCACTTTGTCACTTGATTTCTCTCAAACCCCAAGGAGTACCACACCACAGATTCACCAAGGTTCCTGGGACTTTTGACCTGAATTTTTCATTTCCCTACTTCCTGTGCTATGCCTCAATCCCAGAACCCACATTAATCACATGCCCTCTTACAGCGTTTTTAGAAGTCCAAACAATCCATTGTTTAACCTTGATACAGAATGGCCATCTCAGAGGGATTCTTTTTTTTTCCCCCAGTTTATTTCCTTATTTCAACAAAAAAAAAAAGATGCACAACAGCTGACACCTTTGCAAAGGTGCAGAACAGTCAGGCAGAGCGCTGGACCTGTAACTTGCTTCAGAGCAGCAGACCCATCAGGCACAGTGCCAGAGCTGCAGCTTGCTGAGCAGGGCCCTATGGGCCTTCAGTGCAGCAGCAGCAGACCTGTTGGGCTTGGGTCAGACCTGTAGCCTGCTTGTCCCAGGCCCTGCGGGCCCTACCAGAAGGAGCCGACTCTGAGAAGGTGCAGGACCCATGGTTTGCATTGCATTGGGCCCAGCAGTCCCTACACAAAGCAGAAGACCCATAGGGGATGGCACCAGCTCTGTAGCATGCCTCCCTCAGGGCCCAAAGCAGAATGACTTATCAGGCAAGCCTGAAAGTTACCACATGGGTAGTTGCGTTGGGGGGGTGGGTAAGTAGGGTATCGCCACAATTATAGCATAAAATGTTAATATGTTTAATGCATGGGGGGGAGACAGTGTAATATATATGACAGAAAGTGTTATCACTGAGGGCAAGCTGTATGTTGTTCATTATAGCTTCCCCTCAGTGACCTCTCTTTCTGTCTTAAGATTCCTTGAAAGTGGCTGCTGTCTTGATTCAATTTATGGATGATTTAGTTACTTATAGGTTAAGACTCCTTACATCTACAGGTAGGCCAGATATGTCATTTGGAAGATGGGCTTTCATAGTTTTAGTGACCCCTCCCATGTTTAGTAGAGAAACACATAGACAGCTAAGAGGAGTCACGTCCAGATCCACTTTCATAACCGAACAGCAGGACACACAAAGCAGAGCTCAAAATGGACACCAGAACTGAAAAAGGAGCCCAGTCTTGGTTTTAGCATTATAAAACATATTTATTATAATATTACGAGAAGTAGCAACCACCACGGACCTCCAAAGTTTCATGCAACCTCAGTGCACTTTTAAAAGGCTTAAGAAAGTGCTCTGAAGCTGTGCGAAACATTGGTAGTTTTGATAATTGTTCAAAAAAAATCTGGTCTCCTTTTTAAGTCCCAGTGTCCGTTTTGAGCCCTGCTTTGTCTGCTCTGCAGTGTTTACACCCCCATTAATTTTGACTCTCACGTTCCTGACTTGGAATCAAAAAAATCTGTGGACTCTAGTTCTTTATATTAAAATGTAAATGGGTTCACTGATCCTTCCTTTTCTTTAGTTGATTTGTATACTTCTGGAGATATTTAAAGATTTGTATCATTCCTTCCATTGCTGGCATCCTACATTATTAATGCTTATTCAGAATTCAAGAAACCATATAAAGCAAACCTAGTGATGTCAGGCTCTACTCCCACCACAGGTGCTGGCTCATTGGGTTACACTGAGCAAGTCACATGCTTCTCTGTTCATCTTTCCCTCCCAGCCGTAAAACAGGATAGACGTAAGACTACTGGAATTGAGATTTTGTTCTCAGGTTTGCTATCCTATGCAAATCTATTACTTAAAGCAGCAGCATTTGTTAATTGCCATGTAGTTTTTGGGGGCAGTAACATTTTTCTGGCAAAAACATAAATATACCCATTTTTCTTTTCATTCCTGAACTAAGAAGCAGGATTTTGAATTTTTTCTTTTCTTTCTTCATTTAAGTTTTTATCCCTGCATGTGGCAGGACAGGGTAGGCTCCCATCTGTGCTCTCCCACCAACCCGCACTGCCCTGCGCCACCCCAGGACTTACCTCGAGGACTGGATTACCCCATGGATCCCTCAGTTGCCAAATCACACAAATCCAGCTTTCTTGTCCCCTGGGTCCTGGTGATGCGGCAGGTGGGGAATCAGCAGGCAGGCGTCATACACGTCTGTTCTGCCACCATCTCTTCCGTTTTTGGTCCCTTTCCCCATGGTGAGGTGTGCTCATCAACGAGCATACTGCGGGGTCCTGCAGCACCTCCCTGTCTTCTGCTGTTCCCAACCCACACTGGCCCCGGGCCTCCAGCTGGTGGCAGTCATTCGGTGGAGCACACAGGCCCCCCCCCCCCCAGTGAGGAGAGCAGTCCATTGGATGCTCAGTACTCTTCCCCCCTGGCCATCCCAAGGCAACCTGCGCTCAAAGCGCCACTGGGCTGGCAGGGTTTTTGAATTTTTCAAACATTCCCACCTTGAAAAAAATTAAATATCTTGGTACAGTGCTCTGGTGTTTACCATTGGGAACATGTGGAAGTGCAATACTAATCTATCCACGGTAAGAATCTAGTATGTATATTCAATTATTGTAGTATAAAAATTATGGTTTATAAAAAAAAAAAAAAAGGGGGGGAGAAAAGCTACCTTTATCTATACCATAAAAGAAAGATAGAGATGTACATAATATATAAAATATATTCGGTAAATACAAAGATTGACATTGGTAGTTTTGGTAATTGTTCAAACCTGGAGACCTGGGTTTGAATCCCACATCCCCCACTTACATACTGTGTGACCCTGAGCAAGTCACTTAACTTCCTTGTGCTCCCAGGTCGCACCTGGAAACAAGCTTCAGCTTAATGTCTCTCTCCTGGTTGAAAAAATAAAAAAACATGCAACCTTTGCATGAGATTTTTTTTATAAATTGCAAGTTTTGTTGATTCTTAAACATTGGGCTGAATAGTCCTCGCCCTCCTTCAAGGAGTGGATTTCTCAGATCAGACAAAATTTAACACTGATTTGTTTAATTTGGTATTTTCACGATAAGCTTTCCCTTTTTCTGAAATATTGGGAAAAGTTACTGGACTTAATGCTTTAAGATGAAATTTAAAGTATTGGTATATTCTTTGATCTCCTACCCTATAAAACTCTCTTCTTGAATGTCAGTCTTTGCATTTACAGTATATTTTATATATTATGTACATCTATATCTTTCTTTTATTATATACAAAAAGGTAGCTTTTCTCTTTTTTATAAACCATAATTTGTATTCTACAAGATGCTTTATTTATTTATATATATATATATATATTTTTTTTAATTTGTTATGGTCTCTTGCTATACTGCTCCTCGAGGTTGGGAGGGATGGGGAGGTTCATTAATGTGTTTATAAGGGTAGTTTTTAGGATATTGAGGTGTACATCTTTCATCTTTGTAACTGGTCATGTGATATTATTTTTGTAATTGTTATTGTGTTCTGTTTGCTTGTTGTGTCATTATTGGAAAATTTTAATAAAGAAAAAAATTGCAAGTTTTGGTCGTCTTTACTGACTTGTGTAATTACAAAATGAGCTGTAAAAACTATATTAAAATGATCTGAGAATATTAAAATTATACTGAAGAGGCCGGCACGGTGGTGCTGAGGGTAGAGGCGCTGGACACCACACCTCGCGCCACGCCGGTGACCCTGGTTTGGGAATGGACTCTGGTTGCTGGGGGTTGGCTCGGGAGGAAGAGGATCGAGCGTCCGGAGGATGGCTGTCTTCTCCCGGGGTGGGTAGCGGGGTATGCATCGCTCGCTAGTGGCCCCCGATGGAGATTCTGTGGGTTGGAGTGGTGGCAGACGTCAGCACGTCATGGTGTGCAGACGTCATTGCACGTCCGTGCTCCAAGGTAATCACTAAGAAGGAAAAACTCTGCTCCCTGGATAGGAGACTGCACTTCCAGTGCCCCACCACAACACACCCAGTGCCAGGCTTCCCACTCTGGCTCGCCCGATCCCCCAGCCTGCCTGGTTCTGACGCTGGGGAAGTCCGCTGGACCAGGTATGTAGGGGAATGTCTGTCCCTGATTTCCCAGTGTGCGGGCTTCAGGCGGGTGGTATGCAGAGGCGGCGAGAGAGGATGCCCGAGAGAGTTCCGGGGCCAGCGGAGATGAACAGAATTAAAAAAAAAAAAAAAAAAAAAGTATACTGAGGATGACTCCAAACATGTCAGACACACATTTTTGTTAACAAAAAGATGATGAAATGTTTTACTACCTAACAAATACTGCAACTATAAAAACTAATATTGCCAGATTTGGGTGGTGGATATTTTACCAGGATAACCGGTGAATCATGAAACATGACATTGATGACTCCCGCAGTGTGCCTTTGACATGACCTTTTCTGTGTTGGCGTGTTTGTTGCAGGTCTACGTCACAGCGGAGAGCCGGTTTAGCACACTGGCGGAGCTTGTCCACCATCACTCCACCGTAGCAGATGGCCTGGTCACCACACTACATTACCCGGCCCCCAAGTGCAATAAACCTACCGTCTATGGTGTTTCTCCCATCCATGACAAGTGGGAAATGGAGAGGACGGACATCACAATGAAACATAAGCTGGGTGGTGGACAGTATGGAGAAGTCTATGTGGGAGTCTGGAAGAAGTACAACCTCACCGTGGCTGTCAAAACACTAAAGGTAAGTCATAGCAGGCCTAAAAAGTGTCCCTTCCCCAAAACAAAAACAACAACAAAAGTAAATTACAGCAGACCTGAAAAAGTTAATCCTCCAATGTCACTGGCAAAACACGAATGGTAACTTGTAGCAGACCTAAAAAAAGTAAATCCTCACCTCCACAGACAAAACACTAAAGCTGAGTCACACCAGGCCTGAAGAAGTACAACCTCACCGTCTGTCAGAATATTAACGATATGTTTTACCAGGTCTAAAACTATGACCCGCACCTCCAAATTACTGTTAAGTAGTTTTCCTTCAGCAGCCCTTTCTTGTGCTCCCATAATGCACTGTAGACTCGTGTGTAAAGATGGCAGACCCTCCCACTCCTGTAATGCATTAATAGATCAGGCACTGCTGCTGTGGAGTACTGCATAGCAGGATGCTGTCACAGGGATGTCTGTTCTTGGCTCTAGCAAATGCACGCCTTGCAGTAGCTGCACATATGCTGAGAATCATTCAGGGCAGCCAGATCAACGCTAGTTACGCAGCAGAGAAATTTATTCACTTCTCTTTGTCACAGATGCAGGGTCCTCCATGGTGGCCACACTGGTACATTTTGTTTTTGTTTGTTTTGTTTGAAAGGCAGACCGAGCAGAATCTTGTTTCCAGGTGAGTCCTGGGAGCACAGGGTTAAGTGACTTGCTCAGGGTCACACAGTTTGCAAATGGAGGTTGTGGGAATCAAAATCGTGCACTCAGGGCACAGAAACCCAGAGGTGGATTATAGTATGGGAGAAAAGGTATTGACGGTTACCAGACAAGAAAGGGACCTGGAAGTGATTGTGTCTGCTGGAAGTGATCATATCTAATGATCTTAAGGTAGCAAGGCAGTGTGACAAGGAAGTGGGTATGGCCGTTGGGGTGTATAGGAAGGGGTATCGCCAGCAGGAGAAAAGTGGTGTTGCCACTGTATATGTCGCTGGTGAGACTCCATCTGGAGTACTGGGTCCAGTTCTGGAGATCACATCTCAGGAAAGATGTAGAGTGGAGGCAGTCCAGAGGAGGGTAGCTAAAATGGTGCAGGGTCTGCATCAGAAGCCGAATGAGGACAGACTAAAGGACCTCAATATGTACACCGTGGATGCGAGAGGAGGGATATGATAAAGATGTATAAATACCTCACGAGGGTCGGTAAGGTACGGGAGAGGAGTATTTTTCAGAGGAAAAGATGCATGGGAACACGGGAACATGCAGTGAAGCTGAAAGGGGGGATTCAAGAGAGATGTGAGGAAGTGTTTCACTGAAAGAGTAGTAGATGCTTGGAACAGTCTTCCAGCAGAGGTGGTGGGGATGACAGCATTATTGGGCTTCAATCAAGCATGGGATAGGCACAAGGAAATTTGGGGGGGGGGGGGAGATCAGATAGTGCCTGAGGTGACAGTACAGGCAGGGTGAAAAATAGGCAGAGTGAGTGAGCCAAGCGGCCTTTATCTGCTGGCAAATTCTATGCATCTGTGTTAACCACGGTCTGCTGGATGTACCAAGCTCATTCACAGCTCGTTGCTCTGACTTCTAGGTATACTGCCAACCCTTACACTGACTTTTCTGGGAATATGAATGCAGTAACCTCCCCCAAGGTATGACTTGGAACAGAAATCCTTTCAGAAAAGGAGCGGATAAATCATGTTGCATTATAAAACGGTTTATGTAGGCGGCACACATTTTATAAATAAAAGCTGGTAATACAGCATTTAAAAAGGCTTTAGGTTCAAAATGTCAAGTTGGTCAGGGTTTTTTTTTCGTCTCGCACAGGTAGCAGACGATAGATCAGGAAATAAATGCACTGTAGTCCCCTCAAAGGAAAGTCCATCTGCCAGTCTTGCCGCCTGTAGAATCATATCCCGGATCGTTGAACTGGCTGTAATCAGAAGGATCACTCGTGGCGAATCTCCACCTGGCCCAGCTGCTCGTGGTGTAATCCGAAAGGCCTTCCAAAGATAGTCCACCAACATGTCTGAAGGTAGTTTTTGCTCCTCCGGGAGCCAAGATTTAAGGAAACTGATGAGTTCTGCCCCTTCAGTCCCCCCAGGCAGTCCCGCGATGCGAATATGGGAGGCCCTGTTGGAATTTTCCAGTGCTTCAAGCCTGTAGCGCAGCTGGGAGTTCTTCTGAACCAGTAAGAAGTTGTAGTTAGAGCCTGTGATGCCGCTTTATCTGCTGATGTGACGATTCGATTTTGGCATCCTGTTCGACAAATCTCCGGAGTTATCGACTCTACTTTAGTATCAGTGGCTTGCATGACTAGTTGGAGCGCTTTCCATGGGGGTTCTGGTCCCGCAGACGTTGAGGCGGTTGCGACCTGTTCTGGTACAGTTTTTGCTCCGCTTCCAGATTATCGTTTGGTTTCTCCCCATAGTTTGTTTGGTGTCATTAGATTCAGTATAGTTTCGTCTGTCCAAATCTTTAGCTTGTTAGTAAGTTTTTTTAGGCTTTATTTCTTCAGATGTGACGAGCTGTTCGCAGGCACGTCTTGCCGGAAAGCTGCTCAACAGCGCCCCCACATTTGTAATTTTTTGACCAAGAAAGGCACACTAAGCTGTGACAGCTCGTTACCAGGTGTGTCACTGTGAGGTGGGTTGCAGGAACCTGTTTTACTGACGGGAATGTTGGGCAGGCCTTGAGGGAACTCTCCCTACTCATGATAACTGCCATGGGATCTTTAACTTCCATATATACAGCCACCAGAGATGGGCAGAAATTACCTAGGTTTAATGTCTTATCTGAAAGATGGCACCTCAACAATGCAGCGCCCCCTAGTGCTGTGCTGCGGTATCACACTTATTAGCACAAGTTCCTGGTGTGGGACAGAGTTCATGACCTTATGATCTTCCAGTAACATGATATTGGGGTGATGGGCAGCACTTCGGGTCCACGTTGTCTCCCTGTGCTGCACTACCGTGACTATACCAAATTTGAGTATGAACAAACATCCAGGCGTATTAGCTGAAATGATACCCCATTCACACTTTGTAATCCTCAATTGCATTCTCCCACCAGAATCCATGTCATTCTGCTTTTTTCCCCCTTAATATTTTTCCTCCCTTACTTGTCCTGAGTAGGAACCTTATTCTGTCCAATCCACATGCCTCTTGATTGACCTTGGGGCTTCGTCTTAGTGCTTCCTTAGGGCATGCCTCCACAAATCCCCCACCAACACCATGGTGTCACAAGTGTGTAGTCCTGCTTTAAGTCTGAATAGTGCTAGATCTTCTCCGGGGGTATCCCAGTCACTAGGTCACATCATGGGAATTTTACCTTCCGTGAAGCAGGATCCACACGGAAGATTTTCAGCATTACCACTGGGGCCACCCACGCAAGCGTCATCTGCCTCATTTCTTTCCTGCCATCGACTCTGTTTGCATGAGTCTCTGCGGAAGCTCCGACGCAGTTTTGCACCAATTTCGTTTATAACTTTTGTTTTTTTTAATCTTTTTAAATAAGAGATTCCTTTACCTTGTTTATGTTGAGAGTTAATCCTTCCACTTCTCTCTTCCATCACTACCACTGTGGAAAGAAGATTGCCTCTTCAGATGACCATATCCTCTGTGTCTGCTGTCTTGAGCCTGACTACAACGTCTCAGACTTGTGAGTTCTGCCAGAAATTTAATCAAACCACCCTCAGGTGACGCAAAAATGCTTTCAGATTCCTTATGGAACAACAGGTAGTCAGTTCTGGCAGGGGTCCTTCCTTCCCAGTCACTAGCGGGTTCATCAAGCTCCCAGGTCGCAAAGACCCGAGGCGTGTCCTTGGGGAAGAGTCACAAGAAAGACCAAGAATGGGATCGCCACCCCCGGAGGCATTCCTGATCCCAGACGGACTCTTCTTCCTCCTCCAGGGGTACTCCATCGGTTGCGGCTGCACTGACACCTGCAGCTGTCAGGTCTCTGGTTGCTGACCTTCATGTCATTGGATCCCAGTTCATCGACGCTTGGTTTGTCCTGGGGAACAAAAATCAAGGGGAAGAGTACACAATGGGGGCTGAGATACTGACAACAACAAAAATGGAAAGTGACCTGGGGGTAGTCATACCAGATGACCTAAAGGTGGGCCAGCAATTTGAGAAGGCAGTAAGGAGGGCTGAGGGGATACTGGGATGCATAGGGAGAGGCATCACCAGTAGAAAACAGGAAGTTGTTGGCCCTCTGTACAGACAGTTGGTAAGACCACATCTGGAGTACTGTGTACAGTTCTGGAGACCCCATCTCCCCAAAGACCTAGACAGGGTGGAGGCTGTCCAGAGGAGGGCAACCAAAATGGTGCAGGGTCTGCACCAGAAGACATATGAAGAAAGACTAAAGGAACTAAAGATGTATAGCCTCGAGGAAAGGAGGGAGAGGGGGAACATGATAGAAACTTTCAAATACCTCAAGGGAATCAACAAAGTCCAAGAGGGTAGCGTCTTTCAGAAAAAGAGATAAGAACAAGGGGGCACAATTTGAAGATAGAGGGAGGACGGCTCAGAGGTAATGTGAGGAAGTATTTCTTCACAGAGAGGGTTGTAGATGCATGGAACAGCCTTCCTGAGGAGGTCGTAGAGTCAAAAACAGTGGGGGAATTCAAGAATGCATGGGACAGACATAAGATAGTTATAGTAGGGGGTAGGAGGAAGTAGGCTGTTGGTTAACTAGGATCTGCAGCTTATCCATTAGGTAGGGGAAATGGGCAGACTAGGTGGGCCATGCGGTCCTTATCTGCCGTCAAATTCTGTGTTTCTATGACCCTCTCTTCTGGTCCCTGGCCAAGAGGTGGTGGTCGGAGGTTAGTTCTCCACCCATCTCAATCAGTGGAGAACTTCAGATGCCTGAATTCTTCAGATTATAGGGGGGTCACATTCTGGAACTCGTTGAGATGCCTCCAGAGACTCCTGCAGTGCCCTCCACCTATACCTTGGCCCATCTGTCTGTCCTCCATGAGGAGGTACAGTCCCTTCTGCAGAAAATGGCCATCAATCCAGTGCCCAGGTGCCAAAGGAACATGGGATTTTATTGCAGGTTCTTCCTGGTCCCCAAAAGAACCTGAGATCTGAGGGCCACTCTAGATCTCAAGGACCTCAGTTTTTATGTTCAGTACAAAGAATTCCACGTGGTCACCCTGCCAGGCACCCTACTCGAGCAGGGCGATCAGCTATCCTTCTCGGATATGCAAGATGTTTACTTGCATATCTCAGTGTTTCCATCGTACAGGAGAGTTCTCCAGTTTCTTTTTCAGAGCAAGCACTGCCAATTCAAAGTATTGTACTCTGGTTTGTCCTTTGCGCTGCGGGTCTTTACAAAGTGCTTAGCAGCCGTAGCTGCACCTCTCTGAAGGGAGGGATGGTATGTTTTCCCCTACCTGGACGACTGACTCCTAAAGGCCACATCCAGAGAACAGCTCCTCCAGGCCCTGGAGAGAACTCTTCAGCTGTTTCTCTCCTTGGTCATTACTGTCAACCTACCCAAGTCCGTTCTGATCCCATCCCAGAGGCTGCAATATACAAGGGCAGTCCTGGACTCTGCACAGGGCAAAGCTTCCTGCCTCTAAACAGGGCGGAGTGCCTTATTTCCCGGGCTCAGGAGGTTGCCCAGAGCCATTATATTCCTGTGAGGGTGTACCTGAGGCGATTGGGTCTTATGGCCATGGCCATTCCAAGGTTCCCTTGGCCAGGCTCCACATGCGAGTCCCCCAGTGGACACTCAGAGTGCAGTGGGAGTAATGTACAGATGAATTAGATCAGTTAGTGCTGGTCTCCTCCCCAGCCCGCAAGGTGCTCCAGTGGTGGATGGACCCACAGAACCTCTCACAGGGGGTCCCATTCCAGATTTTCTCCCCCAGCAGATCCTCACCACGGATGCCACCAGTTCAGGCTGGGGGCGCACCTGGGTCCCTTTCAGCCTCAGTGAACTTGATCCCAGATCGAAACATCCTTGCATATCAGCATCCTGCAGATGCGGGCTGTCCTGTATGCCATGCAGGCCTTTCAGAACCATCTCCTCCTGGGTCAGCTATTGATCCAATCAGACAGTCTCAGTGTTGTTATATCAACAAGCAGGGGGACGCCTTTGTACCCCCTGTGCAAGGAGGACACGACAGTATTGTACTGGGAACTAGACCACAGTCTGGTCCTCTTGGCAGTCCACGTCCCAAGCGTGCTAAACACCCTGGTCGACAGCCTCAGCAGGATGCAGTCCAGCACACATGAGTGGGAACTTCTCTCATCCGTCGCAGAAGATCGAGTTCGCCATATGGGATCATCCAGAGCTGGACCTTTCTGCTCGCTAGATCCAGGGCCTGGAGTTTTATTGGCAAGACGACGCATTGTCCCTCTCCTAGAGCGGGAGGTTCTGCTACACCTTCCCTCTGTTTCCTCTGATAGAAGGTGCTAATCAAACTGCAGATGGAGGGAGCCAGCATGATCCTGATCACACCTTTCTGGCGACAACAGATTTGGTTTCCATTGCTGCAACAGTTAGCAGAGGAACCCCTGGTTCCTCTGCAGGGATCTGCTGACGCAGGCTCAGGGGACGCTGGTCCATCCCAATCTCAAGTCCCTTCATCTGCATGCCTGGCTCCTGAGGATCTAGCCATTGCCCAGTTTGGGGTGTCCCAGAGAGTGGCAGATGTCCTCGTGTCAGCTCAGAAGCCCTCCACTAGGGACACACATGCCATGAAGTGGAAGAGGTTTGCCATCGGGGCTGCCAAACATCATCTGGACCCTTTTTACCTGTCCGGTGAGCCAGATTCTGGACTACTTGATATCTCTGTCAGACTCGGTTCTCCAGTACTCCTCCCTCAAGGTGCACTTTCAGCTATCTCTACCTTTAATGAGCCCGTGGGCGGTCGCACCGTGGCTCAGTTGGATATATCCCAATAGTTGTCAGTGTGGCTCAGTCGGTAGCACATCCGCCTCTGGACCTGAAGGTCTTGGGTCCTCGTCCCACACTGGGATTGGACTCATGCCTAAAATGCTGGCATCCGAGTGCAGTATTAGGGGGGTGCTGTACTGCTGGGGTATGCCGTCCTTCAGATGAGATGTTAAACCAAGGTCCCTTCTACCCATCCTGGTGCTGTCCTGGTGGGTGTCCAGGTGGAAGTAAAAGAACCCAGGGCACTCTTCGCAAAGAGTAGGGGACATTCCCGGTGTCCTGACCAACATTTCCCTTCCCATAAACCAATTTGTGCAATTGTCCAGGCTGTGTGTGGGTGTTGATATGCGATATGGCCGCCACTACACATTCAGTCACTTCACTACCAGTCTAGCATTGCTTGTAAAGCACTTTGGGATACACAGTATATGAAAAGCGCTATATAAATGCTGATTCTTCTTCTTTATCCCGTATCTTTCTTAGGGGCATCCTACATCTGAAGCCTCCAATCCCTCCCCTGTCCCGGCTTGGGACATTGTATTGTGTTCTGCTACAACAAGCACGGCAAAGAGTTGCCAGGGGCGGTGAAAGACCATTCCACAAGGGGCATGGCTACCTCGGTGGCCTGTTTCAAAGGGGTCTCAGCTGCTGACATTTGTGTGGCTGCCACCTGGAGTACCATCCACACTTTCACCAAGCACTACAGTCCGGACGTTGCTTCTACAGCCTGTGCAGGTTTTGGCAGGGCTGTCCTGCTGGTCTTCCTCCCAGACTGTTCTGTTGCACCTGTAACTGCTTGGGACTTGTTCCTGCAGTGTGACCTGATGACTGAGATACCCCTGAAGAAGATAGAACAGTTAAGTAAGAACTTACCGTAACAGTAGATCTTCAAAGGGATCTCAGTCATCAGGTCTGCTTTCCCTCCCAACATCCCTCTTTTATGGGGTACTCTCAGAACTGGTTAACTGGTGTATCCAACCTTTTATTTTGATCTGGGCACTTCTGTCTCTCTCTTCAGTCCCCCATGGCACGGGTGTGTTCCTTTAGTCTCCGGAGGAAAGAACTGAAGAAGGAATGTGGCCGCTCAGGCCTTTATGGGGCGGGTGACATTGGCAGTTGACGTCGGCTTGGGCGGCCCCAGTGGTACTGCTGAAAATCTGCCATGTGGATCCTGCTTCACCGACAGTGAAGTTCCTATAGTGTGACCTGATGACTGAGATCCCCTCGAAGATCTACTGCTACGGTAAGTTCTTATGTAACTGTTCTTTTCTGTAACCTCACTGGGGAGGCTGCTTCATAAGTTAGCTTCCCTTTTGTGTGTCAGCTCCTATAGGCAGGCAGTAATGGTATGGTACAGGTTATTCTCTGTCAGATTGAAAAGTCTGAGAGTGTAGAACACACCCCTTAACCCATACAACTCCATCTTTTCAGTTTGTCTCTAAGCTGATAGACTGCTCCCTTCCTAGCAGGGAGATCTTTTGAACTTTTGTGTTCATTTTTTCCCCCTGCAGTTCATAAGTTGACTAGCGTGTGTGTGCAATAATGCGTTCCAGTGTTTCCCTTATCCTGCACTTCTGCCTTGTTTGGGTGCATGCCCTTTAGTTCTGCTGGCACTCACCAGCTCAAACATCCATAAATCATAGAATTTGATGGCAGATAAGGAGCGCTTGGCCCACCCAGTCTTCCTGTTTTCCCTACCTGTTTCATATACCGCAGATCCTAATTGATCTGCGGCTTACCCCCTCTTTCCTATCACTAGAGTTCCTTTGTCTGTCCCATGCGTTTTTGAATTCCCTTACCATTTTGGCCTACAACCTCTGCTGGGAGGCTGTTCCATGGATCTACCACCCTATCTGTGAAAAAATACTTTCTCATTTTACCCTTAAGTCTACCTCCCTCTATAAAATCATATCATGGCCCCTTGTTCTTGAACATTTTTTTTTTTTTTTTTGTGAAAGATGCTACCCTCTTGTACCTTATTTACACCCTTGAGGTATTTGAAAGTGTCTGTCATATCACCCCTCTCTCCTCCAGGAAATACATATTGAGATCCTCCAGTATCCACTCATGTGACTTTTGGTGCAGCCCCTGCACCATTTTTGTTGCCCTTCTCTGAACCGCTTCTACTCTATGTCCTTCTGGAGATGCAGCCTCCAGAACGGGACACAGTACTCTAGATGAGGTCTCACCATGTTCTATACAGTGTCATCACCACCTCCTTCCTTCTGCTGGAGATGCCTCTCCCTATGCAGCCCAGCATTCCACTGACGTGCCTCACAGCCTTCTCACATTGTTTGGTAACCTGTACATCATCAGATATGATTACTCCCAAGTCCCTTTCCTGTTTGGTGGCCGTCAGTACCTCCCCTTCCCCCATCATGTATTCCTCCCCTGCATTTCTGTGTCCCAAGTGCATGACCTTGCACTTCTTTGCATTGAATCTTAGCTGTCGCACCCTTGACCACTCCTCAAGCTTGCTTAGGTCCCTTCTCATTTTCTCTACCCCTGCTGGAGTGTCAACCCTGTTACAGCTCTTCGTGTCATCTGCAAAGAGGCACACCTTCCCTTCAGCCCCTCTACAATCCCGCTTATGCAGACATTAAAGAGGACTGGTCCAAGCACTGATCCCGGTCATCCCCCACTCTTTGGATTGAACTCCATTCACCATCACCCTCTGTGTCCTGTCGCTCAGCCAGTTTTTGACTCCGTTTACCACCCTGGGACCTACTCCCAGGCTGCCCAGCTGGTTTACTAGCCTCCTATATGAGACAGTGTTGAAGGCCTTGCAGAAATCCAGGTAGGCCACATCCACCGCCCTCCTGACCCACCTCCCTAGTCACCCAGTCAAAGAAATCATCAGATTTGTTTGACAAGATCTTCCCGCTGTGAATCCATTCTGCGTGGGATCCTGTGCACCATTGGATTCGAGATAAATAAGCATGGGGGACGGGGCAGAGATCTAGGACACTGGCAGTGGACTTCAGGGGGGCAGACTTTGTGGGCATGGGAAATATTCTCAAGGATCACTTGAAGGGGATTACAACAATGACAAATGTGGAAAAGAGATGGGAGGTCATAAAACGGGGACTTCATGAGGCAGTCAGGACCTGCGCTAAGGTGAAGCGAAAGGGAGCAAGGTCACATAAACCATGCTGGTGGTCCAGTGAGGTTCAGGTGGTGGTCAGAGAAAAGAAGGCTGCTACAAAAAATATAAAACAACAAGAGGGGATAGGGAAAAGGAAATGTACCATTTTGCATCTAGAAAAGTCACCCAGATGGTGCGGGGGGCAAAGTCCAATAAAGAGCAGAGGCTGGCATAGGGTATACGGGGAGGGGAAAAGGGGTTCTTCCAGTACATTGGGGAGCGGAGAAAAACTAAGGGCCATCTCGGCAGGTTGAGATCAGAAGGATGGTGGGTGGAAGAGGCGAGGGACCAGGCAGAAGTATTAAACGAGTACTTCGCCTCTGTGTTCACTAGGGAGGGGGATGGGATATCTACAAAGCAAGGCACAATGGGGATAGAAGCGGTAGTGAGTGGGATCAGGGGAGCAACAGAAATGGAGCAAGAGGGAGGGAGAGGTACCCCAGGGGTGTCACATCAGGATAAGGATAAAAGGCCGGTAAGGTGGAGGGGCGGATGATGCTATCTCGACCCGAAAGAGGTGTGGTTAGCCATAAGGGCCTAAAGAAAGATAAATCTCCTGGGCGGATGGCATTCATCCGAGTACTATGGGAATTGGCAGACATACTGGCTGCACCCTTGGCAGAGCTCTTCAACAGGTCGCTTGAGACAGGGAGGGTACCTAGGGATTGGTGAGAGGCACATGTGGTGCCAATCCATAAAGGGGGGGACGAGGGAAGTATCCGGTAACTATAGACCAATCAGTTTGACCTCGGTGGTGGGAAAATTAATGGAGAGTATACTAAAGGAACGATTGGGGGTGTACTTGGAGGAGGTGGGAGGTCTGGATAGTCGGCAGCATGGGTTTGTGCCAGGTAGATCATGTCAAACCAGTCTTGTGGAGTTCTACAAATGGGTAACATCAGAACTGGACAGGGGAAAGCCTGTGGATGTATTATTCTTGGACTTCAGCAAGGCATTCGACTCTGTCCCCACAATGGTCTGGTGGAGAAACTGACGGGGTTGGGAGTAGGCCCTTTGATGGTCAGATGGATTGAAAACTGGCTAGCTGGATGTAGTCAGAGAGTAGTGGTCGGTGAGGAGCTCTCAAACCTTAGAGAGGTCAGTAGTAGAGTACCACAGGGCTCGGTCCTGGGTTCAGTCCTGTTTAATGCATACATTTCGGACATCAGGGAGGGTACAGGGTGTGAAATGAGTCTCTTTGCTGATAACTCCAAGATGGGAGCAGTAGTTGAGGGGGGAAGAGGGGAGGTTGGCCCTGCAAGGGGACCTGGACACCCTGGAAAGCTGGGCTCACACATGGAAATTAAATTTCAATATCACCAAGTGCAAGGTGTTACATCTTGGGCGGGGAAACCCTAAACAAAGGTACAATCTGGGAGAGGAGGTGCTGGAGGCCTCAATAGGGGAAAAAGACCTAGGGGTCATGGTGGATGCATGTATGAATAACTCTGAGCAGTGCAGGAGAGCGGCTAGCAAGGCAAACAGGATGTTGGGATGCATCATAAGGGGGATCGCCTCTAGGAGCAAGGAAGTGATTCTGCTGCTGTACAATGGACTGGTTAGACCACACCTTGAGTACTGTGTACAGTACTGGAGACCACACTTGAAGAGGGACATACAGGCCCTGGAGAGGGTACAGAGGAGGGCAACTAAGATGATACGAGGACTAGGGGATTTGACGACGAGGACAGACTTGAGGAGCTCTGCCTGTTTTCATTGGAGGAGAGGAGACAGGGGGACATGATTGAGGTCTTCAAGTACCTCAAGGGAATAAATAAGGCAAACATGGAGGGGATCTTTAGACTAAAGCTGGGAGGTATCACCAGAGGGCATGGTTTGAAGTTGAAAGGTGGAAGGGGGGGGGAAGAGGAGGAGGTTTTTCACTGAGAGGGTGGTGGACCCTTGGAATGCACTGCCTGACGAGCTGGCTCAGAGAGCCACAGTGGAGGGCTTCAAGAGAGGGTGGGACAGACACAGAAAGTGGATGTATCAGATGATGGCCTGGCCCAGGGGGGTGGGGATGGATGATAGGGGTTTCTGGAACACAAGGGGGGGGGGAGGGCCTCGGTACCCAACTAGGGATCTGAGGTTCAAGCAGACTCGATAGACCGTAAGGTCTAATCTGCTGGCAATTAGTATGCGATATATCACAAACCTCTCTTTTAGTAGTGATTCCATTAGTTTCCCCACCACCGAGATCAGGCTGACTGGCCTGTAATTCCCAGCCTCCTCCCTGCTCCCACTTTTGTGGAGAGGAACTACATTCACCCTCCTTCAGTCTTTGGTACCACAACTGTTTCCAGTGAACTGCTGAGCAGGGCTGTCAGTGGTGCTGCCAGCACCTCCCTGAGTTTTCTCAATACTCTGGGACGCATCCCGTCCAGCCCCACTGCCTTGTCCACTTTCAGATTAGTGAGTTCAGAATTTCTGCCTTTTCTTGGTCACCCTCCACACTTCCCTCCTTTTTTAGTCTCACAGTCCCACTCTCTTTTTTTCTTTCACTAACGTACCTGAAAAAGTTCTTGTCCCCTTTTGTTATTGCCTGGGCTATTTTTCTTCTGTTTGTGCTTTTGCACTCCTGACTGCTTTCCCCTCCTCCCTCTGCTTTTCCAGATACAGTTCCCTGTCTTCTTCCCTCTGTGTTTCCTTATACCCCCTGAATGCCACCCTTTTCGCCCTTACCTTTTTGGCCACTTCCTTTGAGAACCGTAGTGTTTTTTTCTTTCTCTTTGTTTTGCTTACTTGCCTAATGCAATGGCTTGTTGCTTCCGCTATGGCTTCCATAAGATTCTCCCATTGTTCCTCCACCCCCTCCTTTCTCCTTCTCTGCCAGTGATTTTCTAAGATATTCCCCCGTCTTTTGCAAAAGTCGGCCCGCCTGAAATCCAGGACTCTTGCTTTCGTGTTTTTTTACTCTTCTGCTGTTCTCGCATTGAACCTCATTGTACTGTGATCACTTGATCCCAGATGGTCCCCACTTTTGTGTCTGTAATTCTGTCCCCGTTGGTGAGTACCAGGTCCAAAGTCGCCCCCTCTTGGGTGAGCTTCGTCACTAGCTGTCTTAGGCATGCCCCCTGCAGGGTGTCCATGATGTCTCTGTTCCTGGATGAGGCTGCAGCCTGGTTGCTCCAGTCCACATCTGGCAGATTGACGTCTCCTACTAGTAGCACCTCCCCTTTAGCTGTCATTCTGTGGATGGTGTCTATAAGTATCCTGTCCAGCTCATCCTCTTGTGCAGGAGGTCTGTAGATCACACCAGTGCGAATGGCAGTGCCATTTCCTGTCTCCAGGGTGATCCACAGTGCCTCCACTTCTCCCTGCATTCCCTGTACCTCAGTTGCCTTAATTCCTTCCCTGACGTAGATGACCACTCTTCCTCCCTTCTTACCCACCCTGTCCCTCCTGAGTAGAGATTAACCTGGTATTGTCATATCCCAGTCATGGTTCCCTGTGAACCATGTCTCCGTAACAGCAACAATGTCCAGGTCCACCTTAGCCATCAGGCCCACTAGGTCTGGGATTTTGTTTCCCAAACTGTGGGCATTTTTGCACATGGCCTACCAATTTTTACTGTCTCCTCTCCTAATGACTCCCTTCCTATTCCCATGTCTATATCCGAGTATACATTGCCCTCACCCTGCCCAGTTTTCAAAATTCAATGAAGATGTCCCCCCTCAAAACCTTCCCTTCTCTAGGTTTGATAATTAGAGTCAAGGCCCCCTGTTCTGTTGGGCACAGTAGACCTAACTTCTGTGGCAGGGACTGTGAAGTTCTTCGGCGCTGTTAGGCCTACTTCTGTGGCAGTGGGCAAAGTTCTGCGGCACATAAATAAGGTGACTTGTGCATGTATACTGTTCCAAAACTGATTTTCTTTTATTCGTGAAATCACATGGTGCATGTCTGGCTTAAGTAAATGATAATAAAAGCAACAAATCAGTTTTCAAGTGAGTCTTAAAAATGTCTACTGAAGAGGCCTTTCTTATGTCAGTGGGACGTTCATTCAGATTAATGGTGCAGCAGTACCAAAAGGCAAAGAACAATCCCTGGGAGATTTCTGAAACTAAGTATACATTAGGTATAGCAGTTAGCAGAAAGTGTTTTAATGGCAGATGCTCCTGATTGTGAATGCAAGTGAGTCAGATGTTTCTCAATATGGATTTCAGCAGTATTTAAGTAAGCATTAATGCCCGACGAAGGAGGCTTCTGCTGGGGAATTAATGCATGGTTGGGGGGGGGTTGTGGCACGAGGCCTTGGCAGAGTGCCTACAACCACCCAACCATGCATTAATTCCCCAGTAGAAGCCGACTCAGGAGGGCATTAATGCACTTGTAACATGGGAATACTTGCGTCGTTGTTGTTTCCGTTCTGTTCCCTGCAACTGTTCGGCTTTGTGTCGGAGCAGTGAGCTCCTGCATGTTTGCCGCAATGTCTTTCCTGTGGTCTGCTGCTTTGCCGGATATACTGTGTTTCATTCTGTGACAGCTGGTGGTGCTAGAGCTTGACCCGGTGACCCCATGATTAATAGTTGGAGCGGGCATTACCAGTGATTAATCCCCGCTCCAACTTTGATCATGTGGTGCGTTTTGTCCAATGAGGTTGCCTTATTTCAGGCTTCTCTTTTATGCCATGTTACAATTCAGTTTAAAGTCCATAGAACCTTATTGTTAGAAGCAGAGCAACATTTCATAAATGTGAGAAATGCATTGCATATGTAAGCTGTCCATTTAATCCCTGCATGGGAAGCTGTGTACAGTGTTTCTGCAAGGTATCAGATATGCTGAAGTTGCTGAATATTCCTCAGTTTTATGTAAACTGCGGAACAATATTCCTCAGTTTGTGTATCTACGGAACAATGTTCCTCAGTTTGTGTATCTGCGGAACAATGTTCCTCAGTTTGTCTATCTGCGGAACAATGTACCTCAGTTTGTGTAAACTGCGGAACAATGTTCTTAGATTTCTGTAAACTGAGGAACAATATTCCTCTGATTTTTTTTTTTATTAAATATTTTGTTAATTTTCAAAACTATACAACAGTACAGCACAGTTTAATAGATCTTAAAGATAGGATAATACATAGTAAGTACATACTAATGTAAATTAATGTTGGGTAAATGTACCGGTACCAAACAAGAAAAGCCTCAACATAGCTAGTCAAAGTACTTATCCACCCATTCCCCCCTCCCTCCCGAGACCTTCAGTGCATTAGAAAAGGTGAAAATAATACATGACCTCACACTCCAATCGATTAATCAAATCATACATAAAAAACAGAAATAAGATTCTCTAAAACAACATAAGATATATAAAGTTATTTTATACCAAGGAGCTAAGTAATAGGAGTATTAAGTATTACATAATATAATTGACTCCATTTTTTTGTTAAACTTATCCAGGGTATTTTTCAGACTAGCTGGAAATGTCTCCGATCTTAAGTTAGCCAAAATTTCATTTCCTCAGTCATGTAAACTGTAGAATAATATTCCTCAGTTTCTGTAAATTATGGAATGATACTTAGTTTGTGTAAACTGTGGAACAATATTATTCAGTTTATGAAATAATTTAAAAATAGTTTTGTTAGTTCAGTAAAAGGTATCACCTGCAACATATTTTTTTTTCTCTACATTGTAAACTGCAGAATAATTATTCTGCAGTTTATATAAACTGCAGAATAATTATTCAGCGGTTTACATTAAATTCCAAAATCGTGGAAAACAAGGGGCCTTGACTAGAGTATACCTGATGTCTCCTTTTTATTTGTTTTTCTGTGTGTGAATTTTTTAGTGCTCATGAAAGGTGCTGGATTGACAGCACTAGAACTTAAAGTCTTCTGCTTGTACACAGGAGGGTTACACAGATACAGCACGAGTGATCACAGTGCAAGCTCCCCCACCAATGTGCCCTGTTACAGAGGGACTACCATGTAAGTGAGAGGGTGGTGCAGACTTCGTGCCCATTCAGTCCTTGGCATCGCATGTGAGACTTCCAGCAAGGCAGCATATTAGTGCCAGTTGTGTTGTTGGTTTTTGTGATGTGGACTCCCGCCCACTGGGAACTGGACTAAGACCACCACAACTCATTTCACGTAGACCACTGAACAGCCCTCTGGTCATAATGGCTTTTGGCCACTGCCAACCTGTGCTGGATTTGGACCAGTGACCTAGAGGTGAAAGGCTCCTTCACCCACTACCAGTGCACTGACCCATGCAGTATCCCTGCTTCTCATAGTAGTTCTTGCCTTCTGGACCCAGTTCCGAACCCTCTCGATTCTGGTTTCCTGTGGTCGATTTAACAGCTTTGTTTTCCTTTCATTTTCAGGAGGACACCATGGAGGTGGAAGAGTTTCTGAAGGAAGCATCTGTGATGAAAGAAATAAAACATCCCAATCTGGTGCAGCTGCTAGGTTAGTGCTTACACGTTTGTGGGGTTAGTTGAACCCTAGGTTGAATTACCGTGGTGTGTTCCATTTCTCATCCCCACCACCTATTCTAATCCCCCTATTTTATTTTTTGCTCTTTCTCCCGACCTGCCTGCCAGACCCTTCTTTTGCCTCCACTCATAGCCAGCTAGCTCCAAGGGTTCTTCGACTCCCAGTTTCAGAATATCTCTTCTCCGTGCACCCCCCCATGCAGAGGACAGGAGAGAAAGCGTCTTAATCTTGGGAGGGAATGTCAGTCGGGCAGTCATGGTGGTGCGCCAGAAGGCTTGGGGGAGTGGAGTGGTGGATATCTTCCAACATGCGGAGACAGAGGCAGTATTTTATCTGTTCTGGTTACTCCAGCATATCACCAGCACCCAGGGCAGTGTGCAGATATCAGGAGTCATGGAGGGGGCAGGAGATTGCAAGATTACTCACGCCATCCAAGGTACCACCACCAGGATCCACTCTGTGTGATGTGGCACTGTACCCTCCCCTGTGGTGAGCATCCTCACTCCCCATGTCCACTCCAGTTATACCAGACTGTGGGCATGAACCCAGGTCACCAGCAAGCCGATAACCCACATTTTAATAGGAACTTACCAGAGGTAGTCTCCTGTTAGTGTGGTATGTGACTGTAAGATGTTACATGTGGTAGTATCCCACCAGCATGGACTGTGACTTTAGGATGTTGGCCATGTCAGTCTCCTGCCTGTATGGGCTGTGACTATAGGATGTTGCCTGTGGTAGTGTACCAACAGTGTGGACTGTGACTATAGGATATTACCCAATGTAGTGTCCCACCAGTGTGGGCTGTGACTATAAGATGTTACCTGTGGTAGTATCCCAGCGGTGTGCGCTGTGATGCGCTATTATCTTTGGTAGTATCCCACAAATGTGGACTGTGACCATAGCATGTTTCCCATGGTAGTGTCCCATCAGTGTGGGCAGTGAATATAGGATGTTACCCATGCTAGTGTCCCACCCGTGTGGGCTGTGACTATAGGATGTTACCCATGGTAGTGTCCCGCCAGCGTGGGCTGTGACTGTAGGATGTTACCCATGGTAGTGTCCTGCCAGTGTGGGCTGTTGACTACAGTATATCATCTTTGGTAGTGACCCACCAACGTTGCCTGTGACCATAGCATGTTTCCCATGGTAGTCCCCCACCAGTGTGGGCTGTGACCAGAGGATGTTACCTGTGGTAGTCTCCCACCAGTTTGGGCTTTGACCATAGCATCTCAGCCTTGGTAGTGTCCCACCAGTGTTGTCTGTGACCGTAGCATGTTAGTCATGGTAGTGTCCTGCCAGCGTGGGCTGTGACTGTAAGATGTTAACCATGGTAGTCTCCCACCAGTGTGGGCTGTGACTATAGTAGAATGCTACCTCTGGTAGTCTCTCACCAGTCTGGGTTGTGACTGTAAGATGTTAACTGTGGCAGTCTCCCACCAGTATGGGCTGTGACTATAGGATGTTACCTGTGGTAGTATCCTGCCAGTGTGAGCTGTGACCATAGCATGTCAGCCATGGTAGTGTCCTGCCAGGGTGTTCTGTGGTTATAGGATGTTACTCATGGTAGTGTCCCACTGTTATGGGCTGTGACCATAGCATGTTATTCATGGTAATGTCCCACCAATGTGGGTTATGACCATAACATGTTACCCATGGTAGTTTCCAGCCAGCATGGGCTGTGACCATAGCATGTTACCCGTGGTAGTGTCCTGCCAGCATGGGCCGTGACCATAGCATGTTAGCCATGGTAGTGTCTCGCCAGCGTGGGCTGTGACCATAGTATGTTACCCATGGTAGTGTCCTGCCAGTGTGGGCTGTGACCATAGCATGTTACCCGTGGTAGTGTCCCACCAGTGTGGGCTGTGACCATAGCATATTAGCCATGGTAGTGTCCCACCAGTGTGGGCTGTGACCGTAGCATGTCAGCCCTGGTATTTTCCCACCAGTGTTGGCTGTGACCGTAGCATGTTAGCCATGTCAGAGTCCTGCCAGCGTGGGCTGAGACCATAGGATGTTAGCCATGGTAGTGTCCTGCCAGTGTGGGCTATGACAGTAGCATGTTAGCCATGGCAGTGTCCCATTAGTGTGGGCTGTGGGTGTAGGATGTTTCCAATGGTAGTGTCCCACCAGTGTGGGCTGTGACCATAGCACATTAGCCATGGCAGTATCCCATCAGTGTGGGCTGTGACTATAGGATGTTACTCGTGGTAGTGTCCCACCAGTTTAGGCTGTGACCATAGCATGTTAGCCATGGCAGTGTCCCATCAGTGTGGGCTGTGGGTATGGGATGTTTCCCATGGTAGTGTCCCGCCAGCGTGGGTTGTGACCGTAGGATATCTAAGATCAGCATTTTAAAAAGGCCAAAACCCAACTCTCTGACTGGGCTAGTTGAGTCTAGAGCACACTGTGGATGTGGTGCATGCAGATATGGGCGGTGGGGTTACTGCGTACCCTGTTGCCTGTCTGCCGACCGCTTCTATGTTTCTATGTTAACCTCCTTTGGGGATTGGAATAAGTTTGACATTGCGGGCTACCTTGTAACCCCTCTCCCCCCAGAAAATTACTTACGTGGCAAGAGCAAGCAACAGCACCTAGGGGCAAGGGGAGGCAGTATAGCGCAGTGGTTTAAGGCTCTGAACTGCAAATCTGGAGACCTGGGTTTGAATCCCACAACCCCCACTTGCATACTGTGTGACCCTGAGCAAGTCACTTAACTTCCCTGTGCTCCCAGGTTGCACCTGTAAACGAGCTTTCAGCTTAGTGCGTCTCACCTGGTTAAACAATTGGAAAAAAAAAAAAAATGTGCTGGCACAGTGATGACATCCAAACCGCTGGCATGTCTCATAGGTGCATGCCAGCCCCGACGCCTATGACGTGGTATCAAGGGGGATGTTACTTCTGTCCTTTGAAGCCTAAGGTTTTATCGCAACTATCCTTGTATAGAATTTTCTTCCCTGGCCAACCACATATTTGCCGTCTTTGGAGAAGGACCATCACCCATCCCCATTTTTCAGTAACCGTTGGCATCTCTCTTCTGTGTTCCCCCATGGCATTCCCTGTCACAGGGCTTTCCAGGGATGGACCATCCTCCCCCTTCCCCTGATGAATGCAGAATCCGGTGGCAGGCTGGCGACAAGCTGCATGGTGTGTAGCCCAGGTGTACCAGAGCCATCAGTTAGATGAAGGCTAGTTGTTTTTCCCTTTATACAGAGAGAGATATAGATACAGATATACATATATTATTAGATATATACACACACACACTCCACCCACTAGGGGGTGCCAACAGCCTAGCTTTGGCTTCAGATGCTGTAGCGATATCCTTGGGGGGAGCAGATGCAGTGCCTTCTAAGTGTCCTCTCCCTCCCCAGGCTTTGAAGCGCTGCCATTGACTGCACAGCTGCTAGGTGAAACAGACAGCCTCATTTCCACATTCCTGATGTTCTGTCTTTCATGTTTTATTTTTTTGTCTGCCTTTTCCTCTCCCCCAGGAGTTTGCACACTGGAGCCACCCTTTTATATTGTGACCGAGTACATGTATCATGGGAACCTGTTGGATTACCTGCGGGACTGCAACCGGGAGGAGGTGAACGCCGTGGTGCTGCTGTATATGGCGACCCAGATCTCCTCTGCCATGGAGTACCTTGAGAAGAAGAACTTCATTCACAGGTGGGGCCAGCAAAAGAAGTAACAAATAAACAGCCACCTCATTGGCCCCGCAGTAGCGCATCGCATTACCTTGTGGCTGACCCAAGTATCCAGAGTTTGAGGGTTTAGGGATCTTGATAGTGATCCCCCAACCACTGCTCCAGGTCAGCACCTGAGCTGGGGCAGTACTTCTAGATGAAGATACTTCAGCAGCAGTTGCTGTATCCTGAGGGTTAGTGTGCTGCACTCTAATCCAGGAGAGCAGGGTATGAAACGCTAAATTTGTTAAAATGTTGATCACCCTCATTTTTCACTTGAGTGGTGAGCCATGATGGCATGGCATTGTAATTGTAAACTGACACAAAAGGGTTAAGTGCGAGAAATAATAGCTCTTGAAGAGGAAAACTGAGCCCCCGGCAGTGTTCGGGGGAGCAGTTGGGTAGGAGCAGTTTCAGGTATGGTGAATGGATAGTTAACATGTTTAGATTTTCTGTTGTTGAGTATGATCATAGACCAGTTGATATGAGGGGACCTTGGGTACTGGTGGATCAATTCCCCCCTCCTTCATAATATAAAGGGAACACACAGGTACTTGTGGATTGGGGGTATTAAGCAGTGAAGGGTGCCCTGTCTCTTCAAAGGATGGTAATATTGAACTCCAAGAATGCTACAGCCACCGTTTGGTGTTGCAAGTGCAGGCCAGTTTAAGGGCTAATTTATGTACATATATACACTCTGTTATGAAGAATTAGTTTAAGCAATAAGGAACGGATGGGTTTGTATGGTGTACAATATTTTATTGCTGTTAACAGCCCAGTGATATTTGATAAAGTTACTTCACATAAGTATGGGTAGTTATCCATATAATGTAGATGTATGCTTCATATCTCCCTCTGAATCATTCACTTCATCTCCAAGATGGTAAATGGAAATGTGTCCTGTTACTGAGCTACATGTAATGTGTAATTACCGTGGTTTTCTTAATGCTCAGTAAAAGCATGAGCTGAAAAAGGGACAATCTCGGACCTGATACTGGTTCTAGTTTAAAATGTGAAAACATAGCTAATTATCTGATCATATCAAAATCTGTTCTGTTTCATATCATCCCGACAGCTACCTCAACCAGGAGCTGGGACATCATAAAATCCTTGCAGGGGGCAGGCCTCAGGCAGTTGGTTCAGGAGCCCACCAGGGACAAGGCGATTTTAGACCTTAGCTTACCACAGGGATAGCTGCTGGAGTGGATGGGGATGTCCCCACCCCACCCACCCCGGGTGAAAGAGTAGGAGAAATATTTTCTCAGCCTGCCACAGGGATTGCTGCTGGAGCATGCCCCCAGTCTACCACAGAGTTGCTGCAGGTGGAACTCGCCCCAAAGGAGATCGAGAGCCATCACCTTGGCCTACAGCAGGATCACTGCTGGAGGACCCTCCCCATCCCGGACAGAAACCTTTGACAAATGCCTTGGACCACTTGCCCCAGCTTGCTCCCAATTCAAGGTCCCCCGTGTCCATCAGGGTGACTCCTTATGGAACCCATCTTTAAAATTGGGGCCATTTGAGTCTTGACTGGGGAGTGAGCAGTGTAAGTATTTCATTCCACTTACACCATGTTAGCTTTGGCTTGGAGCGTTGAACAGCTGGCAGTGCAGAATGACAGACTGCAGGCTCAACCGTGCTGTGTCTTTACAGACATTAGACAACCCGTCTTGGAATGCAGGATGGCCAGTCCTAGGGAGCTGCCAACCCAAGTCATTTTATCACTTGCATTGGCCCCCAACCAAATATATTTAGAATGCTGAGTCTGCTACAGTCCTCTGTGACCATTTTCTTATATCAGTGCATGGTAATGTTCCCCCCCCATGGTTAGCATAAGCGAGGAATGGAATATTACGTCACATAATAGAAACATATTACACACTTGTAATTTCTTGGACCTGCTGCTGTATTCAGTGGTTGATGTTACTAGACAAGTCTTATTGTATACTCTCTGCTTGTGTTTGTTTTGGACACTATAGGGACCTGGCTGCTCGTAATTGCCTGGTGGGTGAGAACCATGTGGTGAAAGTGGCAGACTTCGGCCTTAGTCGGCTTATGACCGGGGACACCTACACTGCCCATGCCGGCGCCAAATTCCCCATCAAGTGGACAGCACCAGAGAGCCTGGCCTACAACACATTCTCCATCAAATCTGATGTTTGGGGTAAGTACTGCACCCCTGGGCACTGGAGCTGCTAACTTGTTGGCAGTTTTTGTGGGGGGTAGGAAGAAATAGGTTGTTGGTTAAATAGGATCTGCAGCTTATCTTCTAGGTAGGGAAATGGGCAGACTAGGTGGGCCAAGCGGTCCTTATCTGCCGTCAAAGTCTATGTTTCTATGTTGTCTTCTCCCATTGCCTATACTTTGTGTGTCATGCACCCTTGAGGGAAGGTAATTCCCCACTCCAGCGAAGTCTGGTTAAGGGCTGTCTGGGAAGATGCCAGTTCATGACTGCAGGTTGGTTGTTTTTGAAGCTGATGTCACATGCCCTACTCTGTGCTACAAAAACAACTTGGGAGGTGGGTTTTTGCTACTAGGCTTCCCTCTGCTTAAGCCACCCAGGGTAGCCTAGCAGGAACAGAGTGCCAGGCCCCTTAGGTCAGCTTGTGAGTTCAGAGGAACTGCACTCAGCCTTACAGCAAGCTGATTGGATCGGAAGTTGGAGGCTAACCCAGGTCCCCTGCATGATAAGTGGAGGAGTGCTTAAGGGCCTTCAGATAGTCCTGTAACAGACTTGCTAGACCCAACAGCTAGAATGTTGGGGGGTGGGAGGGATCAGACAGGCAGTGTTGACTATCCCAAGTCAAACTTCAGCCTCATAGCAGATTCTTTGTTTAAGCAATAAAGTCACAGCTTCGCTACCCCTCCTCCAATCTGTTTACGCTGTTGCACTCCAAGCACTAGGTAACGTGTGTGTGTGTGTGTGTGTGTGTGTGTGTGTGTGCGCGCGCGCGTGTGCACTTATCTTGTACTGAGCTCTGATTTGATTGATTTCAGCATTTGGAGTGCTACTGTGGGAGATCGCTACTTACGGGATGTCCCCGTACCCAGGGATCGATCTGTCTCAGGTGTATGACCTACTGGAGAAGGGATATCGGATGGAGCAGCCTGAGGGTTGTCCCCGGAAAGTCTATGAGCTGATGAGGGCATGTGAGTAAAAAAGAATAACAGAATATGCCTGTCTCTCTCTCTCTTTCTCTCCCCAACCCCCAGCCCTTGTCTATTGTTGATTGGTTCCAGGACCCATGTTATTAGCCTGTCTTAATTGTTCCATACAGGTTGCTGTCTGCCTAACATAACCTGAACTGACTTTCTTATTCTGTCGTGATGATTCTTCCTGTGTGCAGCTGTCTCGTCTGTCTAGTGATCAGTCTTCCTGTCCTAAAAACCCCTTCAATTAACCCACCCTAGTCAATTTGCCTTTCCATCTCACTTTTTTTACGATTGTGTTCTCTGACCTGCACCTTCTAGTCTTACATATAAAAAAAAATGAATGTACGCTCTCTGCCCTCCTTTTTTTTTTGTACTGTCCGTGTTTGCATGGCATTGTAAAACTTTAAAATCCCTAACTGTTTCTGCTGGGTAAAGGACCACACTTAAACAATGGCTGCCAGCCAAAGCTGAAACGTGACTATGACATGGTTTGTGTCATCTGGATGTCTTTGAGTGGGAATGGCTGACCTCTTGAACAGCAACACAGGCGACCTGGGTTCAGGTATGAACTTGAGATTTTTGGGGGGACCTGGGGCTGGCTGGAGAGATGAATCAGGCATCTGGAAGGTGGGGTGGAGGGCCACACTGCACCACCAACATCGAGGGGCCCACAGCTGGCAGTTCAGCCAGATGTCTCCTTTGTGGGAGGGAGGACTCTGGCCAGACTTTGCATCATGCATGCTTGGAGTTCTTAGCAGTGGCATCCTCGTGTGAGGCGAAAACAGGCTGTGGTAAACAGGATGATGGACCCTGCACTCTCTGATCCTAGTCCCACCATGGAGGTAAGCCGTGGTAATGCAGCAGGGTTAGACGTTTGCCAAAATGTGGAGGTCTGGCCCCGTTGGCGCAGTGGCAGGGCACTGCTCTTGAGGCCAGTGACTCGAACCCGTGCCCTGAACCTGGAAATTGCTGCCCCCACAGTGTCTGTGGTCCTGTTCCACCACCGCCTGCATGTCCGCCATTGATGGCGGGGTAATAGCTGGCGGGATAAGTTGCTCATACCTGCCCAGGAGCTGAAATGTGAGGTCCTGATCCACAGAGGTAATAGTACTGTGGCACGGCTGGGGGTCTCAGTGGAGTGCAGCTCAACAAGATTCTTTTGGCGGGAACAGGCCTCTTATGGTCTATAACCAGCTTTCACTTTTCTGTTTTCGTTTGTCAGCTTACAAATGTTTGTAATTGTTTTTATAATTTTTAAATTGTTTTTGATATGGTGTAATTGTATTTAATATGAAATAATTTAATTTATGCTCTTGAACTGTGCTATCTTTATAAACCCAGGATGGGCTAGTTAATGAGACTTTCATTTCACTGAGTCTATCCCGTATTTTCGAACTATCAATAAATAATGAATAATGGGGGCGGGCGCTGTGGAGCCAGGCCAGGCGGTTGCAAGGATTAGTAGCTCTGCAGAAACTCGACTTAAAAGATAATTTCTACATTTTATAAGGCGGTTAAAACACGGAAAGTGGCAGGAGAGATAATCGGAAGACCAGCTGTGTCGCTATGGGCAATCCAAGGAAGGATAAATCTTCCCAGGATGGAGCAAAGAGCAAACAAAACGCACCCACGCTTGCCACGAGGTCTGCTCAAGGCCCTGCTACCTCTGTGACTGAGACACCGCATTCAGAGTCTGGGAATAAAAATGAATCGTCTTGTTTCCTCAGTAGAGGGACTGGCTTCTCAATTTGATTCCTTAACCAGTAGAGTAATAGTATTAGAAATGGATGTTTTGTTTATTAAAATGGAGACTGAGAAAGCTGGGAAATGTGCAGAGTCAGCCCTGGGAGTGACCACAAAACTAGTGAAAGAAAATACCCATCTCCGTGCAAGGCTAGAAATGCTGGAGAATCAGGCAAGGGCGAACAATTTGAGAGTGCTTGGTATCCCGGAGCAAGCAGAGGGTGATCATCTGCCTTTATTTATGTTGGAATGGCTGGAATCACAATTTGGGCAACACCTTGCTGAACGGAAGATCTATATTCAGAAGGCCTATAGGGTCACAACAAGGGGTCGTCAAGTAAATTCAGAAGCTCCCAGGGCTATTATGTTGGTTCTTGATGGAGTTGGAACTAGCGATTTCCTTCTCTCACTGGCCAGACAGAAGAGAACTTTATTGTGTGATGGGGGGGAAAGGTCAGTCTATATCCGGATCTTAGTTACGCGACTCGGCAAAAGAAAAAGCGGTTTGACGGAATGCGATCGATATTGAGAGGGGCAGGAGTGTCGCACAGTATGATTTTCCCGGCTCGTCTGAGAATTGCGCATCAGGGGAAAATTTATATCTTCACCGATCCACAAGAGGCCTTGAAGTGGACCCGGAGACATGTGCCAGCTAGTCGCCTTCGCGAACATGCATCTCGGACTTCTTCAGAGGATGAAGAAGAAGACGACGGTGCAACCTGAACACTCTCCAGTAACCAGTAAGAATATCTTCAGAGTGAGCTAACGAACTTCAAGTTGCTGAGAACTATAAGTTCCTGAGAACTTTTTATTTATAGTTTATAAAGTGGTATGCCAGTGTAATATGGGCTGGTTTAGTTTTATGTTGCATCTAGTCCCTAGGAAACCTTCTTTCATAGTAATGAAAAGACAGTGATACAGTTAAGAGACCGCTTGATACCCACTTATCTTTTCTTTGTTGTCTTGTAAATAGAATGCCTTAAATTGAAATTGGTATTTGAAATGCAGAGCTTAATCCTTTTTTTCTTTCAGTAAGGTACCTAATAATGATGAAACATGACCTTTCATTTTCTTCTATAAGAAGAAGAGTTTGGCTAATAATCTAGCCCTTTGGCTAGGGAGTTACTTATATGGAAATATATTCATGCTGCTCTTGGGTTCATGATCACAGCAAGTTATGGATGGAATATAGTTAATGGTTTATTTAACCTTTGTAGGAACTCCCCGATGATGTATCTTAAAGATGTAGTACGCATATTCCATTTAAGTTTATCTGCGTGTATTAAGAGGGGTGGCGCCCTCAATGAAGTATAAATCTTTCACGTATGTACTTCATCAGTGATATGTAATGTGTATAACATTGACAAACTCAATAAATAAAAAATTAAAAAAAAAAAAATAATGAATAATGGAGTTGGTGAAATGAGGGCCAGCAGCGGGGCATGTAGGAAAATCTATGATGGGAGGGAAAATATGGTGGTCTGGGAAGATGCAGTCTGGTTAGGGAGAAATTGCAGATTAAAAAAGAATGCTTGGCCAGACAGGGGAGGAGGCAAACTGTCATTTCTGGGGTATTTTTGTATTCTGTGTAAATGGTTAAATAAACTGCTCATTATGTGAGAGCGTATAAATGTACCCCAAAGGGCGTTGCCAGTGCGATTTCCAGCGCAGGGTGTGGAAGGTAAGCACACGAGTTTGATGACTTTCCCTTCTAACAATATTTCATAATATTTTTGTCCCAGAGTGTGTGTTTTTTTAATCTCTCTAGCCACACTCATCTTTCAGGGATAAACCCTGTCCAGGCCTGCATCTTCTGAACCCCAAGCTCCAGCACAGCTTTTCTTCCATTGCAGGAAGAGACCCCGCTCTCCCCACCCCCAAAGCCATCCACGTCGTGGATTAAGATCCACTGCTGGTTGGCATTAGGCCCCATGGTAGTCCCAGAGGCCCAGACAGTCATGTAGACAAATATTTTTTTCCTTCCCCTTTTTAGTTCCTTGCCACCTCCCCAAATGTGAGCACAGACATCTGATTGGCCTTGCACGCACACTGCATATCCTTGCAGCAGAAACAAGCTCCCTGGCCCAGCTATAGGGGGTCACTGTGGCCCCAGAAGTCTCTGCTGACCCTCCCCAACTGTGCAGCAGCTGTCCCAGCCTGGCCTGCCTCCCGCTGTGGCGACTCGAGCTCACTTCCAAACCCAGGTCACTTGCATGGCGGCTCAGCATGCTGCCGCGAGGCTGTCAGAATGGCCTATAGTTTTGTTTCTTAAAAATGGAAGTATGCTGTGCTCTGAGTTTGTGCCCAAAGTCATCACTGTGGGCAGGGCTAGAGGCAAATCAGCATCCCAAGTCTCAGGAAGGGTGCAAAGGAATTGATCAAGAATTGAGGGGAAAAAAAACCTGGGGCTCAATTTTCAGTCGCAGTTGGCAGCGCAGATTCAGGGTGCTGACTTAGCCATAAGGGGTGAGTCCTGCCGCGGCCCGGCCCCCCCGCGAATGAGATGTAGATGCTGCCTCTCACCTGCCTAACCTTCACCTTTTGACCTGCCTGTGGGCTATCACTGGTCTTATTTTTCCTGTAAGGTGGTGGCCATCCCTGGTGGTCCAGCCCCCGCCCCCGTTCTGTCTTCCAAAGAATCCCCAGTGTACAGTGTAACCTGAATCCATGCTGCTCATTGGAACCCATCCCCACTCCCACTCCTCTGCACTGCTACTCAGTTCTTTGGTCTCTATGATCTCCTACACCTATGGCCGCTACATTTACCTGCTCCTGCGATGGGACACACCCTTAAGGGCAGGGGTGTCAGACGGTATCCCGTCATATGGGCGATACAAATTGAGCGACTCAAGTTGTGCACTGGGCAGAGTAGCGAGTGTGGAGGTATAGCGATGGGAGGGGATAACAAGGATGGAGCAGCGCAATAGTGAGGGCGAATGACGGGGAAGTTGTAGAATGATGCCGGCCAAATAGAGTAATGAAGTGTGCTGCTGCCAGGCTGTCCACCTGGTGTGGCAGATAGAGTCACCGACTAGAATGGTGATGGTCTCGGGTTCGAGACTGCCTGTAGGCAAATATTGTTTTTAACAGTTTTGGCTGTTACAAAATTTTTTTGTCCTGGTGTTCCCTGGACCGATGGTGTCCCACGCAGGTATCTCCCCGCCCCAGCATAAGTTCTCCCCATATTCCCTTTCCCAAAGTGTCCGCCCCTCGGAGTTGATTATATTAGTTTGGGGGTGCAGGGAGCTTGCTCCATAAAGGAGGTGCGTGGGGCTATGCTGCCCCCCCCCGCATTAAATGGTCATTTTAACGTCTCCCTCTTAGATCGTAGTTCTGTCGCCGTATTGGCAGTCGTTGAGGTGGGATTAGTGCCAATATTGCATTCGTCGAAATGTACTCTCTCTTGTGCGAGTCGCCTTAGAAATTTCACCGTTTTGACATGGAACCGTGTCAGACGGCCTCTGCAAGGGGCACCGTGCTTTGTGCATGCAACCTCATCCCTTCTTTTGTATTGCTCCTTCCTTGTCAACCTACTGTAATGCATCATTCTTTCCCTGCCGTCCTCTTGTGCTGTTCAAACAACATGAAGTCTTGCTGTATTCTGACAATAGCAGAGAGTCCCAACCTTCGAACTGCTCCGGAGGTGAAAGAGTTAACTTTCCATGCTGGGCATGGAACGCTGAGCTCGAGCTCGGTTGAAAACTCTGTCCGTTGTTCTTCAAACATAAACTGTCAGATTCTTTACTCCGCCTCACTGAACAGTCGCTCCGGAGATTTTCTCCTTCTGCTTGGTTCATTTTGTCGGTTAAAGTATTATTTTCTCGGTTTTTTGACCGAATTTAAACCGCAACCGGTCGGTTCAAGCTCTGTCTGTGGTATTGTAAGTACTAGATAGGTTTTACATTAATTCTTCTGTGTGGAACTTGTAAACGGTTATCGGTTCAGTTTGAACCGATCAGGTTGGTTTAAAATATACTAATTTGTCTTTTAGAGTGTGGTTACCGGTTCTTATCGGTTCTAAAAAACGGAATTTCTTACGTTTTCCACGACCCGTGACACGGTTGGGAACTGATAAGAGAGTCTTGTTTGGTGGATTGCCATAAACGGGCAAGTTTGGTTAGGACTGGCACTATGTCTGAGAAACCCAAAAGAAAAACCGGGCCCACTGGGTTTCAACACTGCAGTGTGTGTGGGGAAGCCTTTGCCAAGGCTGACCCCCACACCACCTGTGTTTATTGTCTGGGGTTTGACCACCTCAGTCCAGACTGCCAGATTTGTAAAAATTTTCCTGCAGCTACCCTGGATAAAAGAGTTGGTAGGCTCAGGGAAAGGGAGGCCAAGAAGTCCGCTGACCCGGATGGCCAGCCTGGTTCGGTTCCAACCGAACCAGAGGGAGTGCCCTCTGACCAGGGCGAGACTTCCTCGGGCTAAAGGAGAGCCGATTCGGAGGAGTCGGTTCCAGCAAAAAGGACTAGGAAATCAGCTGGTGTGGAGTCAAAACTTTCCTCTCCAACCGCTGAAGAAATAGCCAAAGCGATTAAGATTGTCCAGTTGCTTTCCCCGGTTCCGACCGAACCGGCACCATCAGGTAAGCGTACGGTTCGGCCGGTTCCACCGGTTCAAGAGTATAATTTACAGGAATTTTATGAACCGGAGGAGGGGGAAGAGGAGTATGAGGAGAGTGAATGTGGATTTGAGAGTCTGGATGTGCCCATTGAACCGGACACCTCCCCAGACAGACCTTCAGGAGTGTCTCCTCCTAGGCTTTCTGAGTCCCCTTCTCATTTTGTTTTTTATAAAAAAGTGGCTGAAACCCTCCAGCTCCCTATGGAGGAAGCTGTGGATGATCAAGAGGAGCCTGACTATGTGGAAATGATGGATATCCCAGAGTCTAGGAGACTGTCTATTCCTTTGCATAAATCTTTTGGGAAGCAGACAGTAAAAATTCTAAAAACTCCTCACACTATACCTCCTGTTGATAAGAGAATGGACAAGAGGTACACTTTGTCAGGCTCTGATACAGAGTTCCTTACACAACAATGCAGCCATGTTGGGGTAGTGCAGGCTGCAGCCTGTGACAAGGCAAATATTCCCTTGGCCTCACACCCCCCCCTGACAAGGACTCCAGGAGGATTGATGCTATGGCAAAGAAACAGTACATGGCAGCATCCTTGGGACTCAGACAGGCAAACTATATGGCTTATGTTGCTAGGTACCAGAAATCTAGATGGGGATACTATTTTGGCTCTAGCAAAGCAGGTCCCTGGCCAGCTTGCCAAGGAGCTGGAGCAGGTGGCCGCTGATGGCATTGAGGCATCCAAGGTGCAATTCCATGCTGCAGTGGACTATAATGATGTGTCATCAAGAGTCATGGCTACATCTGTGGCACTTCACAGGACACCCAGACTAAGGCCATGGATTTTCCTGTTGTGGGTAATTCTCTGTTTGGGGAGCAGACAGAGAATTACATGAAGAAAATGGATGAGTATAGGACCACCTATAGGAGTGCACAGGCCAAAGAAAGGCAGGCCACTCCTCAAAGGCAGCCTTCCAGGGGCAGGGGCAGGCCCTTTCATAGGCCTTTTAACCAAGCCCAGGCCTCCTCTTCAGCTTACGCCCAGAGGGGGTTCTTTAGAGGGAGAGGCAGACGGGGTACAAGCAGGCCTGCTTCCACCTCTCAGCCTAAAGCCCCTGCCAAGCAGGCACCCTGATGGGGTTGCCAGGGCTGATTCTCAACTACCTGTAGGGGGCAGGCTGGCTTACTTTGTCCAGGACTGGCAGTCTCTGACATCAGACAAGTGGGTCCCGGAAGTAATAAGCCAGGGACTGGTTCTCAGCTTCAAAAATTTTCCAAAGATGAGAACCAGATCCTTTCCACCTGCAACTCCTTCAGAGACACTTGCCCTAGAGGCAGAGGTCTCTTCCCTCCTGGCTCTCAGAGCTGTGGAAAGGGTTCCACCCCTACATCAGGGCAAAGGGTTGTACTCCAGGTACTTCCTTACCCCAAAAAAGACAGGAGAATGGCGGCCCATCCTGGATCTCAGATACTTAAACAAGCACCTTTTAAAACCAAAATTCAAAATGGTGACTCTGGGAATTATTCTACCCTCTCTAAGGCCAGGGGACTGGCTAGCATCCCTGGACCTCAAGGATGCCTACTTCCATATTCTCATCAGAAGCTCCCATCGAAAGTACCTCAGGTTCGAGCTGCCCTCAGGCCATTACCAGTTCAGAGCAATGCCCTTTGGCCTCACCTCTGCTCCAAGGGTATTCACAAAATGCCTGGCAGTAGCAGTTGCTGCTCTAAGAAGGCAGAAAATTGCCATCTTCCCTTACCTGGACGACTGGCTCATAGTAGGCCAGTCCCCAGATCAAGTCAGGTTACATCTACAAGTAACTCAGCAATTGCTCACCTCTCTAGGTTTCATTCTGAAATCTTTCAAAGTCAGTTCTAGAGCCTGTCCAGCTTCTCTCCTTCATAGGCACAGAACTAAACACAGAGAAAGCCAGAGCCTTCCTCCCTTTGGACAGGGCAAGGACCCTGGTCTCTCTGGCCTCCTCATTCACCCTGCAGGTGTCTCGGCCTGCAAGGCATTTCTCAGCTCCTGGGGCACATGGCTGCTTCCACAGCAGTAGTGCGGGAGCAAGATTTCAGATGAGGGACATTCAGTTCCATTTGAGAGCTTATGGTCTCAAAGGAAAGTCCCTCTGACCAAAATGATCCCAGTGACTCGAACCCTGATCCAGGCCCTACAGTGGTGGCAGGATCAGAACAATCTGAGACAAGGGGTTCCTTTTGTCACTCAGTCTCACTCCTTAATCCTTACTACAGATGCGTCCCTCCTGGGGTGGGGAGCTCACATGGGCGACCTCACTACCCAGGGGTTGTGGTCCCCTCAGGAATCTCTGCTCCACATCAATCTGTTGGAACTCAGAGCAGTTTTTCTAGCACTTCAGGCTTTCTCCAAATCTGTTCAGAACAAGGTTGTGCAGATCAGAACAGACAACACCACAACAATGTGGTACATCAACAAGCAAGGGGGCACTCGGTCTTCGGCCTTGTGCACCGAAGCAATGAAGTTGTGGTGTCTGGTTTATTCACTGAACACCTCCCTTATGGCAGTTCACCTCCCACGCAAGGACAATGTCCTGGCAGATGCTCTCAGCAGGATTTCCCAGGGCCATCACGAATGGTCACTGGATCCCCTGGTCCTGGAGGTGGTATTTGCCAGATGGGGCACCCCACAGATAGATCTTTTTGCAGCCCCAGACAATCACCAACTTCCACTTTTTTGCTGCAGGCCCCCAGTGTTGAGTTCAGTCCCTCTGGATGCCTTAGTCCTCAATTGGGAAGCGAAGTTTCTCTATGCTTTTCCCCCCTTCCCTCTACTGTTCAAAGTGCTAGTCAAAATCAGATCTCAACCTTGCAAGATGATCCTGAATGCTCCGGATTGGTCCAGACAACCCTGGTATCCACTCCTGCTGTTCTTAGCAGTCCATCTTCCCCGGATTCACAACCTGTTAACCTGTGCCCAGGGCAGGGTTTGGTACCCGAACCTCAAATCTCTCAATCTCAAGGCCTGGTTCTTGAAGAGTTAGAGTTTGCTGATTTACACCTTTCCCAGGGTGTAATGGATATCCTGAAGGCTTCTAGGAAACCTTCTACCAGGGCTACTTATAATTCCAAATGGAAGAGATTTTCCATATGGTGCTCCGGAAATTATATTTCCCCAGAATCTGCTGGTTTACCCACAGTCCTGGATTACATGGTCCACTTAAATACCTTGGGTCTGAGACCAGCTACCCTAAAAGTGCATCTGGCAGCTGTGTCTGCCTTTATTTCAGCAGGTAAGCCCTCTTCTATTCAGCTCACCCTGTATTCTCCAAGTTTTTCAAGGGATTGCTTCATACCAACCCTCCATTCAGGGACCCTGCCCCTGCCTGGGACCTTAATGTTTGCATTGCTCAGCTTATGCAACCCCCTTTTGAGCCTTTGTCTTCAGCAGAGCTCAAGTACTTGACTTGGAAAACTGCGTTCCTGGTGGCCATCACTTCTGCCAGACGCATAAGTGAATTACAAGCCTTGTCAGTGGAGTCGGATTTTATCTCCTTTCATAGAGATAAGGTGGTCCTCAGGACTAACAGGAAGTTCTTGCCTAAGGTGGTTTCAGATTTCCACCTTAATCAGTCTATTTCTCTTCCTGTGTACTTCACTGACCATTCCTCCTCTGGCGAGAGGAGGTTACACAGTTTGGACGTGAAAAGGGCCCTTAGCTACTACATAGAGCGTACCAAGGGTCACAGGTTTGACTCCCTCCAACTGTTCCTCACTTATGGCGAGGTTGGTAAAGGGAAACCTGCCACTAAAAGATCCATTGCCAGGTGGATTGTCTCTTGTATCCAATTTTGTTATGAGAAACTGGGTAAGATTCCACCCTCAGGCCTGAGGGCTCATTCTACCAGAGGTACAGCTGCTTCCCTGGCTGCTGCCAGGGACATCCCTATTCTAGAGATATGTCAAGCAGCTACTTGGAAAACAGTTCACACTTTTACCAAGCATTACTCCCTGGATATCCAGACTAGGAGTGATGCTCGGTTTGGCACAGCTGTGCTTCAGAGCCTATTTCCTAGGTAGGTTCTGTCCCTCCTCCATGGAGGTACTGCTTTGTAGTCTGCTATTGTCAGAATACAGCAAGACTTCTTGTTAGAAGAAAAAATTACTCACCGTAGTAATGTTGTTTCTTCTAATGGAGTCTTGCTGTATTCTGACCTCCCCCCCTGCCTGCATCTCTCAGAACCTCTGTTTTTGGGATGTGGGTGGCCAGTGCAGTGTTGGCACTTATTAGGTGCCCACTTTGTTGTTTTTTCACCCCTCCCTTTTTGGGGTGACTTGGTGTTGTGTTTTTCATTTTTTGGGTGTCCTGACTTGAGTCTTTGTTTTGGGACCAAAAAATGTGTTCTTATATTTAGTAGCCAGTTGGCTAGTGTAGGTTTACAGCTTCCACACAGGACCTTAGTGAGTTTAGCTCGTAAAGATCTGACAGTTTATGTTTGAAGAACAACAGACAGAGTTTTCAACCGAGCTCGAGCTCAGCGTTCCATGCTCAGCATGGAAAGTTAACTCTTTCACCTCCGGAGCAGTTCGAAGGTTGGGACTCACTGCTATTGTCAGAATACAGCAAGACTCCATTAGAAGAAACAACATTACTACGGTGAGTAATTTTTTCTTCTTTCCCGCTGTCCCTTCATGTGACTTGTCCCCATCAGCCTCTTCTTCATTCTAACCTCTTGCATGTGTCCTCCCCCTCCATCCGCTGACATCAGTCTTCCTTCATTGTCCTGTTTTATTCTCCCCATCATCCTCTTCCTCCACCATTCCCTCTCCTCATCTTCCCCGACATCCCCTCGCATTACTTTTACACCGCCATTACCTCATGCAACTCTTTCCCTGCTATCCCCTTGTTGAACTTTTCCACTACCATTTTTTTCATACCGCTTTTCAATGCTGTCCTCTCCTGTCGCACTTTCCCAGGTTGTTTTTAAACTGCTGTCCTCTTACATTACTCCCCCCGCAAACTCTCACGTCACTCTTCTCCAGTTGACCCCTTAATGTACTCTTTGCTTACTGTCCTCACGTGTTGCTGTGACCAGACTGTCCTCTCGCATCACTGTGGCCATTTGCTTCCTTTCTTAGGTTGTTCTCACTGTTTTCTCATATCACTCTTACTACTTTGTCCTGTCACATTACACTTTGCTGTCCTGTCATGGTACTTTCGCTGTTTTCTTTCATCGCTTTGATATCTCTGTCCTCTTTTAGGTTGGAAGTGGAACCCTGCAGATCGACCTTCATTCGCTGAGACCCACCAAGCATTTGAAACCATGTTCCATGACTCCAGCATCTCCAAAGGTAAGCTATTTGTTTTTTTTATTTATGCTCCGCCCACCTTCCAGCCCCAGTACTTCTTCCATAGCCATGGGGATCCAGAAGATCTAAGAATACTGACTCCGGTATCCTGGCTGCTGACATTGTCCATCCACGTTTTGCCCCTTGGTGTCATGCCAATAGCCTTGCACACTCATAGTATACCCCTGCAGTGGAGCAGTGTTTCTGACCCACCACAGGGGCTCCCTGTGGTGTAGGAAACAGTGCCACTATTCCTCAGGCTGGGATACTACCGTACGCAGCAGCCCCCCAATCCTATTTCATGTTTTTCCAGATTGGAACCTAACCACAACATGGATGCCTGTAGTGTCTGTGCTCATGTTGACTGTCATATTCTGGAGTTTCAATTTCTGATACTGGAATGTTGCATCCCTGACTTTGGGGGGGGAGGGATAGGCATCAATCCAGTGGGTACTCAGGTAGGTCCTTGAGCCATTCCCCTTATCTTCTTGTGGCTTTTTGAGCCAGTTGATGAGCTCTTCTCTTTCCCCACCAAGCTGGGGTCATGAAGAAGTCTCTGGTGGTGGTGTCAGGTTAACCCTCAGCTCCTTCTGGGAGGCTGGGTGAGCACCAACCACAGTCTGGTAGCCACGAGTACTGAACCACACTGTTGCCAGGGTTGGCACCTATGGTACCACCTTCTCTCACGACGACATTGCCTAGTGTTGGCACTTGTTCTGGTATCTCGGTGCCACCATTAATATTGCTCCCAAAGTTGGAGCCGGCATCATTTCCGATGTGACCGCCTCTGCTAATGCCGATAACAATGTCAAATCCAGAGCAGGACCGACAGCAGCTTCTTGGAACTAGCTGTTTGTCTTTTGGTCAGGGACTCCCCTATGGACACCCACCCCCAACACACCACCAGTGTTGGTGCTGCTGGGCTGGAAGGCTTTGCTTGCTCCTCTTCTCTAGGGAGGATCTTAACTGGGCCACACAGTCTGTGAGTGGACATGAACTCAGTGGACCATTGTGCCACCAACATCCCTTTAAGGCTTCTGCCTCATGTGCTCCTGCTAGTATTTGACTTGAGTGGCTAAGGCTATCACACCTGTGGGTCTCTTGTCTCAGCAACAGTTCCGAAAATCAGTGGAGTGTGTGCAGGCCTGTTTTAGGGAGACAGCCCAGCACTGTTCTCAGTGCCAAGGTTGTGAAGCATAGAAGGTGGGGTGGTGCCTGGGTTGGTCGGAGCCTGCTGCAAATAAACAGAGTCCCAGGGCAGGCAGCAGGCAAGAAGGCAGAAAGCCTGCAGGAACCTAGATGGGACAGAAAGAACAAAGACCAAAAAAAAACAATATGAAATGCAGGTCAATATATCAGTCTTCTCCCAAAATGGTGACTATTACAAAACATAATTTACTTAAAAGAAATCTCTACTTTTTTATTTCTTTTTATACATTCAAGACCCCAGCCACCTGATGTAGCACTTTGTGTAGTAGCACCAGTAATGCAGTTGTGGCAAAAAGACATATAGCTATAGAATAAATAATGGAGAAGTGTGGTATACAAGGATTTAGAACTACAAAAGAACCCCAGAGTAAATGCTCATCAGCATGGTTTATCCCAGAGGATATTGGCCATACAGCCAAGTTTTAAAGGAAACAATTGCACTTACCTCCTAAAAATGCAAAGCATCATGGGAAACGTATGCAAATCCCCATGAGAGAATTTGGACTGGCTCCGCTGTAAGCAAAATTGCATGGTGCTGAAAGGCGTCACAGTGCAGTGAGCAAAGGCTAAGAACCGCAGACACGTACACGTGTTTCGCCCTCATTTGGACTCATCAGTGTGCCATATCTGTGTCTTAGCCCAGGGACATATACCCATCGGGGGCTAATTAGGGCTATAAGGCCACGAGCCCAAATAAGCCCCTGAGATGGGTGTACTCCCTAGTGTTCCATCCTTACCCATTGTTTGTTGAATATAATGCATTAGGATGGTTATTGTAAGGTTTCTTGCTGCAAGGAAGGAATGGTGTGTAGTATGCGCAGTTAGGATTTTGGGGGATTTCTAGGTTTGGGAGGGTTTTGTATAAGAGTCTTTTTTTTTTTTTTTCTAAATTCTTTTGCAACTTACTAATTGGTTTGGCTAGCTTCCGAATGATGTGTTATTAGTGGTATCCCATAGGGTTTATTGGAGTGTAGTTGTAAACTTTTTACTAGTTCAGGTATATACTTTTTAATTGTTTGATTAACGTAGGTATGTAGCTTTAATGGCACAGAGTCATAATGTCGTGGTTTAAACCACATAAAACAACAACAGCGTGCGCTGTAACCGCGTCGAGACAAAATCCGGGCATGAACTAGAAGAGCGCATGCCGTTGGACTCTCTTGCGTTCTGCGGGGGTCTTTTCCCTCAGCACCCCTCGGAATTATTATAATCAACTCTGGGGGGGTGCGTGGACTTCGGGGCGAGGTGAGAAGTTGGGGGGACTTTAAAAAAAAATACTGCTGTATAGTGGGACCTGGGGAGAGCCATACCACAGCCCCGGGTGCTCACCGCCGCTAGAGGCAGGTGCTGTAGCCACTCCACCGTGAAAGTGGCTCAGCCAAGCTCTTCCCCGGCAGCGTCCTTCAGGCTCAAGCATTGCAGCCTACAGTGACGGGGTAGCGGTTCTTGCCATACGCTTAAAGAACCTCTGTCGCTGTAGAGCCATTCGCGTTTCCTACAGCACGTTATTTCATGCACGGTTTTCTCCGTGCTATAGTGACCCAGTACCGCTTTAGTTAGTGTAGGTATATAGCTGTAATTATTTAATTAAGGTATATACTTTCAATTGATTAGTCACAGGTATACAGGGAAATAAATGATGGCCCTTTCTATCAGGAGAAATTCCCATCTGTGTATTACAGATATAAATTATAGATATAGATACATAACAGATTATCCACAGGGTGTGCAGTTGTGCTGTGATATACATACATCTTGGTGTGCATTGTGAGGTAGGAGGCCGCAACAAACCAAGTCATGCGTATATCGGAGCACGACCGCACGCCCGATATTGGAGTATCTGTCTTATAAAAAAGCCAAAATTGTTTTGGAGGGGGGTGAAAGAAAGAAGTGCAAGTGTGCGCTCATTAATGGGATAATCGGATCTTACTTCGAGAGGGCTCTTACAGTAGGTAATTACATATAGGACTGAAGCCGGCAGGCGTCAGGACTCCACGGAAACATTTCTAGCTAGCAGTCTCTGGCGGGGGACCATCCCCATGTCAGGTGACCGACGTCAGTATAAAGCGCAGCTAGAGGCCTCCCATGCTTTCCAGCACGGCATCCTCCATTTGAGACCTCCTATCAAGGATCTGATTCCACCTTGGGATCTTCTTTTTGTCCTAGACCAGCTCACGCTGCCCCCGTTTGAACCAGCCACAGATTGCGAGCTGTGTCTTCTCTCTTGGAAGACACTATTTTTAGTTGCAATTACTTCCGTCAGAAGAGTTTCTGAGCTTCATGCGCTCATGTGTAAAGAACCTTACTTGGTTTTTCACAACCACATAGTGTCCTTAAGGATAAATCCTAAGTTTCTTCCCAAGGTGGTCTCAACCTTAACTCTCAATCAGGATATTGACCTTCTAGTATACTATCCCAACCACTCTGAGGGGAAGCTCTCTTGCACACATTAGGTACTATCTAACCAGAACCAAATCCCATCGCCGGTCAGATCAGCTTTTCCTATCATTTGCTCACAGGATGCAAGGAGCACCTGTATTGAAGCAAACTCTTTCAAAGTGGCTGGTTAAGTGCATCACGTTCTGTTACCAAAAGCGCAACCAGCCTTTACCAGGATCGTTGAAAGGACATTCCACGAGACGGGTGGCTACCTCTTTCGCGGCACTTAAGAACGTCTTCACATCAGCCATTTGCTCGGCCACTACTTGGAGCACTGTACATACCTTTATCAGGCATTACAGTTTGGACATTGCTTCTAGGCGTAGAGCTGGTTTTGGCCTTGCAGTCCTTCAAGGACTTCTGTCCTAAATACGGTTCACTCTAGGATCCCTCCTAGCCTCCTCCCGAACAGGGTATTTTGTTCCCTTACTGCTTGGGAATCAGTCCTTATGGTATAACCTGCTGCAAGAGCTGTTTCTCGAAATAAGATAGTACAGTTATATAAGAACTTACCGTAACAGTAGATGTTCAAGAACAGCTCTTGCAGCAGGCAGTTTCCCTCCCACCTTCCCCTCAGGAGGTTTGGTCTTCAGACTTGGCGTCTTGGACGCAATCAGATTATTATTTTCATGGCTCTTCTTTGGAAGCGGACCTCGGTCTCCCTTCAGAATTCACCTTTATGCGGGAGTCTCGTTGGGGAACTGAGGGATGCTGGAGGACCGCCCCTTTTGTATGATGCTGGACATCGGAGGCGGGGCCAAAGTCAGGGGCGGTCCCCTGCTGGATAACGTTAGCTAGAATTTTTCTGTGGGGTCCCGGCTTCAGTCCTTATGGTGTAACCTGGTACAAGAGCTGTTCTTGAAGATCTACTGTTACGGTAAGTTCTTACGTAACAGTACTTTCTTACCCCTGTGTGACAGGGTGGAATAGGACCCTGCCCCAGTTGTTATGGAGAAAGTGTTTAAATGCAAGGATCTTTCCTTTTCTGTGTCTTCTCCGTCTGGTTGCACAACCAGATTTTCCTGCGAGACTTCGGACTTGATCAACCCAACAATCTTGCAGTTCTTTGCCTCTTACTGTCTGTTTTTCCTCCCTTGCATATCAGCTAATATAAAAATATATGCGAATCAAAATGTGGAAATGTAACTGATGTTGGGATCCCTTTTGTTTAGAAAATATATAGTGTTACTGTTGAAATGTATATTAATTATAATTTGAGATGACTGCAAAAAGCTATTGGAAACTAGAGCTTAAGTTGATGCAAATCTTTGAGCCTTTTGCAAAAGGGGCCTCAGCAAGCACACTGTGTTCTAGCAGCTCCTGCCTGATATTTACAAAAACAGGATGCTTGCTAAAAATGGAGGTTGAAAGGACTTCTAAAGGAGCTAATCTGCAACTGCTGAGAAGAAAAAGGGACACAGAGACTCAAGGAAAACTACAGTTTTTTCTCCTTTGTACACAGTTATTGTGAACGAGTTTATTTTTTTATGGTACTGCTACTGTAAATAAATATTTTTGGTGAATTCTACAACTGCTCCTGGTTTTCCCTGTGCTTTCCTGACCTGCGCCTCAATGACAGATTGTGTCAGGCTAAGTGGGATTTAAGCCATGCATACCCTAAAACAGGAGTTTTGTGCATGGGTACTGGACCTAGTACCAGGGAAGCACAGAGGAAGGTATGGATTCTGCAGCAGCAAGTCCAGGAGTGGTTACCAGGAGAATGGCAGCCAAACTAGCACAGACAGAAGTCCAGTCTGAGATTGTACAGCCAGCACAAGTTATGGAAAAAGAACAGACAGTGACAGAACCTGAAAGCCTGATGGACTTTTTCAAATGGTGAGCTATAGAACAAAAAGAGACTGAGAAGCAAAGAGAAAAAGAGATTCAGCATTTAGAAGCGCAGAGGAGAGAAGAGATGCAGCAACAGGAGCAGCAGAGAAGAGAGATGCAGCAGATGAGAGAAGAGATGCAGCAACAGGAGCAGCGATGGCTTAATGCCTTGCAGGCTATCAAAGGCAGAGGATCCAGCAGAGACCCAGATGAGCAACAAAATGCAAGCAACTTAAAAACCATTAAACTTACTAAGTTGGGTCCCTCGGCTGATATTGAGGCATACCTGACAACCTTTGAAAGAGTTGCCACAGTCTGCCTATGGCCAAAGCAGCAATGGACGGTCAGACTGGTGCCCTACCTGACAGGGAAAGCCCAACTTGCCTACAGCAGTATGGACACTGCACAGTCAGAAAACTATGACCTGGTGAAAAGTGAAACCCTGAAAAAGTATGACATCTCCGGAAAAACCTGCAGGCAGAGATTTCGATTTCTGAGGTACAACTCGGTCGACAGTCCTCGAGAAGCCTTCACCCGACTCGGAGAACTTCTGATAAAAATGGATCCAACCAGACAGCAAAACAGTTCCACAGATCGACACATTTGCCATGGAGCAATTCATCAACATCTTGCCTACAGATGTGCAGCTGTCGGTAAAGGAACACCGACCAGAGAGTGGGGAAAAGGGACTACCAAATGGCCAGACAGACACCACAGCAGCGAGGTAACAGCCAGGCACTGGCAAGACACTCTTTTTCCCATTTAAACTCTAAGCCTGATAAGAACTCTGGTGGGGGTAACAAATCTATGCCCAAAGACGTTATCTGCTATAACTGTAATAAGCCAGTCCATTTTGCAAGAAACTGCCATAGTAAGGAGAGTGGCACTGGAGCAGATTTGTCCTTGGCAAATTGGAGCAAGTACTTAACAGATGTGAAGGTGGGGATAAGACTGTGAAAGGACTCATTGATTCGGGAAGCAGACAGACCCTAGTAGACCCTAGTGCATGTTAAAGTGCTGGGAAAACGCTGTGCAAAGGGACCAGGTACTGGTGTCATCTGCATCCATGGGGACACTCGATACTATCTCACCACCCTAGTGATCCTGACCGTTAAGGGTGTGTCGCACCAAATGAAAGTGGGGGTAGTACCTAAGTTACCTATGCCCGTGATTATTGGAAATGACTTTCCAGGATTTACTGAGTTGATTTCCTGGGTTGTGCCTGCAAATAGGCATTCTTATGCCTAGCGTACCCACCTGGTTACCAAAAACAAATAAATAAATCAAAGAGGGAGTAAATCCTGATGTTTCAGCAGCAGTGGTGACAAGAGCTCAGGCAAAGAAAATTTCAGACGGTGGGGACACTTTTCCTTTCAGTGATTTTGATTCGGACTTATTTGAGCACAGCTCCAAGATCCGGAAGTCCAGGAAAGAAAGACGAAGCTTGAAGAAACCGTGACAACAAGTGACTGATGGACATAAAGGGTTAAAATATGAAAATGCTGAAACTAAATTGATAACTAATTGTGATTTTCTTTCAGAACAAGTTAACAATGTTTATCTCTATGGTTATTTTAAGCAGCTGGGGGGTGTAACCAAAACAGTGTGGACCAATGTTTAAGAAATGTAATGGGTTACTGTACAGAGTTTGGGTTAAACCTCAGACACAGGAACAGACAGAACAATTGGTTATACCACAGAAGTATAGAACAGAGTTGTTAGAGATAGCACATGATAGTCCTATGGCTGGTCACTCAGAGAGGGAGCACACCCTTGCCAGATTGCTGTATAGATTTTACTGCACTGGAATTCATGAAGATGTTGCTACCTATTATAATTCCTGTGCTGAGTGTCAGAAAGTAGCCCCAGTCACTAGAAAAGACAAGGTGCCCCTAGCCTTGGTAGATGTGTCTTTTGAGAGAATTGCAATGGATGCAGTTGGTTCTTTAGACAAAAGTAAAAAGGGTAATAGATTTATCCTGGTAATATGCAGCTATGCTACTCGATACCCAGAAGCAGTTCCAGTGTGTGTACTGTTACAACCCCAAAATGTTCAGCAGAGTTGGTATACCTAAAGAAATTATTACTGATCAGGGTAGTAATTTTTGTGCTGCATTACTTAAGGAGCTGTACATACTGCTAGGTATCACTGCCATAAGAACCTCCCTCTATCACCCTTAGACAGACGGTCTTGTTGAGCGTTTTAACCAAACCCTAAAACACATGTTAAAAAGGTTTGCAAAAGGGAAAGGGAAAGATTGGGACCAATACTTGCCTTACCTACTTTTTGCCAGGAGTGTAGCCAGAAATTTCCGTTTTGTACACAATCTCCAACAGTTACACCCCACCAATTAAAAAATGTACACATCCCTTCCAAATGGCACCCCCCTTCCAAACAAGTCAGATTGTTGTCAGATGATTCCTCTACTCTCTAAAGAGGTTATACATGTATCAGACCCTCCTCAGTGGCCTACACTAACCCAAATACTACAGATTAGAATGATAATATTAACAGAATGGCTTATGGTTTGTGACAGGCACTCAACAAAACTGTACACAAATGTGTACAGTGAGTATGCCTGTCTACACCCTTGCTTTTTGCCTGCAGAGAAGTGCCACAGGCATCAACAGGGTTTTCACCATTTGAAATGCTATATGGTAGGCAGCCAAGAGGGCCACGGATGTGATAAAAGAAATGTGAGACGATAATCCCAGCCAGAAACAATCTTTCTCTTCTTATATGTGTGCCCTAAGAAAGAAGCTGGCAAAATATGTTGAAATGCCTGTAGTAATCAGGAAGAGGCCCAAAACCAGCAGAAAGTATATTATGACCATGGGGTAAAGGAAAAAGTTTTTGAGCCAGGTGAAAAGGTTTTGCTGCTGTTACCCACAACAGAAAATAAGCTGTTAATGAAGTGGCAAGGGCCTTATAAGGTTCGTAGACATACTGGCAGTGTTAACTATGAGACTGAGACCCCTGCCAGGAAAAATCCTACTAAGATGTACCATGCTAACCTCCTCAAGAAATGGGTTGAAAAAATGCCAAAAGCTGCTGTGCTAGTTTTACCAGAAATTGATAAGGAAGATATTGCTGTAGCTTATGACAGACTGGAACAAACTTTAAATGTTGATGCTGTAAAGGTGAATGTTTCCTTAACCTCAGAACAAACTGCAGGCATTCGTAATGTGCTAAAGACATTTAACAGTACTTTTACCATGGTACCAGGTCGAGCACGTAATAGTGACAAAGAATGCTCGCCCTATTAGGCAAAAGTCATACAGGTTGCCAGAGCGGTTAAAAGCTGATGTGGTTAAGGAAATACAAAAAATTAAAGAATTGGGTATCATAGAGGAGTTGAGGAGTGCTTAGTCATCTCCAATGGTAATTGTAAACAAAAAAGAAGGGGGTGTTAGTCTGCCTTGATTTTAGGAGACTTAATCAAGTGTCAGAATTTGACAGTTATCCTATGCCCAGAATAGATGATTTGGTGGACAGACTGGGGAGTGCAAAGTGTATCAGTACCCTCGATCTCACCAAGGGTTACTGGCAAATACCTTTAGCCAAAGAGTCCAGAGGTAAAACTGCATTTGCCACCCCTATAGGATTATGTCAGTTCACCACCATGCCATTTGGTTTACGTGGTGCGCCAGCTACATTCCAATGGTACATGGATGTCATTTTATCCCCTCACACTGGTTATTGTGCTGCGTACCTGGATGAAGTCATGATATACAGTCCAGGCTGGAAAAGCCATCTGGAACACCTACGAGCAGTTATCCAAGCCATCAAAAACGCAGGTCTGACTGTTAATCCTACCAAATGTGCATTGGGCATGCAGGAAACCAGATATTTGGGCTGTGTGTTGGGGAAATGGAGAAGTCAAGTCAGAGGTTTCTAAAATAGAAGCTGTAGCTAACAGCCCCGTCCCTAAAACAAAGAAACATGTCGGGTCATTTTTAGGGCTGACTGGTTATTATTGGAGATTTGTTCCCAACTTTGCAGAGTTAGCTACTCCCCTCACTGAACTCACAAAAAAAGGGTACCCAAATAATGTGAAATGGACCCAAGAGTGTGATGAAGCTTTTCAAGCCATAACGGCTGCATTATGTTCAGCCCCTGTTTTAAGAAGCCCAGACTTTGAGAAACCATTTTTGCTACAAACAGATGCATCCAAGTTAGACCTAGGTGCAGTACTGAGTCAGAATATAGATGGGACGGAACATCCTATTCTGTACATAAGTAGGAAATTGCATGACAGAGAGAAAAGGTACTCTACTATCGAAAAGGAATGTTTAGCAGCAAAGTGGGCCATGGAGTCCCTTAAGTTTTATTTACTAGGAACTGATTTTGTTCTTGCAACAGATCACAATCCTCTCTGTTGGCTTAACCAGATGAAAGAAAAAATTCCAGAATCACACAGTGGTATCTAGCACTACAGCTGTTTAAATTCACGGTGATACACAAATCTGGTAAAGAGAATAGCAATGCCGATTTTCTGTTAAAATATGGATCAGGAATTGAGGGTTCTGAAGGTTGAAAAACAAATGTACAAGTTTAAATCCCTGCCTAACTGTGACCCTGGGTGACCTCTGTCATGAATTGTACCAATAGCCCAGATGGCACAGAAAGAAACCAGACTTTCCGAGGGAAACCACAGTGGCAAAAGGTCTGGTGTGCTTCAGAGTATTTGCAAATTTCATTTAACTAGAAAACTGCAGGACTCTCTGGCTGCGGTCGGGACCGCGCGTGACTGGAAAAACAAGGAGAGGTATTGATACTGTTGTTGAAATTTTTACTCTATGTTGCAGTTTGCCCAGCTGTACTGACCGAATGAGAGACTCTCCGTGAGTGGGTAATTTATTGGTCCACAAAAGATCTCCTTTCTTTGGAAACCAAAAGTCCCCAGTGTCCTTGTTCAGGCTGTCATTACAGAATGGACAGAGACCAAGAAAGCGAGCATGTAAATTTGAAGGTGGCCAGGATGTCCTAGCCAGGTGGTCAGATGGCCTGTTTTATCTTGGAACTATCAAAAAGATCCTGCCCTTGACTTGGGCCCACGATCCCTCCATAGGTATGGCCGCGGCTCAGCACTCCAGCCACACACCTCCTGGCCGCCCTCGGGATCCTGAAAGCCGGGTAAGTCTGATAGACTGACCGGGGTTGCTGTGAGCTGCCGCCATTGGCCTGCTCGCTGTGCTGCACCCTGATTGGACCCTTGTTTTCTTCCTGCACTGAGATTGGCTATCTGCGCCTACTGAAACTTTCCTTGACTCGGGGCTGCTGCGCCCATTGATTCTAAGTGGAATAGGCCGAAATTTTGGGCCCGCTCCAAGCTGCTCTGTCTGGACTCTCACTGTTAATTGTACTCGCTTTCTTTATTGTGTCGATTCCGAGTAAATGTACAGTAAGGATCAAAAGTTGTAACAGCTCTTCTGTGAACCGGATTTTTTTTTCTCCTTCTTCCCCTGACCGGGGTTACTGTGAGCTGCCGCCATTGGCCCATCGCTTGCTGTGCTGCACCCTGATTGGGACCCTTGTTTTCTTCCTGCACTGAGATTGGCTATCTGCACTTACTGAAACTTTCCTTAACTCGGGGCTGCTGCGCCCATTGACTCTAAGTGGAATCGTCTAAATGTTGTGCCTGCCCACCCTCCCCCACCTCCCACGTTAATTAAATAGACCATATCCCCGCCCACTTAAGTAGCCTCTCCTGTTTGCCCTTTTTCTGTTTGGTGCCTTGCTAGGTCCTCCTTCTTCTCCCTACCAACTCGCCCTCTTGCAATTTAACTCCTGTACCTCTGTCTTACTTTACCTCTGTGCTGCCTCCTCACTTGCAATCGCAGCGCAACTGCCTTTCTCTCTGCTCCACTCCTCGTCTCACCTGCCTTCCTTACTTTACACTTTCCACCATGCCTATCCCATCGCCCGCACCCCCAGCCTCCTCTCTGCCATCTAGACATGCATTCCACCAGTACTCTGCTCCCCCTTCTCCTCTTCCTTGCTCCTCTCTTTCCCCTACTCCACTCTCCCAGAGCCTGCTTCCCCTCTTCCCCTCTGCAGCTACCTACTTGATTCCACATATCACCACCTAGGTACCCTACATCTAGAGCTCAACCATCTGCCCTAAGGAACTGTTCTCTCCCACCTGTGGATGTTGGGTACACCACTCTTCCCTCTTACTGCTCTGTCTCTGAACCTTCACTCTCACCCTATGACACATTCATACATGACAAGAAAGCGTAAGCGCATGATCAGGGAACTTTGTGCACTCTAAAGCTAGTGCTCCTCCTCCTGCTGCTGTCCGGCAGTGTTCATCCAAATCCTGGCCCAGCCCCCACTAAGGTCGCTAACCAGAACAAGCACTCAGGTGCCCTCTCAATTATAACGCTTAACATTTGCAGCCTCCTTCCCAAAATGGATGCCCTTCAGATCCTTACTAGCCAGCATAGCCCGGACATCCTAGCAGTCATTGAAACCTGGCTCTCCCCATCGGCCCCTGACCATGCTGTCACTCTTCCTGGGTACAGTGTTTTTAGGCTTGATCGGATGACTAAAAAAGGTGGCGGTTACGCCCTATACCTTAAAGATGCTATCTCGGGACACCCCATCAACACTACTCCCCTGACGATTACAGCGCCGATTCTTCCCATCAGAATCCTCCTTGGTGCTCACAACAAAGTCCTCACAGTCGTCACAGTCTACATACCACCTAAAGAGCAAGGTAATGGACTTTCAGCAGTTCTGGACTTTGTCAGGTCACTCCCACTGGATACTGAATCTATCCTGCTAGGTGACTTTAATATAAACTGGCCCTCTGCTGAGGCAGGGGCACATAGGGACTCCATTATAGCGTCCAACCTCACCCAGATGGTAGACTCACCAACTAGAAAAAACTATAGAACTGGCACCAGCACCCTTCTGGACTGGATCCTTACCAGCCACCGCACCCAGATTTCAAACACCACTGTCCTCCCAGACTCACTCAGTGACGACTCCCCTGTCAGCTGCTTCTGGTCTAGCAAAGTCAATAAACCTCCCCCAAAAACAGTCACCAGTAGAGTTCTACCCCGTGGACAATTAATTCATTTCAAATCTCACCTCCTCCAACAGGACTGGTCACCAATCTTCATAGCAACTAATGTGAACACTACCCTGGACCACTTCATCAAAATCTTTAACGAGGCCTGCAACAAATTTGCCCCGCTTGAAAGGCAAAAAGTAAAAGCCCTCTGTAACCCCTGGCTCTCAGGAGACCTCTTAAAGCAGCTAAAGGCAAGGACCACCTCTGGGAGCTTGCTAGAACCACTGGGAAGCAAATTGACATCACTAACTACAAACATGCACGGAATGACTGCACCAAATCTATTTGGCAAATGAAATCAGCCTATTTCAAGAACGCTCTTACTAACTCCTGGGGCAACGGAAGAGACTTCTGGAACAACATAAAAGAAGTCACTGGGAAGCAGTCAAAATCCACCCCATCGGTGCTCAGCATAAATGGAGATATTATACTTGACCCGAAAATCATTGCAAACACCTTCAATACTGCCTTTACTGATCTAAGTACTGTTCAAACAACATGAAGTCTTGCTATATTATGACATATGCAGTTTGTCCCAGCCTTAGAACTGCTCCGGAGGTGAAAGAGTTAACTTTCCATGCCAGGCATGGAATCTTGAGTGCGAGCTCGGTTGAAAACTCTGTCTATTGTTCTTCAAACTCAAACTGTCAGATTCTTTACTCCGCCTCACTGAACAGTCGCTCCGGAGATTTCTCCTTCTGCTCGGTTCATTTTGTCGGTTAAAAAGTGTAATTTCTCGGTTTTTTAAACCGCATTTGCCTTATTTTAACCGCAACTGGTCGGTTCAAGCTCTGTCTGTGGTATTGTAAGTAATAGATAGGTTTTACATTTTCTCTGTGTGGAACTTGCAAACGTTATTATCGGTTCGGTTTGAACCGATCAGGTTGTTGTTAAACTTTATTAAATTGTATTTAGAGTGCGGTTCCCGGTTCTTATCGGTTCTAAAAAGCAGTTTCATTACGTTTTTCCACGACAGATGTACCGGTTGGGAACCGATAAAATGTGTCTTTTGCGATTTGCCGTAAAGGGCAGATTTTTGGTTAGGCTGGCATTATGTCTGAGAAACCCAAAGAAAACCGGGCCCACTGGGTTTCAGCACTGTAGTGTCTGTGGGGAAGCCTTTGCCAAGGCTGACCCACACACCATGTGTTTATTGTCTGAGGTTTGACCACCTCAATGCAGACTGCCAGATTTGCAAGAATTTCCCTGCAGCTACCCTGGATAAGAGTTGGTAGGCTCAGGGGACGAGAGGCCAAAAAGTCCGCTGACCCAGATGGCCAGCCCGGTTTGGTGCCAACCGAACCGGAGGGAGTGTCCTCTGACCAGGGCAAGACTTCCTCGGGCAAACGAAGAGCTGACTCGGAGAGCCAGTTCCAGCAAAGAGGACTAGAAAATCAGCAGGTGTGGAGCCAAAATTTCCTTCTCCAACCGCTGCAGAGATAGCCAAAGCGATCCAAATTGTCCAGTCGCTTTCCCCGGTTCCGACCGAACCGGCACCATCAGGTAAGCGGTCGGTTCCACCGGTTCAGGAATATGATATAGAGGAATTTTATGAACCGGAGGAGGGGGAGGAGGATTATGAAGGGAGTGAATGTGATTTTGAAAGTCTGGATGTGCCCATTGAACCGGACATCTCCCCAGACAGACCTTCAGGAGTGTCTCCCCCTAGGCTTTCTGAGTCCCCTTCTCATTTTATGTTTTATAAAAAAGTTGCTGAAACCCTCCAGCTCCCTTTGGAAGAAGCTGTGGATGAACAGGAGGAGCCTGACTATGTGGAAATGATGGATATCCCAGAGTCCAGGAGATTGTCTATTCCTTTACATAAATCTTTTAGGAAACAGACAATAAAAATTTTAAAAGCTCCTAACACTGTACCTCCTGTGGATAAAAAAATGGACAAGAGGTACACATTGTCAGTCTCTGATACGGAGTTCCTTTCACAACAATGCAGCCATGTTGGGGTAGTGCAGGCTGCAGCCTGTGATAAGGCAAATATTCCCTTGGCTTCACACCCCCTGACAAGGACTCCAGGAGGATTGATGCCATGGCAAAGAAACAATACATGGCAGCATCCTTGGGACTCAGACAGGCAAATTATATGGCCTATGTTGCAAGATACCAGAAATCCAGATGGGATACTGTTATGGCTTTAGCGAACAGGTCCTGACCAGCTTGCCAAGGAGCTGAGCAGGTGGCTGCTGATGGTATTGAGGCATCCAAGGTGCAATTCCATGCTGCAGTGGACTCTAATGATGCATCTTCAAGAGTCATGGCTACATCTGTGGCTTTTCGCAGAATGGCTTGGCTCAGGTGTACTAGCCTGTCACAGGATACCCAGGCTAAGGCCATGGATTTTCCTGTTGTGGGTAATTCTCTGTTTGGGGAGCAGACAGAATTACATGAAGAAAATGGATGAGTATAGGACCACTTATAGGAGTGCACAGGCCAAGGAGAGGCAAGCCACTCCTCAAAGGCAGCTTTCCAGGGGCAGGGGCAGGCCTTTTCACAGGCCTTTTTACCAAGCCCAGGCCTCCTCTTCAGCTTATGCCCAGAGGGGGTTCTTCAGAGGGAGAGGCAGACTGGGTACGAGCACGCCTGCTCCCACCCCTCAGCCTAAAGCCCCTGCCAAACAGGCACCCTGATGGGATGCCCAGGGCCGATTCTCCATTACCTGTAGGGGGCAGGCTGGCCTACTTCGTCCAGGACTGGGAGTCTTTAACATCGGACAATTGGGTCCTGGAAGTAGTAAGCCAGGGACTGGTTCTCAGCTTCAAAAAATTTCCAAAGATGAGAACCAGATCCTTTCCACCTGCAAATCCATTAGAGGCTCTCGCTTTGGAAACAGAAGTCTCAACCCTCCTGACTCTCAGAGCTGTAGAAAGGGTTCATCCCCTACACCAGGGCAAAGGACTGTACTCAGGTACTTCCTTACCCCCAAAAGACAGGAGAATGGCGGCCCATCCTGGATCTCAGATACCTAAACAAGCACCTTTTAAAACCAAAATTCAAAATGGTGACTTGGGAATTATTTTACCTCTCTCAAGGCCAGGGACTGGCTAGCCTCCCTGGACCTCAAGGATGCCTACTTCCATGTTCTCATCAGAAGCTCCCACCGAAGTACCTGAGATTCGAACTGCCCTCAGGCCATTACCAGTTCAGAGCAATGCCCTTCGGCCTCACCTCTGCCCCAAGGGTATTCACAAAATGCCTGGCAGTAGCAGTTGCTCATTTAAGAAGGCAAAAGTTTGCCATCTTTCCTTACCTGGACGACTGGCTCATAGTGGGTCAGTCTCCAGACCAAGTCAAATTACACCTTCAGGTTACCCAGCAGCTGCTTACATCTCTAGGTTTTCTTCTCAATCTTCCAAAGTCAGTTCTAGAGCCTGTTCAGCTACTCGCCTTCATAGGCGCAGAACTGGACACAAAGCAGGCCAGAGCTTTCCTTCCTCTAGAAAGAGTAAAGACCCTGGTGGCTCTGGCCTCCTCCTTCACTCTGCAGGTCTCTCGACCAGCAAGGCACTTTCTACAGCTCCTAGGGCACATGGCTGCTTCCACAGCTGTAGTGCAAGGAGCAAGATTTCAGATGAGGGACATTCAGTTCCATTTGAGAGCCTTCTGGTCTCAAAGGAGAGATCCTCTAACCAAATTGATCCCAGTAATTCGAACCCTGATCCAGGCCCTGCAGTGGTGGCAGGATCAGAGCATTCTGAGACACGGGGTTCCTTTCATCCCTCAATCTCACTCCTTGACCCTTACTACAGATGCGTCCCTCTTGGGATAGGGAGCTCACATGGGCGACCTCACCACCCAGGGATTGTGGTCCCCTCAGGAATCTCTGCTCCACATCAATCTGTTGGAACTCAGAGCTGTTTTTCTAGCACTTCAGGTTTTTTCTGCATCTGTTCAGAACAAAGTGGTACAGGTCAGAACAGACAACACCACTACAATGTGGTACATCAACAAGCAAGGGGGCACTCGGTCTTCGGCCTTGTGCACCGAGGCAATGAAGTTGTGGTCTCTGGCTTATTCCCTGAACACTTCCCTCATGGTAGTTCACCTCCCAGGCAAGGACAATGTCCTGGCAGATGCTCTCAGCAGGATTTCCCAGGGCCATCACGAATGGTCACTGGATCCCCTAGTACTGGAGTTAGTATTTGCCAGGTGGGGCACCCCTCAGATAGATCTTTTTGCAGCCCCAGACAATCACCAACTTCCTCTTTTTTGTTGCAGGCCCCCAGTGTTGGGCTCAGTCCCTCTGGATGCCTTCCTTCTCGACTGGGAAGGGAGGTTCCTCTGTGCCTTTCCCCCTTTCCCTCTCTTGTTCAAGGTGCTAGTCAAAATCAGATCTCAACCTTGCAAGATGATTCTGATTGCTCCAGATTGGGCCAGACAGCCCTGGTATCCACTCCTTCTGTCCTTAGCAGTCCACCTTCCCCTGTGTCTTCCCAGGAATCACAATCTGTTAACCTGTGCCCAGGGGAGAGTTTGGTATCCGAATCTCAAATCCCTCAACCTCAAGGCCTGGCTCTTGAAGAGTTAGTTTGCTGACCTACATCTTTCTCAAGGTGTACTCGATATCTTGAAAGCTCTAGGAAGCCTTCCACCAGGGCTACTTATAATTCTAAATGGAAAAGGTTTTCCATATGGTGCTCTGGAAAGCATATTTCCCCAGAATCTGCTGATTTGCCCACAGTCCTGGATTATATGGTCCATCTAAATACTTTGGGTCTGAGGCCAGCTACCCTGAAAGTGCATTTGGCAGCTGTCTCTGCTTTTATTTCAGCAGGAAAGCCCTCTTCTCTTTCTGCTTACCCTGTATTCTCCAAGTTTTTCAAGGGATTGCTTCACACCAACCCTCCATTCAGGGACCCTGCCCTGCCTGGGATCTTAATGTTTGCATTGCTCAGCTAATGCAACCCCTTTGAGCCTTTGTCTTCAGCAGAGCTTAAGTACTTGACTTGGAAACTGTGTTTCTAGTAGCCATCACTTCTGCCAGGCGATAAGTGAATTACAAGCTTTGTCAGTGGAGCCTGATTTTATCTCCTTTCACAGAGATAAGGTAGTCCTCAGGACTAACAGGAAGTTCTTGCCTAAGGTGGTTTCAGATTTCCACCTTAATCAATCTATATCTCTTCCAGTGTACTTCACTGACCATTCCTCCTCTGGCGAGAGGAGGCTGCACAGTTTAGATGTAAAGAGAGCCCTTAGTTACTACATAGAGCGTACCAAGGGTCACAGGTTTGACTCCCTCCAACTGTTCCTCACTTATGGTGAGGTTGGTAAAGGGAAACCTGCCACTAAAAGATCCATTGCCAGGTGGATTGTCTCTTGTATCCAATTTTGATATCAAAAACTGGGTAAGGTTCCCCCTTCAGGTCTGAGGGCTCACTCTACCAGAGGTACAGCTGCGTCCCTAGCTGCGGCCAGGGACATCCCTATCTTAGAGATATGTTAAGCAGCTACCTGGAAAACAGTACACACTTTCACCAAGCATTACTCCCTGGACATCCAGGCTAGGAGTGATGCTCGGTTTGGCACAGCTGTGCTTCAGAGCCTATTTCCTAAGTAAGTTCTGTCCCTCCTCCATGGAGGTACTGCTGTGTAGTCTGCATATGTCATAATATAGCAAGACTTCATGTTGTTTGAAGAAAAAATTACTCACCTTAGTAATGTTGTTTCTTCTAATGGAGTCTTGCTATATTATGACCTCCCCCCCTGCCCCTCTCAGAACCTCTGCTCTTGGGATGTGGGTGGGCAGTGCAGTGTTGGCACTTAGTGATGCCCACCTTGTGTTTTTCACCCCTCCTTTTTGGGGTGTTTGGGTGTTGTATTTTATTTTATTTTTGGATCCCCTGACTTGAGTCTTTGTTTTGGGACCAAAAAATGTGTTAATATTTTAGTAGCCAGTTGGCTAGTGTAGGTTTACAGCTTCCACACAGAATCTTAGTGAGTTTTGCTCGTAAAGATCTGACAGTTTGAGTTTGAAGAACAACAGACAGAGTTTTCAACCGAGCTCACGCTCAAGATTCCATGCCTGGCATGGAAAGTTAACTCTTTCACCTCCGGAGCAGTTCTAAGGCTGGGACAAACTGCATATGTCATAATATAGCAAGACTCCATTAGAAGAAACAACATTACTAAGATGAGTAATTTTTTCTTCTTCCCCCTGATCTTTTTTCAAAGGAGTGGATGATTCTATGTCACCAATTTCTACTGCTCCCACTAGTCACCCCCCCCCAAACTTTAAAGCGGTCTAGATATACCAGGTTCGCAATTATGTTACCAAAGTCATTAGCAAGCCCAGAACCAGCAATGATTCACTAGCCCTCAAACTTCTATCCCTCACCCTTGAAGAAGTACTCAGGCCCTTAACCAGGATTTTTAACCTCTCCCTCAGCCAGTTCCCTGACAAATTGAAATCTGCCACTGTAACCCCTATACACAAAAGTGGTGTCAAAACTGCCCATGAGAATTTCCATCCAATCTCCATCCTACCTCCCCTCTCAAAGGCACTGGAATGTATTGTCACAGACCAGCTGACTGACTTCTTAACCAAGCACAACATACTGTGCAGGCAGCAACACGGTTTTAGAAAGAATCATAGCACCTCCATGGCACTACTTGAATTCACCGGCGCCATCCACCACTCACTGAGTAACGGGCAGCAAACTGGTTCTACCTTCATCGATTTAATAAAGGCCTTTGATACCGTCCACCACAGCCTCCTGTTTGTCCAGCTTGGGAAAGCGGGGCTCTCACTCAACTCTGTAAACTGGTTCAAAAGCTACCTAGACAACCGGTCTCAGAGTGAAAATTGCTGACACACTGTCAGATGCCAGACCGGTCCGCTCTGGTGTCCCCCAGAGCTCTATTTTGGGCCCCCTCCTCTTTAGCCTGTTCCTGAACTCACTACCAGATTCCTATCCAGAGCAAATCATACTCTACGCAGATGATGCTGTAATCCTAGCCTCCCACCCTGATCCAAAACAACTGCAAGAAAACCTCCAGCGTGCAAAAGGGGCCTCAGCAGGCACACACCGTCTTCTAGCAGCTCCTGCCTGATATTCACAAAAGCAGGATGCTTGCTACGAATGGGTGTTAAAAGGATTTATAAAGGAGCTAAGCTGCAACTGCTGAGAAGAAAACGGGACACAGAGACTCAAGGAAAACTACTGTTTTTTTCTCCTTTGTACATAGTTATTCTGAATGAGTTCATTTTTTTATGGTACTGCTACTGTAAATAAATGTTTTTGGTGAATTCTACAACTGCTCCTGATTTTCCTTATGCTTTCTGACGTGTGCCTCGACGACATCCTGGAATCCACTGATATTCTTAACTTCTGCAGTGTCCCTTTAAGACAACACTGCCCCGGAAAGAAGTGGAACTATATGCAAATGATGGAATCATTTGCCTTGTGCCATTTTTCAAAAGCTGCCCAGCAAATCAAGCAGTGTTCTTACTTCAGATTTTTTCACTCCGCCATGGGTCAAGATGCCTCGGAGTTTCCTCTCTCTCTCACAGTTGTTCCTGACATGTTTTTTCCTGCAAAAACATACTTTTTTTTTTTTTTATTTCTTTTCAATTGCTGCCTAGTTTATTGTTTTTAGTTTTAAATTATTTTATTTTAGTTTTATCGGTTCCTCTCGGTTTACGTGAACCGGGGAGGAACCGAGGGTTGTTTATTTTAAATCGGAGCCTTTATGTTCCATTTGCCTTTTGATTCTTTTTCTTTTAAAAACTCATATTTTTTAACAGAGTTATCGATTTCTTTTCCCCTGGTTCCCAGTTTCTGAACTGACTGCAACTGAGAGGTTTTGAATTTTTCTCCATTCCTGAACCAACCACAACCTTCAGAAAGCATCAACGGTTTGCGGTTCCTATTCTTTAACTCTCTTAAAATTTCAGAAAAGCCTATGAGGAAAACGGGACCTCCGGGGTTCAAGAATTGTTTGAAATGTGCAGAGGTGTTTGCCAAGGCAGATAACCATGACCTATGTGTAGGCTGCATTGGTCAACAACATATTGTAATGGGCACGCCACCCATTTCAGTCAACCCACCCTAAAAGGAAATAGTAAAATAGAGAGACTTACCTGCCACAGGGTGCCAGGGTAGGAGTCCGAAGGGGTGATGCCAGTGCACCTGTAAAAATAGACAGAAAAGGAGTCACAAAGGATCCACAGCTCTTTAGGGGTACAGCAGGGTAGAAGGGATAGGATAGAAATTGAAATGAATACTTATCTGATGGGTAGGGTCCCTCGTCCTGTCAGACCTGTGGAATAAAAAGAGAAAAAAGTTTGAAAAGTAAAGGGGGGAAAAAAAAAACAGGAAGAAAGTGAGGTTTGGGGAAGGGGGACTCAGTAAAACCCTTTTGCCCCTAGTGGTGGCCGAGTAGCCAGTGTTTTAGTTGGTAGCCCAACTGGGCTAGTGAAGGTGAGTGAGGTGCTAGTAGCCCTTGTGGAGAAATAAAGGTGGCATTGGTGGTCAGTGGGGCTTGGAAATGCCCGGGGGGGGGGCCCTGTTGCAAGGTTGCACTGGTAGTCTAGTGGGCTAGCACCCTGTGCAGGAGGCCAGTATTTGTTTAAATAAATTTTAAAACCCTTCTCTGGGGTTTAGTGGAGATTCCTAAGCCTTTTGTTGCCGTGGGCACTAAGTTGATGGCAGCAGCAGCAGGAGCAAGTTAGGCTGCAAGTGCAGCCAAAGGACAGCTGTTAGGACGACCGCGCTGTAGAGAGTGCCTGCGGGTACTGCAGCACTCCCAGCCCACATGGAGCACAGGCTGTGACCTACTTCGAACGGGTGGAAGTCGGGGGACAGAAGAGGCCAGCGGGAGGTGGAGGAGGCAGTAGCGAAAGCGCTTCCCCTCCACCTTCCCGACCACTGCTCCAGCGGCAGTAGTTTAATTAATTATACCCTACGGGGCTTAAGAGCAGGCAGCCTGGAAAGGAGAAAGAAAGCAGCAAGGAAGCTGCTTTAAAGAAAAGACCGCTCCGTAGCATTGGTGAGAGCCAGGAAAGGGGGGGGGGATTCTCAGAGACTGCTAGAGGGAGACGGGACTGCCAGAAGTAACACCACACCACGGCATAAATGCAAGCCTGGGGGGGGTGTTGAGAGAGAGCAGAGTGGTGGGTGCCATGAGAACAGAAAGCCACACCACAGCTGGATAAAGAGCTGGTGGGCTATTTAAAGAAAAATAAAGTAACGCCTGCAGGGCACAGGCAAAGTAAGAGTCAAGTGCTCCCCGAGGGGAGAAAATTAATAAAAGCACTTGCGGCTGTGTGCAGGAGCCCTGAGGGGCTGTAATTGTAGACTTGGGGGGAACAACAGAACAAACTGGGAGAGAAGCAGAGAGAAACACAGGAGCACTCTGGCTAAAGAGCCCACACGCCAAGCAGCAGCAGCCAGCAAAGACCGAAAAGGGCCAAAATAAATATATTTAAATGAAATAGTACCTGTTGTAATGCAAGGGAACTCCAGGCAGGCCATGATGTTGTTGCAGAGCATGCTGGCTGATGCAGGCATCACTAGGACATCCTGACGTCAGCAGTGGAGGCAGGATCAGTCAGTTTGATGAAAAGAGAGTAGGAGGGGCTGCATTTTGGTGGTTTCCGATGGGAAAGCCACAATTCAATTTAAAAAAGTGTGAAGTAGGGTAGCTGGGGAATCGCCAGACCTATCTACCCACATCATATTTGTACAGTGCCACATCAGAAAGGGGGTAATTAAGGGTGTCAAAGTGGGGCAAAGATAGCAGTTGGCAGGAGGAGCAGCTCGAGACTATCTCTCCTCTAGGGGAGCTCGAGCTCTCTCCTGATTGACTGCCAGAGGCCTTGGCAACTAAAAGCACTAATCGGGCGCCGAATGGGGGCTAAAAGACTGAGGAGGAGGAGTTCGAGAGGGCTTTCTCTCCTCCTCAAGAAGCTGACAGGAGTGCTATGGGAGGGCTCAGCCACAGGCAACCCCACTGAAGAGAAGAAAACGCAGGAAAAGTTTAAAGTGACAGGGTAGACGAGGGCTACCACTGCCTAGTTAGAAACAAGTTTTTTAGTCAGGAAAAGTAAGTTAGTATAAGTATTTACAGAGTGTTGGACCTTGCCAGTTAGACCAGAGGAGGAGTGAGAGGAAGTTCCAGTAAATTTTTTTTTTTTTCAGTTAAATCCAAACACCTGCAGAGAGTTTATTATTTTATAGTTTAAAGTATAGGGAGGTTTCACTTTTCGACCAGGACCGAAGAGGATGAGGAGTGCAGTAGGACTTCAGGAAGGCAAAGCTTCATCCATCCCTGACCAGGGCAGCATCACAGCAAGGAACTACAATATCCTCAGGAATTTTGCCTTTTGGGGTTGAGGTACTACGAACTGTGGCAAAAAAAAAAAAAATAGACAAATGTTTCCAGGACATTTACTGTTCATCTCGGGGGTAGGGGTGAAAAATGTGAGGTACAGCAGTTCTAGATGATTTGTCAAGGAAAGAAATTAATATTCATTTCTGCAAATGTGTTTCACTGTTTAGGCTGCGTAGCCATGTTCCTAGCCGTTTACCTTATAATTGTAAGAGCCATTGATGAAATAAAAAAAAAACAGCTATTTATAGTCTGCTAAATAAACTGGCTCTAATTTTGAAGGAGAATTCTGCCTCGTAGTATTTCCTACAGCACTGTTATTATTGTTATATACAATACAACCACGTTTATCCGAAACTAAAGGGAGACATTGAATTCTTTCGGATAAACGGGGTTTCGGTTAAATGGGGGTCGGCAGTTACAGTGTCTCCAATTACCGTCAACTACCGTCACACTACCAGAGTTCGGCTGGAATAACATAAAAAATGCAGTACTGCTAAAATCATTATTCCAAAACCTTTATTTGTTTAACATCTGACATCTGAATAAAGAAACAAATTTGCAATACAAATACGGTTTTAAAATCAAGACTTGGCTTCAGGTTGAGTCCTTAACGTGGAAATAATCCTTAATGCCACGCTGCCTTTTCTTCCTGTTTGCAGAGTTGACTGCTTTCCCACGGAGTTGTCTCAGCAACAACATATGAAGGGGGTTGGTTTCGGCCTGGCTTTCCGTCCACCTTAGGTAGTTTTCAAAACTCTGGACAGCTTCCGAATCGGTCAGAAATTATGTTGTGATATCATCCTCCTCTTCACTACTGGTGCCGCTGTCTTCTGTCCCCTGAGCGCTGGTCACAGTTTCAACGATGTCTGTATCAGACATTTCTTGATGTCCTGGGTCTTCCATTTCTTCCTTCCATGACTCAAGATCAGTCTCTGCTTGTGCCGCGATACTCATGAGGTCTTCTGCTACCAGCAACACCTGGTCATTTTCTTAGGGGGTGTCATCAAAGTGTGATGCCAGGATTGCTGATTTTTTCCAACACTTTTTCGATGGTTTGTGGAAGGATGTCAGACCAACTTTCTGCTAACAAATAAATGCATCCTTTATGTTCAGTGATTTTATGATGGTGCACAAGTTGTTCTGTTCGTTTTCCTCATTGAGGACTTGTGTGAGCAGTTTGCTCTTGTACAGCCTCTTTATCGTGGCTAGGATCCCTTGATCCATGGGTTGGATTTTAGCGGTAGTATTGGCTGGTAGGAATTCAGAACAGATCGAACCGTCAGATAATGTTACAGTGTCTGAACTGGGGTGGGCACTGGCATTGTCCAACAGTAACACAACGCGAACTGGGATACCAGAGGACCTAAGGCGGGAACAAACTGCGGGTACAAAGTTTACAAAAAAACAGTTTTTGAATATTTGGCAGCTCATCCAAGCACTGCGCTGCGATCGGTAAACAACAGGGAGATTAAGATTCACATGCTTAAAGCAGCGTGGCTTAGCAGATTTTCCGATAACCAGCAGTGGCAGCTTGTGGCTACCAGTAGCATTGGAGCATGCTATTACAGTAAGGGGCGCTCCTTGTTCTTTTTGTACCCTGGAGCATGTTTTTCAGACCCAGAGGCAAGAGTCTTATCTCGTAGCAATTTCCAAAATGAGCCATCTCGTCAGCATTGTAAATCTGCTGCTCAGTGAGACCTTCCCTGAACATAAGCTCTTTCATTTTTTTACGAAATGGCTCGATTGTCTCTGATGCAGAAGAGAGACTTTCTCCGGCAATGGCTAGCTGGCCTATGCCGTGTCGATGTTTAAATCGATCTAGCCACCTCTCGCTAGCAACAAAGTTCTGATCAGCACCTAGTTGTTGGTTAAATTGTCGACCTTTTTCTTTTAGGATTGTTCCCCGAGATGCCTTTAGTACGGTTCTGAACAAACCAAAGGTAAACCGCTTGATCCAAGTTCTCATCCTTGAACGTATGCATCGTTTTACATGATGAAGCAGCCTCATAGCTCTCCATTGTAGCCGCAAAGTCGCGGATTTTATCTTTGGCTTTCCTTATGCCACACACTGTCGAGTTCTCTATCCCAAAGCATTTGGCAACATCAACTAGTTTTTCACCAGCCTCCAACGCTTCAAGAACTCGCAGCTTCTGCAGCATATCCAACACAGAGTGCCTTCATTTTGACATCTCTGTTAAACAGCACTAAACAGCAACTACTGTACATCTAACAGTTGTAAATCACAGGTTACTCGTGCTTGCACTAAGACTGCATTTAACTGCTACAGAAACCACTTAAGCAGTTGAGTTTGTTACAGGTGACAGGTGTTTAAATGATCAAACTGAATGACACTCGAAACGTCTGTCGTTGCTACAGTGATTATCAGCTGTCAAACTACTGCAAGGATTGGGGGACAAGACCAAATTTCAGATAACTGAGGTTTTCAGTTATCCGGGGTTCGGATAAATGGGGTTACACTGTAGTTCTTTCTAACCCTAGTTAATATCTGCCAGCCTTGTAACTAACCTTCCTTGCAGCTAGCCGGACTCCATCACCCAGGTAGGTGAAAGCAGGGTACAGCAGGTGTTATAACCTCACTGTGGATTGTGATTTCTGCAAGTCCTTTCCCCCAAGACGTTTGAAAAGCGGGAAAGGCTGCAGAAAAGACTTGAAAAGGGTGCCACGGGCTCTAAACAGTCCATTCCCTTTAAAACTGTAGCTGAAACTGCTAAAGCCTGTCATACCACCCCAAATACCTCGCTGCCACTCTACTTTTCCACCTGTCTGGTTGTCACTGAATTTTCCCCCTGTGGTAGTCCTGTAATAATTGTATTATTTAAGTCTATAACTCTGTATCCTATTGTATATATTTTGTAATTACAAGTCTTGCTGGTTGTTGTTGCTATTCTGCTTTGTACTTGTGTAATTCCCTTTCCTAACTGGTCACTGTGTTCAGTTTGAATTATTAACTGCTGTTACTATAAAATGTTTATTTTGCCTGTACTCGCCCTTCTGTTTTCCAATCCCCTCAGGACACGTCTGGAAACGAGCACTTGCTGCTCAGTATGTTCTCCTGGTAAAACTTTAAATAAATAAAACACGGGTGAAGGCTCTAGCAAAATAGGCATTGAACCGGCTGACTCCCCAGTGTCTGCCAAAAGGTTAAAAAAGAAAGCACACCGAGACCCCTGCTCGGAAGCAACAAGGGACCCCTCAAGTGTCTGCTTCTACGCCTTCGCCTGCAGACATAGCACAGGCTTTACAAGTGCTTTGGGTTCTGCAGGGCTTGATATCCTCTCAGCCACCTGTTTGAGCCCTGGCAGGGCAAACATCTGCCTCTGTTCCCCCTCTCCACTCCTGGAGCAGATGGAGTATGGGGAACAAGAAGAGGCTGAGGCAGAAGAGGGAATTAAACCCGAAGTTTCTCCTGAACAGGAGTTTGCTTCACCACCACCTCAGACCTGCTGAGGATAATCCCTCACATGTTGCATTTATGAGGAAAATTTTCGAATCCTTGGATCGTGTCAGCACTGATGAGATGCAGGATGAGGAGGAAGCTGAATATATCCAGTTAATGGGGCTGACACCCACTAAAAAACTCTTGCTTCCTTTATGTAAGCTCTTTAGGAAGGACATTATGGCCATATTGCAAGCACCCAATACTGTTCCTCCTGTTGACAAAAAGAGTGACAAGAAGTAACAGCTTGACAGGACAGGAGTGGCGTTTCTTTTCACTCACCCCGATCTTCAGGACATTGTTCAGCAGGCAGCATGTGAAATTGCTAAGGTGCCTCTGGCCTCACACCCTCCTGAGAAGGATTCAAGAAAAATGGATGCCATGGCAAAAAGGGGCTACCTGTCTGCTTCATTAACAATCAGTCAAGTCAATTACCAGGCATACGCAGCCCAGTACTAAAAGACACTGACCTGGCCGGCCCGGTGGCGCTGAGGGTTGAGGCGCTGGACTCCACACCTCGCTCGCGGCGACCCGGTTCGAACGAACCCGGGCCAGGGTCGGCGGGGCGTGAGAAGGATCAAGCGTCCATTAGACTGCTCTCCTTCTCCGGGGGTGGGAGAGGGAATGCCTCGCTGCCCTGACGGCTCCTAGCGGTGGCTGGGGGCTATGGCAGGTCTGGGGCAGAACTAGAGGGACGTGCTGTGGCAAGACGCTGGGAAGGGGCGCGTGTGCTCCGGTCCCTTGGCGTCATTGCACGCCACAGACGTAGGGGAGGGAAACGGAGGAAAAATAAAACCCTACATGATGGCCAGACGGCAGTCCCCCGCTGGCCTCTGCCTGGATGCTCCCCTGTACTGGAAACCACCTCAGATCCCGTGGCGGTGATTGCGTGCCCACCACGGCAAACAGATCGTGGTATAGGTTAGAAGGTAAGGGGTTGAGCTTGGGATGGGGGGCTGACTGGGGGCTGTCGGTCAGGCCGGACTGGGGGGACCCATTGGTAACACCCCCCAGCCGCATAGGAGAAAAGAAAAATATATAACAAAAAAAAAAGACACTGACCATCAGTACTGGACACATTGGAAAGGAATCCTTCTAACACAGTGCCAGACCTGGTTGAAACTGCCAGAATGGGTCTGGAGGCTTCAGAATTCCAATTTCAAATGGCAGCTGATACCAACAATAATGCTGCTAGATAGATGGCTGGTACAGTAGCCCTCAGGAGGTTTGCTTGGCTCAGGGCAACTAACCTGACCCAGGATACCCAGGCCAAGATCATGGATTTCCATGTGGAAAACAACTCACTCTTTGGTGAGCAAACAGAGGCCTACCTGAAAAAGGTGGATACATATAAAACCACTTTCAGAAGCACAGCTAAGGAGAAACCTTCACCTTCCCCTAAGCTGGTTGGAAGAGGAGGTAAAGGTAGGGCATCGAACAGCAGACCTTTTCTTAAGACCCGGGGTGTGCCACAGCAGATGCAGTACACAGGGGTAGGGGTAAAAGGGGTCCCAGGTAGGGCTCCTAGGCTGGCAAGCCAAGCCACAACCAGAGCAAAACCCATGACTTGATTCTCAGGCCCTCCCAAGTATCTGTAAGGGCCAGGGGTACTCACTAGTTTGAAACCTGGAAAATCCAGGTTCGAAAAGGGTCATATTAACAATTATTTCTGACATTATGATAACAAGCTATGCTACTTAGGCCAGAGGGAGCATATTTCCTCATTCCCATAGGGCATTAGTTCTCACACTTTGTGATAGTAAGCCTCCCCCAAGCCATGAAAAAGATTTAAAGCCTCCCTCAAATTTGGAAATAAATCTTGGGCCTCCCCACAGAAAAAAAAATCTACTTTGCACAGTACACCAGGAATAAAGTGAGACTAATAAAGTTGACCGAGTATATTCTCTCTTTATTCAACTTATTGCTCTTAACCCCTGGTTTGGCACCTCAGGTTATACTTGTCACTCCACTTTTCTGACTCTTGGGTCCTTGTTACTCTGTCTGAAACAACCAACCTAGCCACTTTATCTCTCCCTCTCTTACCCTGTTGTTAACCAGCTTCCTCTACCCTTACCTGAGGTCATACCTGAAAACATGAATCAGATCTCTGTGCCTTTCCCAGTCACTAATTTACATATAAATACCTACTATAGAAATTAGCTTTGACTCTGTGTGGCTTTCCAAGTAACTAATTTGCATATGAATACCTATTGTAGAAACAAGCCTTGATTCAGCATGCCTTCCCCAGGCATTAATTTACATATAAATACACACCTATAAACAAGCTTTGGCTCAATGGGGACTTCCTGGTCAAATATTTGTGCATAAGTAAAGAAATTCACCTGCAATTATCCAGATTTAATTTGTTTTATCCTTTCACACAAAACAGGCAAAACTTAACATTTTAAATACTGTACATTCTCAGACTTGACTTGGCCTCCCCTGGAACAATTTGGGCCCTCCCTTGGGAGGCTGGCCTCACCATTTGAGAACCACTGCCATAGGGAATCTCTTGGGAAGTACCTAAGCTTCAGTTTCCCTTCAACTCACTAACAGTTCCCAACAGTCTTCTTTGCAGGGTTCATTTTTGGGGGTGGGGGATTGGGACAATTGACACACAGTTTTTAATTTTGACCCACTTTTTCTTCTCCCTTGGGGACAACCTGCTCACTGTTATAAAGGTTTTAAACAATTTTTTTTTTTTAATGTGGGCTGGGTTGAACATTATGACCCATTATTTGTTCATTTGATCCTTACTTTTTATACCCAGTGGGTGAGTGTCCCACCAGTGGTGGTGGTGGTTCACCATTGAAAAACTGGGTGCATCAGTTTTTTCTCCCGTAGCTGGATGACAGGCTAGTCATGGGACATTTCCCCAGCGGGTAAAGGATCACTTTCAGGGTCCGTAGGTTCCCAGATAGTTAAAAAAAAAAAAAAAAAATATCAACCTTTACTGTGCAATCACTGCAGTTCTTAGGTGAAATGAATACCATTGTGGGAAAAGTTTACCTACCTCAGGAAACACTAAGCATCGCTCTACAGCTGGCACCATAAACAGCACAGTTCCTACAACTCCTGTGAACAGGTACAGTCCTGGGTCCCAGGTTTCAGATGAGGGACATACAGTTCCTGGGCCTCTGGTGCCAGGGAAGAGACCCACAGTCAGAGCTAATCCCAGTAACAAAAAGAGTTACTGTAGACACTTCAGTGGTGGACGGAAGGAGACAACCTCAAAAGTAAGTTGTTCCCTTCCAACAGAAGTCTCCACCTGTAATTCTTACCACAGATGCAGCTTTGTTGGGGTGGGTTGCCCATCTAGGAGCACATAAACCTGCTGGTGCTGAGAGCAGGGCTTCAAGCCCTACAAACCTTTGCTTCTCTTATTTAGGGAAGGTGATGCAAGTCAGAACAGACAATGCAACCACACTGTACTACATCAACAAACAGGGAGGGACAAGACCCACTCCTTGGTGCACAGAGGCAATGAACATATGGAGTCTGACTTAATCCCCCAGTGCCTATCTACAAGCTATCCATCTGCCAGGAAAAGACAGTACCTGGCAGATGCTCTGAACAGGATAAATCAGGCTTATCACGAGTGGTTCCTGAACAAACAGGCGAGAGCTGTACTGTTCAGAAGGTGGGTCACCCCAGAGATGCATCCCTTTGCATCCCACGAGAATCACCACCTACCTCAGTACTGCTGTAAGACCACCAGACAGGGGCACAGTATCCCTGGATTCTCTTGATTTTGGATGGGTTAAGGAGGCATTTGTATGCCTTCCCTCCTTTTCCTCTGTTATTCAGGGTGTTCATCGAACTCCGATCTCAGCCAGCAGCAGTGAGTCTACTAGTACCGGACAGGGCCATACAGCCAAGGTATTCTCTGCTGCTCTCCACACCTGTGGCCAAGCCTATACACCTCCCTCAGAGTCACAACTTGCTGCCCTCCTACCAGGGGAGGATCATATACTCCCTCAGGCTCTTCAGGTTCAAGGTTTGACCCTTGAGGAAGTTTTCAGGTCTGCAACTTTTAGAAAGTTTACTGGAGGTTTGAAGGGGATACAGAAAATCTGCAGCTAAGAAAACCTGTGGTGGGGCGTGGCCTAGCATCAGAGCGAAATGGTTGCTTGTTCCTAGAGCTCTGAGAACATCCCTTGCAATCCCCTCTACACAGTGCCTTTAATTTAAATTTTCATACAGAATCTGGTGGTGCTGATGTTGTCTAATCTGAAATCGGGGAGGAAACGAGCTAAAATATCCTTCAAACCTTCCCCAAGAGGATCTTCTGCAAAAGGCCTGGCTGGGCATGGGAAAGCATCGGAGGTCGCCCGGAGAGCTGACTCAGTAAGGAATCTACCTGAGCGAGGCATTTGCGTGGAGCGTGAAGAGACAGAAAGTAACCCAAACACTACATTGGCAGAAGGTTACCAACAGTTAGAGAGGCTAATTAAAGATTTAAAGTATGATTTAGGTTCCAGAATGGAGGCCGGCTTTGATAATATGTCTGCGCAAATACAACATCTTCAGCAGGCAGTCAGTTCTACCTCTGAGCAAGTTGAAACCCATGAAAGACGTTTGGGGGAGCTGGAACAAAGGATTAGCGATCAGGAGGGTAGATCAGCGGTTTGCTCCTCAGACCTAGTGAAAGCCTTAAAAGAAATAGAAATCCTAAAGCAAACAATAGATGACCATGAGAATCGCGAACGTCGCAGTAACATTAGGATTATAAGCTTGCCGGAGGGGCTCGAGGGGAACAACTGCATAATCTTTATTAAAAAAAAGTTTGTTTCTAGTCTGCAACTACCCCACAACAGTGAGTTGGAGATTCAGGGGGCACATTGTTCACCCGGCTCGAAACCCTCCCCTGATCAAAGGCCACAGCATCTAATCGTTAAATTACTGAGATACCAGAATAGGGTGACTGTGCTGGATGCGGCGAGGAAGGTGGGGATTTTGCTTAAACAGCAGAAGAGAGTCAGTATCTATCCAGATTACTTGCATCTTCTGCAAACCCAAAGGCAGGCTTTCTCAGAGGTACGATGGTTACTGCATACTAAGAACTGCCCTTCCACTTTGGCATACCCTGCTCGACTGATAGTAAGGTCGCCGGGAGGAAACACTAGGGCCTTTACCAACCCATCTGCAGCCCTGGAGTTCGTACAGGGATTGGACATCCAGAAAATAAACTGAACTTACTTTGCTGATCGAGGAAAAGATATTGTACAGTAAGTCGGGGAGGGGGGGGGCGCGCTTCCTCTGATCCGTAACTCCGATTGGGGCCTATAAAGGCAGGATCGGGGGGGGCTCTGTCTCCCCCGCATCTCCAGGCTTCCTTTCCTACTCCATTTGGGCCCGTGTTGCCGTTTGGATATTCTAACCTATGTGAGACATTATGGCACCACTGTTTGAGACAGTTTAATAATATGTTTCTGACTTTTGATTATAGAGACATTTTGTAGGAACGGGTTGCCACAAGTGTCTATTATGTATGGCAATTAGATGTTGGGCTGGGTTAATTTTGGTAACGCATTAAAATTTGACATAAGTGCCGAACGGCAGATGAGCTCTCCGGTGGCAACGGGGAACAGTTTGGAGGGTTCTCGCTCCCTGTCTGGCTGCTGCTGGGTTTGCCTTTTTTATTTTAATAATTAATAATTCATTTCCTTGTATTTAGTTTAGTGAACAGTGAGGAGGTGATTTACAATGCCTTTTTGTTTTGGGTAAGAGCAATAGTGTTAATGCTGTGAACTCCATGGAACTGGGAGACTATGCTCTGAAAAAGCTGCCAGTAGAGGGCAGTGTTTCCCAGAACACCTCCTAAGGTGATGAGATTTATTTAATTTGTAAATGAGGGAACATGGAGGTCCTCGGCGAATCTGGTAGGGGCGAGTGGAGGGTGAGACCTCAGGAAAGTTAGACCCCAGACAGATTACCAGAAGGCGGCACAAGTAGTGAGGGGTACCAGTTCATAAAAGTATTAATTTAAGTTAGAAAATTATTGCAAGGGGTGAATGCTCAATCCACGCTGAGTAGAGGGAAGCTTTTGTTGTACTGTTTGCTGTAATCAGCTAAGAGAGGGAGTAGTGGGATAATATGGGGAAGGGGGTTGATAAAAAGGGGAGGGGGTATCTTTTTTTTTGTTCTTTACATGTTCTAATTTGTTGGTGGTTGTTGTAGGGAGAGGGGAGGGGTGTGTGTGGGGAAAGTTCATAAAGTGTTAAAAAAACATAGTAATGGCAGTGAAGGAATGTTAGATCTAAAATCATGTATGCACAAAAGACAGGCAAAATTGATTGAGAGATATTATAGCAATGGCTAATATAGCATTGATTTCCTGGAATGTAAGTGGGCTACGAATGGTAATTAAGAGGAAAAGGGTTCTTACCTGCCTTAAAAATAAAATGAAGAGGGACATCATATTCCTGCAGGAAATTCATTTGACGAGGAGGAACTGGACACTCTTGAAGGGGGGCCTGGGCTTCTCCATTCAATTCCAAGGCTCTAGGCGTAGCAATTTGGATCAGACCAGGGGTTTCACATAAAGTGCTGTCTACAACATCTGACCCTCAAGGCAGATACATAATTGGGGTGGTTAATATGGGAGGCACTATATTAACATTAATGTCGGTGTATGGTCCAAATGTAGATTCCCCAGACTACTTCTCCCATTTGAAGACCACTCTGGCCATTACCCCGATGACATGATAATAGGGGGGACTTTCCAACATATTGGGACCAGCACCTGGACCACTCGGGGGTGAGGAGGGGGCCCATCCCCAAGAGTGTGGGGACGCTTCATCACATGATGGAGGGGAGATCCCTGTTAGAGGCATGGCGATTTTGTCATCCATCTCACCTGGAATACTCCTTTTATTCCCACGCCCATAAAGTCTACACGAGACTAGACTACTTATTTATGACAAAGGCCAGAGCGGGAGATGTTATTGAGGCAGAATATGGCCCAATACTGATTTCCGATCACACCCCCTAAAAGTGGTAGTGGAAGGGAGGAAAGAACCTAGTGTTAATCCGCAGTGGCGGTTAGACCCCGCTGTTTTAGTGGACCCAAAATTTATCCTCAATTAAAGCAAAATGTACAGGACTTCCTGGCTGTGAATCAGCCTGGGGACACCAATATCAGAGTTATTTGGGACACCCTCTAGGCTTTCATATGGGGAGAAGCGATTTCATGTGCTTCATACAAAAAGAAACTTACTTACTTTGGGCTGGCAGTATAGCCTAGAGGTTAGGGGAACAAGGTGTGAACAAGCTTGATACATCCAGCAGACCAGACCTGAGTTTGATTCTCACAACCTCCACTTGCATACTGTGCGACTCTGATCAAGTCACTTAACTGCCCAGTGCTCCCAGGTCGCCCCTGAAAACAGGCACTTGTGCCTAGTGGGCCTTACCCGGTTACCAAAGACTTAAATAAAAAAATAAAAAGGGAGCAGTAATTGGAGCACCAGATTCATAAGCTAGAGCAGGAAATGATGAGAAGGCATGACAACTCTAAAGAAATTGAAGGGGGAATTAAGCCGAATATCCACGTACAAAATTGAGAGGGCCCTTATTCTGACTAAATCCTTTTTGAACTTTGAAGGAGATAAATGGGACAGACATAAGGCAATTTTTGTGAGGGGTAGGAAGAAATAGGCTGTTGGTTAAATAGGATCTGCAGCTTATCTTCTAGGTAGGGAAATGGGCAGACTAGGTGGGCCAAGCGGTCCTTATCTGCCGTCAAAGTCTATGTTTCTGTAAAGCCGGAAAATGGTTGGCTGGACTGGTTAAAAAGCAAAGGGCAGAAAGAACCATTTTAGGAGTAGAAGGGGAAGGGGTCACTTACAAGCAGCACAAAATTAATGATGCATTTAAGAAATACTATTCCCACTTGTATACATCGGAGTATCCCCAAGGAGCAAACCCGGATGTATTTTTTTGGGGGGGAAGGGGTTGTCTTCCCAGGTTGAATGACCTGGATGCGAGCCAACTGGAGACCCTGATTACTATAGAGGAACTTAAAGGGGTGGTGTGGAAATTAAAAAGGGGCAAGCCGTCGGGGCCGGATGGTATTCCGGCAGAGCTTTATAAATTACTTTGGGATGAGCTAGGCCAGACAATGTTGGGGATGATAAAGGAATCGCTGGTCAAAGGAGAACTCCCCTCCTCGCAGAATTTGGCCACAATTACGGTGTTGCAGAAGGCGGGTAAGAACCCCTTGTTGTGTTCCTCTTACCGCCCGGTTTCATTATTAAACACAGATCACAAGATTTTGGCTAACAGGCTGGAGAGCCACCTCCCCAAACTGATCCATTCGGACCTGGGGGGTTTGTCAGAGGTAGACAGATCAAACACAACTGTAGACGGTTACTTTAATATAATGCACCGATGGCCATGGGGGAGGCCGGGAGGTCTTTTAGCACTTGATGCAGAGAAGGCCTTCGATCGAGTGGAGTGACCCTTTATGATGGCCGTTCTGCGGAAAATGGGGTTTGGACCCCATTTGATGCAATGGTTGGGAAATCCGTACATGAAATAGCCCAAATTCTTACAAACAATGTAGTTTCATCCCTCTTCGCCCTAACCAGAGGCACTAGGCAGGGCTTCCCGCTCTCTCCATTTCTTTATGTACTAACAATTGAAGCTCTAGCCCAAAGAATTAGAGGTAATCCCCACATTAAGGGACTGCAGTGGAGAGGTGTAGATCATGTGGTTTCGCTCTTTGCTGCTGATATACTTTTAGTCATTAGCTCCCCTGAGGAGGCTATGAGGGAATTATCTCATATATTTGAAGGATATGGCCCTGCTTTCAAGCCACAAGATCAGTTGGCGCAAATGCGAATGGATGCCCCTGGGGTGGAGTGAGGGACCCCATTAGAACAGGCCAAACAATAGTGCAACCATCCAAAACAATTAAATACCTGGGAATACAAATTACCTCCAAATTTTCAGAGCTAGTTACCATTAACATGAAAAATATAATTAAGGACAACTGTTGGGCTTGGCGGGTGAAACCCTTGACTCTTCTGGGTAGAGTAAACTTGGTAAAGATGTCAGTCCTTCCTAAATTTCTATATTTTTTCCAGTCGATTCCTCTGAATATTCCCTTAAAGTATTTTAAGAGCCCCGAGGGGGGTATAACTCAATTATTATGGAATGATAAACGACCAAGGATTAAAAAAGCCATATTGTGGCTACCTCCAAGAAGGGGAGGATTGGGTCTCCTGAATGTTCGTTATTATTGGGTAGCCTCACAGTTGGCTCATATCTCAGATTTGTTAAAGAAACTGGAGGAACAGCCGGCCTGGGTCAAATTAGAGGAGGACAGGGGGTTCTCAGTATACCATCATGCTCTGTCTCTTTGTGGGATAGTTGGAGCTATGAAGGTCCCGCACCACCCTTGCACGGGTACTTTCATGAAAACCTGGAGAATAACTCACTGGTGGATGGAAGTGCAAGCGGGAGTGTCTCCGGAATGCTCTTTTGGGAGATTACTGCAGAAAGAAGGAGGTCTATCCATATGGAACAAACCAATGTTAAAACATTGGGCCCACAGAGGGATATATTTACTTAAACACATTATGACCGAGGCCAACCTAGCCCCTTTTGCTGAATTAATGGTCTTCAAAAATTAAAGAAAAACATTATCCCCTTTATAGGAAATTAAGTGAAGCCTTTAACAATTTGATAGGTGGAGAAGGCCCGACAGGTGCAGTGTCCAGAACCCCCCTGGAAGAACTTTTTTGGGGACAGTCGGGGGACACAAAGTTTAAACCTTTGAGAAGAACATATAAGATTTTGATAGGGGCTATGTCAGATATGTTGATGAATGTCAGGGATAAGTGGGAGTCGGATCTCCACCCAGGGGGTCTGACAGGGGGCGACTGGAATACCATAATGAATAATCGTATGAGTTGCTCTGTGAAAAACAGAATAAACATTATCCAGTATAAAGTATTACATAGAGCATATCATACTCCATGGCTGGTCCATAGGATAGATCCTAATGTTCCCCCTTGTGTCCTAAATGTCAAATACACATTGGATCATTCTATTATATGGTATGGCTTTGCCCAAAGGTGTGGTATTTCTGGACAGGCGTCCGTGAGGTTTTGCCCCAGGTGATGGGTGCCCCACTTAGCCTTGACCCAGTGGAGATGCTATTGGACCTTCCTTCTGGAGACTCCGCACGGGGGCCCTCCTTGGACTGTAATGGGCTTAAAGGTTTTGGCCATGCATTGAAGGCTAGCCTCCATACCTACAATTTCTGAATGGTCCAGTCACTTTCTAAATTGTGTGAAATATGAAAAGATTCAGTATACTGTCAGAGGGCAATTAGATAAGTATATGAAAATGTGGTCCCTAGTGGAAGATGCCATATCACATTCTCTGTTTCCATCCTTTTAATATATTTTTCAGGTAAAGTAATAGGAATTTCCAAGAAACCTTTAGAAACTACATATAGGAGATTAGTAGACCCGTGTCTAGAACAGGATTTTAAATAGTCTCAATGACAGTAAAGATATTGACTGTGTAATCTACAGTAAGTTTCAAAATGTCTGAATATAATGTCAAGTGTGCTATGGAACATCTGATGTACTCATTGCCAAACTAAAGTTTACCAAAAAAAAAAAAAGAAAACCTGCTCTGTAAGGGGGAACAGGTTCTCAGTTTGTTGTTTTTCCAGGGGTGTGGTACCAGCACAGGCAGGTATCCCAGCCTGTGGGATTACGTAACACACCAACACTCGCTGGATTTACCGCATTTGCCCCTGTGGTACATTGGCTTCAGTGTCTGTTTACATCTCTGCTGGAAAGGAAGCCTCCTTGGCATCCAATCCAATCTTCTCACAGTCCTTTAAATGTTTGTCCCACCTTTATTCCCCTCACAGGGAACCAGTGCCAGCTTGGGACCCAAACACCTACATTGTTCAGCTCATGTCTTTCCCCTTTTCCAACCAACAGCCTCATCAGACTCCTGAGTGTGTAATTTGGGAAGCAGTTTTTCTTGTGGGCATCACTTCTGCCTGAAGGATCAGTGAGCTCCAGACTTTGTGTATGTAAAAGGACTATATCTCCTGTCATTTAGACAAGGTATTGCTGAGAACAGATGGGAAGTTCCTACCCAGGTTCGTATCGGGCTCCCACCTGATCCAGTCTGTAACTTTGCCAGCCTTTTCACTGAACATTCCTGCTCAGAACACTACAGACTGTGCAGTCTGGAGGTAAAAGAACCCTGAATTACCACATAATTCATACCAAGGATCACAGACAGGACAGGCAACTGCACTTTCTAGGGACATGGATATGTTGTTCATCCACACTCATTGGCAGGTATCCTTGCCGCTTTAAATCTTGCCGGACGGTCTTCAAGCTTGCTCTTCCCACCCACCCGGGTGGTATAACTCTCGGCTCCGCCCCATGACGCCAGATCTTCCTTACCGCTTGGAAGCTCAGGTTCCTCCTTAACGCTCCGCGCTTGAGACTGGTTCCTATTTCTCCGCTTATGGATTTAAAAATAAATTTTGCGAAAAGACCAGTCTTCTATCCTCCGCGCGATGGACAAATCGACTCCTCGGATTTCGGAGATGCCCATGCGGGCAGAAGATGTCTCGGACGGATCCACACTCCACGCGGTGTCTACTGCTTAGGCCTTGAGCACGACTCCGCAGGCTTGCGACTTGTGCTCATCTTTTCTCGCCTACGTCCTCACGACCGTGCTGCCCGATTGCAACTGGGCGTCCCGAGCGTTCCCTCAGTGAAGTCCAAGAGGCCGGTTGGCGGTGTCCGCGGTGGCGGGCTCGGCGGATCAGCTCGGCGGATGGTCGCCCTCGAAGAGGCGGCGTGGGCAGCGTTCTTCCTCGGCCGCGCATTTATCCCGCCTCTCTGGGCCTCTTCTTACACGGCTTTTTATGAGCTTTGTCTGTCCCTCTCCACTAAAGGAGAAGGGCTCACGCCTGCGGGACCTTATTCTCGGTCCAAAAAGAGGACAGGGTAAGTCCCTCCGTCGACGCCTTGGGAGCGGGAAAGGTCCCTTCCTCGGTCGCCGACCGCCGGCTTCGGGTCGACCGCTCGGCTTCGCCACTGGCCTCACGGTGTCCCCTGGCCAGGTCAGTTGACCGAGACTCCCACCGATGAAGTCGAGATTTTCTCGAACCTGACGGGCTGCCTTTAGCAGCCGAGATTCCCTCTCCCGGTTCCCCGGGAGGAGTTGAGGATCCGTGGGCTCGCCTGTGCCTCCGGTTCGGAGCCCTCGGATGGACCATCCGAGCCGAAGGAGTGCGGTTCGGCGACACCTCCCGCACCGACCTCGGAAATTCCGGGACTCTCGGTCTCGGTCTCGGACCTCTTGGCGTCCAGCCGATCCCACCGTCCATAGGCGGTCTCGGTCTCGGCATCGCAGCAGCGTGCGCTGCCGTCGTTCGCCCTCCTCCTCGGACGAGGGAGGCTTCGCGTAAATTACGCTGGCGTGCGAGGACCTTATGTTGCAACAGCTCCTCCTGGCGGGAGTAAGCCGACCCGTGCGCCTTCCCGGCCATTAAGTGGCTGTCACCGGGCGGCCGACACAACCCCTCGACTTATCCGAGGCCTATACCCAGGCGGTTGTTGGCCAAAACCAGCTGCTCCACCGGTTCCGTGGAACCTCCGCCTCCACAACCACACATTGGGGCTCCGACCAAGGATTCTCGGTCGGCTAAGGGTCTACCCCATCGGTTGTCAGTTACCCTCACTCCCGACCGACCTCGGCAGGTGAAGGGTGGCTCAGGCCAGAGGCAGTTTTCTCGAGGACTCTTCCGAGTCCGAGATGATTCCTCCTTTTTCTCCAAGCGACTGGACTTGGAGTCTTCAGGAGGTCAGTCAATGGACGATAGCCCGTCGTCCTTCGTAGGACTGCTTCGGCATCTCGGAGTCCACCGGGATGGAGCTCGAACCCATTTCCAAACGGGCCAGGTATCCCCTCACGGAGATTCTGGACCGAGGGGATTCTCCGACGGAGGCCTTTCCGTGGCCGAGGCCATAGTGGGTCCGGCACTGGAGCTTTGGCAGCGCCTGCTTCCTGCCCTGCGCCGCCAGGATGGCCAGGAAGTATGCGGTCCCCTACCGGTTCTTGTCCGTTTTGAACACCCTCTGCTGAGGGGTTGGTTACCGACAGAGTTTTCTCGCGCCGCAACGCCAGGGATGTGGACAAACCTCCTGACAAGGAGTCCAAGAAATTGGACTATGTCGGGCTGAAAGTCTACGCTAGGCCCTCTCGGCCTCACAGGCCAGTTCGGCCGTCCTCATGGCACATTTTTCTCATGCCCTGTTGGGCTCCCTGGATGAGGTCATCCTCATCTTCCGCCGATCTGCAGACTACGGTTACAGCAGTGTGACCAGGGCAGGGCAGTGGCCAAACAGCAGCTCCAGACTGCTTTGGATATAGGGGACTCATGTGCCAGATCGGTGGCGGCCGCAGTGGCTATCGTCGGCGGGCTTGGCTGAGGATATCCACCTTTACTCGGATACCCAGCACAAGTTGCGGATGTTCCCTTGGGGACTGACCTCGGCCCTGGGGTGGAAGGTCACCTGCAGAGGATCGGAAGTCCAATGCTACCTTGGACTCTGTCTCTTCCGCTCAGAAGGACAAAGGCCGCAAACCACAGCCTAAGCCCTTTCGTCCTTCTGTGCCCCCGGCGCGCCCGGCCCAGCAACGTCAGGGCCAGCAGGCTCGCCTTGGCATCCCAAACCCAAGCCGCCGGCTTCCTGTAACAGGAGGCAGGGAGGAAAAGGCCCAGGAGGTCCCTCGGCCGCTCCCTCCTCCAAGCCTGCCCAGTGACGGGCTGAGGGGTGTCGCCCCCATTCCCGTCACCTTACCCCTGGGTCCCCCCGTGGGGGGACGGCTCTGGCACTTCCGTTCCGCCTGGTCCGCTGCTACCACGGACAGGTGGGTCTTGAGGTGGTGGGAAGAGGCCTGCCTCTGGAATTCGAAGCAGGCACCACCCTTCAGAGCCGCCGCCTCGGGGCTTCGGATCCCCAGCCTCACTGGCGGCTCGTCGAGCCGACATCGCCTCCTCCTCCAGAAGGAGGTGATAAGAGAGGTGGTGGACCCTCCTTCAGACCCAGGGTTTGTGTCCAGGTATTTCCTGGTTCGAAGCAGACGGGGCTGGCGCCCATTCTCGACCTACGACCTAAATAAGTTCCTAAGGTCTCGAACCTTCAGGATGGTCACTCTGGCTCAGATAATACCATCCTTGGAACGCTGGTGGTTCTGCTTCTCTGACTTGCAGGACGCGCTTTTTCACGTCCCTATCCGGGTCTGCCTCACCAGAGATTCCTTCGCTCGAAAGCAGAAGGATCCTCTTCGAGTTCCAAGCCATGCCCTTCGGCTTGTCTCCAGCTCCCAGGGTCTTCACCAAATGCATGGCAGTGGTGACAGCATTCCTGCGGCGCCGAGGGGTCCGGGTGTACTCTTACCTGGACGACTGGCTGATAGCAGCTCCTCCAGGAAGGAGGCGGAGGGTCCAGAGATCTGGCCTCCAGGTCTGCTGTCAACTGGGCCTCCTTATCAACGAGGCCAAGTCGAACTCGAGCCAAGCAGGTGATTCTATTCATCGGGCGCAGCTCGACTCTCTTGAGCCAGAGGCGGCTCCCGCGGACAGGGCCGAGGTTCTTTCCTCCTTTGCCCGATCATTTCTGGTTGGGCAATTGCGCCCTGCCCGGGACTTCCTGCGCCTCCTGGGTCTCATGGCGGCCTGCACCAGCGTGGTCCGTTGGGCCCGCTGGAACATGCGTCCCCTTCAGTGGGGACTGGCCAGCCAGTGGTCACAACGCTGCGATCCTTGGACCAGCTTGTGTCGGTGACACAGGGGATGTGGAACGCTCTCCAGTGGTGGACCGTTCCAGATCATTTGCAGGAGGGCATCCCGTTCGTCCGCCCTGAGCCGACGGTCTCTATCAACCGATGCCTCTCTGATGGGTTGGGGTGCCCATCTGGGGAACACTGGCCTCATGGCCCTGGGCCCCGCGGAGTCCTGATGCCACATCAACCTGCTGGAGCTCCGAGCGGTCCGCCTAGCTCTCACCGCCTTTGCTCCTTTCCTCCGGGGTCAAGTGGTCCGAGTCCAGACGGACAATACCACGACCATGTACTATCTAAACCGCCAGGGCGGGACGCGCTCCATGCTTCTATGCAAGGAAGCTCTCCGCATTTGGTCACTCGTGCGCAGCCTGGAGGCGGATCTCCTAGCCATTCACGTGGCAGGAGCCTCCAACACCCTGGCCGATGCCCTGAGCCGGATAGGGGCTGCATCCCACGAGTGGTCTCTCCTGCCGGAGGTAGTACAGCATCTGTTCTCCCATTGGGGCACACCTCAGGTGGACCTGTTTGCCTCCAGGGAGAACGCGAAGCTGAGTCTGTTCCATGCCCGCCCCCTCAGCAGGGCTCACTGCAGGGATGCCTTCTCGAGGCAGTGGACCCCGGCCTCTTTTACGCCTTTCCCCATTTCCCTTGATCCACAAGGTGCTTCTCAAGGCGAGGAGGGACAAGGCGAGGTGATTCTGATAGCCCCAGACTGGCCTCGCCAGTTCTGGGTACCCAGATCTCCTCAGTCTCAGCTCCAGGACTCCGGGCAGCTTCCAGCTCGCCTGACCTGCTCTCAGTCAATCAGGGAAGGTGTTCCATCCGGACCTTCAATCCCTGCACCTGACGGCCTGGTTCCTGAGCGGCTAGAGTTCCAGGCCTTGGGTCTTTCCGACGAGGTCCTCAATGTAGTTGAGGCGTCCCGTAAGGAGTCGACCAGAAAATGCTATGCCTTCAAATGGAAAAGGTTTTCCATTTGGTGTCAGGGCAAGGGCTTGGACCCTTCCTCCTGTTCCTTGGCAAGCATCTTGGACTATTTATGGTCCCTTTCTAGTCGAGGGCTTAGGTCGACGACCCTAAGGGTGCACCTGGCAGCCATCTCTGCTTACCGGGCGCGGGCCGGGAAGCAGTCGGTGGCGCAGGAGAAGGTGGTCTGGCGCTTTTTCAAAGGCCTTGATCACATTTCCCCTCCAGTGCGGGAACCCCCACCTCCGTGGGATCTACTGCTGGTACTGGCAAAGCTCATGGGCAAGCCATTCGAACCTATGCACAGGTGTGCTCTCTCTCACCTGTCGTGGAAGACCGCCTTCTTGGTGGCTATCACGTCAGCCAGAAGGATGGGAGAGCTCCAGGCGCTTTCCATCGAGTCTCCTTACCTGGTCTTCCACAAGGACAAGGTTGTCCTGCGCCCCAACCCGAAATTCCTTCCGAAGGTGGTGTCGGAGTTTCACCTTAACCAGGTGTTGACTCTGCCGGTGTTCTACCCCAATCACACCTCGGAGGCCGAATATAGGCTCCATACTCTGGACTCCTAGAAGGCGCCGCTATTATAAGGAGCGCACGCCTAAATTCGGGAGAGGTCTGCCAGCTGTTTGTCACCTACGCTTGAAGCCGCATCTGGCAGACCTGCAGCCAAGCGGACGATAAGCAGGTGGGTAACCTCCTGCATAGATCTCTGCTATAAGTTGGCGGGCATGGGCCTCCCAGAGGATAAGAGCTCATTCTACCCGCCTATACTGCTGCAACGGTGGCTGCTTCCAGGACGCCCTATCCAGGAAATCTGCAGGGCTGCTACCTGAAGTCAGCAAACACCTTCATTACCCATTACCACATCGACCTTGAGTCACGCCGGGATGCTGGTTTTGGGGCCTCGGTTCTCAGTCTCTCTTCCCAAGTAAGTATTGGGGGTGCGTCTTGCCTCCTCCTCCCGGAGAACTGCTAGGAGTCTGCCAATGAGTGTGGATGAACAACATATCCATGTCCTAGAAATACAGGTTACTCACCTGTAACAGGAGTTCTAGGAATGGTATATGTTGTTCATCACACTCCTACGACCTCCCGGCTTCACGCACAACCTGAGCTTCCAGCGGGCCAGATCTGGCGTCATGGGGCGGAGCCGAGAGTTATACCACCCGGGTGGTTGGGAGGAGCAAGCTTGAAGACCTTTCGGCAAGATTTAAAGCGGCAAGGATACCTGCCAATGAGTGTGGATGAACAACATATACCATTCCTAGAACTCCTGTTACAGGTGAGTAACCTGTATTTCTGACCTAGGGTGATGTGGGCATAAGAAATCCAGCTTCCAAAAGAACTAACTCTTCAGGGATAGTTCAGTGTGCCCAGTTCTCACAATTCCAAAGTGGTAAAGGAGCCCAATCAGGGCTCAGAGCTCATCACACAAGGGGTACAGCTGCCACAGTAGCAGCTGCCAGGAGGTGCCCCTGTTGGAAATGTGTAGAGCAGTTTCTCTGAAGTTTGTCTATACCTTTACAAGGCATTTCATCCTGGACACGTGTCCAGAAGTGATGCCAGGTTTGACATAACAATTCTGCAGAGTCTCTTTCCTAAATAGGTTCTGTACCCACCTCCAAAGGTACTGCTTCGTAGTCTACAGAAGTTAAGCATATTAGTGGATTCCTGGGGTAAGAAGAAATAATTACTCACCGTAGTAATCTTCTTGCTTCCAGGGGATTCACTAATATTCTTGACTTTCCCACCCATACCTCCCCTTAGAGAACCAGAGACCTCCACATCACTGACTGATTTATCAGCAGTAGGGGTGCCAGTTACTGGCATGTTTTCTTTATCTATTTTAGCCCTGTTGGGCCTTGTTCTCCCTTCTCAGGTGATTCTGACATTGAAGGAGGTTGTTAATATTGTAGTAGTTGCCCCATTGGGGGTGTTTTATTGGTGTTACTTAATTTGTTATAGTGGGGCCTCTTTGCAGACTTCATGCAAATCTGAGGAGTTAGAACATTGGCATTTAGCTGGGCAGCTTTTGAAAAATGGCACAAGGCAAATGGTACCTTCATTTGCATATAGTTCCATTTCTCTCTGGGGCAGTGTTGTCTTACAGGGACACTGCAGAAGTTAATAATATTAGTGGATCCCCTGGAAGAAAGAATATTACTACGGTGAGTAATTATTTCTTCCCTGCCCCCGGAGAAGGAGTCCCAGAGGCTGGACCTCATTGGCAAGAGAAACTTTGCCTCTGCCACGCTGGCCGCCAGGATGTTGAACTACATTGCCCATATAGTCCAGTACCAAAACTAGATCTGGGACCAAGCCCTTGAATCTGCCTGGGCCTTCCAAGAGGACCCACTGAAACAGCAGATGCTGTAGCCTCTCAAAGTGGGTTCCGATGTCAGCACCCACCTCCATTGGGCTACCTATGATGCTGTAGATGCCTCAGCCAGGGCTGCAGAGGTGGGCATTTGCCTGCAAAGATGCTCTTGACTGAGGATGTTAGGCTTTGCCTAGGATATTCAATTATCCATCCTGAATGCCCCCTTCCAAGGCTTTAGAGTGTTCGGTGCAGATGTGCAGGACATACTGTCTCAACTGCAAGCCTCTGGCTGCACCTTGCAGTCAGTTCACTCCATGTACCACACCAGTCAGCCCAAGAATGGTCAACGAGCGCCGTTTTGGACGTCTACCCATAGACCTAAGCCCTCTAACAAGCCCCAGGGTAAACGCCGGGTTGCCTCTGCCATGCCTACCCCCTCCTCCACCACGGGGAAAAAAAAAAAGATGAGGAGGTGTGGATCCGGCTGCCCCTGCCAGTTCAGCCTGACCCTTGCTCAAACAACCACCCCCCAAACAAGGCAGGAGGAGGTTGCTTCTCCAAGCAGCCACATTCTGGAATTTCTGGAGTGGCCTCCAGAAAAACCTCCAGTTCTGTCCTCTTATCCTCAGACACAATCCCCATGCTCTGGGAGGAAATCCAGTCCGTGTTGCGAAAAACGGCCATAGAACCCCTCCCAGAGACCCAGTGGGGCAGGGGATTCTGGTCTCATTTCTTCCTGATTCCCAAATGCACAGGAGACCTCAGGCCCATTCTAGATTTCTGGAAGCTAAATCTGTTTGTTCAGTACAAAACATTCTGGATGGCGACACTTCAGGTTCTGCTGCCCCTTCTGTACCAGGGAGATTGGATATGCTTCACTGACATGAAGAATGCCTACCTGCATATCCAGGTACGTTCCTACCACAGACAGTACCTAAAGATCTTACTCCGAGAGGGCTCTTGCAGTAGGTAATTACAAATAGGACTTAAGCTGGCAGGCGTCAGGACCCCATGGAAAAATTTCTAGCTAGCAGTCTCTGGTGAGGGACTGCCCCATGTCAGGTGACCGATGTCAGTATAAAGGGACGGTCCCCCACGCCCACCTTCCAGTTCTTTCCCGCCGTTAGCTCATGCAGCGCCTCGCAGTTAAGTTCACTGCTTCGCAGTCAGTCGTCAGTACTTTTACCGCCTATTTTCACTTTTTTCTACGAATTTCATCAGTCTTTACCTCAGCTGCCGTGTATGTCGTCCCCAACTCCCTTCGAGCACAAAAACAAGAGCAATTTCTGCACCACCCAGCTCCCGCACAAGGACGGACACTCCCAGTGCCTTTTTTGCCTAGGCCCTGACCACCCCATGGAGAAGTGCCAGCTCTGCCAGCAGTTTAACGTGGCCACCCGAAAGCGGAGGCAGCAGTCCCTGGAGGCCTACGTTCTCAAACTCAAAATAACCTCCGTGGAAAAGGAGCTGAAAAAACTCAGGTAGGCCTCTACTTCTCTGGAGGGCCACCGCAAGAAGCAGCACTGGGACTCCTCTTCTATGGTCGCCATGGCCTTGGCTAGGGTCACGGTGCTGCAGGTAACGTCTTCCCCCGGGAGACAGTTCCACGACGGCCGTCTTGGAGGCTTCCAAAGCTGCATCGACCCTCCATCGAGGGCTCGCTCAGGAGCCTCTGGGTCAAGGAGGCAGCTGCTCTCCCAGCAAAGGTCGCCCGCCGTCACGACCTTCTAATTGAAGCTGCCACAGTAAGCCATATGTTTGGCTCCTCCGGCGCCCGCCTGGGTAAGGCTGATAAGACACCTCCCCTTAGGAGACAGCGCAGCCTCCAAAGCGCCCGTCAAGGCACTCTATCGCGACTTTGAGTCGACGCCCGGGTCCAATAAGTCGGACGTCGGCTCCTCGACATCCACCCGGATACCGGACAGCGGCCCTCTTGACAGCCGCTGGCGTTAGAGCGACGAGGACCTTCGCTCATCCGTCAGTCCCGGTCGCCACAGCGCCGTTACATTCTGAGGCCCCAGCATCTCCCTTGCTGGACCTCAGAGATGGTAACCCTTCTTCCCCGGGCGACACAGAGGATATTGGCACACTACCGTCGGGTCTCCCTCCCGCTGGACCGGATGACCCGACATCGGATCCTCGGACACCGGCCATGATGCCGGCCTACCCGACGCCCGGCGACATCCCCTTGCTGGACACTGCCCCTATGCCAGGCCTCGCATTCCAGACCCAGCCGCTAGGCCGTTTCAAGGGCCTTATGCTCCATCAGAGACCCTGGTACGGGGGTATCCGACTCTGTGGTATCTGATGCCGTAATACCCAGGTCCGCAGTATCCGGCACCCCCGTAAGTACATGGTGCCCAAGTACCCGACGCTGGGCTACCTGCTGTCGGGTTACGGATATGTGCCGTACGGATATCCCCAGTACCCGTACCCCCTCCTCCACCACTGCCCCCTCAGCTGCCGGTGGATCTGAAGGAGACTCTGACTTCCTGGTGGGCTGAGGGCAAGGCTCAGCTCACCAGGGAGGTAAAGAGCAGTTTTCCAACACCAGACCCGGTTCCAGACCTCCGAAGTCGGAGGCGAGAGACTCCTTCCCTCCCCCCTTCCTGACACCAGAGGTGAGCCCTCCGGTTCCAGGGAAGGGGAGGATACGCGTCCCCATGGGCTTCCCAAGGGGTCCATTCCTCCCCCGCACCAGGAGGAGTCCTCCTCTTCTTCCTCCTCGGAGATCTTGGATGACTCAGATAATCGCTCTGATCCAGAAGATGAGCCATGCACTCCAGACAAGCCCAGGTCAAGGACTCCTCCAAAGTCCCCTCCGGAGGATCCTTCTTTCCTAGAGTTGCGAAAAATCCAGGCTGTTCATCAGTGGCAATCCTTGGAGCCGGATCCACAGCATAAAAAATTTGCTGCACACCTGGATCTGCCGGAGACCGCTCCTACTCTGGTTCCTCCCTGGATTGAGCCTCATGTTGACCTTGTGACCACTATTTGGAAACAACCGTCGGCATTAACCCCCCTTCCGAGGAAGTCGGACAGGCTATACCAGGCTCCGGAGGGTGTTGATTCTTTGAATTCACACCCCAGGGCTGATTCGATCGTGATTAGTGCCGCTCACGGCCGTTCAGCTAACCCCAAGCACTTGAGCTCGTCCCTACCCGACAAGGAATCCCGCCTTCTGGACCAGTATGGGAAGAAGGTGTTTGCTTCTTCCACTCTGGATATTAGGGCCCTGAACTATGTTGCTCACATGGGGGATTACCAGAAGACGATCCTTAGTGAGGTGGAAACTAAACTGGAATCCCTTCCTGAGTCTCAGACAAAGCAGGAAGTGGCTGACCTAGTCCGGTCTGCGCGTTCGGCCAGACGGCACATGCTTCGTGCAACGTATGACACAGTGGACGCTGCTGGTCAGAGCTCGGCTTTCACTGTAGGTTTCCGGCGTCATGCCTGGCTCCGTGTCAGGTTTGGTCCCAGAGGTGCAGTCTGCTATCAAGGATACGCCCTTCAGGGGGTACAGTGCTTTTCGGTGGCGATGTCAAAGACATCATCACCGATCTGCAGGAGAAGGGTACTGCAGTTATGTCTGTGGAATATTTGTACAGGCCCCCTCAAGCTCAGTGCTGTCCCTTTCGCAGATGGTGTCTGCCCAAAGCGAAGCCTCAGGGAAAGCGGGCCAACAAACATTGAGCCCCTCCGGCTGCCTGGCCCCCCCCCCCCCAAAAAAAGCGGTGGGAGCTTCAGCAGCAACACTGCCTCACACCTTCTGACTTCTCTCCTCTCCCACAGCCTCTGGGCTTCCCAGAGGAACCAGTAGGAGGAAGATTCTCCTTCCATCTTCCAGGTTGGGAGAGGATCACTTCAGACATTTGGGTGCTCCAGCTGATTGCAGAAGGACACTCAATAGAGTTTCTTCAGAAGCCACCTCGAACCCCTCTCCCCAGGTCGCCATACTCCTCAGAACACCTTCTTTTGGTCCAGGAAGAAATATCCTCTCTTCTTCTGGAGGTGGCGATAGAACCATTCCCATCCCATCTTCGGGGGACGGGTTACTATTCCCATTTCTTCCTGGTCCTGAAGAAGTCAGGAGACGTGAGGCCAATTCTCGACCTCAGCTCCCTGAACGTGGAGTACAAAAGGTTCAGAATGCTCTCTCTGCGGAGTCTTCTGCCCCTCCTTCGGCCAGGACAATGGCTGTGCACTCTGGACATGCAGGATGCTTACTTGCATATCCCTATTCGCCCTTCCCACCGCAAATACCTCCGTTTTTTGTTCCAGGGGGACCACTACCAGTTCAAGGCCCTCCCATTTGGTCTTTCCTTGGTGCCGAGTGTTCACCAAATGCCTTTTGGTGGTAGCGGCCTTCCTGTGTACCCAGGGGGCTCAGGTTTTACCGTACCTGGATGACTGACTCCTGGCGGCCTCGTCCAGGGAGGAGCTCCTGCGCTTCCTTTCCCTTACCCTGCAGGTTTTCACCAGCCTGGGTATTACCATCAACTAGACCAAGTCCCATCTGATCCTGTCCCAGAGGCTCCAGTTTATTGGGGCGATCCTGGACACGACCTCCGGCATGGCTTTTCTGCCACTGGACAGGCGGCCACACTCCAGGCTCAGGTCAGCCTGTTGTCCAGCCGCAGGTGGGTCAGCGCCAGGTCAGTCCTTCGCCTCCTCGAGCTCATGGTGGCTGCTATTCCGACAGTCCTTCACGCTCGGCTCCACATGAGAATCTCTCTGTGGACACTTGGGTCTCAGTGGGATCAGTTGGTGGATGACCTCGCTCATCAAGTTCTGGTCTCCAATACTATGGTTCAGGACTTGCAATGGTGGATGGCACAGGAGAAACTTTGCCAGGGGTTCCCTTCTGCCTTTCTCCCCGCTTCCAGATGCTGACAACAGACGCCTCGGGTGAGGGTTGGGGAGCCCATCTGGGGTCTCACAGGACCCAGGGCTCCTGGTCCAGGCTTGAACGAACACTTCACATCAGTGTACTTGAGCTTCGGGCCATGCTGTATGCTCTTTAGGCTCTGCATCTGCATCTGTATGTGCTCCCCGGGCATCTGGCTGTCCAGACCAACAACATGTGTGTAGTCTGGTATATCAACAAACAGGGAGGAACTCGTTCCTACCCTCTCTGCAGGGAGGCGATGCGAGTCTGGGATTGGGCAGTGCAGCACAACCTTCACCTCACGGCACTTCACGTGCCGGGGGTCGAGAACACGTTGGCAGACCACCTCAGTCGGTCGTCTGCTCACGCTCACGAGTGGGAACTGGATCAGGGGGTAGCAGACGATATCTTCCTACGCTGGGGAACACCAAAGGTAGACCTGTTTGCATCTCCTCACAACATAAAACTTCCCACCTTCTGCTCACTCGCTCCAGGGCGTGGCATTTTTTGGAGAGACACTCTGTCTGTAGACTGGAAGGGCAGATTTGTCTATGCCTTCCCCCCCAATCCCCTTGATTCCGAGGGACTTACAGAAACTCAGCTCAGAAGGAGCTCGCATGATCCTAATTGATCCTTTCTGGCCCAGGCAAATTTGGTTCTCTCTTCAGCAACAGTATTCAGAGGAACTTCCTCTTCCTCTGTCACAGCTTTTGCTGACCCAGGATCAGGGGACCCTGGTCCATCCAGGCCTCAAGTCCCTTCAGTTGCATGTGTGTCTCCTGCAGACTTAGCTCAAGCCCGATTCGGGGTTTCCCCCGCTGGTGGCTGAGATTCTGGTGGCGGCCAGAAAGCCCTCTACTAGATCTATCTATGCCATGAAATGGAAACGGTTCTCTGTTTGGGCCGCTTCCAAAGATTTCGAGCCATTCTCTTGCTCTGTTGGGTGGCTCCTGGATTACATGCGCCATCTCTTTGATCTGGGTCTCAGTCATTCCTCTCTGAAAGTTCACATGGCAGCCATCTCCACTTACCATGTTCCTTTTGGGGACAGAACTTTTGCACAGTTGGAGGTCTCCAAGACTTTTCTTAGAGGGGTTCTCCACTTGAGACCCCCTATTCATGTTCCTGCCCCTCCTTAGGATTTGAATTTTGTTCTTGAGAAGCTTACTCTGCCTCCTTTCGAGCCAGCAGTCCCGCAGACCTAAAGTTCCTTTCATGGAAGAGACTCTTCCTAGTGGCCATTACTTCTGCTTGAAGGATTTCCGAGCTCTAGGCCCTCATGTGCAAAATCCTGTATTTGATTTTCCACAAGGAACGTGTGGCTCTGCTTACCAACCCTAAGTTTCTCCATAAGGTGGTAGCGGAATCTAAGCTGAATCAATCCATTGAGCTGCCTTCTTTCTTTACACAGCACTCCAATCAAGTGGGAGTACCTCTTGCATACTTTGGATGTTCACCAAATTCTGAGATACTACACCACCAGGATGAAGGATCTCCGAAAGACTGATCAACTGTTTGTCTCTTTTGCTCGTAAAAGAGAAGGCAATGCTGTTTCTAAGCAGTGCCTTTCTAAATGGTTGGCTCATTGTATCACTCTCTGTTATGACCAGTATAACAAGACCCTGCCGGGTCAAGTTGGAGGCCACTCCACCAGAGGGGGTCGCTGCCTCTGCTGCTTTTTTCAAGAATGTGTCAGCGGCAGACATCTGTGCAGCCGCAACTTGGACTTCTCTCCATACCTTTACAAAACAGTACAGTTTGGACATTGCCTCTCGCCGTAGAGCTGGATTCGGGTTGGCTGTTCTACAAGGTCTTGTTTCCTAAGACCTTCACAGCCAGAGGGTCTACATTTGGGTAGTGTCCTCCTCCTGTTTGCTTCTTCTTGTTCCAGACTGCTTGGGACTCAGTGCTATTTGTAATTACCTACTGCAAGAGCCCTCTCGAAGTAAGATAGTACAGTTACGTAAGAACTTACTGTATCAGTAGATCTTCGAGAGAGGCTCTTGCAGTAGGTAATATCTTCCCGCCCTCCATCTCCCTACGCTTTTTCAGCTCCTTTTCCAGGGAAGGAAACATCTGCTTCTCTCTCGTCTTGCCTTTTTTGGCCTTTGGCGGGAAAGAACTGGAAGGCAGGCATGGGGGACTGCCCCTTTATACTGAAGTCGGTCACCTGACGTGGGGTGGTCCCCAGCCAGAGACTGCTAGCTAGAAATTTTTCCATGGGGTCCTGACACAGGAGACACACATGCCAGCTTCAGTCCTATTTATAACTACCTACTGCAAGAGTCTCTCTCGGAAGATCTACTGTTACGGTAAGTTCTTACGTAACTGTACTTTTCATTTCCAGGGGGCACACTTCCAGTTCCGGGCCTTGCCATTTGGCTTGTCTTCGGACCCTCAGATGTTTACCAGATGCTTGGCAGTGGTAGCAGCTGCTCTCAGGCAGGAGGGACTCGTGTCTTTCCTTATCTGGATGGCTGGCTTCTCAAAGCCCGGTCCAGGGAGCATCTGTTACAAACTCTGGAACATACCACCCACCTATTCCAGGATCTGGGCATCACGGTCAACTTGCCCAAGTTGGTTCTGACCCCTGCCAGCACCTACAGTACATAGTGGCAGTCCTGGATACCTCTCGGGGCATGGCCTTCCTGCCCCAGGACCGGGCAGATTGCCTTATAGCTCAGCCCTGCCTGTTGTGCAACAGCCGCTATGCCGCGGGCAGATCCTTTCTCCAGTTCTTGGGACTGATGGCGGCAACTATAGTCACAGTGCCTCCAGCCAGACTGCACATGGGGATTCCCCAGTGGACACTGAGGGTCCAGTGGGACCAGCGTAGTGATGACCTGGAACAGCTGGTCCTGGTCTCCTCTCCGGTGAAAGGGTTCTGCTGTGGTAGATGGAACCCAACAATCTGTTAAGCGATGAGGAGACCTCACCTACGCAAGGACATAGATGGGACTGAAAGGATTCAGAGAAGGGCAGCCAAGATGGTGCACGGTATGCAGGGGAAGCCCTTTGAGAAGAGGTGGAGGGAATTGGATCTGTACCCGTTGGAGACTAGAAGGGAGAGGGGGGACGTGATAGAAACATTTAAGTACGTGAAGGAAGGGAGCTTATTTACAAGGAAAGTAGGTGCTAAAACTAGAGGTCACAGTCTAAGATTAGTAGGAGGAAGATTTAAGGGCAGTGTGAGGGGATGTTACTTCATGGAGAGGGTGGTGGAGCCTTGGAACAAACTACCTGAGGAGGTGGTGGGGCTGAAACGGTGGAGGGATTCAAGAGGGCATGGGACAAATATAAGGGGTTGGCCAGTGGGGAGGGGGGGAGGATGATCATTGATAAAGGTGACGAGTGGGGGTGGTAAGGGGCAGACTCGATGGGCCAGAGAGAGGTCCTTTTCTGCCATCAGACTTCTATGATTTTCTCCCCTCAGCAGACCCTCATAACAGATGCTTAGGGGATGGCGTGGGGAGCTCATCTAGGGCCCCACCAGACCCAAGGGACATGGTCCCAGATGGAATCCTTTCTCCACACAAATGTCCTAGATATGCGGGTCATTCTTTATGCCTTGCAGGCCTTCCAGACTCTACTATCCCTGGTTCTTCTGCTAGTGCAGACTGACAACATCAGTGTAGTCCACTATATCAACAAGCAGGGGGGCGCTCACTCGTACCCCTCTGCTGGGAGGCAATGAGAGTCTGGTATTTGGCTCTAGATCACGGTCTGGAGCTGGCAGCCATCCATTTTCCAGGTGTCAGAAACATCCTGGCGGACACCTTAAGCCGTTGCAGTCAAGGGCACATGAGTGGAAGCTGCTGACCTCAGTAGTAGGAGACCTGTTTGACAGGTGGGGTTGTCCAGAGTTGGGCTTTTTTGTGTGTCCACTCAACGTAAAACTGCTGCTGTTTTTGCTTGCTCGAACCAGGGCCTGGAGTCTTCTGGCGAGACGTGTTGCCCTTCTACTGGAAAGGGAGGTTTCTGTATGCATTTCCTCCCTTCCCCTGCTTCAGAGGATTCTGATCAACTTCCAGATAGAAGGGGGCCACGATGATCCTTATCGCCTCCTTCTGGCCTCGTCAGATCTGGTTCCCTTTACTGCAGCAGCTGACAGTGGAACCTCCAGTACCCCTTCTCCTGTGTACCGGCTTGCTCTCTCAGAACTGGGGCACCCTGGTCCATCCGGACCTCAAGTCCCTTCATCTTCCCGCCTGGCTTCTGAAGACATAGCCATGGCTCGGTTTGGGGTGTCACCCAAGGTGGCTGATGTCCTGGTGATGGCTAGGAAGCCTTCCACTAGGGCCACTTATCCTGTGGAAACGCTTTGCGCTGTGGGCACTGTCACTAGTGCTCCTTCCTGCTTACTCCCCAGTGGTCTTGCTTCATCTGTGACAGCACTGCCAGGGACCCGTTTCATTGAATGTATTCTAGTCGGGTTCTTCCCTTTTTATGTCTTAATGTCTACTACATTCGGTCTTCTGAACAGATACTGCTGTTAAAAATCTAGCATGCCATCTCGAGCAATAAGACAAGAATTACCATAGTAGTGATGTTTCTTCTTGAGGATTTACTGGTGATTAATACAAGTCTGCAGTCATCTCGTGCCTGTGTTTTTCACCCCCGAGACTAAATTAGAATGTTATGCAAATTCAAATTCTGCACTGTGTTCACACTACCTCTAGGGTTCCACTCTTGTCCTATATCTTGAGAGGTTATACCTGTACACAGACAGCCTTGGTGTCTTGCATTTACAGATTGCCCTAGGCATCCTTAGGCTACTGCTCTGTTCTTTAGCTACAGGAAGCCTTACTTTTTTTTTCTCCCTTGCTTTTGCCTTGGTGGGTAATAGCCCTGGCTCAGAGTTTCTTTTTGTATAATTTTCCTTTTTCAGCCTGCCTACCGGGGGTGGGGCAGTATTCTGGAAAGGGAATTTCTTTCCAGCCCCTGTTACCTTTTCTCGGTCAACACAGTGTTTGTTTCCTCTCTCTGCTCTGCAGAATTGAGGCAGGTGGGGCGTCTGTGATGGTTATTGGCTCCAGCATGCAATGTTGCACCTGCGCTGGTGGCCAGCACAGTTTCCGGCACCCTATCAAAAAGTTTGCTTCTGCGGAGTCTTAGAATCTACGGCCCTAAGACCAAAGTGCGGTACTCTGTGGAGATACATCTATGCAATAGGTAGTGTATGCCTTTATGTAGACTAAAGCTGCTTGCACGGTATCTTGGCCCATACGCAACACTTGTGATCTTGCATTGTATACCTTTCTGAGCTGAATCTGTACACCCCACTGTTTATAGCTATTGTAGCCTTTTATAATTCATGTCTGTACATTTTCTGTAACAATGCCCTGCCTTACGGCTCGGCTCCTGCCTGAAAACAGGCCACGCTTTGCCCATAGCACCTACTTGCTTACCAAATAAATAAATGGAAAAGATACTCTTAAAGATCTGGAGTTACATAGAAACAGAATTTGACAGCAGATAAGGACCACAAGGCCCATGCAGTCTGACCATTTTTTCTACCTTATGAATGTGCCATAGGCCTGTACTCTGTCAGTTGCCTATCTGTTCATAGTACTGTCTGTTGCTCCCTTATGCCTATCCCATGCCTGTTTGAAGCCCTGCACTGTATTCCTATCCACCACTTCCTGAGGTAGGCTGTTCCATGCATCCACCACCCTTTCTGCGATAAAGAACTTCCTCACATTACCCCTTAATCGGCCTCCCTCTAATCTCATGCTGTGTCCTTGTTCTGCTATTTTTCTTATATTGAAACATGTTAGACTCTTTCACCTTGTTAATGCCCTTAAGATGTTTGAATGTTTCGAACATATCACCGCTCTCCCTCCTTTGCTGTAGGGTATACATATAGAGCTCCGTTAATTTGTCCTCGTATGTTTTCTGATGCAGTCCCAGCACCATTTTGGTTGCCCTTCTCTGGACTGCCTCCATTTTGTTAATGTCCTTGTGCAGGTGCAGCCTCCAGTACTGCATGTAGTACTCCAGATGGGACCTAACCAGTGTCTTCTAAAGAGGGATTATTACTGCCCTCTTATGACTTGTGAAACCCCTACTAATACACCCCAACGTCCCTCTAGCCTTACCTACTGCTTTAGTGGTCTGCTTGGATGATTTCAGGTCATCTGTGATGATGATGCCCAAGTCTCTTTCTTCCCTTGTGATTGCCAGCAACTCCTCTCCCAACCTATAGGTGGCTTCAGGGTTTCAAACCCCAGGAAATCTTACTGTAGTCTGACAAGTGCAGTATGGTCTCACCATAGGACTGCCCCGGAGCCAAAATGGTTATTAGAACCTATGCTAATAGTGGAAATGTTAGGCTCGAGCTTGGTTTTCAAATCACTGTCCCTGGTTGCACTTCCTGCAACCGTCTGATTCTTTACTCCGCTTGTCTCAGTAAGACGTCTCCGGAGAGCTCTCCTTCACTTTGACTGAAGAATTTTGTTTCTCGGTTTATTCGAAAGTCCGTTTAATTTATTCAGTTTTTGAAGCACTGTCCTTGGTCACAGGTAGAATTAGTCTAGATTTAGTTTGGTAAGTTTTTTCGGCTCCTCCTCGGTTCTTTCAACCGGGGAGGAACCAATGTATCTTACTTCAAGAGGGCTCTTGCAGTAGGTAATTACAAATAGGATTGAAGCCTTAAGTGTCTCTGTTAAATAAAAATACTTTGAACCGTCCTGTAAGGCGGTCTGTTTAATTATTTTATCATTTGAATTTGTTTAACAGGGTACTTCTTGGTTTGTTTCAGTTCTAACCAACCGATAAATGTCACAGGCCAAGAAACGAACGGGACCCACTGGTTTCCAACATTGTACAGAGTGTGGGGAACCGTTCGCAAGGGCAGATCCTCATCTTATTTGTATATTTTGTTTGGGGTTTGACCACCTCAAGGAGGACTGTGAGATTTGTAAAAACTTCCCTCAGTCAACGCTTGACAGGCAATTTAAGAGACTGCAGGAGATGTCGTCTGAGAAAGCCACGGAACCAGCAGCAGACAAGATGGCTGTGAGCCATAAAGATCCGGAGGATCAGCCCTCTGACATGGGCGATAGTTCCTCCTCGAAGAAAAGACCTGCTGAACCAGCCGCTAGCCCAGCACCTGCAGGGAAATGAAAAAAGAAAGAAAAACATTCAGGGGTTGAACCGCAACTGAAGGCATCGGTTCCAACCACTGAAGAGATGGTGAATGCGATTTGCATTATTCAGTCACTTCAGCCAGTTAACCCGAATCCAGTTGAAAAGCGACTGTGTTTGTCTACCTCAGGCTCTACCTTGGTTCCCAGTTCCTTGGAACCCAAAATAGAGACCTTTGAGGAAGAATTTGACGAGGTCGCTGAAGATGATGGGGACTACGGGGACCGAATGAACCGGATATTTCCCCTGATCCTCATTGTCCTGACTCCCCTGATAAGGGAACTGAGGACTTTACCTCACATTTCCAATTCATCAAGCAAGTAGCCCAGTCCTTGGACCTCACTACCCAGGAATCCACCGATGAGGAGGAGGAGGAACAGGACTATAGGGAAATGATGAATGTACCAGCCTCTAAAAGGGTTTTGTTGCCCATCCCTAAATCCTTAACGAAGCAGGTTATGACAGTCCTGCATACCCCTACTTCTGTACCACCAGTGGATAAAAAGTATTGGGTGGCTAAGGGTGGAGCGGGATTTTTGTTTGGAGACCCTAGACATGAGGGGGTGGTGCAGGCTGCAGCCTGTGATAAGGCAGGCATTCCTTTGGCATCTCACCCTCCAGACAAGAATTCCAGGAAATTGGATTCCATTGCCAGGAAGCTGTACTTGAGTTCCTCGCTGGCCATCATGCAGGCCTCTTATATGGCCTATGTGGCCAGATACCAGAAAACCTTATGGAACACTGTGATGGAGACCACTAAGTCGGTTACAACCCCTAGCAGACCTGGAAGAGGCCACAAAAACGGGCATATAGGCTTCTAAGGTCCAGTTTCGAATGGTAGTGGACAGCAGTGACACTGCAGCCAGGCAGATGGTTTCTTCAGTGTCATTAAGAAGATTTGCTTGGCTCAGGACTACTAAACTGACCCAAAATACTCAGTTAAAGGCCGGCCATGGACTTCCCATGTGAGCCTCTGTCTCTATCTGGTGAGCAGACAGAGGCTTACATGAAGAAAATGGATGCATACAAGACAGCATACCAGAGTGCTGCTGCAAAGGATAAGACTCCTACACCCCATAAACAGCAAGCTAGGGGTCATGGGGCAGACCTTACAGGCCATTCTTCCAGCCCCAAGCTTACCCACAGTATCAGCAGCAAAGGGACTACTTCAGAGGCAGGGGCAGGAGAGGTGGCAACTGAACAAGCCCCAGCACTCAGTCAGCATCTCAACCCAAGCAGACACCCTGAGAAGTCTGAGTCGCCTCCCCAGTCCAAGTTGGGGGCAGGCTGGCTCACTATCTCAGGGAGTGGCAATCCATCACCACATACAGGTGGATCCTGGAGGTAGTGGGTCATGGCCTGGCTCTCAGCTTCAAACTCAGACCAAAGCTGAGGTTGAGGGTCTTCCGACCCTCTTCCTCATCAGAAACACTGCTGTTAGAAAAGGAAGTATTAAATCTCCTATCTTTGGGAGTAGTGGAGCCAGTTCCTCTGCTACAGAGAGGAAAGGATCTCTATTCAAGATACTTCCTCACAACCAAGAAAACGGGAGTGGTGACCCATATTGGATCTCAGACACCTAAACAGGCATTTGCTGAAACCAAAATTCAAGATGGTCACCTTGACTATAATTCTGCCAACAATAAGGCAAGGGGACTGGTTGGTATCCCAAGATTTAAAGGATGCATACTTCCACATCCCAATAAGACAGTCTCACAGAAAATTCCTCAGGTTCAGACTGCCATCAGGCCACTATCAGTTCAGGGCAATGCCTTTTGGACTTACTTCTGCTCCCAGGGTGTTCACAAAATGCTTGACTGTGGTTGTGGCACACCTAAGGAGACAGGGAGTGGCAGTTTTTTCCTATCCGGATGACTGGCTAGTCGTGGGACAGTCCCCCCAGCAGGTCAGGCAGTCCCTGGGGTTAACACAGGAACTTTTGCAGTCCCTGGGGTTCTTGATAAACCTAAAAAAGTCTGTGCTACAGCCAGTTCAGCTCCTGGCATTCATAGGGGCAGAACAGAATTCAGTGAGAGGAAATGCTTTTCTTCCACAAGAAAGGGCAAACACTTTGATACAGCTGGCAGGCTCCTTCAAGCTTCACAGTCTCAGGCCAGCCAGACACTTTCTTCAGTTGTTGGGCCACATGGCAGCTTCAACAGTCACAGTGTCAGGAGCAAGGTTTCAGATGAGGGATGTTCAATATTATCTCAGGCAATACTGGCACCAGAAAAAAGATTCATTGTCAAAGCTGGTTCCAGTTACTCAAACTTTTCTGCAAGCTCTTCAGTGGTGGCTGGACGTGGAAAATCTCAGGCAGGAAATTCCATTCCTCCAGGAGCAACCCTCTGTGGTACTCACCACAGATGCATCCCTCCTAGGCTGGGGGCACATCTAGGGGAGCATACTGTTCACGGTACATGGTCTGGACAGGGGTCTGTTCTTCACATCAATCTGCTGGAGCTCAGAGCAGTCTTTCTAGCACTGCAGGCGTTAGCCAGCATGCTTCAGGGAAAGGTGTCCAGGTTAGAACAAACATAACCACAATGTACTACATCAACAAACGAGGCACAAAGTCCACACCCCTGTGTACAGAGGCCATGAAAGAATGGACTTTGGCATATTTTCTGGACGTTCTGCTGTCAGCAGTTCACCTACCAGGCAAGGACTATGTGCTGGCAGATGCCCTCAGCAGGATAAATCAGGACCATCACGAATGGTCCCTGAACAGACAAGTACTGGAGGTAGTGTTCAGAAGGTGGGATACCCTGAGATAGATCTCTCTGCTTCCCCAGACAATTACCAGCTCCCAAAGTATTGCTGCAGACCCCCACTGAGAGGTTCAGTACCACTGGATGCTCTGATTCTAGATTGGACAGGGAAGTTTTTGCATGCCTTCCCCCCATTTCCCTTGTTACTCAGAGTCCTGATCAAGCTCAGATCCCAGCCGGCCACAATGATACTCATTGCCCCAAACTGGGCCAGGCAACCATAGTATTCCCTGGTCCTGGCACTATCAGTAGCCAAGCCAGTCAGCCTCCCCAGGAGGCACAACTTGCTGACTTCATCCCAGGGCAGGATCCTGTACCCAAATATCTGGTCTCTCAGGCTCAAGGCCTGGCTCTTGAGGACCTAGAGTATGCCAACCTGCATCTTTCAGAAGGCGTTATGGAGGTCCTTAGGGTTTCTAGAAAACCCTCTACCAGGAAGATTTACACTTCCAAATGGAAGAGATTTTCTATTTGGTGTCAGAATAAGAACTTGGACCATAACCAGGCAGGATTCCCTGTGGTCTTGGATTACCTAGCCCATCTTCATTCTCTGGGCTTAAGGCCCTCAACATTGAAGGTGCATCTAGCAGCAGTCTCTGCTTACCTGTTAGCAGGTAAGGCATCATCTCTGGCCTCCACAATTCAGTGTTTAGAAAGTTTTTTAAAGGGCTGCTACATTTTCACGCCCCTCATAGAACTCCTACTCCATTGTGGGACTTGAACATTTGTATAGCACAGTTTATGCAACCTCCCTTTGAGCCCATGTCATCAGCTGATCTCAAGTATGTAACTTGGAAGACTGTGTTCCAAGTTGCCGTTACCTCTGCCAGAAGGATCAGTGAGATCTAGGCCTTGTCCATGGAGGCTGACTGTGGCATTTCATAGGGACAAGGTGGTCCTTAGGACCAACAATAAATTCCTTCCTGAGGTGGTTTCTGACTTTCCACATTAATCAGTCCATCACACTACCAGTCTTCTTTACTGACCATTCCTCCTGAGGTGAGCGTAGACTGCATAGCTTGGATGTTAAAAGAGCTATCAGCTACTACCTAGAGCATAAAAGTCACAGAGGGGACAGGACCCAACTTTTTCTGACTTACGGAGAAGTGAGGAAGGGTAAACCTGCCACTAAGAGATCCATAGCAAGGTGGATTGTGGCATGTATCCAGTTCTGCCATGGTAAACTGGGCAAACAACCCCCCTCAGGGGCTTAGGGCCCACTCCACCAGAGGGAGAGCGGCATCAGTAGCAGCGTCGAGACATCCCTTTGTTGGAAATCTGTAAAGCAGCTACCTAGAAAACTGTTCACACATTTACTAAGCATTACTGCCTGGATATCCAGATCAGGAGTTATGCCAGGTTTGGCACAGCAGTTTTGCAGAGCCTGTTTCCTAAATAGGTCCCCTGCTCACCACCAAAGGCACTGCTTGGGTAGTCTGCATTTGTCAGCATACAGTAAGATTTCCTGAGGTTTGAAGAAAACATTACTTACCATAGTAATCTTGTTTCTTCTAAGGGAATCTTACTGTATTCTGACCTCCCACCCTTCCTCCCTTGCTAGGACCTACAGGGCACTGCACACTGTACAACTATTTTGGAAACCTGTGGGTACCTATTAGTCTCTTGGGCATCTGTTGACATGAGTCTTAGAGATGCTTCCGGTTATTTAAGAGGTTTTTACCCTAACTAAGGGTATTTATGGTTAGTTGAGATTAGATTAGTTAATATTAGCTTCTGCATGCTTCGTAAGTATCTGACGGTTGCAGGAAGTGCAACCAGGGACAGTGATTTGAAAACCGAGCTTGAGCCTAACATTCCACTATTAGCATAGGTTCTAGTAACCATTTCAGCTCCGGGGCAGTCCTGTGGTGAGACCATACTGCACTTGTCAGAATACAATAAGATTCCCTTAGAAGAAACAAGACTACCATGGTAAGTAATGTTTTCTTCTTTTCCCTATGTACATGATCTTGCAGTAAGTAACTCTTCTTTCTTCAAACTGTGTAGTCCTTCCTCAGATTGTTTTAGATTTTCATCGTAACCAAAAGATAGTCCTGCCTTCCATCTGCCCTAGTCCAGCTAATGCCAAGGAGTACTGCTACAGTCCTTGGATGTCAAGCAGTATTCCTTAGGCACACCAAGCTATTCCAGAAGACAAACAAGCTCATTGTCCTCCTTGGCCCAGGAAGGAAAGGGGGTGCACTAACGAAACAAACCTTGGCTATTGGCTTTGTCTCTCAGTCAGACTGGCTTACATTTCCAAGGGGTTATCGGCCCCTTCAGGTATCGGCGCCTTCTTCACCAGACCCATGACAGTGTCTTATGCTGAGCATGCATGGATAAACAGATTATGCCGAGCCCAGTGCCCCCGGAAACATGGTAAATCTGAAAAGTAAAACATTTTTACTGCCTAAATTGGCTGTTTTCATGTATTTATTTCCATGGAAATGGGGTTCTCTTAATTATCAGATTGGAATTCCAGTGTGAACAAGCCAAACCACCAGACACCAAGGTAGAACCCTATGGTTTGGTCCCAACTATGAAATGCCTACAGTGGCTATTCTTAAATAGAGAGTGCATTGCTTAACTGTAGGGTGGCAACTTGGGCCTCTGTACACACATTCGCTAGTCATTACTGCCTTGATGTATTTAGTTCCGCTGATGCTGCTTTAGGCGTATGGATCCCTCCCATTGGGATACCGCTTATTAGGGCCTATACCATCTGACTGCCCATAGGAGCTGACACAGAGAAATTATGATTCCATACCAGTAGTTCTGGTTGTGTGTAGGCTTTGTCCAGGGGCTGTCAGGCCCTCCTAGTTTTCAGTGCTGCATATTCAGTATTTTCCTTTTTTTTTCTGTGCACCATTTTGCTTCCCTGCCACCTCCTGTTGCCTACTGTCTGGCCCTATGTTACGCCACCCCCAGCCCTAACTGCCACTCCTCCCGTCGTCCAGCCAGTGGGGATCCCCATGGTGCAGGACCTGGGAGTGCTTGTGGCGATCATGAACGGCAGCAGGGGGGCATCGTTTTTCTTTGTTTTCTTCCTCCACCATCGCCAGGCGTCGTGACAGTGTCTCCCCACACACAGACCCTTGTGTGCACGTAGCAGTGTCCTGCGGGGGAGAAAGAGCTCCTTCGACCCACTGCAGGGATCTCTATGGTGGTGGAATTAGGATGCCACCCTCCCTTTGCTGGGAGCACCATCCCAGCCCCCCCTCACCCAATCCGACTTCATGAGTTCGCTCCTGAACCCAGGTTGTTGGTGCGGGGCACATGGAGCATGTGTTGGGCCATCAGGTGGCCCTTATAGTCAGTGCATTTCCTTTCTGTCTTATATTGCATATATATTTCCCATTGTTGGGTAGCCATTGCACTTGGTTATTGCTTATGTTTCATTGCAGTTTAATGCTCTCAGACTTGGACAGAAGGTTAGTCTGAGGGAGTCTGGAAAAGGGGTGTGTCCTACGACTTTCTCAGATTGTTACAATCTGTCTCGGCCTGCATGGGAGGACAGCCTATACTGTCTGACTAACCATAGATAGAGCCTACACACAACCAGAATTAACGATTAAGAATCAGGATTCCCCCTTCTTTAGTGGTCTTTCAAGGACCAGCCTCTGCACTGAGTGCCACTGTGAGACTAACCGAGAGTGAGCCACGTGCAGTGCTGACATTTTCAATCGGCACCTGCACACACAAACATACACACACTCTTACCCTTTTTGTGTGTATATGGCAGGTGTACTTGCATCCAAGCATAGCAGCCACTGTGCGGTGGTGGATACATGGATACCTTCCAGAATGAAGGTCTTTACGGGAGGAGGCACACACAGCCCTGTGATTGATGTTGGCAAAGGCTGGGAGGGCATATAGAATAATACATGGGTGGGCGTGTATAACGAGAATTTTATACACACCCGAGGAGTGTGATGCTTCATAAACCCTGAGAGCGAAGCTCGAGGGGTTTATAACAACATCACACCCCAAGGGTGTGCATAAAATTAAAGTTTTTGCACAACCACCCATGTATTGTTTTATATAATAACTGTGGAGCTTTTTCTTGCCTAGACAGCCCCACCACTATGTGGCTGTGGAAAAAAAGACTATTTTTTTAAATGAACCACATGGCCACTAGATGGTGCTGCTGTATCCAGGTATTACTGCAGGGTGTTTATATTTGCAGCCTGTCTGCGTCTCTTTCTCTATCTCTCGCTCTCTGTCCGTGTCTACCGCAATCCTTCTCGCTGTCTGTGCATCTCTGCCGGGACTTCAGGAGCGGTTGGGTGAAATGCAGTTAAGTGTGTCTCACTTTTGTTTAGTCCTGATCGGGAAGTGAAGTGGAAGACAGTGAGGCAGGAATTGCAGGCTGCTGTGTTGACAGGTGAAGTCCATTGCAACTGCTGACTGAAACAAGCGGTGTGAGGAAGTGCTGCAAGCTGTGTGCATAAGAAGCGTTGTACTCAGCAAGGGACACCTGGCAGGTGTTCGCCGTTATAACTCGCAGGTTATAATGGTGGTTTATAACTGGGTTTTTCTTTGTGAGAAAACGCTCCCCAGTTATTATAAAAGGATTTTATGGAAGACTTTGTTTTTCTCCGTTAAGTGTTAACATCCATGGCATTCTAAGGTCATCATACATTAGGCTTTAACAATAGTTCTTGTAAACTAGCATCCAGTCAGTTTTGTGTCAGCAGTCCGGGCAGCAAAGAAACACAGTTTTCGGGAGGGGAAAGGGGGGGGATAAAATGTCAGGTAGTTAGTCTCTGTTAATTTCTCTGTTATTGATTACAGAAGTTGCGGAGGAACTTGGAAAAACAACAACGGTTCCTTTGGTGTCTTACCACCTCCAGTTACCCAATCTTCCCTCAAAAACCAGGACACCCAAGAAGCATGCCGAGAACAAGGAGAACATTGAGGCTGCTGTGGACGCAAGGCTAGAGCAGCCAGCTACATGCTCAGCAGCAGCCGCAGCAGGTACTGACCTGAACTGAAAGAACGAGGAGGGGGGTCTCATGCCAACTGTTACTGGTAGAACCAGGCCCACAGCCATGCCAATAAATGCGGCAGAGTGCAATGACAGATTTGATTTAAGGTTTCAAAGGTACATGCCACCCTTAATGTAGGGATGGGCATATTTAGTTGCTAATTTGAGGGTACACATTGATGTATGTAGGAATGGGGTTTGACTGCCTGATTGAAGAGTTTGGGCAGATGCGATTACGTTTCCTTTTTTTTTTTTAGTCAAGGTTTTTATCCACCTGCAACTGGCCAACCCCCTTCTGACCCCAGCACCGACTGTCTGTGGGCTATATCCCCACTTGTCTCTTCCCATGACATTGGGATTCTCTTTGGAAACCCGACCCCCCCCCCCCAAGAACAGGATCCAGCTTGAAGGGTGCCCAGTAGGTGGTGCGTGGCCTGCAGGAGGCACTCTTCAGCTTGGGTGGAATTTTTTTGGTCCTTTTCACCCCTGGGATGCTGCAATATGCAGTGACAAGTACATATCGCTGTGAAGGTGTCATTCAGCATCCCACTCCAGCTAGAGCTCCTGACTGCGATGACACCCAGCCACCACTAAGTGTGGGGAACACTGCAGGGGACACATCCCTCCCTTCCCCAGCTAGCGCCTGAGCGATCCAAGTCCATTCCTGCACCCAGGTCGCTGACATCACAAGTGGTAGCAGTGCCGGGCTGGCCTTCGTGCAGTCAGTTTTTGATTTGAAGGTATAGCATCCTTTCATGTAGGAAAAGGCATTGGCTGTCCCTCGTAGTCTGATTGAGGTGTTTGGGCAGGTGAGATTACAGATTGGATTTCGATTTGCAAGTGCATACCCCCTTTATGTGGAGATGGGCATTGGCTGCCCTCACAGGGTGATTGAAGAGTTTGGGCAGTGTGGGATTACATGTTGAATTTTTTGAAGGTACACTCTCCCTTTATGTAGAGATTGGTGCTGGCTGCCCTCCTAGGGTAAGTGAGGTGTTTGGGCAGGGTGTGATTACATAACGGAGTTTGGATTTGAAAGAATACACTCCTTTTATGTAGGGATAGGTGTTGGCTTGCCCTCATAGGGTGACTGATGAGTTTGGGCAGAATAAGATTACATGTTGGATTTTTGATAAGAAGGTACACACTCCCTTTATGTAGGGATGGGTGCTGGCTGTCCTCATAGGTTGACTGAGGTGTTTGAACAGGGTAGGATTAAATACTGGAGTTCCTATTTAAAAGTACACACTCCATTTATGTAGGAATGGTATTATCTGCCCTGTAGAGTAATTGAGTTCAGGCTGGGTGTGATTACATGTTGGATTCTATATGAAGGTACACACTCCCTTTATGTAGGGATGGTATTGTCTGCCCTGTAGAGTAATTGAGTTCAGGCTGGGTGTGATTACATGCTGGATTCTATATGAAGGTACACACTCCCTTTATGTAGGCATGGTATTGTCTGCCCTGTAGAGTAATTGAGTTCGGGCTGGGTGTGATTACATGCTGGATTCTATATGAAGGTGCACACTCCCTTTATGTAGGCATGGTATTATCTGCCCTGTAGAGTAATTGAGTTCAGGCTAGGTGTGATTACATGTTGAATTTTATATGAAGGTACACACTCCCTTTATGTCGAGATGGGTTTTGGCTGCCCTTTTTGGGTAGTGAGGAGTTAGGCAGCAGGAATTTGAGAACATCTTTTTCAATTATCATCAAAGTTCATATATATGCTTCTTGCTACAATTTCAGCACCTCAGCCGTGGTGACCTGTGTATACATTCTGGCTTTTGATTGGCTGTTAGATTTTTTTTTTAACTCCATGTTGGAAATAACTTGTTCAGTTATAACCTAACTTAGTATTGATGTTACTTGCCACTAGGTGGTGATCTAATTATGTATGCATCCAGGCTTGTGATTGGTTGTTACATTTTTTAACTCTGTTTTGAGCTAGATCTGTTTGAAAACGACCTATCCGATTGTGATGTCACTTGGTGTGACGATTTGCCAGTAATTCTACAAGCTATCACAGTCACATGCTACCATCGAAGGAAACCTCATTTCAAACCCCAGGGATCTCCCAGTATGATTAGACTCATGCAGTCAGCCCAGAATCCCTGACTGCCCTAGGAGCTATAGTGATGTAATGTGGAATGTATGCAAATAATGGAACTAGAATGCTACATTCAAACTGCTGCCTCTGGGTGGACTGTGTTCCCTCTAACAGTCAGATTCATTTTCTCCATTCAGACAACTAGATGCCCCGAAGAGCTTCCCTCAGCAACTTTGCTGCAAGTTTATTTCTGTCAAAAAAGTGTTATTTCACTATTCTGTTTATTTCTCTGCCTGTAGTAGTTTTTTTTGTTAAAGTTAGCGTTATCTGTTGTTTTTTTTCTCGGTTCCTTTGCAGTTCCCAGGAACCAAGGCCTTCTCAGTTATAGCGGTTTTAACCGCCACTTTTTTCGATAGATTTTCGCTTTAAAGCTCCTTATTTTTGTTTATTTAGGGAATGATTTACTTTATTTACATTCGGTTCCCTTTTTGTAAGGAACCAATCACGTTTGTTACAAAAATAAAGTAGCTTTTGTTTAATCGCGGTTCCCTTTTTCCTCAGGAACCGACTGCGATTTGTATATGTTCTCTTTTTGGGAGTTTCTTCTGGTCTATCGACATTTGGCATGTCAGAAAGACCTAAAAAGAGGATGGGACCTACAGGTTTTAAAAACTGTATCAAGTGTTTTCACATATTTGCTAAGGTGGATCGCCATGATTTATGTTTGGGGTGCCTGTGTTCCAGTCATATTTTTTCTAACTGTGAAGTATGCAGTACTTTTTGTCCTAAAACCATTAAGAAAAGGGCCAAAAGATTGGAAGAAATGGCTTCTGCTCCCACCTCAGTGTCACCTAAGCACCCTGAAGAGGCCTCCTCTTTTCACCCTAAAACAAAGGAGGCCTTCAAAAGATTCTTCAGCCCCCAAAAATACTGAGAAGGGATTTGAATATGGGAAACATAAAAGCCCTACTGAGCAGGCTGCAAAGTCTGTACCTGCTAAAAAGAAACATAAAGAAAAACATGTCGCTGCACCTCCTGCTGAAGAAGCAAGGGAGCTCCCAGCAGACAAAAACAAAATACACTCTGCTGAGGACATTGCTAAAGCCCTGCAGTTCATTCAGGCCTTACAAACTGCAGGTTCTGTTCTGGGTTCACTGGTTCAGATTCCACTACCAGTTCCCAAAGACCAATGTCAGGAAGTTTACTTTGAGGAGGAAGAGGAGGATCAGGATTTGGGGGAACCCACTGGGCCTGAGGTATCACTAGAACAAGAGTTTGGTACCCCCCTCGTGGGCATGATGATTTTTCATCCCACTTTTCCTTAGTCAGACAGATGGCCGACACTTTGGGCCTCCCCTCTCAGGAGTCTGTGGAAGATGAGGAGGCAGAATCTTTAGATATGATGGGTCTGGTTCCCACTAAAACAGTGCTCCTTCCTATTAATAATTCTCTTAAAAAAGCCACTTTAAACGTTCTACAGACACCTTCCTCTGTCCCTGGAGAGGACAGGAAGGTGGAGAAGTACCACCGGGTGGATAGGTCTGCCGCTGATTATTTGTATTCTCATCCAGACCATGAGGGTGTAGTACAGGCTGCTGCCTGCGGTAAAGCCAGAGTCCCTCTCTCATCTCATCTGCCGGATAAAGACTCAAGGAAAATTGACACAATGGGGAAGAAGGATTATTTATCCTTCTCCTCTTCTCTTCAGACAGGCAGCTTACTGTATATGGCATATGCTGCACTATATCAGAAGGCCCTTTGGAACTCGGTCCTGGCAATAACTGACGGAGTTCAAGGTGATGTAGCACATGATTTGGCTGACACTGCCAGGACGGCATTGGATGATACACAATACCAATTTCACATGGCTGTGGATGCAAATGATACTGCATCCAGGCTTTTGGCCCTGTCAGTGTCTCTGAGCATGTTTGCCTGGCTCAGAGCAACCTGTCTTGCCTCACACACTGTTAAAGGCCATGGATTTTCCTTGTGAAAACAATTCCCTTTTTGGTGACAAGACTGAGGCATACATAAAAAAGGTGGAAGAGTACAAAACCACCTATAAGGGGTAACTCCACAAGAGAAAGAGCCTCCACTACTTTTAGATCCATGGGAAGGGGGGGGATTAGGGGATAGTATCCCAGAACTTATGCCCCAGTCTCCATGCCTATAGATTATACTCAGGTCAGAGGCTACTATAGGAGCAGGAGGCCTTCTGGGTGGGCTGGTTCAACCCTAGCTCTTAGACCTCAGCCCGGACAGAACCCCTGACTGCACAAAACAGGCTACCACCTCTCTTCCAGTAGGGGGCAGGCTGGCTCACTACTTCCAGGACTGGGAGAACATCACCACAGACAAGTGGGTTCTGGAGGTAGAGTCAGGGTCTCTGTCTACAGTTCAGTTTCCAAAACTCCAGGGCCTCATGAGATTCCTGAACCAAACACTTGGTAAAGCCCAAGTTCAAAATGGTAACACTTGCCATCATTATTCCTTCTCTAAAGAAAGGACACTGACCGGCATCTCTGGATCTAAAGGATGCCTAATTTCACATTCCAATCAGGCCTTGCCACAGAAAGTACGTAAGGTTCACTCTGCCCTCAGGGCACCACCAGTTCTCCGTGCTCCCCTTCGGGCTCACTTCTGCCCCAAGAGTATTCACAGAGAGTCTTATCAGTGGTGATAGCTTACCTCAGGAGGCAAGGAATCATTGCATTCCCTTACCTGGACGACTGGCTAGTCATAGGGGAGTCATACCAGCAGGTGAAGGACTCCATCAGTATCGCCCAAAGTGCCCTGGAGTCTCTGGACTTCCTCATCAACACTCCGAAGTCTCAGCTGGAACCAGTTAGGTCACTGGAATACATTGGTGCAGAACTGGATGCTGTCCAGGGCAAGGCATTTCTCCCCCAGGAAAGGGGGTCAAACTTACTAACCCAGCAAACTCCTTTGCCTTAGATCAGCCCAGGACTGCAAGGCAGTTCCTAGCATTACTGGGACACATGGCATCAACTACTGCAGTAGTATCAGGCTCCAGGTTTCAGATGAGAGCTATTCAATACCACCTGAGGTCCCAAAGAAGGGATCCCATTTCAAAGCTTGTGCCAGTTACAAGAACTCTGTTACTGGCTCTGCATTGGTGGAAAGAAAGGAACAGCCTCAGGCAGGGTATCCCTTTTCAGCAACAGCACCACACCATGTCCCTAACAACAGATGCCTCTCTCCTGCGGTGGGGTGCACACACAGGTGACCTCACAATCAGTGGGACTGGGTCCCCTCAGGAATCCAAGTTGCATAACAACCTCTTAGAGTTGAAAACGGTTCTTCTTGCCCTAAAGACCTTTGCTCCGCAGTTGAGGGTCAGTCCAGATCAGGACAGACAATATAACCACCATGTGGTACATCAACAAGCGGGGGTACAAGATCCTAAAGACTGTGCACAGAAGCCATATAAGTCTGATCCCTGGCATACTCCCTGGGGGTGCATCTGTCTGCCATTCACCTCCCGGGCAGGACAATACACTGGCAGATTCACTCAGCAGAATCAGTCAGGAACATCATGTATGGGCTTTAAATGAGCAAGTGTTGGACACAGTTTTCAGACATTGGGGCACTTCAGAACTAGATCTGTTTGTCTCAAAAGAGAACCATCAGCTTCCTCTTTATTGCTGCAGGCCCCTCTCATTGGGCACATTGTCCATGGAGGTGCTAGCCCTGGAATGGACAGGGAAATTCCTGTATATTTTTCTACCATTTCTGCTGTCGAGTCCTTCTCAAGCTCAGGAGTCAGTCTGCAACCATGATCCTGGTGGCTGCAGACTAAGCCAGGCAGCCATGTTACCCTCTGCTGCTTAACCTGTCCACCAAGCAACCCATTCGTCTTCCTCAGAGATACAGTCTCCTGACAGCTGTTCAAGGTCAGATAGTATTTCTGAACCTCAAGACCCTTCTCTTGAATGCCTGGTTCTTGAGGAATTTGTACATAGCCAAACTCATGGAACATCCCTTTCAGCCAATGACTGTGGCTGATCTGAAATATGTCACCTGGAAAAAACTTTTCCTGGTAGCTGTTACTTCAGCAAGAAAAGTGTGTGAGCTCCAGGCTCTCTGCACTGATCCTAATTACATCATCTTCCATAAGGATAAAGTGGTCCTTCGGACTAGCATGAAATTTCTTCCCAAGGCAGTATCTGAGTTTCATTTGACCAATCCATCACCCTTCCTGTATTCTTCACAGCCAAGTCCAGTTCAGGGGAATTGAAGCTTCATAGTTTGGATGTAAAGAGGTCCCGCAGCTACCATACCAGTCATACTAAGACCTCAAGGATTCCCACTCACAGCTGTTTATCACTTATGGTGAGGATAGGAAAGGCAGGCCTGCCTCAAAGAGATCAAGTTGCACACTGGATAATATCCTGCATCCAGGTCTGTTACAGTAAGGCTGAGTAACAGCCACCACAAGGCCTCAGGGCACATTCCACTCATGGAACTGCTGCCTCTGTGGCATCTGCAAGGGATATTCCCTTGCTGGACATCTGTAAAGCAACTACCTGGAGTATAGTCCATGCCTTCACAAAGCACTATTGCCTGGATGTCCAGTCCAGAAGGGATGCAAGGTTTGGCACTGCAGTATTGCAGAACCTTTTTCCTAAGTAGGTTTTGTACCTTCCTCCCAAGGCACTGCTCGGTAGTCTGCATATGTCTAATCATACTGGGAGATTCCTGGGATTTGAAGAAAAAATCACTTACCACAGTAATATTGTTTCTTCCATGGGATCTCCCAGTATGATTAGACCTCCTGCCCTACCTCCCCTTACGTAACCGGGATCAGGTTCAGCAATGCTTTCATGGGGGTTCTTAAGGTTGCCATTAATCATTAGCTTAACTTAGTGTTTTTGATGCACGCAGAGATGACTAATGGGTCTAGCTTTCCATTTTGTGTTGTTTTTATCCTGTTGGAAGCCCGCCCTCTTCATCAGTGGGTGGGTTTTACTGTTATTACTGTTGGTTGGGTTAGAATAATTTAATTTGAATGGTCTAGCATTTTTCGGGTACAAAAATGAATCTGTTAGATGGAACACATTCCACCTAGAGGCAGCAGTTTGAATGTAGATATCTAGTTCCATTATTTGTATACATTCCACATTACACCACTACAGCTCCCGGGGAAGTCAGAGATTCTGGGCTGACTGCATATGTCTAATCATACTGGGAGATTCCTTGGAAAAACCAGTGTTACTGTGGTAAGTAATGTTTTCATCCGGTGGCACTGGGGGCAACTAGCACAACTCATCATAGTAATCTAAAGTTAGAAGGGACTCTAGGTCCATCATGTCATCGCTTCTGCTTCATAAGCAGGCATGAAAAATGTATTCTGTGCAAACCAGTGCTGATTTAGACAGATTCCCTACCTATGCTGCCCAGTGACTTTCTTAATGAACAGGAATTTGCACTGGCCCACAGGCAGTAGTGCTGCTGCTTGCGATGCCAGTGACCCAGGTTTGGGAACGGGCCTGGAACATCGGCCAGGGGGAGGAGAATAGAGCATCCAGTGGACAACTCTCCTTCTCCAGAGTGGGAGGGTTGTGGCGCTAGGTGGGGGTCAGTGAGCCAGAGCATGCACAAGCATGGGGATTGGAGGTGAGGCAGACGTCAGTGCATCAGGGGTGGAAGCATGCCTGATGTCGTTACACGTGCTTTCCTCCGTGGAGAAAATCAGGGTGGAAAATGGCCATCAGATGGGAGAGTGACGCCGTTCCTGCCCAACATGTTCTCTTCTGGACCAGAATTGCTCGGGCCTAGCTGCCCCTCGCCTTCTCCGCTTGTGGCCAACTGGATAGAGCGAGGAGTTAGCCAAGGCACAGAAGGCAACCCTGCTTTGTGGGCCAAGCCAAGGGGGCATGGTCACCAGGTGATTCGAGGGTGGAGCAGGAGGGTCTTGGCCAGATGGGATAATGGTGCTAGAAATGAGTGAAAGAGGTCCTGTCTGATGTATGAGAGGAGGGATAAAAAGAGTTAACAGGAATTTATCCAGGCTTGCCTAGATGGACTGTGCTGTCTTCACGTCCACTCTCTCTACTGGTAGGCTGTTCCATAGGGTCACCACCCTCTGTTTATACCTTAGAGGGGCAGGGTCTGTCAGATCACGTAGTAAATTTACAGCAGATTTCCAAAACAAGTGTTCCTTTCCTTTTCATTCAGAAGGGGTAGTTCTTCCCCCCCCTTCTGCTGACCCCTTGAACTATATTTGTCAAGATGAGATTATACAAGCTGATTGGCTGACTTATCTGTGTGGGGTAGTTTTATCTAATTATTTTCTGTTCCCCATTTAATTCCCTTAAACCTGTCCCCCGATACATCTGGGGAGTCCCTACGGCTACACCTTTCCTAGTCCGGGTGTTTGGCAAGCCATTGAGTGTCTAAACGACAAAGAACCTCTGCACAGTGACCACCCCGATGACCCAGCGGCAGCACAGTGCGCTGTTGTGCAGGCGACCCGTCTTCGGACGTGATCCCAGGTCACAGCATCGGAAGGCAAGCTAGGCTGAAATAGCTGCCACATGGCAGCATACCTCAGCTGGGAAGAGTCGACAGCGAGCTCTGGCATGGCAGCGACCCTTGTGGCTGGGCAAGGGAGCTGGCTCCTGCTCAGGGGATGTGCTGTGTTGGTATGCATGTGAGGCCGGCGTAGGCCACGCTCGCATCAGGGGAGGAACAAAGGGGAGGAGAAAAACTCACAGCCATGTATATGACGGTCTGGGCCCTGTTTGTTCCGTAGGGTCTTAGTGCTAGCCAGCAGGAAATGGATCCTGGTTCAAACAAGTGGAGTGCCTCGGGGTCAAGGACGGCCGTCCCTCCAGAGCACCTGCCACGGGTAAAGCCATGGGGGGTAAGCCAGTGGGCGCTGGATACTGGGGGTTGGAGACCAGGGACACAGGCCTGAACAGGGTATGTCCCTGGGACCAGAGTGTATCCCTGAACAAGACGTGTGTGGCTGGGAGAGAGAGCTTTATATGAAAATGGCACAAAAGCACTGAGGCAAGGGTTACCCGGGAAGGGCATTGACAATAAAGCCAGGTTTCAGAGAAATACAGAATCACAAATACCCATATAAAGCATCATGAGACATAAATGCAAATCACCATGAAATAATTTATAAACTGGTTCTGCTTTAAGCAGGAGTGTATGGTGCCAGATGGCCTCTCCCACACACTGCAAAGGCTGAGAACAGAAGACAGACACCTGTTTCGTCTGTTTTGGGACTCCATCAGTGTGCCACATTTGCAGCTAAACATAGAGGAAGGGAGAATCAGTCCTGTGATGGTCTTACAGGTTTAGGTCACGGTAAGCCCAAAATAGGAAAGTCTGTGGGTGCGTGTCACATACTGTGTTCCTCTTTGCCAGTATTATAATTAAATCACTACTGTGTACATAACATTAAAGTTACAGCACATCACATGATGGGGACATCTGCCAAAGTAGCACTGTGCCTTGTTTTTGGGGGGATTTGTTTCTTATCTGTCTGTCTCTGTTTTCCTAATAGTGTTCGTTAGAAGTGCACTACCACCTGGTGGCTCTCCATCCCTGCCTCGAAAGCAAAGAGACAAATCACCCAGTAGCCTCTTGGAGGATGCCAAAGAGACCACCTTTACCAGGGACAGAAAAGGGGGCTTCTTCAGTTCTTTTATGAGGAAGAAAAGCGCTCCCATGCCTCCAAAACGCAGCAGCTCCTTCCGAGAAATGGAGAATGAGCCGCACAAGAAATATGAGCTGATGGGTAACTTTTCTTCTTTTGCTTCTTTGCAGCACGTGGATGGCCTAACATTTGCTTCGTCCCACATTGATGGAGCTCCCATCCAGCCTAGATGCTGTGGAGCTGGCTTTGCACAAAAAGATTGCCAACAATGGTGGTGGTGGTAGTGGTGGTAGTGGTGGTGGTGCTGGTGCTGCAGGTGGTGGGTGGGCAGGACTTGCTGGCTTTTTCACACCTCGGCTGATTAAAAAAACACTTGGCCTACGAGCTGGGAAACCAGTGGGTAATGAGGAGACTGCAAAACCTTTCCCAAGGTCAAATTCTACTTCTTCCATGTCCTCAGGGCTTCCAGACCAGGAAAGGATGTCGATGACTCTTCCAAGAAACTGCCAGCGGACAAAAATTCAACTGGAAAGGACAGCCTCCACCACCTCCCAGCCTGAGGAAAGCTCTGGGAGGTCTGCTGACCCCCTGTTCATGAGGACTGAAGAGGGTGCTGTTTTGATCAGAGAGAGACCAAAAGCCAAACTCTTGCCAAGAGGTGCAGCAGCAGTTCCGCTCAGGGTTCCTTCAGGAGATTCTGTCACTGTGAACAAAGACTGCTCAGGTGTGTCACCCATCTTTAAGAGCAAAGAAAGTAATGGCAGTGCCCAGACAGGAACAGCTGGCTTCGCTAGTGAGGGAGACACAAGGAAGGTCTTCTCCAGCCAAGACTTCCACCATGCTTCCAACCACTCATAATCACAAAGTACCTGTCCTCATATCACCCACTCTAAAGCACACTCCAGCGGACATCCAGCTCATTGGGACAGACTCTCAGGGGAATAAATTTAAGCTCCTGTCTGAGCACCCGGACCGGCCACGGCGGATGAAACCAAAATGCGCTCCTCCTCCACCTCCTCCACCTGTGATAAAGCCCTTACCGCCTCATTCTGCAGGCTCTGATGCAGCAGAACTAGATAGCACTTCACCAGCCCAAGGACCACACATGACTGAAGAAAGTGGTAAAAGGTCAACATCGGCAGCAAGTGGAAAGGTTGGGCGACCCTCGGTGCCCCCACCTCAAGTGCCTTCAACATCATCCTCTTCAACATCTCCATCCAAGATGATCAATGGAGCTGCTGGCACAAAGGCAGTATTGAGGAAGCCCCGGCAGTTGCCAGAGAGGATCTCGGCGGACAAAATCAGCAAAGAGTCCCTGCTTGAGTGCGCCGAGCTCCTCACAAGCAGCCTCAGCAGCAGCCCCGAGCCAACCACCAACAGCCAGCTGGTGGATGCAGGGCACCAGTTGCTGGGCTATTGCTCTGGTTATGTGGAATACATCGCACAGACACGCAACAAGTTTGCATTCAGGGAGGCTGTGAGCAAATTGGAACACAGCTTGCAGGAGCTGCAGGTGTCTTCGTCGGCTGCTAGTGGTCCCGGGGCAAACCCTGTCCTCAATAACTTATTGACTTGTGTCAAAGAGATTAGCGATGTGGTTCAGAGGTAGCTGCCAAAGAACATTTACTTTGGGTTTTAAAAAAAGGATAAAGACTTGAGTTCATGTAAAGTACCTCAGAATTCAGTTTTCTCATGTTTACAGGTTCATCTCAATGCCCTTGGGGTATTGGTCAAAGCTGTATGTGCAAAAATGTGATGTCTCGTGTACATATATACAAATATATATATATATATATATATATACTGCCATATTTCAGTGACAAGTAATTGCAAGGATGTTGCTCTATCATTTAACTAAACAGAATTGTAAAATATCAGAGTTCATGTCTCGGGAGTTACCCTTTTCATATGCAGTAGAATGCTTGACGACAAGCTGTTGTGTGGAACAACCAAGTCTCAGCCGGATTAGCTACAGCTAGCCCTGGCATACTACTAACAAGGTCCTTGCCAATTGGCCAGTTGCATTTTTGTACTACAGTTACGTTTTAGTTTTTTTTTCCTGTTACGTTGTTTTGTTTTTAAAGCAGCAATGCATGTTACGGATAAAATGATTTGACCTTTTTACTTTTTTATTCCATTTTAGATTGCCCCTTACCTCCTGTCTTGTACGATACCCTTCTTTCCCCATTGTTGAGTCTGCTTAAGCACTTTAACACCTGAAATAATAAAAGGAGCACTCCTTTAAATGTGGCTCAGGCCAAGTGTTTGTTAGTGTTCTCAGCTGTTTTTGTACACCTATTGTCCCATAAGGTCAGTGAGTAGTGTCTGCTGCATGCTGGTTCATTTTAATTACCAGAAAAGTGATGTTAAACAGAGGTTGCTCAAAAACAGCTGAGAATTCTGATGAAAACCTTGACCTAGCCATGTTAAAGAGGGACTGTGGCCAAAAGTACTACATTTCAGAATTAGAATAAGCATACCCCCAATAAATCCCATACCAATAATAAGGTTTCTTCGTTTTAAAGTTCTGAGCTATTTTGTAACCCTGATTTCACTACCTGTTCAAAAAAACCAGTTTCAGTGAAGCATTGCTGATGATGTCATCTCCTGAACTAACAGTCTAGTCCTCCTTGTCAGTAAGCTTATACAGTAGGACCTGTTTCTCCAAAGTTTAAAGTAATTTATGGAAGGTTGCCATAGTAAACTGTAGGAGTTGTGAATTGGTCTCCTACCATTCAAACTGCCAAAAAGTACTGTTTACCATGAAAAAAATCCTTTTATTTCAGTGCTCCATTTCATTTGTGTAGCCCTGCCCCTTTTTTTGTTAGGGGTGTAACCCTCAACCTTTACATCTTGCAAGGGAAACAGTTTTTAAAGTGATTTAGCAAGGTTTGCCATAGCAAATGGGAGTAATAAACTGTACTAACCTGTAGGAGTTGTGATTCATTCTTCTACCATTCAGACTGCCAAAAAGAGCTTTTTTCCATAAAATAAATGCTTTTATTTCTGTGCTCCGCTTCATTTGCATAACCGGCCCCTTTTGTTTCTCAGTGCCGCAACCCCCAAGCGTGACATCATGCAAGGGAAACAAAGTTTAAAAGCACTGTTTTGAAACAGAGACCCTGTTGGTCAGTCTTGGTATGTCAGACATCTATACTCTAACAATATAGGAGACTACATCTCTCAGTAAAGAACTCTTATCAGCTAGATACTATATGCATAATGCCTTGTTTGGACAATAAACATATCAGAGCTTTTATTGTTGAAGCCACTACAGAGATTTGAGACTGCACCTCACAGTAAGGGAATTGGAAAAACAACTTCTTATTGTACCCATAATGCCTTGTTATGTACATCTACATATTAGGTGCAGTCACCACCACCAAAATAAGGGACTGCACCTCTGAGTAACTAACATTTAAATCACCTGTATAATTTACCCTGAATTCCTTGGTGCTGTATGTAAACATTGACAGTCCCCTTGCATTACATCATTCTGGGTGCGTGGCCGCACAGAGAAAACTAGAGGACAGGCAGAAACAATGTGCTGATAAAACATCAACAGAACTGACTATGACATTGTTTTACAAAACAAATTGCAGCTTCAGCATCTGAAACACGGCTGGCAATGACATACTATGTGAAAAAGGCATTCGGGGAACTTCCATAAATCATTTTAAACTTTGGAGAAACCAGTCCAATAAGCTTGCTGACAGAGTGGACTAGACTGTGAATTCAGGAGCTGACCCCATCAACAGCTGTCCACTGAAACTAGCTTGTTTGAACAGGCAGTGAATTCGGGGTTGTAAAATGACTTGTAACTTTTAAACAATGTAACTTGGAGATCTAATTTTTGGCATGAGGCTGATTGGGTCTATGCTGATACACATTCTGAGTTTACTGATGCCAGAAATTTTTACCATAGTCCTACTTTAACAGGAGAGTGCTTTAATTATTTAAAAAGTAGAAAAAATGCTAAAAGAGATTCAAAATGGGGAAGAACGGGTGTCCCACAAGACTGGCGATAAGGGGCAATCTAAAATAGAATAAGAAAGTATAGGTCAAAATTTTCATCGTTGACATGCACTGCTCCGTTAAAAAGCATCTGACTCCACTGGGAAGGCTTAAAAAATGTAACCTACAGGCGGCACAGGTTGGCTGTACATGTCATATATTCTCTAATTCTTTCCCCCTCTTTTTTCTGTTACTGAGGACATTTGCGTGAAAACCACATCCTTGTTGCTTAAACGTCATCATTCTGTTCTTGTCCATTGTCTACTCCGGACGTCACAGTCTTCTGCGTGTGACATTGTAAGAATTTCCACAGCAACAGTTTGTGGTATCACAAAAGGGGGGTTATGATGTTACACATAGACAAGCTGCTGGAAGGAATAGGAGAAGTCCACAAGAGATCCCACTTTCATGCAAAGCTCTTTGAGTAATAAAGAACATAGAGTGAGAATTACAGAACAAAAAAATGAAGCCAAATTTCGTCTTGTTAACATTTCTCTTAAGTTTTCCCAGAGTCGGGTTGGGGGGGGGGGGGGCTTAAAAGAACATGGCAACTTTCTGTTTATTCCTCTCTGAGATCTGTGGAGCTAATTTGAAAGTGTTATTTTTTTATTGTATTTATACTATGAAATTCTAGTGTTGGATTTCATTTTTTCTTTATGTAAATTGAAGATTTTTAATTTGCCTAACTTCTCATTGGGATGCACAGTCAGGACCCATAAGCAGGAGAGGCAGAGCCGCCAGGTTTTCTTCTCTAAGGAGAGGTCGGGAGTGCCTGATCCTGGTAAAGAGCATCCGAGACACGAGTAACTTTGGAAAAACAACATTCTGAGACACATTTCAACTTATGGAATATAACCTCTGTATTTAGCTCCCCTTTCTAACCGTTGCATTTTCTTGAGTTTTTAAGTAGCTTACATCTATGCAGAACTCAAGGAAAATGGAATGCATAATCATATTATTCATCCATATTTGTAGCTGTCAAAACAGATAATGACAACATTCAGGTTCAAAAAATTGTACATTCAGATTCAGAAAGGAAGTTATTGTATTTCCCCCTGAAATAGTACTACACCCCTCACGTCTGTAAAAGAAATGAAATAAGATAAGACATCTAGGCCAAAGATTGATAAGGAGAGATGTAGGAATTATAGAACAAGATAATGCTAAAATTAATGTTTGAAATATGGACTAGCAGCACAGTGTCACAACCAGTAAGTGTGATTGATAAGTGAAAATTAAAATGTTGATGGGAACCGGATGGCTTAGTGGATTTCTAGTGGGTTAAGGAGCCTTTCACGTCAAGGTTACTGATTCAAATGCAGTACAGGTTGGTAGTGGCTATAAGCCATCATCACTTTAGGGGTGTTCAGAGGCCTGTGTGAAATGAGTTGTGGTCTTAATCCAGTTCCCAGTGGGCAGGTGTCCACACCACAAAACCACCAACTCAACTGACACTGATTGGTACCTCTGTTGGCAGTCCTCACAGAAAGGCCACTGTTGGCAGTCCTCACAGAAAGGCCACTGTTGGCAGTTCTCACAGAAGGGCCAAGGACTGAATGGGCATTGAGTCTAAACTGCCCTCTCACCTATTTGGGAATCCCTGCGGGTCAGGGTTGAGGCACATTGGTAAGGGAGTGCTGTATCTGACATGTGGATAACCAGGGAACTTAATGTTCCAGTGCTGTCAATCCAGCACCTTTCACAAGCACTAAATTCATACCCAGTAAAAATATAAATGGAGTTTATGGTGGTAATGTAAAGTTAAGCAAGGGCTTCTATTTTTTATCAAACCCTGTAATATTGTTTCTAAAGCCGAAGCCATGTGACAGTTTCTCTAAACTGGAAGCTTCCAGCATGGCTGCTTTCCATTCAATAAAAGTTGGAGCTCTGTCTTTATCCAAGGCTTTAGAATTTGTTTTTGAGTACCATAGTATTAAGGATATAGAAACAGATTCTAACAGAAACCCAACAGTGATGTCATACAGACCTGCATCACTGTCTGGAAGTGCTGCCGTGGAATATTTGTGTGAATTACAGTTGGAACCCTTAGAAGAAACACAGTTACTAGGGTGAGTAATTATTTTATCTGAAGGCAGTAAAAAAAAGACCTCCAGCCTTCCCATTTACCTACCTGGCTTCCTTAACATCCTTCCAACATCATAGAAATTGCCTAAAATGCAGGTTTTAAATTATTCTTTTGTATTAGTTCTACACATTAACATGAAAACAGGAACATTGCCCCTTAGTCTCCTGTCCCAGCCCCTTGTCTACACCTGACAGCACAAGCCTTGGTTTGTGACATTGCAGATGTTTCCACAGCATCAGATTGTGATGTCACAAGCAGAGGATTTGGCTGTCAGGCTGGATAAGTAGCCAGAGTAGTTGGATTCTAGGGAGGCGGGATCCGGTTTTCATGCCAGTGTGCATAGTTACAAAGAAAAGGGGGCAGCTAAGTATAACAAACGCATGAAACATAAGTTGAAATGTGTCTAAAAATAGTTTTTTCAAAGTTTCCTCTCTGACATGTTGGAATTTCTTAAAGGTTCTCATGTCACTCTTTTTCTTGACATGCAATAGCTTGCTTAGTCACACATGCCCTCTTCTTTCTTCATATATGACTGATCCCTACCCCACCCCCACCCAGTACCCGACAGAAAATCAGAATCTAAAAGTCTGTTTTGTCCTGACAGAAAACGTCCTGCCTAGGTCACCTTCCATCTGTGTTCAGTCTCATGCAAACTATGTATCTAAAGATAAAAGTACCAGGAGAGAAAAACAGTGCTAATACACCATTCTACAGGTTGAGTAACACTTACAAAGCTGCATTAGTAGCAGCACAAATTGCAGACAGGAAACTTGACTAATTGTTCAAAGTAGTAATTGCTGTTTCTGAAACATTTTGCTTTTTCTATTGGCTTATTATAGGGTTTTCTACCAGTGGGCATTGGGTGTGATGCAGAGAGCAGTACTCTGTCCAGAGACTGGCATATCAAGTTCTGTTCCCCCTCATTAGCAGTCACGTCACTCATTGTGACATCATGAGTGATCAGTCTTGCAGCAGGTGATCGGCACCTCTTGGTCAGTTGTGATGTCACAGACAGCGTGGTCACAGAGCTGATGTATAAGCAGAAACAGAACTAGATATGTCAGCCTCCAGGTAGAGTAATGTTTCCCCTATCACACCATGTATTGTGAGGTAGAAAATCTTCTAATTAGGGGAAAAAAGGGAATAGAAAAAATACTTCCACTGTAAGAAATATTAATTCACTGATTTAGATAGTTACTACTAATTTCAGGCAGTACACTAGCTCTTTAAAATTCAAAAATGAAAACTGCACTCGTGAGTTAAAGAGCAAGCCGCACACTTTTATTTATTTTAAAAGCCATATAGCTCTACAGATAGTGTTAGCAGCAAAATATCATGCGCAGGAAACCAGTCCCATCCAGGGAAGCCTTCTAAGTGACTGCCTGCACATGGTTGAATATTTTGCTGTGAACACTATCTGCAGACCTGTGTATTTTTAATTTTAGTATTACTGACCGTATCTTGGGGTTAGCCACTCTAGATACCGCACCAGCCTGGAATTGACAGTAGCGCGATTACTGTCATTGGCTGTTCCACTAGCTCTTTAATCTTGCACCTTGTGTATGTGCATTAAAATCTGTGGGTGCACACATCCAAAGACGGCTAACAGAGCGTCTGCAAATGCAGGTTGGCCACTCCTGAGGCCTCAGTGGCAGATCAAACACATTATATTGCACCTACTTCTTTGCTCCTAATCAGCATGAATTTAACAGTCAGTTTATGCACCTGTTTCTCAGACCCTGTTTCTGGAGGGTGCCCCCAGTCTCCCCGGACGTCCACCGGCCGGCACAATCAATACTCCCAGAGCTGCTGGCGGGGCTCCCCAGCACCCGCCAAAGACTGGATCCAGTGTAGCCAATGCTGTGGCTATTCGGTGGCAGGACCTGCAGCGTGCCCTCCGTCATTCGCCGGAGCAATTTATTTTCTCCGGTGTACTACCTTCATAGGCGGAGCGTGCAGTGACGCCAGCAGCGGCAGTGCACACGCACCTGTATGCACTCTGCAAAGGCGTTTACCCCATCTCTGCCCACATCAGCAGCGTCAGCGTGCAACCCCCAGCCTCCGCTAGGGGCCAGGCGTTCGCCAACCACTGAAGTCTCCCCTCCACGGAGAAGGAGAGCAGTCCCAGGGATGCTTGATCCTTCTCCTCCCCTGCCAACCCTCGGCGGCCCGCGTTTATTCCCGAACATGGGTCACAGGTGTGGCGTCCAGCGCCTCAACCCTCAGCATCCCCAGGCCAGCCAGTCAAGCATTTTTAATGCTCGCATAATGCCACAGATTCAGCTGCAGTTCCCTTATTAGTTGGTATTTGTAAGTCAGCCACCAGTACAAATTGAGAGCACCTCGCACAAATACCCTAGTCAGTTTCAACTCCCGGGTCTGCGTCAGGAGTCCCCTTTTAAAAAGCTAGTAGCACCGAAAAAGAGAGAAGGCAGAATATTTTATTGATTTTTTAAAAGTATTCCCTTATTTACTTTTTATTTCTCAAGTGTTTTTCTTGTTCTTTGTGCTCATTAGATAGGTTTCTGCCTAACAGCATTGGGTCTGCTGTGAAAAGCAGTGCTTTACCTGGAAACAGGCATATCTAGTTCTGTTCCTCCCACTACATCAGCACGTGACCTCAGTCATTGCTAGATTACAGGCCCTGCTGCTTGACTGGTAACTTGCAAAATGTTATCAGTCAACCAGTAGGAGATTGGCTCTTCTTGGTTACTAATGATATCACAGCGAGTTCACAATGCTGATGGTGTATAGGGAAGAACTGAACTATGTCAGCCTCCAGGTAGTGTGCTGTTCCATACATCACACCTAATACAGTCACGTAGAAAATATTCTAATTAGCAAATCAGAAAATAAAAACATCCCACAGGGCTCATCCTCTAGCACGTGATTCCTGGATGTGACATCTTGTCTCTAGCACATCTGCACTGGGAAACAGTTTATCTAAATGCTTCTGTGCCTTGATCACTGGCCACATTTTCTCATCTGTGTAGTACAGTTTTGTCAGGTGCATGAGGTGACAGTCCTTCGTTCTCACCTCATTATAAGGCTCTCTGTTACAACACTACCTGTGATAATGCACAACTGTTGTTCTTTGTCTATTTCTGCAGACCACACACAAACACTAAAGCCTGAAATCCAACAGTAAAGCATTGTGGGTATGCAAATCGTTGTGTAGGGAGCAGGACTCGTGTAAGGTTACAGTCCCCTGGCTCTGCCATCACTATAAGGCTCCCTTCTTTAACAGTACTTGTTGACACTGTCCCCTCACTATAAAACTGTCTATTATAACACTAGTCCTGATATAAGGCACTGTCCCTTAACTGTAAGGCTTTATTTTATAACACTGCTTTTAATAAGACTGCTGTCCCACCACTCTTCCATCACTAAAAGACACTTAATATAAAGCTACTGTCTATGACTCTACACTTACTAGTCTCATGTATAAACACTACCCTTGTTACAAAGCTGCTGTCCCTTGACTGCCCATCACTAGAAGACTCCATTGTATTACAACCATTGATGTAAGGCTGCTGTTCCACTACTCTCCCCTCACTATAAGGCTCTGTTTTGTAATACTCCCTTCAATATAAGGCTACTGTCACAACTCCCAGTATGATATCCTGTTCTGTCTTCTCTATAAGGCCCTCTTTTATACCACTAACCTTTCACGAGCCTTCTATACCTCAGCTTCAAGCTGTATTAAATGTTGCTAAAGTCACCTTCACCATTTTGGGGAGTAAGTGCTCCCATCCCACACGCAGTGTTTCTGCATGGAATTCTAAACCACCTTAGCAGACTGGTATAGGAAGGATCCCGCTCTGGGCACTTTGCAGAATGACTCTTACTTGCTGGAATCATGGCTGCTGTAGAGCATCGATCTGAGTTTGCAAGAGTCACCTTGTGGAGACCAAATGGTGCAGCTGTAGAGATCATAATATGACTAGTGTGAGAAAAACGTAGTTTTTAAATTGGCAAAATGTAAGAACCGGTGGCTATCTTAAATAATGTTAATGGGAATTCCCATAGACGCATTTTGTCCTGTCCCACAGGAAATGTCTTTGGAAATTGCTGTTCGTTTACCTAATCAAAGATGGCCACTGTCCACACAGTGACTCTAGTTCTGTGAGCTCTCTGCCAGTGCAACAGAAACGGGTACCGTGAGTCAGGCTCACTGTGTCTTCCTCCCTTGCACAGCTGCAGAGCAGAATATTGAAAATGCAGATAATGACTCCGAGAGGAATATGTAGTATTCTGCTTAGTAAAGTCCTCAGGGGTTAGACACAAACTGGAATCCAACCAAACCTGTGATCACATTTCTTGAGGGGGATTTTGATTTTCCATTCATTGCCATATGCAGTAAGTGTCCCCTTCATTGACTGATGTAATTGGTGAAACATGCAATCAGAAAGAAAACAGCCATTATTTATATGTACATTGTTGTTATGAATAGCCACTGATAATTTATAATAAAGTTACATTTTCTATTTCCAACTGTTAATTTTTTCTGCACTCGTATTTTATTCATGAACTATTTCCTTATTTGGAAGGGGACGTGTTGAGGTGGAATTCACCTCCAGTACTTCATTGATCACAGTTTTACCGACAGAAGAGATCAGGTAAGAAGAGGTTCTCTTGTCCATGTTCCAGATCAAAAAATTTCAGAATATTATGTCTCAAACAGCACCCGTGATTGGTAGAGTGTCTTATAAGAAGTTCCTGCTCTTTGTCCTAAAATTGGTACTGAAAACCTAGGATGTGCATGTGGCCCAAAGGGAGGTGCCAGTCCATCAGTATGCTGCTTTCAGTAACCGCCAGTGACATCCAAGACCAATAGGGACACCATAGGGCAAGTTTAGGTAAGTTCTGGCATGGGTCCATGTTCCCAAATCAAGTAGTGATCACCCACTGTGGTTGTGCAATGAGGAGGCAGAAGAGAAAGGGCACGAGCAACCAGATGTTGGCTCACTATAAAGGACTCTGGTAAGGTTCTGAAGGGGAACATTGAGCGGCAGCCATGGTAAACAAGAAAAATTATTGGGGGTGCCAGTAGAAAAGAAGATTAAAAAAAAAAGCATCTTCAGTAATCAGACCACCTCCAAAATGAAAAATTGACTTTACTGTTGCTCAAACACAACCTAATGATACTGACATCATATTCGACCAAACAAAAGCTAATGAAAACTGTGACATCACAATCAGCCAAACACAGTTCCATGTGCGAGCTGAACATGAATAGCTGCCTGATACAGTTTCTTAGTGGTGATACCAGCATCCAAAGCCATCCGCCACGCATAGTGTCTCCAGTTTGACCATTTTTGGCATAATCATAAAGAATATGCCAAAAGGAGGAGCGGCTGGACAGCGGGCTCAGAAAGGGTAAGGGTGGTGGAGCACAGGCACATCCCCCATCCAATACCACTATGAAACTCCTAAGCCACTCTATCTGGGCAGGAATGTCCCACAGAGGCACCCAAAGTAGTGACCGGGGTGGATGTGGGGGTCCTCCATAGTGGAGATCCCAAGGAGGGTGGCAGAGGACCCCCAGAGGAGGAGGAAGCGAATCCTGGTGGGGGGACTCCATAATAAGGGGGATACAGTTGGGGGCAGGTAGGGATGAGAGGGAGGTTAGTTGCCACTGCTCGAAGGGATGGGGAAAGAGGATCCAAAGGATCGCTTGGGGCAGAAGAAAGGGAGGGAGAGCTAGACTTCATTGTCTATTTGGGGACTAATGACCTGGCTGGGAATGAGACCGCAGTAGTTCAGGAGGTGTTCAGGGAATTGGGGAGGGGTCTTAGGTAATTAGCATGATCTGTGACCTTCTCTGAGGTGCTACCTGTCTACAACGGGGAGGACAGGGTTCTCCACACCAGGAACTTCAACGCATGGTTGAAGGAATGGTGCAGAGAGAAGGGAATCTTACTTCGAGAAACAGCTCTTGCAGCAGGTTACACCATTAGGACTGAAGCCAGCAGGCGCCAGGACCCCACGGAAATTTTCTAGCTAGCAGTATCCAGTGGGGACTGCCCCCGACGTCGGTCCTGCCCCCAGCGTCAGGCATCATACAAAAGGGGGCGGTCCCCCAGAATCCCCAGTTCTTTTCCCGCCGTCAACTCGCCAGCATCGGCCTCACGGTCCCACTCTAGCGAACGATGACTAGAATTTTCAAGGTTTTACCTACCCAATGTTGGCATCTCTAACTCCTTCCTCAGAAGGACATCCCTCCAAGTGCGCCTGCGGCAAACAGATCCCTTTCAAGGATCCACACTCATCCTGCCTGCGGTGCTTAGGCCCAGACCACGACACCAAGGCCTGCTCCTTTTGCCAGAGATTCAACAGTCGCACCCGGATCCACTGCCAGAAGGCACTTCAGGGGTTCCTCTTGGAAGAAAAGCTAAAAAGCATGGATAAAGACCCTGCCTCCAGAGGTGATTCTACCTCTAAGTCCCATAAGCACCGGGACAAGCATTGGGAGAAGGCCAGGTCCAGATCCCCTCACCGGGCCTTGGACTCGCGCACCAGCTCAGGCTCCACGCGCTCAGACCGCTGTCCCTCCAGGGCCCGCTCTCAGCCCCCTACAGTAAAGCTCAAGTCTTCAGGCAGCACTTCGGCTTCTCTGCATCCCATCAAGACTTCCAGGCCTTCAGCTTCCTCAACACCCTCTCGGGCCTCCTCGAAGTCTTCAGACCGTCACCAGTCCAAGTCCTCTTCTAAACAGGCTTCCTCAGACAGACGCTGGGACTCCGATGCCAGCTCAGACTCCTAGGGGTCCGGATCCCCCTCCCAGGAAGACTAAGGACCTGACATCCCTAAAACAGACCCAAAACGGGCTTCCGACCTTCCATCGGATAAATGCCTGTCGGACCAGACATCTGCTAAGCACCCGACGTCAGCGAGAAGTTCGCCGGAGCCGAAGACTGCCTCACCATCACCAGTGGACACCAGTCGCCGGGACTCTACTGAGGAGGACCTGACGTTGCCTGATGACCAGGCAGGTGACAACGAGGACGTCGGGCTTCACAGGAGCCTTCGCTGAACCCAGCAATGCCCTCAGACCCGACGCCCGATATCGGCGACAGACCACCGGCGCCATGTCCATCGTCCGGTATGAATATTCAGGAGGTCAAAGATCTCTCTACATTTTGGTGGGATACAATAAAAATGGATGTGATCCCAGTCAAACCTCCTCCTCCTACTACTCCTTCACCTCCTACTCCCACCGCAGGGGCCAGCAGGAAGACCACTGACCCCCCCCCAAGGAACCTACTTCACCTCCTAGGGGAAGATCCAAAGAACAGAGAAGGCCCCCTTCAAGATCTCCCTCAGGGTCTCCCAGTCCTAAGCGACCCAGACGTCGACGGTCCACTCCGCAGGGGGATGATTCCAGACCTGACACCTCAGATACCTCCAGGTCTCCTTCTCTGATCAGCATCCCATCACCCGACCCACGAGACTTGCCCAGGTCACCTCCGGATGATCCCTCTTTTTCTGAAATCATGAGGCACATCCAGGAGAATATGGGATGGGACTTGGAAGATCTCGACCCCGAGAGACGGCGTCTAGCCCGTTATCTTCGGCAGAAAGACCCAAAGCCTGTGGTGGTACCACCCTTTGTGGACCCCGTGCTGCCGAAGAAAGCTGACCACCTGTACAGGGCCCCTGTAGAGGGCCAATACTTGGCACAACAACCCCTGGCTGATTCCCTGGTCATTATGGCCTCCTATGATAGATCTCAATGACCACAACATCTGAGTACACAGCCACCGGACCAGGAATCCAAGCAGTTGGATGCCCTGGGGAGGTGCATGTATGCGGCTGCTACATGCTCCATCAGGTCACTGAACTATCTGACTCATATGGTTCAGTTTCAGAATGCCCTATGGGAAAAGGGTCAGGACCTGGTTGACAAACTTCTGGCTGGCGAGCAGAAGGCAGAGCTCTTGATCCTCCTCCGCACAGGGTCAGACGTGGGGACCCAAGTGGTAAGAGCTGCATAAGATTCTGCGACTCGTCTGCCAGGGACGCAGCTTCAGGAGTCTTCTCCGGAGACACTCCTGGCTCCGTGTCTCTGGATTTACACCAGACATGCAGAAGAGTATCCTGGACGTCCCTTATAATGGAGAAGTCCTGTTTGGTGAATCCTCTGAAAAGGTCATCACCAAGCTTCAGGACGTCAGGAAGGCAGTAAGGACTGTACAGGCCACGTACAGACCCAAATCTGGTTCCTTTCGTAGGAACCAGAACCGTTTTCGTGGCCGACAACAAAGGCAGCAGCCACGTTCTGGCCAGCAGCAGAGGGGCACCTTCCACCTTAAGGCCCAACCTAAGTCTTCCCCAGGCCGAGGTCAGTGGTATACCAAACCGGCCCAGCCTGCGGGGGGTGCCGCCACAGCATGACTCCTTCCCGGCCCCCGCCCCTCCTCTGGATCAATGGGCAGAAAAGGTCGGGTCACATCGCTCGCCAATTTTGAGGTGGCAGTCGATTACCGCCGACCGGTGGGTCCTTCAGCTGGTCAAGAGAGGTCACTTTATAGAATTCCTCGACCACCCACCGTCAAGACCTCCCCTGCTTTCCCATTATTCGGGTCAGCACGCACTGCTCATACAGCAGGAGGTGCACGCACTTCTGGAAAAGGAAGCTATAGAGCACGTACCGAGGAACCAGAGAGGTGCAGGTTACTATTCCCACTTCTTTCTAGTTCCCAAAAAGACAGGGGACATCCGTCCAATACTGGATCTCAGCGATCTCAACGCTTTGGTCCTTTACAAACGCTTCTGCATGGTGACCCTTCCCGGTTTGATAGACATGCTCAAGCAGGGCACCTTCCTAGCGTCCTTGGGACATGCAGGATGCCTACCTGCACATACCCATAGCTCGAGCACACCAGCAGTTCTTGCGCTTCGAATTTCTAGGTCGCCATTATCAGTTCCAAGCCCTCCCTTTTGGACTGTCATCGGTACCTCGGGTGTTTTCGAAGTGCGTGGCAATCGTAGCGGCGGCTCTGAGGAGACAAGGCCACTACATGTTCCCCTACCTGGATGACTGGCTCCTCATGGCACCCTCTCGGGAGGCTCTGATGTCCGCAATTCACTGTACTCAGTCCCTGTTCGGGTCACTGGGCATCGTTATCAATCAGGAGAAGTCACACCTGGTTCTGTCACAAAATCTGCAGTTCATAGGCGCCAGTTCTGGACACCATCCGGGGAGAGCTTTTCTCCCCCAGGACTGAGCGGAACACATCAGATCCCTCATCAGGGATATCTTGGCAAAGACGACGATCCCAGCCAGGTTGGTCCTTTGCCTGCTTAAGACACATGGCTGCGGCCATTGCAACAGTCCCGCTAGCCCATCTCCACATGCGGGTGACCCAGTGGATGTTACGGGTTCAGTGGGATCAGAAGCAAGACCATTTGCAGCTTCCAATTCGGATCACGAAAGCCATAATCCGGGATTGGCAATGGTGGCTAGATTCAAAGACCCTGTCGGCAGGGGTCCCTTTCATTGCACAGTCTCCGATTGTGACACTCTCCACGGATGCCTCAAGGTTCGGTTGGGGAGCACACCTCGAAAGGGGTCAGGTCTCAGGGCTCGTGGACACCCCAAGAAGCTCATCTCCACATAAATATTTTGGAAGTGAGAGCAGTCCTTTACGCCCTGCAGGCTTTCCAGTCGGAGATTCCACTGGGTACTCTCCTGTTACAAACAGACAGTACTGCCGTGATGTATTACCTCAACAAACAATGAGGCACCCATTCCTACCTGCTTTGCAGGGAGGCCATGAGGGTGTGGGGATTGGGTTCTACAACACGGCGCAAACCTAATTGCTGTTCATGTCCCAGGGGTGGACAACGTCCTCGCAGACAGCCTGAGCCGCTCTCAGGCCAGAGTCCACAAGTGGGAACTACTCCAGGAGGTAGTAGAGGAACTGTTTCACAGATCGGGCACACCAGAGTTGGACCTTTTCGCGTCCCCATCCAACGCAAAACTGCCCAATTTTTGCTCACTAGATCCAGGGCCTGGTGTTTTCTGGCGAGACGCATTGCCCTCTCCCGGATGGGCAGATTCCTCTATGCGTTTCCTCCCTTCCCATTGATCCAGAGGGTCCTTTTGAAACTCCGGAGAGAGCAGGCGACGCTGATATTTATTGTGCCTTTTTGGCCCAGACAGATTTGGTTCCCTCTGCTGCACCAGCTGTCCCGGGAACCTCCAGTGCCTCTGCCAATCAGCTCTCACTTATTGTCCCAGGAGGCAGGTTCTTTGGTCCATCCGGACTTTCACTCTCTGAACCTGCGCGCCTGGCTCCTAGAGACATAGCTATAATGCGGTACGGGGTCTCGCAAGAGGTAGCAGATGTTCTAGCAGCTGCTAGAAAACTGGCCACTATACACATACGCCATGAAATGGCGATTTTGGCTCTGGGCTCACATCAGGACCTTTCCCTGTGATTGTCGGGGAAAGGTCGGTCCTGGCCTACCTCCTGTCTCTCTTCCAGGCTGGCTTGGCCTACTCCTCTATTGAAGTACACCTTTGTGCCATCTCAGCGTATCGTACACCTATAGGCAGACGTCCCATAACTCAGTTGGACACAGCAAGAGCCTTCCTGAGAGGTGTTCTCCACCTTAGACCTCTGATTAAGGATCCTATTCCTCCATGGGATTTACCCTTTGTCCTGGAGCAGCTCACGCTGCCACCTTTTGAACCAGCCGCGGATTGCGAGCTACGTCTCCTAACATGGAAGACGTTATTTTTAGTTGCCGTTACTTCAGCCAGAAGGACTTTTGAACTTCATGCACTGATGTGCAAAGAACCTTATTTGGTTTTTCACCAGGACAGGGTGTCCCTAAGGACAAATCCAAAGTTTCTACCTAAGGTGGTCTCAGCTCTCACCCTCAGTCAGAACATCGACTTACCAGTGTATTTTCCTAAATACTCTAATAGAGGAGAGGCCCTGTTGCACACTCTCTAGATGTGCATAGGTGTCTTAAGATACTACCTGACCAGAACCAGGCACCACCCTAAATCTGATAAGCTTTTCGTCTCCTTCGCCCATAGGATGATGGGAGCTCCGGTTTCTAAACAGTCGCTGTCCAGGTGGCTCATCCATTGTATCACGTTCTGTTACCAGAAACGTAACACACCTTTACCGGCATGGTTAAGGGTCATTCCACAAGGGGGGTGGCTGCCTCCTTTGCGGCCATGAAGAACGTGTCCACTTCAGCTATCTGTGCAGCAGCGACTTGGAGCACTGTGCACACCTTTATCCGGCATTATAGCCTGGATGTTGCATCACGGCGAAGAGCTGGTTTTGGTCTAGCAGTCCTTCAGAGATTCCTATCCTAGGCTTCGGTCCAACTCGCGTTCTCTACCTAGCCTCCTCCCACCTGCGAGGTATTTCCAGTATTGCTTGGGAATCAGTCCTAATGGTTTAACCTGCTGCAAGAGCTGTTTCTCGAAGTAAGATAGTACAGTTACGTAAAAGCTTACCATAACTGTAGATCTTCAAGAACAGCTCTTGCAGCAGGTAGTTTCCCTCCCACCATCCCCTCTGGAGGTAGAGTTGTTCCGATATCTCTCTTCTAGGATTAGGTGTTTCTAACACCGCTCTGAATACCTTTTGATGGTAGATCCTCAGTCTCCACTTCTGATGTCATCTGGCGGCTGGGAGTCTCCAGCGGGAGAACTGGGGATTCTGGGGGACCGCCCCCTTTTATATGATGCCTGATGTCAGGGGCAGTCCCCGCTGCACACTGCTAGCTAGAAAATTTCCGTGGGGTCCTGGCGCCTGCCGGCTTCAGTCCTAATGGTGTAACCTGCTGCAAGAGCTGTTCCCAAAGATCTACTGTTATGGTAAGTTCTTACGTTACTGTACTTTCAGATTCATTGGGGACTGGGGCCCCACCTGGAGGGTTAAGCACACCTGTACAAGGGCAATGGCCTGCATCCATCCAGGAGGGGCACCGTGGCACTCGGTGAATGGTTTAGATGCTACATTGGTGAGCATTTAAACTAGCCAAGACATAAACTGCTCCCCCCCCCAGGCTTACAAGGTCAGTGTGATGCTCTGCCCTCTGCTTATGGCTATTGTATGATAGTTATGTTATAAATAAATGGTCTGTGTATGAAATGTCAGTATGTGAGAAATTTGGCCTCTAACTTTAAAGGTCAGTAGCTGAAACCACAGGATGTCATTAAACTGACCAGGGGAACCATTTAATTAAGACTTCCTTCCAGAAGGGCATTTTATTACCTTTTAAGACCTGCCCAAGCTTGCGAAGTTGAAACTAAATGCGAGTTTTATGACATTACAGGAAGAAAGGTAATTGGGCTGGTTCCTCTCATTTTAGCACATAGACAGAAGTGTGAGAAGAGTCATAAAACCCTCAGATCACACTAGCAGCAGGAAATAAGAAGAAGGGACATCAAAAAGAAATGTTTGATTAAAGACTGTCATATTTGGGAAATGGCTAGTTACAGATTTCTCAAAGTAATGACTCATATCCTCAGGGATAACTATGTTAGAAATTAAAATCTAAGAGAGGATCTAGCTGACCTCATCAAAAGGGGGTGGGGCAGATAGAGTTAAAACAAAACGTTGTATCTGGGAAATGTGACATATGAATCTTGGGCTCTGTGACAGAAAGATCTCTAACTTGGCACTTAAAAAGGTAATACTTACAGAAAAATTACATGCCTGTGGTAGGAGTTGTATTCTGTAACTTTCTTTTCTTTTGTCATATGATTGTGAGATTTGTGATGTATTGTTCTGTATTTAATTTTACCTGTTTTTATCGTATTTTAGTAAACAACCTTTTCTTTGAAATACTGCCTGGGTGTCTTCTCAGTTTCGTTTTGCATGTGAAGTGCCTGTATTTAAGTCTGACAGCTGTTGAAAAGCTTGATTGTGTAACTGAACTTAAATAACTAGGTCTCTTATAGAGTTAAAATGGGTTCATTTTGGATACCTGGTTAGGTGCCCTTAGGCAAAAGATATATTGCACCCCCCCGAAGAGAATATTATCTGAACCTGTACATTTGGGTGTGCTAGCATAAGGTTCACAGTTTGAATCCCTCCAGAACTTGAGGCTAAAGGTGATTCAGACCCAAAACAGACAGGAAGATTACCCTGTATGTTACCTGTTCACACTGTTGCACTGTGGGAGCAGAGGGCCTGACCTGTGGAGTGCATTTGTGACAGATTTGGTTGGCAGCGGTATGATTTAAAGTATTGGTAACACAAGCTTCAACAGTTCAGTGGGTCAGCTTAATACTGTACAGCTCACTTGCAAAAGAAGGCAGTGATTTATTTTAAAAAGGTAAACAGAACTATATCATTTTGCTTACAGTCAAAGTTCGTACCTGTTTTATTTGTTTTTTATTAAAGTGCAAGTTAGAGTAGCCATAGTTAGGGAAGAATATGGCATCCAACTACAGGGAGCACACTGCAGACTACCTGAAGTAGTTGTGCAAGTAGAGAGGAGTCATTTGCATGAGGGGAGAACCAACAAGCAGAACCTCGTGGATGCTCTGATGGCCACTGATGCCCAGAGCCTCAAGTCACAGTCTGTGACTGAAAAGGACCGAACCTTGGGCATGGAGGGGCCAGGGTCCATTGCAGTGTCTGGATCCAGTGAGGAGGACAGCAGGGGCAGTGCATGCCGTGGGCCACAGCAGCAGGGGAAGGTCACCAGCATTCTGGAGCCAGAAGCATCCGCTGGCAGATGGAGTTGCAGAGAATGGAGCTGAGTTCCAGAGAGAAGAGAGGCAGGAGCAGCGAGCCGCAGAGGAGAAGAGGGAGTGAGAACAACGAGATCTGACCATGAAGAGCGTCTGCGCCAGAGGCAACATGAACTGAAGGTACAACTCCAACCACCAGCACCAGAGTAGGTAAGTGGCCTGGGTTTAACTGGAAGTACAAGACTGGGTTACAAATTTAATTCCAAATTGATAGCTGAATTTAAAGAGGGGGGAGGATATGGATGCCCTTTTAAATTCCTTTGAAAAACTTTGTATACAGGCAAATATTCCTTGAGGATCCAGGAGCTTCCAGCTATCCCTGCTACTTACCGGGAAAGCTCAGGATGCATTGGGTCAAATGGACAATGAAGACAGTAATGATTACAGTAAACTAAAAACTGCACTTTAAAAAAATATGATTTAACTGCAGAAGCATACACAGCTAAATTCCATAAGCTCAGGAGAAGCCCTGACATGAGCTATGAGGAGCTAGCCACAAAACGTCAGTTTTTAAAAAGGGAAGGAATTGAAGCAAACTCTGTAGATAAAATTGAAAATGCTGTACTGTTAGAGCAGTTTTTTTGGGCATGCCCAGCAGAGCTGAAAACCTGGCTGGAGGACCAAGATCCCAAAACAGTGCAAAAGTCTGCTGAACTCTTGGACCACGATGCCAGGAGCAGACCTGCTCTGAGAGCGAATGGGGGCTGGCGTGGCAGCGCAGAAAGGGAAAAGCGCGCCTTCAGGGCAGCTAAAACCCTCACTGCTTCCACCAAAACCAGGTAGCCCCAGGTTTCAAAGGAAAGATTTAACTGAGAAAAGACATGAATGTTGGGTTTGCAAAAAAACGGGGCATGTTGCCAGAGTGTGTCCCAAAAGGGCAAGCAGTACACAAAGTGGTACTCGAAAAGAAGTGGGTTGTTTGTGTGTCCCTGAAAGCATGCCAGTCAACATGAGGGAACACATGCACCCAGCCACTGTGAATGGTGTACAGACACAAGGGTTAACACGGGGCATCCCTGACTTTGGTAAAAGGGGATCTGTTAGAGCCTGGTCAGCTTATACCCAATCAATTTGTAACTCTACAGGGGCTCACTTGGGAGGAGAAAACACTGGCACTCACTAGTGTTCTCCTAGACTGGGGTGAGACAGGGGGAACTGTGCAACAGGTTGCTGCAGCTGAAACTTTAGCGGTTGATGTAATTCTCTGCAACAGTCTCAAACAGGATGGTGTGTGCAGTTACCCGTAGCCTAGCGGCAAGGGAAAATTGTAGATCTTACTTCGAGAGGACTCTTGCAATAGGTAATTACATATAGAACTAAAGCCGGCAGGCGTCAGGACTCCACGGAAAACTTTCTAGCTAGCAGTCTCTGGCGGGGGACCGCCCCCACGTCAGGTGACCAATGTCCTGCGACGTCAGTATAAAGGGAGGTCCCCCATGCTGCGTTCCAGTTCTTTCCCGCCATTAGCTCATGAAAGCGCCTCGCGGTTGTTCACTGCTTCGTCAGTCCATCGTAAGTATTTTTACCGCTATTTTCTCAATTTTCATCGCAGTTTCGTCAGTTTTTTTTTCAACTGCCATGTATGTCGTCCCCTACTCCATCCGAGCACAAGAACAAGTGCGATTCCTGCGGCGCCCAGCTCCCGCAGAAGGACAGACACCCCCAGTGCCCTCTTCTGTCTAGGCCCGGGTCACCCTGTGGAGAAGTGTCAGCATTACCTGAAATTCAACGCCGCCACCCACAAATGGAGGCAGCAGTCCCTGGAGGCCCATGTTCTCAAAAAGATGTCCTCCATAGAGAAGGAGCTGAAGAAGCTTCATCAGGCTTCTACTTCCCCTGAGGGTCATCGAAGAAAGGAGAAGCACCGGGACTCCTCTTCTATGGCCACCGCGACTTCGTCTGGAGTCGCCGTGCTAAAGGTAACGTCCCCCTGGGCGCCATCGACTCTCCCGTCTGGCTCGCGGGCCCTTCAGGAGCTTCCAGGTCAAAGGAGGCAGCCACTCCTGGTAAGACTGCCACCGGACGTCGGCTCCTCTGACACCCACTCGGACAAGGCTGCTAAGTCGCCCGACCCTTTGGGGCAACGCACAGCCACCAAAGCACCCACCAAGACCGCTTCTCCCACGTGGCCCTCGTTGGGCGCTGGTTCCGATAAGTCTGATACCGGCTCTTCCGACGCCTGCTCGGACCCCCGCCGTAAGGCGCGGACGTCAGGCCTCTGATGGACGGGCGTTACAGCTGACGCTGCATTCACGTGGACCAGTCCGCCATCCTGGCACACCGCAGCTCTCGCCACTGCAGTCCAAGGTTCCCGTGTCTCCTCAGTCGGACCCCGGGGATTTTAGCCCCCCTTCGCCGGGCGACACCAAGGATGTAGGCACACTCCCATCAGGTCTCCCTCCTGCAGGGCCAGATGACCTGACGGACCATCGGACGCCAGCCCCAACGCCGAGCCTTCTGATTCCAGACGACATTCCCTTGCCGGACGCCGTCCCTACGCTGGACCCGACGACTGCCGGGCCTCCTATTCCTGGCCCACCCACTGGGCCTCTCCCAGGGCCTTCTGCTCCTTCAGAGCCCCTGGTGCCCGGCTATCCGACGCCGTCCTACCCAGGACCACAGTATCCTGCGCTGCAGTACCCGACGCTGCAGTACCCGGTGCCCCAGTACCCGACACCGGGCTTCCCGTCATCTGGCTACGGATACTGGCTGTACGGATATCCCCAATATCCGTATCCCCCCTCCTCCACCGCCCCCCTCAGCCGCCAGTGGGCGTGAAGGGAGACTCGAGCCTCCCTGGCGGGCGGGAGGCCAAGGCTTAGTTCACCAGGGAGGTGGAGAGTCGTCTTCGGCGCGGACCAGTCCCAGACTCCCGTGTCGGAACGAGAGACTCCCCGCCTGACACCAGAGGCGAGCACAGGGCAGGAGGACACGCCCTCGAGGGTTGCCTATGAGCACGCTCCTCCCATGCAGGGAGGAGTAGTCGCCTTTCCTCTTCGAGACCCCGACGACTCTTGACAGGTGCTCCAATCTCAACGAGCCACGCCCTCCAGACAAGCCCAGGACTCCGACAAAGTCTCCTCCAGAAGATCGATCCTTCCTGGAGTTGCTGCGTAAGATCCAGTCAGTTCACAAGTGGCAATCTTTTGGAGCCGGATCCACAGCGGAAGAAACTGGCTGCTCATCTAGATCTACTCGAGACCACTCCAACACTGTTTCCACCCCGGATCGAGCCTCATGCGGACCTTGTTTCCACCATATGGAAGCAACCGTCTGCATTAGCCCCCCTTCTGAGGAAGGCGGATAGGCTATACCAGGCTCCGGAGGGTGTTGATTCCCTGAATTCACACCCCAAGGCCGATTCAGTCGTGATTAGCGCCGATAACATCCGTTTGGCCAGTCCTAAGTATCTGAGCTCATCCCCACCCGATAAGGAATCCCGCCTTCTGGACCAGTATGGGAAGAAGGTTTACGCTTGTTCCACTCTGGGAATAAGGGCCCTTAGCTATGTCGCTCATATGGGGGATTACCAGAAGGTGATCCTTAGTGAGGTGGAAGCCAAATTGGACTCCCTTCCTGAGTCTCAGACTAAGCAGGAGAGTCAGAGACTGAAACTTGGAATTAAGAGAAGAAACATTCAGAAGAAGGACTCTGATCTTCCCTTGTCAATCTTCACCGTTCATTACTGCTTGGGTGTAAGCCGGAGGCACGCACCCACCACGGGAGGTTTTTTTCCCCCCAGAGGAGTCGGCACCGTCCCGAGAGTGACGCATCATGTGATGTGCGAGGGGCAGCCATTAGGCGCCGCAGATTCCTCCTCCATCCCAGTTTTGTTCCTCCTGCCATCGAGGCTGCACCTGCTGTGCTTGTGAGAGTTTTTGGTACTGTGATAGAGGCCTAGTTCGTCGTGCGGAGCGACTCCTTCATCCCAGTTTGTTTTAACCCCCGACGCCGTTGACTCTAGTAAGTCCATTACATCTTCTTTTTCGACGGCCCCGGGAGCTTTGCTGTGTTTTAGGTTATTTTCGCATCATGTCTGGTTCGGGAGCTAAGCGAAAGTCGAAAGCAGGCCGTGTCCCTATGCATTGGTGCTCCTGTGGCTGGCATTTTTACATGATGGACCAGCATGATGTCTGCCTTCGGTGCCTGGGACCTAACCATGACATGGACAGATGCGACGCCTGTTTCTCGATGGACCGCCATGTTCTCGAAGTCCACATGTTCAAAATTGGCAAGGCCCCGCCAACTTTTGGAGGACGGGGTCGCTCTCTGGCCTCCCAGGCCAGATCTGGCCCTTCCTCCAGGTCCCCTCCCAGGCCTATACGGTCTGGAGAGGAGGAGGTCTCCTCATCTTCAAGTCTTGCCGAGAAGGAGGCCTCTTTCGCGGTGTCGGGGGAACACCGTGACCCCTCCCAGGGCCATGGTGGGGACCACCGCCTCGGCAGTCACCTCTTCGGAGGTGCAGGCTCCCCCAGTGTCATGGCCTGCGGCTGCCGGACCCGGCGTGGGTGGACCCTTGATGCTGCTTTCTGGTGCCGTCTCAGATCCCGGTGCCGGTGATCAGGGTGGTGTTGCTTGCTGCGCCGTTTTGGCTCTCGGCGCCGCAGGCCCGGTCGACTCCACTGGCACTGCTGTGTTGGGTCCCAGCACCGAGGGCGGTGCCAGGAACTCTGCTGGAGCCACGGGCGAGTCAGGACCGGACTCTGGCATTGTCTCCAGTGCGCCAATGCCAAAGGGCGCCATGAGTGGCACTGGCGTCGGTTGCGGCGCCATTTCTCAGGGGACTCCTGGCATGGCTAGTATTGAGGTCCTTCTAGTCGTCTCTTCCTCGGAAGCAGACGACTCAGACATGGACCTGTCCTGGCTCCCCGATTCTTCGGGATCAGAGTCTTCTGTGGGACAAGGTGTCAAGCGACCCAGCATGCCCATTCCACAGTCTCCACAGCAGTCTTCTTCTGAGGACTTCCAGGCTGGGGGTGGTCTGGGGTCCTTGGGAGGGGAAGGTGTGGGGGTTGGGGAGGGGTCTGTTCGCCCAGAAGGGGCTGCAGCAGCTGCCGTCTCTGGTGCTGCGGCGCCCTCTCAGGGTGAACTAGGGGCCTTGTCTTCTGGGGGCTCCCCTCAGAGATCCCAGGATCATTGGGCTCTGTCGCTGGCGTCGAGGAGGAGGGCATCCTCTGAGTCAGGGGGGTTGAGGGGCCAGGGTGAGGCACGTCGAGTTTTGCCTGCTACCTCTCGGGGTGTAGGTAGGAGCCATAGTGCCGAGCCCCACCGCTCCCTCTTAGGCTCGAGGGACCCCTCTGGTGGCTTTGCTGTGGGCTGCCCTTCTGGATTCTTGCAGTCCAAAGTACATCACAGGGGAGGATCCCCTTCCAGGCTCTTCCAAGGATCGCATCCCAGGGGTTCCGTTCTGCAACCTGGTTTGTTATCCGGGACCCCGCCAGCTCGGGCTCCATTCCCCAGATTCCAGAGCCTGAGAAGAGGACAGTTGCCTCTTCATAGGTGCCCTACTCCCATTCCTCTGCAGCCACCACCCTCTCTCCCGGGCCATGTCGGTCCTACAGATCCGTTATCCTGGGAGACGTTCAGAGGCACTTCAGCGGCCTTCCCCTCATATGTTAGATGTATGCATGAGCAGGTGTTTTGCCTATCCCCACCACCGCAGGAGTCCTCGGGACATTCAAGCTCCCCATCTTCCTCCTTGGAGGGAGAGGAACCCTCTGCTCGCCTCTCTTCCGACGCTGATTTCACTGAATATCAGTGCTTCCTTTCGAGGATGGTTGGGGACCTCCGTATCTCCTTTGTTAGGCGAGACAATACTGAACGGGAGACGCGTGAATTCCTCAGTGAATTCAGTGCCCAACATTTGGTGGTGCCATCCTGGCCTATTCCTTTCCAGGAGGTGTCTATCCATTCCTGGCAGTCTCCAGCTGACCCAATCCCAGCCCCGGCAGACTGCAGGAGGAGGAGGTATTGTGCCCCATCTGAGTCCCTAGGTTCTCTCTCCCAACCCGCCTCAGAAATGGTGTCCCTAGAGACTCCTTCCGGCCAAGCAATACTCATCACCACCGACTCAGATTCTCTACAATTTGACCGGTTGGGGTGAAGAGTGTTCTCTTCCTCTCTTGCGATGCTGTGTATTGCATCACATCAGGCACACCATGCTGCCTACAACAGGCATCTTTGGTCGATACTATCTCAGCTTCTAGCATCAGTGCCTGACATGGAGCAATCTAGACAGGCCATTGCCCTCTCTGCTGTAGGCCTGGAGCTGGCAAGGCACCAGGCAAGGGCATCTTACAACGCCAATGAGGTGGCTTCCAGGCTTGCAGAGACAGCAATCTGCATTAGGCGGACGACATGGCTTCGTCTATCAAGATTGTTACCCCTGGCCCGGCCTAGGGTGATTCGCTCCGCTTTCTGGGGGACCAGTCTTTTTTCCACCAGAGCCAGGAGGCTTCTGCAGGGGCTTCCTCTGTCCCCTCATCTCCAGGGGACACCTCCTAGCTCTCCTCAGCCTTCTCGTCTGATTAGCCCAGGGTCTCTCCCTTCTGTTTTCCACCAGCAGGAGGCTGAGGGTCTTGTTCTCTTAGAGTTTCTCTTGTCCCCCCTCTGGGGGGGGCTTAACACTCACCAAGCAGTAATGAATGGTGAAGATTGACAAGGGAAGATATGAAAATTACGTACCTACCGTAATTCTTGATCTTCTCTTGTATCTTCACCATTCATTACTGATACCCGCCCACCTTCCCCTCAAGGGCCTCCTACTTCGGCGACTCCCCCTCCCTGCTCGTTCCTTCCCTCTTCTTCGTTGGCCTTTAAGTAAAAAAAAAATCTTGATTTTTTCCGTTCTTCTGTGGACGGATCCCATTTCCTGAAGGTAAGGGGGAACGAGTAGGATTTATTTCTGTCCTGAGGGAACTCTTTCTGATTGCCCCTAGGGGTAACCTCTTGGCTCTTTCTTAGCCGTGTTGTTCAATTCACAGTTAAACAGACCGTTCCTTTAATGGCTCGGCCCCCTTTTTCCAGGTTCCCTCTGGCAGGTCTTAATCTCCTATTGTGTCAGCTTCTGCTGGTTGGTGCTGTCCTGGCACTTAAGTTACCTTGAGCTGATGTTCTTGCCTTGCCTTCAGGGAGTCCGATTGAGTTCCCACTCTATCCTTTATGTAAAGGGGTGCCTTCTGTAGAGCTCACCCCTCCCCACACACATCTGTGTTAGCACTTAACAAGGTGCTAGGGGGCTTCTTTCCCCTTCCTAGTTGGGCTCTCTCTTTCTGGAACAGAATTTCTGCCTTGGCAGTCTGTGAGCACTCAGCTAGAGTTTAAGGGGTTGGGATGACGGGAGGTTAGAGAATCTGCACTTTGTGTCCAATCTGTGCAAGCGGTTGAACCTGCTCTTCAGTCCCAAGTGGGATCCTTGCACCCTTGTTTTTGGTTCCAAGCTTATAAGCCTTTAAACCAATATCTCAATGGGCAGAGTTCTCCCCTCCCAACATCCTTTGTTCTCTTCCCTCTCTTCTTCTTCCTTTTTCTCCTCCTCTTTATCTGTTCCTCCCTTGGAGCCACCCCAGAAGTGAGGCCCTGCGGTCCCTTAGGGTAGACATTTCCTTCTTTTTGTTCTATCCTGTACTGGCGTATTCCTTTTTCTGTTTATATCCTTTCCTTTTTCTATCCCTCGGCTCTCTTGCCTCTCTTTTTTCTTACCCCTTTTTTCGCCTCTCCGGCTAACAGAACTAAGATGGAGGAGAAGTCTGCAGCACCTAACAGCCGCCTCATGCATCACGTGATGCGTCCACTCAGTGGGCGTGCTACATGCTGACTCTGGGGAAACAACCTGTGGCTTTACTAGGCGCCTCCAGCTTACACCCAAGCAGTAATGAATGGTGAAGATCAAGAATTACAGTAGGTACGTCATTTTCATTTTTCCCTGTTTGCTTTGCCTTTGTAAATAGTTATACTGAACAATTTTATTTTTATTTTGCTGGTACTGAGAAAAATAAAACGCTATTTGCGAATTTTGAAACTGCTCCTGGTTTTTCTATGCTTCCTGACCTGTGCTCCAACGATAGTCTCCTAGTGGGATGTGTCAAGGCTATTGGTTCAGTGTTCGCCAGGATAGTCTGGTGCTCGCTCTTGGAGGGGATCTTCCCTGATGCCTTGAAGGAGGCGTTGGTGAAGCCCCTTCTGAAGAAACCATCTCTTGACCCCAACGTGCTGGTGAGTTATAGACCTATCTCCACTTCCCATTCTTAGGGAAGGTTGTAGAGAAGATAGTGGCTCTGCAGCTCGAGGCACACCTGGCAACCTTTGATATCTGTGAGCCATTCCAGCCTGGGTTTAGGGTGAGGCACAGCACAGAGACAGTGCTAGTACAGTTCAAAATGCCCTCCTCAGGTCAAGAGACAGAAGGAAATGGTCAGTTCTCATTCTCCTTGATCTATCTTCAGCATTTGATACCGTGGACCACATTATGCTGTTGGATCTCCTTAGAGAGTATTGCGGACTAACCGGAACTGTCATCAACTGGTTTGAGTCCTGTCTCTCAGGCAGGAGGCAGAGGGTGGTGATGGGGAATTTCTCCTCCTCCTCCTCCTCCCCGATGCCCATAACATTGTGGAGTTCCTCAAGGCTCGATCCTGTCACCGATGCTGTTCACGGTATACATGCTCCCCTTGGGGAGGCTCATTAGACAGTACAGTCTGGGTTTTCACTGTTAAGCAGATGACACTCAGCTGTACATGTCCTTTGTACCAGGAACAAATGGCACCGTTGAAGTGCTGAATAAATGCCTAGCCGAAATCCAACTGGCTGAGGTTTAACCCCGACAAGACGGAGGGCTTAGTGATTGAGCTTGGTCACGGGCATGATGAGGGTGCTTTCGGGGTGATAACAGGCTTAGTCCTGGGATCAACCCCGTTGATGGCATCCTCTAGGGTGAAAAATATGGGCGTTCTTGATGACAGGCTGACACTTGGGGCGCAGGTGTTGGCTGTCATCAAAAGTTGGTTTTACCACCAGAACATCACCTGGATTAAACCTTTAATTCCACCTAAAGACCTACCCTCACTGGTATATGCCTTTATGACATCCAGTCTTGACTACTGTAATGCTCTTTACCTCGGGGTCAGTGGTGGGAACCTCTGCCAACTGCAGCAGCCAGATTACTGACGGGACTGTCAAGGTCCTGTCATGTGACCTCGGTCCTGTGGGGTCTGCACTGGTTGCCGGTCAGGTGGATGATTCTTTTCAAGGTGGGCTTGCTCACCTATAAGGCCCTATACGGATCGGGCCCTGGCTACCTGTCAGACCTCCTTATTCCTACCATTTCAGTAAGCTCCCTCTGTTCCTCCACCGTGGGCCTCCTGACTGTTCCAAGGACCAAGCTGAAAACCTTGGGTGATCACTCATTCGGAGTGGCTGGCCCGGTCCTTGGAACTTGCTGCCAAGATCTTTGAGGGAGGCCCCTTCGGTGGAGGTTTTCAGGAGGGGCTTGAAGACCCATCTTTTTAATAAGGCCTTTCCTTCTGATGTATTTTAATTTAAATTGTATTCTGATCTTAATCTGTTTATTGTATATTGCATATTTTAGGTCATTCCTGTATCACCCTGTCTGATTTTTACTGTAAGGCACCCAGAGCCTTCGGGATTGGGCGCCAAACAAACTGCTTACTAGGAAGGAAATTTAAACAGCCACAGAAGGAGGGATCAGCCACCTCTGTCAGTCAACCAGAAGCACAGAAAGCTAGGAAGCATTCATCATCAAATCAGAAGTTAATCCGAAAAGGTGGGGCAACCACTAAGGGTGAGGTTTAAAGGATCAGAGGGTCCCTCCCCCTACAAGTTCAGAGAAAAAGTCACCCAAGCCCTGAAGATAAATTCTCTAGCGAGTCTCCTAATTTGTCCTTAGATTTCAGAAGCTTCCACCCTCCTCTGAAAGAAGGAAGTAGCTGGGACATGGATATTTCCTGTGTCCCTTATTTGCAAGCAGCTTCACAGATGAAAAGAGGTATAGCCCACTTATACTCTTCTGATTTGGGAAGTGGAGATCAGCAGCAGTGGACTTAAACCACAGAAACTTACATGACATACGCCCAAACAAGTAAAATGTTTCTTTATAGCCAGCCCGCTGGTGCAGCGGTAGCACTACCACTTGCGGCGTCAATGACCCAGGGTCGGGCGTGACCTCAGGAGTCGGAGGGTTGGCCAGGGAGGAGGATTAAGCATCACAAGGACTGCTTTCCGAGGAGGGAGGGGACCAATGCCTGATGCTGCACTGACCTCTAGTAGAAGCCGTCGGGGCACATTAGCTGACTCTGCCTGGGGACTGCAAGAGTAGCCACCCGGCACGCGTCGCACACAAGCGTGCGTGGTACCACCACTGATGGCATGGCACACCCACACCTAGGGGTGAAAAGGAACTAAAAATCCAATCCTCTAGCACTTGTGATGGCTGGTGTCCTGTCTGCTCTGCACCGGGCGCATCAGAGTTGCTCCTTTGGTCCAGCCTCTGCTTTCTGCAATGTGCAGTGCTCACTGGTCATGACATGGCCTGGAGAAAAGCAGGAGTTGAGCAAGGTGCTGGAACAGGTGTGGTGCGGCTACATACTGGCTAGATGGGGGAAACCATAGGTAAAACCCTTGCCAACGAGGTAAAAAAAAATATTTAAATTTTTATACTAAATGACTTTTCTTTTTAACCCGTTTTCTTTTTTAACAACTCTGTTGGCCCAATAAAAGGTATATCATCTATTTTTGTGGATCTTACTAGAGAGAGAATGCTAATGGGCCCATACAAGTAATTGAACTGCTGCACTTGCATTAAATTCCCTCAGCAGAAATTGAGAACTGCATTTTTTTCCTTTTTTTTTTTATTGTGGTTAAATCTTTCCTTCCTTTCCTTGCTCAAGAAAGGTTAAAATCCATTAAAAAAAGAGCAGTAATTCTTGGCTTCCAGAACTAAACAGTGAGCTTACATTTTGCCTTTCACTAAATTGGCTTACAAGACTCACTAAATTCAATATGTGTCACAGCTAAGAGATTAATATCCCCCTTTGGATCTACTGATGAAACTTGTGATCTTACTTCAAGAGGGCTCTTGCAGTAGGTAATAACCTTGAGGACTAAGCCGCCAGGCACTATGACCACATGGAAAACTAGCAATGTTTGGTGGGGGACTGCCCCCGATGTCACGTGACTGGCACCAGCATGACACTATATAAGGGGCAGTCCTCATGCCCGCCTTCCAGTTCTTTCCTGTCATTGACCTGTGAACATCGGACCTCGCAGAGAACGTTGCTTCAATGGACTGCCTTTTTTGGATGAGTATTCCCCAAAATTGTCTTTAATTCTTGTTGTGTTTCTGTTGTACCTTTTCTCCATCATCCTCATCTCCTTCAGGAGATTTTTCTCTCCAGCCATGGCTCCCTTGCATAGGTGGCCTTTCGCCTTGTACCTGTGCCTTTTCCGGGGACTCTGCAGCCTGCCAGTTTTTCCTAGGCCACATGGACTCGCCTCTGTCCCCGAATGGCCTCCATGGATAAGGAGCAGCAACGGAGGTGGACTTGGTTCTTCAGGTGTCCTCAAGCTGAAGGGTCATTAGGATATGGAGACACTCTGGGACCGGTCTCTTTTGTGCCCGCGGAACCCCGGGGACCGTGGGCAAGGAGAGGCTTTCCTCCTGTCTGGAAATCGCCCCTCAGATCCAATCCACTCCCTCTTTAGGGAAGCGGCCCTCAGGTCCACCACCTGAGCCAGGCCTGGTTCAGGCAGATGTCTCCGGTTTTCCAGGGACTTTCGCCACTCTTGGGCCATTCCTCCTTTTCTGGCCCAGTCTCTGTGGCAAGGCTGGTAAGTCACTCGCTGGCTCTGCCGGCAGGTGCTCAGCCCCTGCTAAGTCACTCGCTGGCCCTCCGGGCATCCGTCCAGCTCCTGCTGGTAAGTCACTTGCCGGCCCCTCCAGTGAGTCATTCGCTGGCCCCTCTGGCGACCGCCCAGCTCCCGCTGAGGAGTCGCTCACCGGCTTCTCCAATGAGCACCCAGCTCTAGCTGTTAAGTCACTCGCTGGCTCTGCCAGTGACTGCCCAGCTGTTTCCAATAAGTCGCTCACCAGCTCCCCTGGTGAGCGCCCAGCCCTGGCTGGTAAGTTGCTCGCTGGTCTTCCTGGCAAGCACACAGCACCAGCTGATAAATCGATCGCTGCCTCCAATGATGACCGCTTAGCCCTGGCTGGTTAGCCACTTGCAGGCGCTGTTGGCGAGCACTCTGCCACGGAGCTTCTGTCGGGCCCCAATGTGTGGCCCAATGTCAGTCCTTCAGATTGGCTCCCACTGCTGCTTTGGCTGCAGCCACCTGGTCAGGGTTATCCCTTCCAGGAGTCCTCCCTTCCAGTCTTTTCGGCAGAGTCCCCGAACTCAGCTGTGCTGTGGGCACTGATGGAAGGGGAGCGACCGCCTGCTGGTTTTTCCCACACCCCGGCATCGGTTCACATATCCCCAACTCTCTCTCAGGATTCCCAGGTCCCAGTGCCTCAAACTCCCCTATCTGGGCCTTTTTACAACCCCACCGACGTATGTGGATTTCTCGGGGTGGACGCTGGCTTTTCCCCCCAAACGTCCGACGTCAAGTCTGACTTTGTTAGGGCCCCAGAATCCACCCGGGCCACCATCAGACATTCAGGCCCTGTCATCAGAGCCTTCATCAGGTTCTCTTGCGCAGTGTTTTCCCACACCTGGCTTCCCACCTTTCGGGTCTCCACTGGCAGAGTTCCTAACACCAGGGCGTCTTACGTCGGCTCACCCGATGCCGGGTTTTTCCTCTCCTTCATTAGTTTACCTGGCCCCAGGTTTCCAGCCACTAGGGTTTCTGATGTCAGGTCACCTTTGTCCAGGTTTTCTATCAGCATCCCCGGCGCGAGATCCTGCATCTCCACCTCTCCAGCCGCAGGAGAGTTTGCCACCCATGTTTCAGTTTAGATGGAAATAGACCGATGGGCAGTATGGTCTAATGGTTTCCAGGCACCAATCCATAAAAAAATATATATATATATATATATATATTTTGCCTGGGCCAGGGGCCTTCCTAGTTGGCCCCTTTCCCTTTTTATGTTGATGGGTCAGGAGGTCTGGCACCAGTCGCACCAGATTTTGGGTGACTCCTGTGCTTGGATCTGGAGACAGGGCCTCTTAATTCTTCACTGGGCTCTGTATCCAATCCGGAACTCCTTGTCATACTCAGAGCCCTGTACCAGGTGGCTCATTCAGTGGTCTACCAACGTTCATTCTAGGCCTGCTCAGAACCAAATTCGGTTCCTACCAAATTCGGATACATAATCCTGGTATTGTACACGCTGTTTGCATGGCAGAGATTTCTTGCCGCCATGCCCTCTGGGCCACATTACATTGCAGCTGATGCTTCTATCAGTAGCACAGCGGTTGCGGTCTGCTTCTGCAGACAGTCAGGGTTATGGTTTTCGGGTCTGGCACAGGAGGTTAACTTGGCCATATGTGATGCTCCATTCAGGGGCCCGGTTCCTTTCAGAGATTATGTAGAGGACATCACCACTGGCATGCAGACTATAGGTCGGGACTTGCATCCAGTGAGCATGATGCTTCGCTCTGGACACAGGCTGGAGCAGTCCTTTTGTTGTCCACAGCGACGTCAGGCCAAGCGGTAACCCACCAGATGCCAGCTCACTCGTCAGCCTACCCCAAGGATAGCCACTCCCCTGGCCAAAGCCTGCTGTTTCCCAAGGGGAACCACTCCAGAACCTCCTGCAGCCCCCCCCATCTTGCAGCTGTGGCCCCTGCCTGCGCCACCAGCTCAGGGGATACCAGTCTGGGACAGATTCTTCAACCACCTGTCAGGCTGACAGGTGATCATGACTGACTCTTTGGTCCTTTAGCTAGTCGCTTAAGGCCACTCTAGAGAATTCCTGGAGGGTCCACCAAGACACCCTTCAGGTCAGTCTCTCTCCCCAAGAAATCACTTTCTTCTTCTTATAGAGGCAGGGTTTAGGGCTCTTCTGGGAAAGTCGCAATAGGGCCCATCCCTGTTTATCAGGAGGGCAGTGGCCTTTTACGGCCCAATCAAGGGACAGCCTCTTGGTCTCCCTGTCCAAGAGTTCAGAAGGGCTTGCTCAGGTGGGCATTATGAAGTATTACCCCAAGTATCACCTCACCCTGTCCCAGCACTTCCATTTCATTGGTGCTGCACTGGACACGCCTCAGGGTCAAACATTCCTCCCATTCCTTGAAGGACGGTCTGCTGGCTTCTCTGTCAACAACCTTGGCCTTTTTTTGCCAGGTGGATATCATGGTGACCTAACCCCAACTCTCACCTTACCCCTTCCCAGCACCCCCAATTCATTGGAGCTGTGCTAGACACAGTTTAGAGCAAAGTTTTCCTCCCATTGGACAGAGTGGAAACCTTGCCACAGTAGGCCAAGCAGGTGGTATCCAAACACCGGACTTCAGCCCGGTCAGTTGTATGCCTCCTGGGCCTGATGCCAGCGACTGTCTCTACTGTACCCCTTGACAGGCTCCACATGCGGATCACACAGTGGACACTACGGGTCCAGAGGTCAGATGGCCTGGATCAGAGAGTCCTTGTGTCCAGTTCCATCCTACAGGAACTCTTATGGTGGCAGGATCTCAATATTCTCTGCCATGGGGTTCCATTTCAGCTTACCCCTCCAGTCCAGACACCAACCATGGATGCTTCCCAGCTAGGGCTGGAGCACTCCTCTGGGATCTGCAGAACCCCGGGATCCTGCTCTCAGTGGGAGCTCTCCCTGCACTTTGTCGTGCAGGAGATGCGATCTGTGCTGTATGCCCTTCAGACCTTCCAGCCCTTTCTCTTCCTGGGTCCACTTCTTGTCCAGATGGACAGTATATATGTGGTGTGGTACCTGAACAAATGGGGAGATATGCAGTCATATCCCCCATGCAGGGAAGCGATGCGCATTTGGTACTGGTCAGTCCAGCACGATCTCCAGCTGATGGCAGTGCACATTCCAGAAATCCACAACATCATAGTGGACAATCTCAGCTGCACTCAGGCAAGAGCACATGAGTGGGTACGGCTACAGTCAGTGGTTGAAGACTTCTTCGATTTGTGGCGTCATCCAGGCTTAGATCTGTTCACCTCCCCATACAATGCAAAACTACTCAGTTTCTGCTTGCTTGTTCTCGGGCATGGTGTTTTCTGGCAAGATGCTGTCTCTTTGTTGTACAGGGAGGTTCCTCTATGCCTTGCCTCCTTCCCACTATTACAGAGTTTTCTTCCAAAACTGCAGGCAGAAGGGGCCCACATGATTCTGATAGCCCCTTACTGTTCTCGTCAAATTAAGTTCCCTCTACTCCAGCAATTGGCTGTGGAACCTGCGGTTCCCCTCCCCGTCTGTCAGGACCTTCTGACTCAGGAGCAGGGCAGGCTGGTCCAAATGGGCCTAAAATCCCTTTACCATCAAGTGTGGCACATTCAGTCTTAGCTGCTTCACGCTATGGGTTTTCTGCCAGAGTTGCGCAGGTTCTTGTGGAGATCAGAAAGCCTTCCACACGAACTTCCTGTGTGATGAAGTGGAAAAGGTTTTCCATATGGGCACCCTCCGAAGGTTGGGATCCTTTTTCCCTGCCCAGTTCCTCAGGTCATGGGGTACCTGCTTCTCCTCCCAGACCGTGGGTTAAGCTATTCCTCGCTGAAGGTCCATTTGTTCGTCTTTTCTGCCTACTACGTTCCAGTGGATGGCAAAACCCTGGCACAGTTGGAGGTTCCCATACCTTTTCTAAAAGGAATTCTCCACTTGAAACCCCAGGTTTGGAATCCTGTTCCACCGTGAGACCTGAAATTTATTCTTGAGAAACTCACTTTGCCTCCCTTTGAATCAGCTGTGAGTTGCAACCTGCGATATCTTTCCTGGAAAGGGCTCTTTTTGGTTGCCATTATCAATCAATTAAATCTTTATTTAATCAGACGAAACACCTTTGAGAAGAACTCATTTCCAAGGTGGACCTGGGCAGGTACAAGAACAGTGGACACTGGATTCATACATCAATTACAGCATATTGGAACACGTTATATACAATTCACATTAAGTTTGTGCATTAGATACAGTACATAGGACATAGTATATCTAGATATAGGTGGATCTAGCCACGGTAAATAACAATTGAGCTGAGTTTGTACGATTGAAATTAGTTCAGCCACTATGTACAAGAACATAATTATATGATAGACAATGTATACATAGCCGTGAGCGTATAGTCAGGCAACATTAAGCTAAACAGTAAAATGCACAGGGTATACTGCAGGTGCACATCGTAAGGAAGAGAAAGGTAAGATTATCAATATTGTTATGGCAATTGGTAAAACTGAATACAAAATTTAAGGAAGTGAATCGCTAAGGATCAACCTACCTTGGTTTAATGAGGAAGACGAAGAGAAGGGAAAGGCAGTTGGCAATATAATTACACTAATTACAATAGCTACTTGAGTGATTTAATAGGTAACAGCCTAACTTAAGAGATAGAAGAGAGGGAGATGAAGAGACGGGAATGGAAGGAACCAAGAGGGTGGTGCCTAGGGGATTAGTTGAAAGGTGGGGTGAGCATGACAGAAGAGATTAGTCATCATCGACTGCACTTGCAGGACTCCGTAAAGAATTGATTAAATAACATTACTTCTGCTCAAAGGATTTCCAAGCTTCAAGTCCTGATGTGTAAGGAGCCATATTTGATTTTACACAGACACTGGGTGGCTCTGCGTACAAATCCTAAGTTTCTACCTGAGGTGGTTTCTGAGTTTACTTTGAATCAGACCATACACTTCCCAGTGTAGTACCCTGAGCATTTCAATCACGGGGAGGCAATCCTGCACACTTTCAATGTGCACAGAATTTTGCGTTACTATATGAATTGGATCAGTTGTTTGTTTCCTTTGTGCCCAAACGAGAGGGCGTCATAGTTTCAAAACAGTGTTTGTCCAAATAGTTGACGAACTGCATTTTGTTTTGTTATCAGAAGTATGACAAACCCCTTCCGGGGGAAGTCCAAGGACACTCAACAAGAGGCATGGCTGCATCTACTGCTTGTTTTAGAGTTGTTTCTGACACAGACATTTGTGCAGCGGTTACTTTTAGCTCTGTCCACACATTCACCAAACAGTATAGTCTGGACATAGCCTGTAGATGCAGGGCTGGTTTTGGACTAGCTGTCCTTCAGGGCCTTCTTTCTTAAATCCCTGCCTACTGCAGACCTTTCCTGCCTCCCATGTTTCAGACCTTGTCTGTTCCCTTTCACTGCTTGGGATTCAGTCCTCAAGGTTATTACCTACTGCAAGAGCCCTCTCGAAGTAAGGTAGTACAGTTGCGTAAGAACTTACCGTAACAGTAGATCTTCGAGAGAGGCTTTTGCAGAAGGTAACGTATTTCCCACCCACCTTCCCCCTGCTTCTGCTGCTGCTTCTTCCTAGCCTATTTATTTGGCTCCAGGAGCCCACTCCTTTTCTCCTGTCGCATCTTTTTTCAGTCTCCGGCAGAAGAACTGGAAGGCGGGCATGGGGACTGCCCCTTATAAAGCATCATGCTGGTGCCAGTCACGTGATGTCGGGGGCGGTCCCCCACCAGACATTGCTAGCTAAAATTTTCCATGTGGTCCTAGTGCCCGGTGACTTAGTCCTCAAGGTTGCTATGAGCCTCTCTCAAAGATCTAATGTTAAGTTCTTTCGTAACTGTACTTTTTTGTGCCCTCTATAGAAAATCCAGGAAGCTGTCTTCGTTTAAGGAGACCATCTGGGGGTAGTATTTAATAAATCCCTTAATGAAATAATTATCTGCAGAAATATAAGTGAATCTTGCACACAGATAACACTTATTTGTGAGAAGGCAGTTTATAGGTAAGCCTGATGGCAGCTTTCGACCTAAAACATGTCACTGAGTAGTTCTCGTTTCTGTAAGCACGAATTTGTAAATTAAAGAAGGGAAATGATTATTCCCAGAGAATGAGATGATGTGTTGTGCACCCTCCCAGATTAGCTGCTGTCCTGTTAATTAGTCAAATACACTCCACTTTGGATTGCCATAGGGGAAAACCTGAAGGTACCATCAATGCAAACCTGTTAAGAAACTGAACTAATCTGTTTAGTTGTCACTTGAATGTCTTTTTGCTTGTTGAACCTTATGCATAGCTGAAATCTTAGACCAGTTACTGTGTCTTTTATTGTGTTGGGGGGGGGGGCGCGGCACAGTGTTATTCCATTAACTCTCGGTAGCATCACAGGTATATTTTGGAATGTTATGTCATTTATGAGGTGTCTTAAAGGTGTCTGTCAACTTTTGCTTTTTATTTGCCTCACAAGGATTCATTAGGTGTGGATATTAATAACACCACTTTGGCACCAGCAGAGAATGTAGAAAAAAAGAGAAGACAGGTTCTTGATTGACTCCTCAGGGGGTCCTCAAAATGGTAAAACCTGTGACTTCTGGTCACACATGTTATTACTGTTATATCAATCTGTTAGTATCTATAGTACGTGCTTATGTTTGGTTAAGTTAAACTTATTTAAAGGGTTCATTTTCTTCATTCTTACACGTATTGATCCGGAACCATGTTCTATAATGTTACATTTTGGGAAAGGAAGTAAGGTACTCAAGTTCGGTGGTGTAGAACTCACAAATATGAACAAACAGAAATGTTCCAAGGTACTCGGTGCTAGAACAGAGGTACTGAAACTGTCATTTTATCCTTCAATTCACATTTATACCGTAACTACTCATGGCTAGCCTCAAGGCATGTAGCTGGAATGTTAAGGGACTAGGGAATGCAATTAAAAGGAACAGGGTATTGCAAAAACGAAACAATAACAAAACAGATGTAGCGTTAATACAGGAGATGGACTTGTCAGAGGTAGAAGCATAGAAACTAGCCAGATGGTGGGTTGGACAAGAATTCCATAATTGTTATAGGGGAAAGGTGGGGGGTGAAAATTGTTTAACCAGGAAAGGCACACTAAGCCAGAGCTTGTTTCCAGGTGCGACCTGGGAGCACAAGGAAGTTAAATGACTTGCGCAGTGTCACACAGTATGCAAGTGGGGGCTGATGGGATTCTAACCCAGGTCTCAAGGTTTGCAGCTCAGTGCCCTTAACCACTACGCTATATTGCTAACAAAAGGGATGTATCAATACTGATCGGGAAGAGCATTAAATTTGTATTAAAAGATATACAAGGCAGATGGCTAATAATATACGGTACCTTGAATGGTAAAGAAACTGTAATTTGTAACCTATATGATCCCTCAGACTTATACCCAGATTTCTTTCATGAGATATCCAGTGAGCTAAAAGCTTTTTCCAATGCCAGCATAACTATGGTAGGGGACTTTAATTTGACCATTGACCCATATTTGGATAGAAGCAAGATAGTTAACAGACCAGGAAAACAAAAAATTAGGGAGGCATTACTCCAGTTTAGTTAAGGATGATGCTTTAAACGACACCTATAGAACCCTAAACCCCACGAATAAAGATTATATATTTTACTCTACCCTACAATACAGTTACAGCAGAATTGATTATATATTTATATCTAGGGACCTCTGTCAGGGAATTGAAAATCCTAGTATTCATGAGAACTCTGTTTCTGATAACGCCATAGCAGTTTTACTCTAGATACCAGGAATTACAGAGAGGGCCAACCCAGATGGACCCTAAACATCAGACTTCTCAATGACCCAGACTTCTGCAAATTTGTTACAGAAGAATCTAAGCATTTCTTCGAAACGAATACTGTCTAGGACACTTCAGAATCAACTATTTGGGAAATATATAAATGCTTTCTAAAATGATTGTGTATGGGATACTCTGCAAAAAGGAAGAGAGGGATCAGGGAACAGCTTTGCAAGCTGGAAAGAGAACTAGATCCATGGCTTAAAACGCATAAGAAAAAAAGTCCTGAAAAATATAAACACCCAGTACCGGATATATAAAAATTAAAATTCAAAATTAACAAAATCCAGCATAGGTGGGCGGAAGCGGCATTTAACTAAATCAAAAATATTGTGAATCAGGAGAAAGGCCCACAAGGTTACTTGCAAACAAGAAAAAACAGCTAATAAGTGTCCTCAGTAGTTACACTAAATCAGATAGGACTGTTAACCACAACCAACATCAAAATTAACAAAGAATTTTTAAAATACTATTCCAACTTGTACACAAATATGAATGACGTTAACACAGGTGCAATACACATTTGATATCAGTCTACCTAAACTTTCAGATATAGACATCAGAAGTCTTAACACAGAAATGACTAAGTAGGAAAGGAAATACATTATCTGATTAATAGGCTTCCCAAGGGGAAGGCGCCAGGCACAGATGGACTGCCCTCAGAATTTTATTTCACATTCTCACAAGTAATCACAAGTAAACTCTTTGGATGTTCTCAGAGTCTCTGAACTTCTTAACAGCCTACCACAATCCATGCATAAAGTATTAATTAGTTCCTGCTCTGCTATCTACTGTGCAGTTCCATACCTGGGCTTCCTCTCTTGCTACCCCGAGTATTTTTCAAGTTGCCTTGGTACCCCCTGCCCTAGCTAATAACTTCCTATCTTAACCTACATTTTATATCCTAAAATAGATCCACTGTGCCTGATCGTGCTCCCAGTGAGCGGCGCGGCTCATCCTTGCCAGCTGCCCTGCACTTCTATCGTCCTGACGAACAGGACACCTTCAACCGTTAAGTGTCCGGGCTAGCACTGTGCAGGTTTGATAGGCGGCCACCTGCTACCACCCTCCTCTAATTGGACTGCTGCTCTCTGCTCAGCCACTGTTTGGCGCTGACTTTTCTCTGTCGGATTATCAGTCTCTGGGCTTTGGCACCCTCTGCTTTGTATTGACTCTTGCCGAACACTACTGCTATCTGTCTAGTCTCCCATTGGTTCCTTATAAAATTCCGCCACTAGGGGTGCCGTCTAACATATCTTGAATAGGTCTTCATTTCCTCACTGTAATCTTTACCACAAGTAGAGCCTCCGGCTGGTCTGCTTTCCCAATTAACCTTTGTGGGGCTTTACTTTCGCTTTTCTGATCCACTTCTTCTAAATAATTGCTACGCTTAGCAGGAAACACTTGTTTTTGCTCTATTCTACCTCGCCAAGGGTTAAAACGGTGAACACGGTCACCCTTTGCTGTCTTAATTTTACACGCACTATCTCTTTATCTCTAAGAGCTAATCCTCTGTCTCAGTATACCACTAGCCTTTCTACCCAAGTGAAATAGTAACATTATGGCGAAGTATAGTCTGCTGTGGGCACTCTTGTCATTTGTCCTTTTACTCAGCCTGGACACTGTCACATGGGCTCTCCCATATAACCAAATGGTAAAAGACTCCTCAGAGGCTTACAGCAACTAGATTTTCTCTAACTTGATTGCAGAGACAAAGCCTGATCTGCAACCTAACCCTATCCTCCTTGTTAGAGGCAGCATCTATTACCCTCTACATGCCAGGAGGAAGCTGCCATGGAGATGTGCTTTCACCCTAACCTGCCACTGTGCAAGGCTTTGGTTCCTAGCCATGATCATTATTCTGCTATCTGGGGACGTCAAACTAAATCCAGGTCCACCTACCTGTTTCTTTTCCCCAAATGAGTTATCTGGCACGTCCAAGAAAGGATTAATTGCCCATATCAATATCAGAAGTCTTACCTGTCACCATGCGGCACTCGAGGCCTGGGTGAAACTCTACAATCCTGATGTACTCTGTCTCACAGAAACTTGGCTAAAACCCAGAATACCTGATGAAGTATGCTCCTTGCCTAACTACTCTCTGTTCCGGCGGGGATAGATCCTCATCCAAGCATGGAGGTGGAGTTGCCCTATTCTTCAAAAAACCACCTCAACATCTCTATTGTCCCAGCATCTGCCTCTCCCTCAGTGTGCGAATTCATACAGGCAACTATTGTATTGGGGGAAAAGAAGCTTCATATTATCTGTGCCTATAATCCACCTGCTGGGGGAATAGTAGGTCTTCAAGAACTCCTTGACATCACCTCCCAGACTGTAAATCATAATGAGGCTGTCATCCTAGGTGATCTTAACCTCAGTTGGTTAGGGTCAGCTCAAATATCCTTGCAATCACTCACGCTTAGTTATAATTTTCACCAGTTGATCTCTGAGGCAACTAGAGCCACGTCATCCCATCAAACGGGTACACCCTAGACTGGGTGATGGTTAACCAGATGGAACATGTGTCAAAAGCAGGAATCCTTGCAGATGCACTAACAGACCACTCACCCACTTTTTGTATCCTATCTATGGTTGCGCCCATCTCCTCCATCAAGACTAATCACGTTTACAAATCTAGCTCATATTGACCAGGATGCATTTCTCTATGATGTCTCCAATATCGACTGGCAGGTATCTATCAAACAAAGGATGTGGAGGTTGCTCTATAGATATTCATAAATGAATTTCTTACCATTCAATATAAACATGCCCCCAAGACTACTAGGAGGGTCAGAGGAAAACAGACGAGGTGGCTGCATAAAGACCTCCTTGCTAATCTGCGCCAGAGGGACAAGCTTTGGATTCGCTACAAACAAACTGGCCTGCAGTCAGATCTTATTATCTATCGTGAACTAAGGAACAGATGTAAGAGACAAGTTAGAGTTGCTAAAAGCAAATACTGCAAGGACCTTCTACAAAGCTCAGCCTATGACTCGAGGAAATTTTGGGTCCATGTCAAACGCTTCGGTACTCACAGTCTGTCACTCCTGATGAAATGATCATAAATGGGGCACATTGTAATGACCCTAGGACCATCTCAAACAGTTTTAACAATCTTTTCTCTGATCTTTCATATTATACCTTGGCTTACAACCTAGTGGATCGCACTCAATCTACCTACCACACTATCATCAGACAACCATACTGCCCTATCGTATGATGCTCCTCCAGCGCCACCATTCTATTTCAAGGCTATATCAAGAGCAGAAGTTCTGAAATTACTGAGATCCGTATCTGCCAATACCAGCTCTGGTTCTGACTCACTGGAACCTCATCTTCTTAAGCTGGCTGCTCCACTCATTGCCCTCCGATGCCAGAATCTACACTTTTTCCTTATCCATAGCACTGTGCCAGACCTATGGAAATCTGCAAGAGTAACACCTGTCTTTAAAAAGGTGACCCAAAGGACATGGCCAATTACAGACCTATAGCAATTCTCTGTCCTTAACAAGATCCTAGAGAAAATAGTTGCATCACAGACCATTGACTACCTTACACGCCATAATCTCTCTCAGACACTCAGCATGGTTTCAGAAAAGGTCATAGCACCACCATGGCTCTTCTTCAACTAACTACTGATATTCTGTCCGACATGGACTCTGGAAAACTCACAGGTGCCATCTTCATTGACCTCACTAAGGCTTTCACCTTGTTGACCATCCCTGCTTCTCCACTCTCCATAAATTCCATTCTTTACCCCTGTTGTGGACTGGTTCTGTAGCTACCTGTCAAACAGGTCACAAGCTGTCAAATTTAACTCCTCCTGTCCAGCACGCCTACTATCAACCTTGGGGTCCCCAGGGCTCTATTCTTGGGCCCTTCTGTTCTCAATTTTATCAACAATGCAGCTGAGGTCCTGGAATCCTGCTCAGCTATTCTCACGCTGATGACCTGATCATCTACACTAGTTCTTCTAGTATTGCCTGCATAAACACATCACTTACTTCAGACTTCAATAAGGTCTTAGACTGGCTACTAGACCGTAAGCTTGTACTAAATGAAAGAAAGCGAAAGCCATGCTCCTAGGTTCTGCAATCAAGATTAAGACCTGTTCTAGTTTGTTGAGGTTCTTCACCCAGGAGGATTTCCACTTGAAAATGTTACTTCCTTCAAGTACCTTGGGATCCTCCTGGACCAGTCCCTGGATTTTAATCTTCACATTCAGTCCTCGTGCAAAGCTGTAAACTTGAAACTAGGAGTAGCTTACAAAACGAGCTACATAGCTTACACCCTCGGCCAAATTAGCAATTGCCCGGTATTCTGCTCCCCAACCCTTACCTATGGTGCCTCTATTCTTACCTTTGCCCATAAAACCTCCCTACTAAATGGGACGTAACTTATAACAATATATGCCGATTTGCCTCTTCGTCACCTCGACTCAAACATCACTGCCTTCTTTATAAGGATCTGAATTGGCTCTACCCTCTGCCAGTAGACAATACTACCTTGGATCACTAATGGACTTGATCATCCGGGAAAAAAACCCGTCCCAGCTGGCAGCGTTGCTGGTCCCTCAACCATCCTCCCATGGCCTGTGATAAGCTGACAAATCCTTGCTCTATGTTCCGAGATGTCGGATGACTAAAGGCACAGGGGCCTTCCAATTCTCTGCTCCCAGGCTATGGAATGCTCTTCCACTCAACCTCCAGCTGTCTCAGTCTCACTTTGGATTTAAAAGTGAATATCGTCGTTATCTATCCTTAGCTGATGCTTGTACATGCTTTGACCCAACCTGAAGCTCCTGAGACTTACCAGTAATGTCACCCCTGCTCTAATCCAGCTCCAAGACTGTCTCCTCTTCTGCTCCCCATATTTTTCCTTCTCTTTGTAAATAACTTCTTGACTACTAGCTCTCTTCCTTCTTGAACCTTGTTGCTGACCATCCACTGTTGTTTTGCCAGTTACCACCCCTGACCTTCCTTCTGTCAGTCTTTCTTGTTATGTTTGAACATTCCTCACATTTCTCTCTCTATAACCTTACTATCTTATTAACCCTTTCACTCCACAGGTCGGGTCCATGGTTTCTGCACTTATTATGTATCTTACTGCCATTATCTGTATAATGCTTGCCATTATTTTTTGTTGTTTCTACCCATTGTATTTTTGTAGCACTGCTGTACTGTTCCTCTGTTTGTACTATTGTACCCATGTTGCTGTTGTTCAACTGTTCTCCTTTTGTTGTACTCTCCCGGGTCGTGCCTGAAAATAGTCTTTTTTTTTTTTTTTTTTTTTTGAAATTTCTCTTTTATCCTCCTCACAGCCTGCCTCCTCCGACCCTTCAGTGATGACCTCCGGACATCCCACTGCACGGAACCCTGCCCCCACAGACCACAGATCCCCATGGAGCCGCGGTTTACCCCACGGGCGGGCAGTGGAGGTTCTAACCCCATAACTTACATTTTCGTCGGTCTTGTGGTCTGTTGGGCGGGCACGGGCACATCATGGGCACGCCCGAGGTCCTCAGATCTTCCCCGGAAGAGGCAGGCTCTTTCCTCTTTCTCCTCCCGAGCAGCTGGCGGCCTCCCTGGCGTCATGACGCGCCGCGTCCCAGCGTCCGTGCTGCTAAATGGCCAGCCATCCCTAGTGGGCTTAGTTCCCAGCCTCCGCTGGGTCATGCAAGTGCCGGGCATCGCCGAATCCTCCTCGGAGCAGGCGAGCTGTCGCCGGATGCTCAAGCCTGTCTCCCCCAGCCAACCCACCACTACCCCGAGTCTGCTCCCGAACTCCGGTCGCCGGGCGGGAGCGAGGTGTGGCGCCCAGCACTAACCTCAGCGCCACCGGCCGCTAAATAGCTTATTTTATGGCTAGTGCACCTACCCGTTAACAAAAACTAAATAAATAATAGTGGCTATCCCCCAAAAAGATAAAGATCCCTAGTATTGTTGTAGTGTTCATATGATAATGTCTGTAGTATAATTGTGGTTTCCTTGTAAGTTTCTTATTGTAAAGGTGCCCTGAGCCTCTGGGGAAGGGCACCATATATAAATAAAATCTACATCCCCAAATTCTGCACGAACTACAGATCAGTATCACTACTAAACACGGACTAGAAAATATTAGCAAAACTTCTTGGCATACATCTGCGGAAAAGTCATTGCTAAGCTAGTATGTCCTGAACAAATGGGCTTCATTCTTACCCCAGGAGTCCTTTAGCATCAGTAACTATAGCAGTTAGGTGGCTAGGGGCAGCTGCCCCGGAGGTATGCCTTTAAGATAATTAGCATAATGAGCTTGGGCATCAGCCAATCAGAAAAAAGGAGGGGAGTGTGCTGAGAGGGAGCAGCGTGAAGGGCTTCAGAATTTTTTCTCCGCTAGCTGAGCAACACTGCTCCAGAGGTGTCTCTCAACTTTCCTTGTTGACAGCCTTTTTCTGCTTATCTTAGTAAAGTTTTCCTCACAAACTTATTTTTTATTGTGCTAAGTGTAATTTTACTGTTTTTTTTCCTGCAGTTTTTCTTTTCGTGGTTCTGCAGTTTTCCCATGGGTCCCCCTATTTATTTTATATACATTTTTACCGCGATTGAGTGTTTTCAGTGGTTTCATTCACTGTTTTACCACGGTTTCCCTTTTCTTGAGGGAACCATTGAATTTCAAGTTTTTTTCTGTATTTTTAACCTCCGTAATTGCGGTTCCATACTCCGAGGGAACTGTTTTGAATTTTCAAGTTTTGACAGTTACTGCAGGGTTCTCTGTGGATTGGTGTGTCAGAGATCCCCAAATCTAAAAAGAAAATTGGACCTACAGGTTTTAAAAAGTGGTTAACTGTCACAGGATTTTTGCTAAAGCAGATTCTCACAACCTGTGCCTTAAGTGTTTAGGTTCAGATGATACTTGTTCTCTTTGCACCAAATTGTGTAAAAAAAAAAAAAAAAAACATTGAGAAACAGAGCAGAGACTTGAAAAAATGATGGCTGAGGAAAAATTAAAGGCTACCGATGAGGGGCCATCTATAAATAATAAAAATTCAAATGGGTGCTGATGAAGCCTCCAAGTCCCAGCCAAAAAATAAAGCTTCCAATGGAGCTGATGAAGTGCCTCAGAAATGTAAAAGTCATAAAGGTGCTGATGAAGAACTTGTGCAAAAAAGGAAGCATGACCAAGCTGCTGATGAAATGGCTAAAAAGATAGTCTGTAAAGACAAAGACGCTCCTGTTCCTCCTGGGAAAGCCAACAGCGAGACAACAGGCAGCTTAAAACATAAAGAAAAAAAAAAGCATACACAGCCAGAGTCTACGCAGGAACTCCCATCTGTGCAAGACATGGCAAAAGCGTGGCACTTCTTTCAGACCCTACAAAAGATGGGGTCTATATTTACTGGGGCTGGTAAGCAGTCTTCCATAGTTCTCTCTTCTGGGGACTGTGAGGGTGATGCAGATGATGGTGAACATTTTTATGATGCCCTTGACATGCATTTAAAGGATCCCTCCCTCTATGCTTACATTTATCCAAAATATGCTAGACACCCTGGGCCTCCCTACTCAGGAGTTCATCCAGGATGAGGACGAGGATAAAGATTATAGGGAGATGAAAGGTCTTCCACCCCCTAATAAGTTAGTAGTGCCTATCTGTGATGCTTTCAGGAAAAATACCATGAAACTGCTTCATACCCCCACTTCTGTGGCAGGACTTGACAAGCATGCTGACAAAAAATACCAATTGTCTAAAAATGATACTGAGTTCTTGTCTGTACACCCCAGCCATGAGGGTATAGTACAGTAGGCGGCATGTGAGAAAGTTGGGGTCTCCTTGTCTTCCTTATCCCCCCTGACAAGGACTCCAAAAAAAAATAGATTTCATAGCAAAGAAGATGTACACCACAGCTTCCCTGCTTGTCAGACTTTCTTCCTACATGGCTTTCACTGCCAAGTATCACAAAGCACTGTGGAGCTGGCCCGTCTGCACATCGGTTGGATTTCCGGTCACGACGCCGGTGACCCAGGTTCGGGAATGGACCTGGGTCATCGGAGGGCCAGCCGGAGGGGAGCTGAATAGAGCATCCCATGGACTGCTCGCCTTCTCTGGGGGGGAGGGTGTGAGGTGTCTCCGGTGCATAGGGGACCCCTGGAGGAGGCCAGGGGCTCCACAGCAGATGGCGCCAGCAAGGATTGAAGGGGCAGGACAGACGCTGGCATCATTGCACGCTCCCGCCAACCACAAACAGGGAAAAAACAGCCGGCCTACTGCCTCTATGAAGCCCGCCTCGGCTGCAGTTGGCTCCCCCAGGCCGACTCTCTCCCTATCCCGTCGTTCATGGTACCTTAGGACGGATGCCATGACCCCTCCCTGGGGGGCAATCCAGGGGGTCCCGGGAGGATGGCTAATGTGGGGGAGCCACAGCAGAGGGGGTCCATGACTGGGTGGATGTCTGGCAGTAGGATGGACCCATAAAGAATAAATAAAAGAAAAAAAAAGAAAGCAAGCACTGTGGAATTCTGTCCTGGCCATTACCCGCAATGGGTCAGATACAATGGTACAGGAACTGGTGGATACAGCAAGAACTGCCCTGGAAGCTATGAAATACCAGTTCCACATGGTAGATGACAACAATGATGCCACCTCCAGAGCCATGGCCCATGCCATCTCTCTGAGGTGTTTTGCCTGGCTTAGAACTACCAGTCTGACCCCAGACACCCAGTCTGTCATAGACTTTCCCTATGATCAAAACATATCATTTGATTCCAGGACAACAGACTACATGAAAAAGGTTGACGAGTACAAGGTCTCTTGACAGAGTCACTTCTCTAAACCTAAGCCTCCTGCCCCACAGAAATCCCACCTGAGGGGAAATAGAGGCAGAGGTTATTTTCCCAGACCGTACACTCCCTGTCCCCAGCCTGACTTCTCTCAGTACCGGGATGCTTGCAGAAAGGGGCCAAAGAAGGGCCACCTCTACCCAGCCAGTAGCCTCGCAGTCTAAGCCCTGATGTGAGTGTCCAGGTCGCCTCCCCTCTGCCAGTAGGAGGCAGACTCTCCCACTATCTTCAGCACTGGTCCCTCATCATGTCGGACAGGTTGGTTCTGGAGATAGTGGAGAAGGGTCTGCCACTACAGTTCAAGCAGATGCCAGACCACAAGCGTCCCCAGGTGTGAAGCCTCTAACCCCAACACAGATACTACTATTGGAGCTGGAGGTAAAAAACCTAACTCTGCGAGCAGTGGAGAGGGTCCCAGCCCATGAAAAGGGCAAAGGCCTCTGCTCCAGGTACCTTTTGACACAAAAGAAAACTGGGGAGTGGCGCCCTATCTTGGATCTCAGATATTTATAAACAAACATCTGTTAAAACCCAAATTCAGGATGGTCAGTCTGTCACTAATACAGTCCTTACAGCAGGGAGGCTAGCCAGTCTCCCTGGACCTAAAGGACGCTTACTGCCCTATACCCATAAGGAGGTCCCACAGGAAGTTTCTCCAGTTCAAACTCCCTTCAGGCCACTATTAGTTCACTGCAATACCCTTCGGCCTGTCCTTGGCTCCAAGAGTCTTTACCAAGTGACTGACAGTGGTAGCAGCGCACCTCAGGAAGCTGGGTGTCTCTATCTACCCCTATTTAGATGACTGGCTCATAGTGGCAAAGTCTCCTTGCCAGGTCAAGGAGTCCCTTTCCCTTACAGAGCACACGCCAGAATCTCTGGGCTTCCTGGTAAATCTAAAGTAGTCTTACCTGGAACCCACCCAGCTACTCCCTTTCATAGGAGCTCAGCTGGACACCCAGAAAGGAGATGCCTTCCTTCCACAGGACAGAATTCAAAGTTTCCTTTCAGTGGCAGATTCTTTCATCCAGGGACAGCCAAGACCAGCCAGACATTTCCTCAGGCTCTTGGGACACATGACTTCAATGACCGCAGGGGTCAGGTACAGGATGCCTGTGACAGAACAGTTCCTTCAGGCTCTGCTTTGATGGAAAGACCCTGCAAATCTGGCAATAGGGATCCCCTTCCTAGCTCTGCTTCCCACAAAGGTGATTACCACAGACGCTTCCCTCTTGGGATGGGGGTCTCATCTAGACAGTGCCTTAGTATGTGGTACCTGGACTCTCCAAGAGTCGCAGTTACACATAAACTTTCTGGAGCTCTGAGCAATCTTTCTAGCTCTCAAAGCATTTGCTCCTGTCATAACAACCCTCCTATTACCATGAAACTAAACATGTTACTGTCTCTTATCATACCCTCAATTGCTCTGCTCCACCTATCCTTACCCTCTACTCTTTCTGCCACCATGACTACCCCACTATTCCTCCCCCATGATTACATTTTCTCCAACCTTCTCCAGCTGTCCTCTCTCCATTGTGACCAAACCCCACTTCTATTAAGCAAACCATGGCTCTAGTTGGTGGCCTATGTACTTAAACAATGTCCCCTGAACACAAAGACCCTATGTCCCTTCCTGGCACATAAACTTTGGTATCTCTTCTTATTAGCCCTACTGATCTCTGGGGATATACACTCCAACCCTGCTCCAAGCACAAACATACAGAATCCCCTCCCCGGTGCAGAAGGCCTAACCATAGTACACCACCACATCAGGAGCCTAATGCATAACCTTGCTGAACTACAAGCCTGGGTCATCCTATACAAGCCGGATATCATCTGCCTTACGGAAACATGGCTTAAACCTCACATCTTGGACTCTCAGTGCTCACTCCCCTCCTACAATCTCCTGAGATCTGACAGACCTGCTCCCAAAAGAGGTGGTGGCACTGCCATTTATTTCAAAAATCATCTACAACTCTTCCCTATCCTTTTTTCTCCCCTAAACCACTGTGAAGCGCTTCATGTCCTCCTCACTCTTGGCTCCAAAAAGCTACATATTGTATGTGCCTACAATCCCCCGACCAGTGGCCAGAATGGACTTGAAGAACTGCTTGATCAGACCTCTGTTCTTTCTGGAAGAACTGAGGTCCTTTTACTTGGTGATCTAAATCTAAACTGGCTAGTAAACTCTTCATGCCCTGCAGGCCAAGATTCAAAGTTTCAGCCTTCACCAGATGATTAGTGAACCCACTAGGCCTGCCCCACACTCAAACTCTAGTTCATTGTTGGACTGGATAATGACCAATCACCAAGAAAATATTGTCTACCCTGGCGTACTAGCAGATGCAATCTCAGACCACTCCCCTACCTTTTGTATATGGGGCAAAACTAGACACTCCCACTCTAAGCCATGCTTTATCACTTTTCGTACCTACTCTAATCTTGACACACAATCTTTCCTGCTGGACGTTGCCACTGTTGACTGGACCCCCCTCTTTAACTCCAGTGGCCTGCAGACTGCTCTAAACATATTCCTGACTCATTTCCTGGAAATCCAAGACAAGCATTGCCCCCTTATCATCCGTAGGGTAAAAAATAAACATATTCGATGGCTAAAATCTGACCTTCTCTCCAAGCTGAGACAGAGGGACAAATCCTGGCACCACTACAAAAAACCGGGACTCCCTGCTGACCTTAATACCTACAGAGCCCTCAGGAACTCATGCAAGAAGGAAATCAAAAGGGCCAAAAGTGCATACTGCAAAGATCTCTTAAATAAATCATATGGTGATCCCAAAAAATTCTGGTCACATATTAAATGTTTCCTAGGATCTACTCCTGCCTCCACTCCAACCAATATGTCCCTCAATGGGGTCCACTGTAATAATCCCTCCACAATAGCTAACTTCCTCAATACCCAGTTCTCTGACCTCACTAACTATACCTCATCATTCCCTCCCAGACCTTACTCTTATGACATGACTCCTGTTACTGGGCCCAAATTTCTGTTCAAATCTGTCATGCGCCTTGAAGTTCTAAGGCTACTCAACAATATCTCTGATTTTACCGCTACTGGGTCAGATAACCTTGAGCTTAAAATTCCTAAAACTAGCAGCCCCTTATATAGCTGCACCTCTTGCTAAAATCTTTTCCCTCTCCCTCTGTCATGGCTATGTCCCTCCTATCTGGAAGACTGCCAGGATTACCCCTGTCTTCAAAAAAGGGGACCGCAAAAATCCATCTAACTACAGACCTATTGCCATTTTACCTGCTCTAAGCAAAATCCTTGAGAAGCTCGTCGCCAACCATACTATTGACTATCTACAGAAGCTAAACCTTCTCTCGTCAGTGCAGCATGGTTTCCACAAGGGTCTTAGCACCACTACTGCCTTACTCAAGTTTACCACCGATATCATAGCAGCAATGGACTCAGGTCTCCTAACAGGAGCAATTTTTATTGACATGACCAAGGCCTTCAACCTTGTTGATCATCCTATTCTACTCAGTACTCTAAGATCACTAGGTTTCTCGCAGGGTGTGACTGCATGGTTTGACAGCTACCTGACAGACCGCAAGCAACTTGTTAAACTTAACTCTACCCTATCAGATTATGCTACCATTAAAATTGGTGTACCACAAGGTTTTATCCTTGGTCCCCTGCTTTTCTCCCCATTTATAAATGATATTACCTCAGTCATCCCCAATACTGCTTCCCTATTTTATGCTGATGACATCGTCTTGTACACCAGCTCTAAGAGCATCTCTGACATCAATGTGCGACTCTTCCAAGATTTTATACTAATTGAAGAATGGTTGGATAAAAAGAGACTTGCCCTAAATGTCTCCAAAACCCAGGCCATGCTGTTGGGCTCAAACGCTAAACGTAAACTCGCCTAACCCACTTTCAACATCTCCACCAAAAGCGGATCTGCTGTCCAGGTTGTACCCTCTTTCAAGTATCTAGGTATCACGCTTGATCCTACTCTCACCTTTGATCTTCATATCCAGCAGACGTGCAAGCTGACTAATATGAAACTCTGCATGACCTACCACTCCAGCTATGTACTCACTCCATCAGCTTGGCTTGCCATAGCCCGTGGCATACTACTACCATCACTCATGTATGGGGTGGCAGCATATGCCTCATCATGTGACAAGCTTTCAGAAGTGGGAAGTAACATACAACAATATCTATAGGTATGCATCTTCCTCAAATCGACTAAAACACCACTGTCTCCTCTACTCTAAGCTAGGATGGCTTTCTCCAGCAGCCTCCCTTGACTATGCACTCTACTCCATCATAGACATTATCATCTGAAATCAAACACCTAAACCCCAGGTGGAACTTTTCCTTAACCAGACGCCCAGCTACTAACTATGCTCTGATGCCAATGCCCATGTTGTAATCCCTAGACACCACTCCTCCAAAGGTGCTAGTGCCTTTTTCTGCCATGCCCCAAAAAAGTGGAACTCCCTCCCTCTATTCGTCAAGCATCTTCCCATGCCTCTTTCAAATACTTGCTGTGTGATCATCTTGCTATCTCATGCTCTTGCCCCCATTTCAAACCCCCCTAGTGCACCACTTTCACCTCACTATATTTCCCCTACCCACAGCCTCTTTCACTGCTTCTTCCCTCAACCAACTAGTCTCAGTACTATCCTGTCTCCTAGCCTGTTTCAATATAACTTTTAACTTGAAGCCCTTACCTCACCCCCTTTTTTCCTCCTTCATCCCCTTACATCTCCCCCTATTTCGATTACCCCTCCTTTCTTTGCTTCCATCCCCCCTTGACTACCAGTTGACATACTCACTTAACTTATGTTTCTGCCACAATGTTGCTTAAGATTTTTTACTATGCTGCCCTCCTTTATTTTTACTATTGCTATATTGTTTGTTCTTGCTAAATCAGTTGTTCTACTGTGTATCAAATTGTTTCCCATTGCTTACACTGTATTGATATATTTGTATGCACTTACTGTCTATATGCTCTTGTATGTCTTTTGTAAAAAATGTTTTGTTTTCCTGTATTCTTCCAGGTCGTGCCTGAAAATAGTAATTTCTATGGCTAGTGCACCTTACCCGGTCAACAAAAAACTAAATAAAAATAAATAAATAAACCGGGGCAACCTGTACAAATTCGAACAGACAACACCACTGTAATGTTCTACATAAACAAGCAGGGTGGTACCAGATCAGGGATGCTCTGTTCGGAGGCTCTGAAAATTTGGTCTCTCGCCTTCTCCCTGGGGGTCAGCCTTTCAGCTATTCACCTCCCAGGCAAGCACGATACCCTGGCAGATGCTCTAAGTTGCATCAGTAAAGGTCAGAGTGAATGGGCTCTGAACAAGCAAGTACTAGCCACAGTGTTCAGGCGGTGAGGCACACCAGAAGTGGATCTGTTTGCCTCTCCCCTCAAATTCCAGTTTCCTCAGTACTGTTGCAGGCCTCCAGTCCCGGGAAGATTCCATGTTGCTGCAGCTACAAAAATGTCGGCGACCTCCCCTACAGTGACACATGGTTGCCGACATCCAAGACGCCGCCAACTCTAGTCCCCGACCGGAAAATGCACCGACACACTATTGGTGTTCATGCGGTGGGCTGTGCCCCAACGACACCCCATGCAGGGGGCTCTGCCCTGACCCCAGACTTAAGTATTCCAACTCGGGAGAGACGGATCTCGGGGAGAGCGACCAAAGTCAGGAGTGGATGACTCCTGGTATCGATCCAGCAACCTGGTCAACACTGCAGGTGTCAGGTTGCCGTCGCTGTAACAGCATCACTGTTACAATGGTGTACCATCCCGGTTCCGTGTTGCCGTGGCGACAGGAATGTCAGCAACCTCCTCTACAGGGACACATGGTTGCCAACATCCCTGACGCCGCTGACACTGGTCCCGACTGGAAAATGCACAGACAACACCACGTGTTCTGCGTGGTTGTGCTCCCCCACCCTACACCCTGACTCTAAGGATTCCAACTGGGGCGGATCTCGGGAGAGTGACCCAACTCTGAAGTTGATGACTTGGAGATAGCTCCAGCAACCCGGTCAACACTGCAAGTGTCGGCGGGTTGCTGTTACAATGGTATACCATCCTGGTTCCATGTTGCCGTGGCGACAGGAATGTCAGCAATCTCCCCTACAACGACACATGGTCACTGACAGCCCTGATGCCGCTGACTCTGGTCCCTGACCAGAAAATGCACCAACACACAATCGGTGTTCATGCGTGCCCCCCCCAATGTGGGGGGCTCTGCACCCGCCCCCCCGGACTTGAGAATTCTGACTCTGGATGGGGCAGATCTTGGGGGAGAGTGACCAAACTCTAGAGTGGATGACTCTGGCATTGCTCCAGCAACCCGGTCAACACTGCAGGTATCAGTGAGTTGCTGTCACTGTTACAATGGTATACCATCCCGGTTCCATGTTGCCACAGTGACAGGAATGTCAGCGACCTCCCCTACAGCGACACATGGTCACCGGCATCCCTGGCACTGCCAACTCCCGTCCCCGACCGGAAAATTCACTGACACACTATCGGGTGTCTGCGCGCTGGGGCAACTCGGGGGTAGATCTCAGGGAAAGCGACCAAACTCCGGAGTTGATGACTTTCAGACGCTCAGCAACCCAGTCGACACTGCAGGTGTCGCCGGGTTGCTGTCGCTGTTACAACAGTATACCATCCCGGTTCCATGCTGCCACGGCAACAGGAATGTCAGCGACCTCCCCTACAGCAACACATGGTCACCGACATCCCTGACGCCACTGACTCCGGTCCCCAACCGGAAAATGCACCGACACACTGTCAGTGTTCTTGCAGGTGGGCTGTGCCCCCGCCGCCCCCCCCCCAGACTTAGGATTCCAACTCCCAGGGGGGTGGATCGCAGGGGAGAGCGAGCAAACTCCAAAGTCGATGATTCTGGCATCGCTTCAGCAACCTGGTTGACACTGCGGGTGTCTGCGGATTGCTGTCACTGTAACAGCATCGTTGTAACAATGGTATACCGTCCTGGTTCCATGTTGCCGCGGTGACAGGAATGTCTGTGACCTCCCCTATAGTGACACATGGTCACCAACATCCCTGCCGACGACAACTCCCAGGAACACTTACCCTGGATGCCTTGATCCTGGACTGATCAGGGAGGTTCCTATATGCATTCCCTCCCTTTCCCCTGATACTCAGGGTGTTGCTGAAGCTCAGACAGCAGCCCGCATCTATGATTCTGGTGGCTCCGGATTAGCTCAGGCAAACCTGGTACCTCCTCCTTCTCTCACTGTTCAGCAGCAGGCCCATTCTCCTGCCACCAACTCACACTCTGCTGACCCTTCCCCAGACAGGAGTGCATTATCTGGACATACTCTCTTCACCTCAAGGCCTGGTTCTTGAGGAGCTAGAGTTTCCATCCTCTCAGTACTCTGAGCAGGTCCTCAGGATCCTGAGAATGGCTAAAAAACCTAACACAAAAAAGACTTATGCAGCCAAATGGAAAAGGTTTTCCCTCTGGTGCAAGAGCAAAAAGGTCAATCCACGTACAGCTTCAGACTCTTAGCTGCTGGACTACCTGGTACATCTACAGGTGTCGGGCTTGAAACCCTCCTCTCTCAAGCTACACCTGGCTGCAATTTCAGACTATCTTTCAGTGGGGAAGAAAAAGTCATTTTTTTCCCACCCTGTATTCAGACAGTTTTTCAAAGGCCCCTTGCACCTTCAGCCTCCAGTCAGGGAGCCGATTCCTCCTTGGAGCCTGAATGTCTGCATTGCCAGGCTCATGGAACCACCCTTTGAGCCTATGACCACTGCACGTCTCAAGTTTATAACCTGGAAATCTGTCTTCCTGGTGGCCATTACCTCTGCCAGGAGAATTTCAAAGTTACAGGCCCTGTGCACTGAGCCTAATTACATCATTCCTCACAGAGACTAAATTGAGCTCAGGACAAATGGGAAGTCCCTGCCTATTAAGGTGGTTTCTGAGTTTCACCTTAACCAGTCTGTTACTCTACCTGTCTTCTTTACTGAGAAATCCACTCCCGGTGAGCAAATGTTCCACAGTCTGGATGTCAGAAGAGCTCACTTTTACTATCTAGAGCATACTAGGCAGTTCAGAGGCTCTTCCACTCAGTTGTTCCTCACCTGCGGGGATGTAGGCAGAGGAAGACCAGCTACCAAGAGAACTATTTCCCACTGGTTGGTCTCATGTATTAGATTCTGCTATGAAAAAGCTGGTCGTCAACCTCCTGTGGGGCTCAGGGCCCACTCCACCAAGGCACTACAGACTTTGTGGCAGCAGCAAGGGACATACCCCTTCAGGATGTCTGCAAAGCAGCTACCTGGAAATCTATATTAAACACTACAGTTTAAATGTGCAGTCCAGATCTGATGCCAAATTTGGCAGGGTGGTTCTGCAGAGCCTCTTTCCTAAGTAAGTTCTCTGCCCACCTCCCACTTGGTACTGCTCGGTAGTCTGCTATAGTTACTGATGCCAAAGGACTCCTGGGGTAAGAAGAAAAAATTACTCATCATAGTAATCTTTCTTCCAAGGGGTCCTTTAGCATCAGTAAGCTCCCACCCTTACTCCCCGATTCACCTTTTAGGAGAAGGGCTCTGCTCTCAGTTTTATTACCAAAATTGGTCTTTTATTAAAGAGCTTTCCTGCTCAGGTTGTTGATATCTGTTTCTGGTTTTGGACATTTTCATGTTTTTTTAATCCTTTTGATTCACTTTTGGGGGCATGTGCCCATTATCTTAGAAAAAATTCTGAAGCCCTTTAGGCTGCTCCCTCTCGGCACACTCCCCTCCTTTGTTTCTGATTGGCTGATGCCCAAGCTCATTATGATAATTATCTTAAAGCATACCTCCGGGGCAGTTGCACCTAACCAGCTAACTGCTATAGTTACTGATGCTAAAGGACCCCTTGGAAGAAAGATTACTATGGTGGGTAATTTTTTCTTCCAGGATGCCAGGGGTTTGATAACATCAGAAGGATGACCTCTATCCTCTGGTCTGCATCCAAAACTACGCCCGTAGCGCTCCTATCGCTTGATGCTACAAAGGCCTTTGATTTCATCGAATGGAATCATCTCTACCATATCTTGAAATGCTTTGGCATCCCTGATACCTTTATTCAGTGGGTAAAATACTTTATAACAATCCAGAAGCAGCAGTCATTACCAGTGGAATAAGGTCCAACAATTTCTTAAGTCGTGGGACCAGACAAGGCGGTCGTTATCCCCTGCCCTGTTTGCCTTAGTGATAGAACCCCTAATTAGAAGGCTAGAAAAGGCTAATAGAATGGAAGGGCTTCCAGTTGGGAAAAAATCTAGTAAATGCCTAGGACTTTCTGACAATCTAGTACTATACATTCAAAATCTCCAATATTCAGCTAAGGTTATCCTGGAAATACTAGATGCATTTGGAGAATTTTCTGGGATACTAATTAACTGGAACAAGTCAGAATTTCTCCCCTAAACAAAGCCTGTTCCACAGATATACTGTCACAAGTAAAATCACTAATCCCTCGAACTATTGTATCTGAAAAACTAATTTATTAGGAAATACATATCATGCCTAATTTCAAAAAGCTAATAAAATTTAATGTTCAACCTCTCTTTCTGAAACTTGAAACATAACTAGACTCCTTGAGTAAACGTAAGCTATCATTGTGGGGGCGAGTAAATTCAATTAAAATGGTGAGCTCACCCAAATTGTTATATTTTTAAATGCCTGACCAATCAAAATTGACAAAATCTGCTTTACAAAGATAAAACAGACTCCTTTCAGAATTCATTTGGGAATGCAAAAGGTCCAGATTTAGCCTTAAAAAACTCTTCCAAAAGAAAAGAGGGTTTTGCATTACAAAACTTCAAATTATACCATCACTCCTACATTTTGAAACACATATGTTGCCTCCTCATTTACAACCCTGCTACTCCTGGCCCCCTGTGGTCCACTTATGAGAATGACTTATTGTACTCAAATATATTCATTGACTTCCTATTATTTCCTCTAAAGGAACCACTTAGGAGTAACCAAGCAATTCCTCAAGCGTTTAAAACATGTAAAGTAACGATGAAACAGAAAAATGGAAAACCCTGCCGTGTAACGTAATATCCTTGTGCAATAATCCCATGATTAAATATGAAGGCAAGATATTTAGAGAATCAAGATGGAAACTTAAATAGTCAACATAGAACAAATCTGGGACAAGGAAACTAACACAATCAAAGCCTTCAGTAACATCAAACAAGCCTTCAGTCTAGATATGAGATTTTTACCTTCACCTACAATTAAGACAAGCAACTGAATATATCTTTAGTACAGACCCATAAGGCTGTGGAATCCTGAATTGGGATAAGGTTCTCAAAATAGGAACAGGTAAAGGGACAACAGAGACATTATACAAGTTTCTTTCAAACAGCGATACAACTGATATTACTGACAGCTCAAGGATAAAGTGGGAAGCGGAACTGGGGATCTTACTTCGAGTTGGAGCTCTTGCAGCAGGCAATAACCATTAGGACTAAGCCACCAGGTGCTGGAACCCCACGGAAACCTTCTAGCTAGCAGTCTTCCTGACGTCGGCTCTGCCTGACATCAGCCAATGGTTCAAAAGGGGCAGCCCCCAGCCCCACCTCCGTTCTTTTCCCACTGTAGACCCATTCGCATCAGCTCTGTGGATGCCTTTTCGTAACAGTTTCAACTGCTTTCGCACCTTCAGCGTTTGCTTTGGTTTTTTTTTTCAGCAAAATTTCTGAATTTGTTTCCCTTCTGCTTGTCTTCTTCTCCCGTGGCATCCATTTCATCCACGAATCATAAAAAATCTAAGTGCACCTGCGACAGGTAGTTACAGTCGAAGGACATCCACGTGGCCTGCCTTTTCTACCTGGGCCCGAACCACAACACCGTGGCCTGCAAGCACTGCTGGGTGTTCAACTCCCAGACAAGGATCCGCCGATAGAAGGCCCTCAAGGTGCACCTCCTAGAAAAGCAGCTTTCCGAGATGCAGAGACAGCCAGCGGGGAAGAGTCCTTCTTTGTCCTCATCAGTTTCCACCTCCTCCACTTCTAAGCCACACAAGGAGAAAAAAAGGATTCAGGGAAGCACAAACACAGGGACAAGGACTGAGAAAAGTCCTGGGGTTGCTCCCGCTCCAGGTCTCCGCTGCACAAAAAGTCTTCGTCTGGCTCCTCATCCCACAGGGGCTTGGACCACTCTTCCCAGCCTGCCCACGGCTCCTCCGGGCAGCCGGTACTCACCCCCCTGCCATCATCCTGGCATCACGCAGAGGTAAATCAGGGTCAGGATCTTCGGGCCCTACCCTAATACCTCTTAAGGTGAAGACCACACCAGCAGGGCCACCCTCCACCTTAGGGTCTGGGACCAGCCAAAAGAAGGGCAGTGACACTCCAGTACCTGCCAAAATAGTCTCAATGACGATCTCATCCAAGGCCTTAGATAAGACACCCCATCATCAGGGGCAGGCAGACTCTGTGCTACCGCCCCAGGCTCCAGCCAAGCTGTCCACTGCTAGCACTCCTTCTTGGATGTCAGATTGGGCGTCGCCCTCCTCCTCGCTGGGCCACTTTTTACCAATTGAAGATCTTGGGTGGGACGAGATGCCTAATCAACCCACTGTGTCTCTGTCTCTGCCTCCGACGCCTGACACCCTGACGTTGGGTGTTCCAACGCCGGGTAAAATGAATCCAACTCCACAGTCACCAGCCGGTCCATCAGCCCCGCAGTTCTCCAAAATCCAGATCCAGGAGCTTTTCTCCTTTTGGTCAAATCAGGTCAAAGAGGACCTGCTCCCCACTAAGGAACCAGAACTGGAGCTGGAGCTGGAGCTGGATCGTGGCAGGGGTCAGGAACCTAAGCAACCATCTCCTCCCCCTAAGAGCCATTCTCCAAGCCTTGAAGATCACTGATGTAGCCCCGATATACAAAGCAGTGTCACGGCAGAAGCTACCATTCCTCTAGTCACCACCACCACTGGTCTTCCCACAGCGGACGCCAGTCCCATAGCCATCACTGGTCCGATAGCCAATGATGATCTAGCTATTCTTCATCCTCTTCGGTGGACTCCAGCAGTAATTCTGTGTCCTCTGGCTCAGACCATTCGGATCCTAGGGGTTGCCCTTCACCGAATAACAAGGACACCCCCAGGTCACTTCCTGATGATCCGACATTCATGGACATCATGAGGCACATCCAGGCTTCCAACAGATGGGAGACAGAAGATCTGGACCCAGGGAGGCTGAGGTTGGCTAAATACCTGAGGCAGAAGGAGCCCAAGTCTCTAGTGGTGCCTCCTTTAGTGGACACCTTCCAGGACCTGACAAAGTTAACATGGAAACATCTTTCCACCTCCTCCACCATCTCCAGAAAGTCGGATAGGCTGTACAGAGCCCCTAGGAAAGAGCCTTTCTTGGCAAAACACCCTACGGCAGACTTTATGGTGATCATGACTGCTCATGATAAATCAAAGAAACCTAAGCACTCAGCCACCTGACCAGAAGTCCAGATACATTGACCAGATGGGCAAAAAGGTTTATTCATCCTCCACTTGCTCCATCAGGTCCCTCAACTTTCTCGCACACATGGTACACTATCAGAATGCCCTGTGGGAGAAAGGTATCGAAATAGTACAGACCCTCCCAGACCCTGCACCAAAAAAATGAGCTCCTGGACCTCCTCAAATCGGGGTCAGATGTAGGCACCAGTGTCTTGCGTGCCTCACACTACACTGCAGGTACAACAGCCAGAGCAGTGTCCTCCAGTGTTTGTCTCGGGCGCCATGCCTGGCTTAGGATCTCAGGATTCTCCCAGGAGCTGCAGTCGGTTATCCTGGACCTCCCCCTGTAAGGGCTCTGTCCTTTTTGGAGACGAGACAGAAAAACTGATTAATTGCCTCCAAGAATCCGGGAAGTCTATTTGGTTCATCAAAAAAAATGTACAAGTGGGACCAAAAACCCTTCAGAAAACAGCCATTTCAGAAGCCCTCAGGACAACAGCCCCGAAGCCAGCCTCAGCAGAGGGATAGCTTCAAAAGAAAGGCCACTTCCCAGACTCCTAAAAGTTCTGCCTCTTGAGCCACAAAGTCCTCCCAGGCTCCTCTGCCCATTCCCAGAGCATCCCAGTGACTCCTTGCCAGACCCCCCTCCTCCAGCAGAGTCAGTGGGGGAAGTGGTAGGGGGTCAGTTCTCACTCCATCTTGAGGGCTGGAGCAAAATAATATCAAACCTCTGGGTTCTACAGCTCATAGAGAGAGGTCATACTCTGGAGTTAGAGCAAATACCTCCGGCTAGTCCACCAGTGTCCTCCCGTTATCCTTCTTCTCATGTCCCCCTGATCGAAGGGGAAATTCAGACCCTCCTGAAAAAGTGGGCTATAGAACCAGTGCCCCCGGCTCAACAAGGAAAAGGGTATTATTCACACTTTTTCCTAGTTCCCAAAAAGACCGGGGACCTTCTGCCCATCCTGGATCTCCACTCCCTGAACAAGTTCATTGAATACAAGAGGTTCAGGATGGTCATGCTACCAGGTCTAATTCCCCTCCTGTTCCAAGGGGACTGGCCCCTGCTCTCTAGATATGCAGCATGCATACCTGCACATTCTGATTTTTCCACCCCAGAGGAGGTTCCTATAGTTCCTCTTCCAGGGCCAGCATTGCCAGCTTTGAGCCTTGCCACTCAGCCTCTCCTCCACTCCCAGAGTCTTCACCAAACGCCTAGCAATGGTGGCTGTGGCTCAGCTGCACCAGAGCCATTATGTCTTTCCCTACCTAGACAACTGGCTTCTGGCTACTACCACCAAGGAACAGCTAGTCCACACTCTCAGAGACACCTTTACGCTCTTCTGAGAGTTGGGGATCACCCTGAACATTCCCAAGTCATCCCCATAGCCCAGTCAGAGACTCCCGTTCATCAGGGTAGTCCTGGACACGGATCAGGGCAAGGTCTTCCTTCCCACAGACAGAGGGGATCACCTTCAGGATCAGGCCTGGATGGTATCATCAACTCCTCATGTCCCAGCCAGAACCTATTTAAGGCTCCTAGGCCACATGGCAGAAGCCATCCCAACGGTTCCCATGGCTCACCTCCATATGAGGGTCCCTCAGTGGATGCTCAGGGTTTAATGGGACCAGAGGTCAGATGACCAGGAGCAGGTGGTCCTGATCTCCGACCCAGTTCGCAGTACACTCACCTGGTGGCTGGACCTGCTCAACTTCTCATCAGGGGTCCTTTTCCGGCAGGAGCCCCCGAGATGAGTTCTGACTACGGACGCCTCGGGTCACAGTTGGGGTTCTCATCTGGAGAACAGGCAGACCCAGGGGTCCTGGTCACCAGACGAGCAATCGCTCCACATCAACATTCTGGAGATGCGAGCAGTCCTGAACGCCTTACAGGCCTTTCAAGCGGACTTGTATCCAGGCCCTCTTCTCATTCAGACAAGCAACATGTCCATCGTTTTTTACATCAACAAGCAAGGGTGGACTCATTTCTACCCCCCTGCAGGGAGGCAAAGAGGGTCTGGTATTGGGCGCTGGATCATCACCTCTAACTCACTGCCATGCATGTTCCAGGTGTCCAAAATGTCTTGGCCGACAGTCTAAGCAGGTCTCATTCCAAGGCTCATGAGTGGGAGCTCCTTCAGTCTGTAGCAGACCAACTATTCGACAGATGGGGACAACCAGATTTGGACCTTTTTACATCCCCACTCAATGCCAAACTGCCCAGTTTCTGCTCACTAGATCCAGGGCCTGGAGTTTTCTGGTGAGACGCACTGTCCCTCTCCTGGACAGGGAGGTTCCTCTATGCCTTTCTTCCCTTTCCCATTCTACAGAGGGTACTTCTGAAGCTTCAGGCAGAGGGAGAGATTATTGTCATAGCACCCTTGTGGCCTTGGCATATTTGGTTCCCACTACTTCAACAGCTGGCAGTGGAACCTCCAATTCCTCTGCCTCTGAGCTCGCACTTGCTTTCCCAGGACCGGGGCAGTCTAATCCATCCAGATCTCAAGTCCCTGCATCTTCATGCATGGCTCATGCAGACCTAGCAAGGTCAAGATATGGGGTTTCCCATAAGGTAGCGGATGTCCTGGTAGCAGCCAGGAAACCCTCCACTAGTTCCACATATGCTATGAAGTGGAAAAGATTTTGCCTGCCAGCTACCGCACGCCAGCTTAATCCCTTTTCTTGCCCCCCAAACTCCATACTGGAGTATCTCCTCTCTCTATCTGAGCAGGGCCTGAGCTACTCCTCCATTAAGGTGCATCTGTCCACCATTTCAGCATATCACACAACAGTGGAGGGGAAAAACCCTTACTCAGCTGGACATGTCCCGTACTTTTTTATGGGGCATATTACACTTAAAGCCTCCCATCCTAGATCCCATTTCTCCATGGGATCTCCTTTTTATTGTGGATAAACTCATGCTCCCCCCCCCGTTTGAACCAGTCGAGGATTGCAAGCTACGCTTTCAGTCGTGAAAAGCATTATTTTTGGTTGCAGTTACTTCCACCTGAAGAATTTCGGAGCTTCAGGCTTTGATATGTAAAGAGTCCTATTTGTTTTTTTATAAGGACAGAGTGTCCTTACATACAAATTCTAAGTTTTTGCCCAAGGTGGTGGCACAGTTCACTCTAAATCAAGACATCCACCTGCTAGTCTACTATCCCGAGCACTCTAATCGAGGGGAAGTGTTGTTGCATACTCTCAATGTCCACAGAGTGCTGCATTACTATCTGAACTGTATGACTTCTTTTGGAAAACGGATCAGTTATTTGTTTCATTTGCTCCCAGATCTCATGGGACACCAGTTTCCAAACAGACCCTGTCCAAATGTTTGGTTAACTGCATCGGTTTTTGGTACAGCAAGTACAATAAGCCCTTACCAGGTCCAGTAAGAGGTTATTCCATCGGGGGGGGGTGGCTACCTCCTTTGCCTCTCTCCGAAATGTCTCCACAGCAGACATCCGTGCAGCGGCTACCTGGAGTTCTTTCACACCTTTGTCAAGCAGTACAGCTTGGACATGGCTTCCAGACATAGGACTGGGTTTGGCCTCGCAGTCCTCCAGGGCCTTCTCTCCTGAGGCCTTAGTTGGCAAGTTTTTTTCAGCCTCCTTTCAGACTTTCCTAGTCCTAATCCGTTTACTGCTTGGGACTCAGTCCTAACGGTTATTGTCTGCTGCAAGAGCTCCAACTCGAAGTAAGATAGTACAGTTACGTAAGAACTTACCATAACAGTAGATCTTCGAGAAGAGCTCTAGCAGCAGGCGTTGCTTTCCCTCCCTCCTTCCCCCTTGGTTTGCTCTCTGCTGTTAATTTTTGGCAAAGAACCTGCCCTGTTCTCCTTCCATCCTAGACTCTGGGTCTCCAGCGGGAGAACTGAGGTGGGGCTGGGGAACCGCCCCTTCTGTACCATTGACTGATGGGTGAAGCTGATGTCGGGGACAGTCCCCGCTGAAGACTGCTAGCTAGAAGGTTTCCGTGGGGTCTTGGCGCCTGGCAGCTTAGTCCTAACAGTTATTGCTTGCTGCAAGAGCTCTTCTCAAAGGTGTTCTGTTATGGTAAGTTCTTATGTAATTGTACTGTCTCCATTAGTACTAAAACTTGGAGGAATCTATGGAATAATGCTCTGAAGAGCTGTGGAGAGTTGCAGGGAAGAGGAAATACAGTATAAAATACTACTGAACATCTACTGCACTCCTTTTAAAAATAATCCAGTCTGAAAAGGATATCTTTTGGAGATGTGGTCAGGATTAAGTGAACCTCTCCCATATCTTGTGGTCCTGCCAAAAGATATCTAAGATATGGAAACAAATAATAGATTTTTGTTCACAAATACTTAGGTCTATTCCACTTGATCCTGTACTATGCATTCTGGGAGATTTCCAGAAGCTCCGTGCCATACCAAATAAATCCCAGTATTGGTTGCTAGCAGCACTCTTAGTGTTAAAAAGACTTATCATACAGAAAAGCACCCCAGGCTTCTTCCTTAAAGGACTGGATTCAAAGCATGTTCAGATTAGCCTTCAGTGAAAGACTGAGTTATATTGCCTTGGAAAAACTGGATTTATTCGAAGAGATATGGAATCCCTTTATTAGTTACATGGATAAGTTTAATTCTAGATAAGTTTTTCTTCAGTGTTACTTGATGGAAAAAAGACTTTATTCAGTATCTATTCAGCACCTACTGTAACTGTTTTAATTGGAACTTTCTTACATCATATTCATTTCTCAATCTCCCTTTCTGTACACATTTTATAAAGTTATGACTATGCACCCTGGTAGTTGCTGTTCAATAGTTACATTATGCTCTGTTGTTGTTTGTGAAAACCTTAATAAAAATAATCACAAAAAAAAACACAATTGGACAAACACCCTAATGAAAGAACTGTCACCTCAATTGACGAACACTCCCTAATGAAAGTGCAGACATCACAATCAACCAAAGCCACCCTGAGGGTGCAGTCATCACAGTCCACAAATCACACCCTAATAAGAGAACAGACATCAAAATTTGCAAAACACTCTGTAATGAGAGTATTGAAATTGCAGCTGGCAAAACATTCACTAATGAGAATACAGATATCACAATCCCACTGTCCTAAGAGAACAGACATCACAATTAGCCAGACATTCTCCGAGTATAAACATCACAATTTGCCAAACCCACCCTAATGAGAGCAGACCGACATAATCTGCAAAACCCACACAAATGAGAATATAGACCTTAACGATCGATCAAACAATCTGATGTCAGTACAGACATTACAATTGTCCAAGCACTCCCTAATGAGAGTACAGGCATCACAATCATCAAACCACACTGTAATGAGAATACAGACCTTACACTCGACCAAACATTCCCTAATGAGAAAACAGACATCACAATTGGTCAAACACTCTCTAATGATAGTACAGACCTTACAATCAGCCAAACACTCCCTAATGAAAGTACAGGAGGGTGTCAGGGGACCCCACAGGGGAAGGAAACAACTTCTGGTGGGGGACTCCATTGTTAGGAAGGTAGAACTGGGGGAGGAAGGGGAGAGGGAGGTAAGATGCCTGCCTGGCGCCATGGCTTGGAGGGACAGGGAGCGAATCCTCAGGATTGCCGGGAGCAGCTGCACAGAGGAGGGAGCTGGATGGGAACAAGTGACCACCAAACAGTGTGGTTAACGATAAACTCAGCTACAGAGTCAAGCCATACAAAAGTGAGGGTACTGGACTTCAGGAGGGCTGACTTTGGCAAGATAGGAGAGTGCCTCAGAAAAGCACTAGCAAACAGGCTAGAAGGAGGGGTGAAGCAACAATGAGGAATCATTAAAACTGCCATCACAGAGGCAACAAGCCTTTGTGTGAAGCAAATAAACAAATCAAAATAAAAGAAAAAGCCACTATGGTTCTCTAAAGAGGTGGCTGGGAAAGTTGGGGAGAAAAAGATAGCATTCCGGAAGTATAAGGAAACACAGAAGGAGCAGGACAGAGAGCTGTACCAGTTAAGGCAGAAGGAAGCAGGAAGGGAAGTCAGAATAGCAAAGGCCCAAACTGAGGAAAAGATAGCCAACTCAGTTAAGAAGGGGGATAAAACCTTTTATAGGTACCTCAGAGAGCATAGAAAGACAAAGGGAGGGATAGTGAGGCTGAATAGAAAGAACGGTGGGTGGGCAGAGGGGGACAGTGTGAAAAAGCAGGGATACTGAATGAATATTTCTGCTCAGTATTCACAAAACAGGAGGGGGAAGTGCCTAATCCAATTAACAGAAGCACTCTTGATAAGGGGGTCGATCCCAGTTCTTTCACAGAAGAAAGGGTTCTGCAAGAACTTCTAAAACTGAAGGTGGACAAAGTAATGGGGCCTGACGGAATTCACCCCAGAATTCTACAAGAATTAAGGGGGGAACTAGTGAAACCACTGGCTACTCTTTTTAATAAATCATGGGAGGATGGTGTGGTACCCGAGGATTGGAAGAAGGCGGATGTGATTCCCCGTCACAAAAGTGGGACCAAGACAGAGGCAGGAAACTACAGACCTGTCAGTTTGACCTCTGTGGTAGGGAAAGTGATGGAGTCACTTCTGAAGGACAGAATTGTTGAGTACCTAGAGGCCAGTGGGGCACAGGACCCAAGGCAGCATGGGTTCACAGCGGGAAGGTCATGTCAGACAAATCTAATAGATTTCTTTGACTGGCTGACCAAAGTAGTAGACCAGGGAGGGACTGTGGACATGGCCTACCTAGACTTTAGCAAGGCATTTGACACAGTCTCACACAAAAGATTAATAGTTAAATTAACCAGCCTGGGAGTGGGTCCCAGGGTGGTAGCCTGGGTAAAACATTGGCTGGACAACAGGACACAGAAGGTAATTGTAAATGGAGTCCATTCTGAAGAAAGAGGGTTTACTAGTGGGTTTACCACAGGGTTCAGTACTGGGTCCAGTCCTTTTTAATATCTTTTTTTTTTTTTTCTTCTTTTTCCTGGCAGGACCCTGTCACTTCTATCGGCCCTGGTCACAGCCCTTGGAAGCCTCAGCCACTATCTATGGCTGCCGGGGTCACCCCTGACTTACCCCTTGGAGGGCGGGGCCGTGGTCACGTCTTCCGTGATCACGGAACTAATATCGGGTCGGGGTGACCCGCAGCAACAGTGGTTATGTGAGGTCTTCCGGGGAGGGCTTCATATAGACAGTGGCCCTCGCCCGCCTATGCTTTTCTGTCTTTTCCTTACGGAGGCGGGGACGTGCAATGATGCCAGCGTCCACCCCGCCTCCCAGAGAGATTAGCATCAGCAGTGTGAGATCTCCCGGCCTCCGCCAGGAGTCCTCAGTGCTCCGAGTGCTTCCCCCACCCTCCCCCCAGAGAAAGAGAGCAGTCCATAGGACGCTCTATCCTTCTCCCCCCGGCCGTCGCTCCAACAACTCGGGTCCATTCCCGAACCCGGTCGCCAGCGTCAGCAAGCGAAATCCCACCGCTGCGCCAACGGGCCAGCTGTCCTTTTTAATATCTTTATAAGTGACATTGCAGAGGGACTGGAAGGAAAAGTATGCCTCTTTGCAGATGACACAAAGATCTGCAACAGGGTTGATACACAAGGAGGCGTGGAAAGGATGAGAAGGGACTTGGCAAGGTTGGAGGAATGGTCAGAAGTATGGCAGCTAGTATTCAATGCAAAGAAGTGCAAAATAATGCACCTGGGAAACAAGAACCCAGGGGAAGATTACACAATGGGGGAGGTAGTAACGACAACAAAAAAGGAAAGGGACCTGGGGGTAATCATATCAGATGACCTTAAGGTTAGCAAGCAATGTGAGAAGGCAGTAGGGAGGGCTGGGGGTATACTGGGAGGCATAGGGAGAGGCATCACCAGCAGAAAACAGGAAGTTGTTATCCTCTGTACAGACAGTTGGTGAGACCCCATCTGAGTACTGCCCAGTTCTGGAGACCCCATCTCCGCAAGGACATAGACAGGATAGAGGCAGTCCAGAGGAGGGCAACTAAAATGGTGCAGGGTCTGCAAGAGAGGCCGATAAGGAGCATTAAAGGAGCTTAATATGTATACCCTTGAGGAAAGAAGGGAGAGGGGGACATGATAGAAACTTTTAAGTACCTCAGTGGAATCAGCAAAGTCCAAGAGGGTAGCATCTTTCAGAAAAAGAGACGTGCAAGAACAAGGGGACACAATTTAAAGATAGAGGGGATGGTTCAGGGGCAATGTGAGGAAGTATTTTTTCACAGAGAGGGTAGTGGATGCATGGAACAGCCTTCCTGAGGAGGTTGTGGGGTCTAAAACTGTGGGAGAATTCAAGAATGCATGGGACAGACATGAGGCAATTCTTGTGGGGGGTAGGAAGAAATAGGCTTTTGGTTAACTAGGATCTGCAGCCTATCCTGTATGTATGGAAATGGGCAGACTAGATGGGCCAAGCGGTCCTTATCTGCCATCAGTCAAAGTCTATGTTTCAGATATCACAAGCAAACACACCCTAGTAAGTGCAGAGACATTGCAACAGGCCAGACACACCCTAATGAGAGTACAGACATCACAGGCAGCCAAACACAACCTACTCAGAATACAGACATCACAGTCAGCCAAATACTCCCTAATCAGGGTACAGACATCACAGTCAGCCAAACACTAATGAGAATAAAAACACAGAAACATAGACAATGATGAGGGAAAAAAGTTTATTGGTCCATCCAGTCTTCCCATGGTACCCTATCTAACCCTGGGACCTATTGTCCATCCAGGGTCATAACCCCACCATCCAGCCCCCTATTCCCCTCCCAGTTTCTGTCATACCAAGCAACCACTATACCCTTCACTCTGTTCCAGCCATCCTTGAAACCATTAATGATTTTAAGACCCATCACCTCGGCTGGTAAACTGTTCCACTTTTCTACCATCTTTTCTGTAAAATAATACTTCCTCATGTCCTTCCTGAATCTCCCTCTCCTGTCAGTTTCCACTCATGCCCCTGTAACTGTGAACTGTTACTCATGCTAAATAACTCCCCGCAGTCTGCCTTGTTTTCCTTTCATGTACTCGAAGGTCTCTATCATACCTCCCACTTTCTGGTCTCCAGTGAGTACATGCTCAGTGCTTTGAGGCGCTCCTTGTAAGATCTGCTCAAAGCCCTCTCCAAGTCCATCGGCTAAGTCCTTTCCTTATTTTATAAAAACTGCTATAGTTTTTTTCCCCCCTATTTAGTTTTTGATATTTGCAGTAGAGAGTTTACTATATCTAACTTATTTTAGCAGTATTCTTCAAATCCTGATCAGTTCCAGGGAACCTGAGCAAAATCAATTTTGCGGTTTCTGCTTAAACGCAGTAAGAGTTATTTTGGTTAAAAATGTAAAAAGAATCCCTCAATTTATAAGTTTTTTTAGCAGTTTATGAATTTTGTTTAAGGAGCAGGCAGTATGTTTTAGCTGCATTCAGTCAGTTGGTATGACTGAAAAGCCTAACAAAAGGACAGGGCTACAGGATTTAAAAATTGCGAATCTTTCACAAGATCCTGGCAAAGGTAGACCGTCGGGACCTCAGTTTTCTTTGTTTTGGCCCTGACCATGGCTATTTAAATTATGATCTGTGTAAACTATTTTACTCTACAACACAAAAGAAAAAGGCAAACTCAGAGAGTCACAGTCTGCCGCTGAGTCACCTAGCAGCTCTCCTAAAAGAAAAATGGAGGGAAGTACCTCAGATGATGGAAAGTGCACATCTTCAAGTACCTCTCCTCAAAGTAAATCTAAGGTGACAGAAAAGCACAAGACTCTGATCAAAGAGACAGAAAAGAACTGCCAATCCATTGTCCAGGTCAAAGAAAGAGCACAGGGTGTCTGATGGGGGAACCTGATGCTAAAGATGGCAAAAAGAAAAACCTACAGATGCTCTGGTGCCAGAAACACCAGCTAAGAAAAAGACAAAAAAGCAACTGACTGCACCGCCCCCCAAAAGGGACCAGGAGCCAACAGTAGAACAGAGAGCTATTGCCTCAGCAGAGGTCATTACAAAAATGTGGCAGTTTTTCCAGGCCATGGGAAACTTTGCCCCTCCTCCCCAACATCAGGTATTTTTTGAACCTGTGCTAGAGGAGAAAGAGGATGTAGGAGAACCAATAGAACTGGAGACGACCCCTGAACATGACTTCAGTTCACCACCAAGAGGCAATGAGGATTTTACCTCATATTCCTCTTTCATAAGGCATATGGTTGAGATTCTGGATATCCCCTCAACTAAGATTGAGGAGAGGCAAAATTTGAGTATGCTGGGATTGACCTTAATTGAGCCAGTAAAAGGTTTACAGTATCCATTCACAGATCCCTCAAAAAAAAAAGTCACTAGCAAGATTTTGGGGCATCCAAATTCAGCTTCTGGCATTGACAACAAATTGGAAAAGAAATATCAAGTAGAGAAATGGGGTAGAATTCTTATATCTCCACCCTGACCATGAGGGAGTTGTGCAGGTAGTCGCATGTGAAAAATCTAAGCTGACACTAGCTTCCTTGCCTCCAAAAAGCTGGGTTATATGGCAAGGAAGGTGTACACTTCAGCCACCCTCCAGTTAAGGCAGGCTGCTTACCTGGTATATACCGGACAATACCAAAAAGCCCTTTGGAGCACTGTGCAAGCCGTAGGTGAAAAGGTAGGTAAAACTTTATTTTTATACAGGAAAACATGTAATTTGGACTATTACAGTCCAGTTTGCAAGACAGTCCTGTGTTTATCTACAGTTACAATAAAATTGGTGTGAGGTGAAATTGGCAGTGATCTAACAGGAAAGCCCTTTGTAGTACCATGCAAGCTCTAGGTGAAAAGGTAGGCGATCCTGCCACTCTTGAGGACTGACCATTCTTAAATCTGTTGCAACAGTTCTTCTGTCTCTTAGCCTAATCTATCCTTTACAATTTCTAGTCCATAAGGTTCGCCACCTATGGGCACCCCCCCCCCCCTCCCATTTCTTGACTATGCTATAGTGTCCTCTTTAATTTTCCTTTTCCCTCTCAGGTTCTCATACAGGGAGGTGGTGATCGCCGAGATTATGTAAAACAGGCTGTGTTTATCATTGTTGGATTTAGTATGTAGTAGCACTATGTCATAAAATACCGTGATGTATATACCTTATGTTCATGAAACCTGTAAATGTTGAAATACCATGGCACTAGGTGTTTTTGATAAAGGTAAAAAGTACTAGGTGACTGTATTATAGAAATTAAGCTGGTTTTGTTGTTAAATGCATGTAAATTGGTACCATGCAGTCCTGCTGTAAACTGAGCCAGTGTGAAATTTCATGGTGATTTGCATATATCCCATGGTGCTTTGCATTATGGAGGTATGTGTGATGTGTTTCTTTGAAACTTGGCTTATTATCAGTGCCCATTGGGGGTAACCCTTGGTTCAGTGCTTCTGCACTGAGGGTCTTTGTCTGTAGCTTGTTTTGGGGGTTTCCTTTTTGAGCCCCCACCACCCAAGCAAACAAGGCAACCATATGGATGAAGGGTTTTCACTGAAAAGTTTAGATCAGTAGGTGCTGACACGTGCAGAGGAAGGACATGCATAGTCTGTTGCTGCAAACTAAATATGTTGTTGTTGAAGGTTACCTCATATATTTTGAATAAACATCACACAGAGATTGTGTGTTGAAACTGAAGTTCGGTGTCTGGTCCATCTGTTATCCCACAACTGCTCCACATCTAGCAGAAACTGCTAAAGATGTACTGGAACCCACCAGATATCAGTTTGACATGGCTATGGATGCAAATGACACAGCCTCAAGGGTACTAGCACATGCAGTAGCTCTGAGGAGGTTTGCCTGGCTCAGGGCAACCATCTGTCACAGGTCACAAAAACAAAGGCTATGGACTTCCCATTTTAGGGACCCTCCCTCATTGGGGATAAAATGGAAGCCTACATGAGGAAAGATAATGAACAAAAAACAACCTATAAGAATTTGGTCCAAAAGCAGAGCTTCTACTTCCTTCAGGCCATATGGAAGGGGAGGTAGGGGCAGGGCCTGCTAACAAAGGCCTTATTCCTTCTATGATTACCCTCCTCAGAGTGGTGCCCCAAGAGGTAGGGGCAGGAGAGATGCAAGGAAGAAGCAAGCACCAGCTCGAAAACCCAAATCCCTGACTCTGTGCAGGCCGCCATAGAACCCCTACCAGTGGGAGGCCACCTGTCTCATTACTTCCAGGAGCGGGAAACCATCACCACAGACAAGTGGGTGCTGGATGTGGGGGGGTCAGGGTTTAGCGCTTCCCTTTACAAACTTTCCAAAACTAAAGAGCCCCAAAGATTTTTCCTCCTTCCTACCTCAGGAAAAGAAAATCCTCTTAGAGCTGCAGGTGAAGAAATTGCTGAAGATAAAGGCCATAGAAAAGGTACCTCTCTTACAGTGGGGAAGAAGCCTCTTCTCAAGATACTTTCTCCCAAGAAAAATTGGGATTGGCAGTCCATTCTGGATTTAAGATTCCTAAACGGGCACATAAAAAAGGAAAAAATTCTAAACCGTAACACTGGGAATGGTTATGTAGTCCGTGCAGAAGGGAAGTGACTGGGATCACTGGATCTGAAAGATGCATACTTCCATATCCCTATTGGACACTCCCAGAGAAAATACCTAACATTTTGATTAGTCAAAGAACAGTATCAGTTTGCCACACTGCCTTTTGGCCTAACCTCAGCTCCAAGGGTGTTCACAAAGTGCCTGGCAGCAGTGATTGCATTCCTGAGAAGAACAAGGATAACAGTGTATCCTTATCTGGATGACTAGCTAGTCATGTGAAGGACAAAACAAGAAGCACTGTGCTCTATTGCAGTGGTGAGAAATGCCAATGAAAATCTGGGCTTTGTACTAAACAGAGAAAAGTCCCAGCTGAAACCCAGTCAGTTGCTGGTTTTCATAGGAGCAGAACTGGACACTGCTCGGGGGGGGGGGAGCATTCCTTTCACAGGCAAGAGTGAAGAGCCTGTTGCCCTGTGCAAGATCTTACAAGACAGGCGAGCCAGAGCCCGCAAGGGACTTCTTACAGCTGCTAGGGCACATGTCAGCAGTAACAGCTTTGGTGCCCTGGGCCTGCTTACAAATGAAAGATGTTCAGTATCACTTAAGAAGGCACTGGCATCAAAGGTCAAACCAGCTGAGCCAACTAGTACTAATCACAACAGGCTTGGTAAGGGCTCTAGAGTGTTGGAAGGAATCCCATTCCAAACAGTATCCACAACACTCACTCTTGACAACAGATACCTTCCTACTAGGACTGGAAGGGTATCTGGACAGTCGCGCAATAAGTGGAGTCTGGTCTCCGCAAGAGAAGCAGGAGCTCATAAGCCTGCTGGAACTCAGGGCTGTATTCCTGTGTCTACAGCACTTCTCATGCCAAGTCCAAGACCAGTCATTTCAGGTAAGAACAGACAATACCCCCACACTGTACTACATAAAGAAGCATGGTGGCACCAAATCTACAAACCTATGCACAGAGGCAATGAGGATCTGGAATCTGGCATACGTCCTAAACACAGAAATCACTGCTGTACATCTACCAGGAAAGGACAATGTTCTGGCAACTTCATTAAGCAGGCTAAATCAGGGAAACCCAACCAATTGATGGACTTTGTTAAATCAAGGAGATGTGCGGTGCAGGAAAGTGCCTCATCGAGTTATTCCGAGGAGATGCACACTGATATACCAGAGTTGGAAAAGACCCATGCAGAAACCGTATGATTTAAAGTGAAAATGCATGGACTATATTAATTGTTTGGGTTTGCCATGACTAAATGTTAAACTAATGGTGATTTCACATAGTATGTGGATAATGGGCTTCAGTTGCACTAAATACGCTTGTTTTGTTTTATATCCCCCGGTTGATGAATGAACTTTTCATTTTCTTTGCCATGTATAATAGATAAAACAAACAAAAATGACTTTCTTGCCATATGAATGCATCTTTTTTTATTTCTGACATACTGGGGGCAGAGGGTAAAAGGAGACCAAAATGTGTCCGGCTAAAGCCATTATCACTGCGTGCTTTACACTCTGGGCCAGATATTCAGACTGTGCCAGGCAGTGGCGCAAGCCTGGGTGCAGTGCAACTGTGATGTGCTGGGGCTAGGTCCAGGTGATATTCAATGGGGATGCACCATGGTGCAGCACTGTTGAATATGGCAGGGCCAGCGCACATATTGCACATGGCGCAGTGGCACTGCGCCGGCGCAAGCCACAGCTAGGGAGCACGGGGGTGCATTAGCGCAAGTGCAGTTGCACTAGGTGCATCACCCGTGATATTCAGCAGGGGGCATGCAAATGAGGCCATAATATATGCAAGGTGCAAATGGGGCCATTTGCATGTCATTATGGCTCCATTTGCATGCCTTGCGCAGGGCAGCCCAGCGACTTGCGCCTGGCGCCCTGCACAGCATGACATGTGCTGTGGGGATCCTGGGCATCCCCGGCCCTGTAGCCCCCAACGTGCAGCAGAAGTGTAAAATGACACCCCTGGTAGTCTAGTGGCCACCCCCAGTCCCCGATTCCCGGTGAATAAAACATATGACCATCCCTGGTCTAGTGGTCCCCCTTCCCACCCGAGTCCCCAGTGCCTCGTAACATGTACCGATGCCTGTCCCTGGTGGACTAGTGGCCCCCCCGCCCATTTCCACGATCGCGGTACATGCGTATTCCTACAGTCCGTGGCAGTCTAGTGGACCCCCTCCCGAGTCCACGATCACGATAATATGCACACACGGCATTCCCTGGTGATCCAGTGGCACCCCACCCACCCACACAGGACTCCTTGCCCACCCCGCTCCCCCCAGTCATTGGTGGGCAGCTGCATCATTCACATATTTGGGACTGTCTAATACAGTATGCCCTGCAAGCCCATTGGTCCACACAGGGGACCAATGGGCTTACAGCCCATAATGTAACTGTTATTCAGAGGGCGGCTGGGCGGTATGCAGTTGCCGCCCGATGATGGTGGGAAGCAGGGTGGGCAAGGGGTCCTGTGTGGGTGGGTGGGGTGGAGGTGCCACTGGATCACCAGGGAATGCCGTGTGTGCATATTACCATGATCAGGGACTCTGGGGGGTCCACTAGACTACCACGGAATGTAGGAATACGCATGTACCATTATCTCGGAAATGGGCGGGGGGGCACTAGTCCACCAGGGACAGGCATCAATACATGTTACTGGGCATCGGGGACTCGGGTGGTAATGGTCACATGTTATATGCATCGGGGGCTAGTAGACTACCAGGGTGTCATTTAAAATGTATGTCACATGATCACAGCTACGGGGGGGCAGTGGGTACAGAAAGTGCTTGTGGGCAGTGTTCTGGGTGGGCGGGTGGCCACCCAAGGCAGGGCTGCTGTGTTGCACCCTGCAGTACTGCAGCCCGCCTTTGGGTGGCCGGGAGTTGCTCCCACTCTGCAGGGGCTCAACTTTGAGCCCCTCCATGCGGCGCACTGCAGAGTTGTGCCAGCATATGTGCCGCACATCCTGGGCTGAATATCGGGATGTGCCGCATGGGCATGCCCCCTGCATCTGCGCTGCATACCATTACATTGCACCCTGGCGCGTCAGGATTTATGCTGCACCAGGCAGCCTTTTCAATATCCCACCAGGGCACAATGCGGGGTTGCGCCGGCGCATCTCTGTTGCACCAGGCGCAAATATCTGGGCCTTTATATCTTCGTATATGGCTATAATTATAAGTAGAAGTATATAACTAACATTATTTTTGTAGTTGGGCTTTAAGAGTGAAGTCATTAGTGTTTTGTCTTTTAGCTTAATTGATTAAAGTAGATAGCTTATGTAATTATGTAATTAATTGAAGTCATGGCAAATATCTTGGCATTTGTAGATGGGATCAGAGGGAAATTAAAGCTTCACATAAGGAGGAAGATTCAAATATTTGAACTAAGTGTATTAGTATTTAATATAACAGCTCCCCCCCCCATATTCTATTTATTCTTTCTGGCGGTGGCAGGCTTGACTCCCATCTGCTCTGCCCCACTGTTCACCATCTTCCCAGGCTTACCTGCTCAGCTAGTACCCCATGGACTCCCCCACATAGCAGGATAAGGAGGTGGAGGGCCGTCCTCTACTCCAAAGCCTGAATCCAGTTTGCCGACAGGTCCCCTGGTGATGGAGCGGATGTGGAGGCGAGCATCATTAATGCCTGCCACACTGTATTTTATGCCTCGTTTTCTCCCCATCACCAGCCGCACCATACTCAGGCTTGCACATGTGCGTCCCGGGACTGTGGCTCCCTCCCCCACCCGACTGTTGTCTGCTGCCTATGCTCCAATGAGTTCCCACCAGACCTCCATCTGGTGGCAGCCAAGAGCTGAGATGGCACACCATCCAAACCTGAGGCAAGACAGCTGCTAGGCAGCCGCTCAGTCCTCTCCCAGCTATCCCCCCCACCCCCACCCCCCGGGCTGACCCTCAGCAACCGGTGCTCGTTCCCGAAGATGGGTTTGCACTGGTGTGGCAGGAAGTAAGGCATCCAACATCTTAGCCATCCATGCCAGGAGGCCGGTGAGTATAATAGCTTTTCAACCTATAGTCAGTTCATACGAACTCTGAAGTTGAGGTACTCTGAATAGCGAAATATTTATTTTACATCTCAGAGACTTCATGTAGGGAAACTAGTCTCTACTAACAACTTCTTTGGAATGTCCCCCGTCAATTTTTAAGGACTTGGGTATACACTGAAAGTACGCTATAATGTTATTTATTTTTGTTACTTTATATATATAATCAATTTGGGTTTTATGGAATTGCCCTTTCAGTATATAAAATGTATTGACAATGCTATAAATAGTATTTAAAAAGAAAGCTAAGTCAGGGAAACCACGAGTGGTCACTAGACTGCCAGATGATTCAAACCTTATCCAGGAGATGGGGCGTAGCAGAGGTGGACTTGGTCTCATGGGACAATCACAAGTTACCACCGCTCTGCTGCAAGCCACCACACAGAGGAACTCTACCCCAGCATGTTCTGACTCTCAGGTGGGAGAGAGAGATCTTCTTCGAGGGTATCTCTTTCATCAGGCCACACCTATGGAACTATAGGCGCTAGGACCACACAGAAACTTTTTTGCTAGCAGTCTACTAGTGGCTGCCCACGATGACGTCATACATCAACGTCCTCTCCATATAAACGTAGGCGGTCTCATGCCCTCCTCGGTTCTTTTTCCATCGACCATACTTGCCGGACTCCATGGAGATGCTGCGACTAAAGTTGACTGCTAATCTTCGATTTTCTCAGTTTTTTCTCACCCTAGTAAGTTATCACTTTATTTTTAAAGTGATTGCCATTGTGTATGTTGACAAAAGATACCACTAAACTCTTTCATTACTGCAAGTGCGGTGGAAAAATCTACTCCAGCGATGACCATGCCATCTGTGTCTGCTGTCTCTGAGAGGTCCACAACATTAAGGCTTGCAAGATCTGCCTGAAGTTTAACCAAGCTACCCAGCAACACTGCCAGAAAGCCCTGCAGTCTTTCCTCCAAGAGCAGAAGGTGGCCAGAATGGAAAGAGAGCTCCAAGGGAGAAGCTCCTCTGGATCGCCAGTCCCGTCCTTGGGCTCCCACTCCTCCAAGGTCCAGCACAAGTCTTCAGGAAAGCACAAACACTAGGAGAGGGAGTGGAATAAGGATAACTCCCCCCCCCCCACCACCACTGCACTCTCGGTCACCACTCTGCTTGGTGCCAACCACTGCAGTGTTGTCATCCGCTTCAGTAGCGACAACTCCTGCCGCCCAAACTCTCACTCCCACAGGGTTGGCTCTGGCAGTGAGTTCTGCTGGACCTCCCATGGCCAGCAAAGACCCATCAGTGTCAGGGTTGTTGATGCCCCTGTCGATGTTGCAAGCCCTGCTGCTCAGACCTCAGCTTCCTCAAGGTCAGCTGGCAGTGGGTTCTGCCAGACCTCCTATGGCCGGTGATGGCCCATCGACATTGGAACGCCTGTCACCCTCGTCTATGCCACAAGGTACTTGGTTGACACCGGGGCTCCAACCTCCCTCATCGGTGTTCCAAGGCACTCCTGCAGTGCAGGCCACCATCGACGTGCTGACTGTGCTCTCCTCTTTTGTGGAGATAATACAGCATCTTGTGCCCCCTCCAGGCACAGTGATGATGGGGCCTACGTGACCAGCCCCCATGTTGACGCACACTGCTCTCTCCAGGGTGGTGATGTCCTTGCTTCCTTCCTTGCAGCCTTTGGAGCCCATCGACTAGGATCAGGAATACATCCCTGACCTCATGCCACAAGAGGAAGAAGTGGAGGAGGAAGATATGGATTGGAGTCTTTCTGACAGATCTGACTCCACCATTTCCACAAAAAGTGAGGAGTCTACATTCTACATCCCTGGGTCCCCTCCTGAAGACCCTTCCTTCACCTCTATGATGCAGCAGCTCAAAACTGCCAGGGGGTTTGATGCCAAGGAGCAAGACATTACTAGGAGAAACTTGGTAGAGTTTCTAGAACTACCAGATTCTCCACCTCTGGTCATCCCTCCTCTACTGGCTTTACCAGAGGATGTCACCCTAGCTGCCTGGCACAGGCCAAGCTTGATCCCCGCCATGTCCTGAAAGGCAGATAAGCTGTACCAGGCCCCCTCAGGAAAGCCATTTTTTGCAGGGCAACCTGAGGCCAATTCGGTTGTGATAAAGGCAGCCTATGATAGGTCTAAGGTGCCTAAACATTTCAGTTCTTTCCCCCCAGATAAGGAGTCGAGGAAACTGGACCTCGTGGGAAAGGGAATCTTTGCCTCCATCACCCTGGGCCTCAGAATAGCAACTTATCAGGCCCATATGGTCACATACCAGAAAACCCTCCGGAAAAAGGCTAAAGCTGCAGCCCAGTCCTTTCCAGAGAGTCCCCAGAAACAGCAGATGCTCAAGGCCCTCCACATTGGGTCTGATGTGGGTAAGCACCTCTTCAGATGTACCCATGATATTTCAGATACCTCAGCCAGAGCAGCTGCCACTGGCATTTGCCTCAGAAGGCATTCATGACTTAGGGTGTCAGGATTTGCTAGTGATGTCCAGCAATCCATTCTGAATGCCCCCTTTTAGAGGTTACACGCTCTTTTGGGCAGATGTGCAGGATATCCTTTCTGACCTACAAGCCTCAGGGAGGACTCTAAGGTCAGTCCACTCCCTTTACCACACCCAACCAAGTGGGCAGAGGGTACCCTTTTGTCGTGCCACCCACAGACCCAGGTCAGGAGCCAGACAGCAGGGCAAACACAGAGCAAGATGAGCTTTGCCTGCCCCTACCTCCACCACAGGAAAAGCCTCTAAAGGGGAGGTGCAGCCCCAGCCACAGGTTCTGCTTCAGCATGACTCCCTCCTAGACCCCCACCCTCCAGTACTGCAGGAGGTGGTGTTTGTGGGGGTTTGTTTCTCCCTCCAGTTGGAAAGGTGGTTTAAGATTACCACCGATGCTTGGGTCCTGCAACATTTAGAGCAAGACCGCGCTCTAGAACTTCTGGAGTTGCCTCCAGACCTTCCTCCAAAGCCCCCCAACTACTCTTCTGACCACACACCAGTGCTATTGGAGGAAGTTCACACACTGCTGCAGAAGAGAATCATGGAACCAGTTCCTTGGGAACAAATGAACAGGGAGTTCTGTTCTCATGTTCTAGTCCCCAGATCTACAGGGGACTTGAGTCCCATTCTGGATTGAGAAATCTGAACTTCATTATTCAGTACAAAAAGTTCAGGATGGTAACTCTGCAAGGCCTGCTGCAAAAAGGGGACCGGATATGATCCCTAGACATGCAGGATGCTTACCTGCACATTATGGTTTGCTCTCCTCACAGGAAGTACCTCAGGTTCCTGTTTCAGGGGGGAGCACTACCAGTTCAGGGTATTGCACTTTGGCTTGTCATCTGCACCATGGGTCTTTACCAAATGCTTAGCGGTGTCGGCAGCAGCCTTCAGGAGGGAGGGAATATATGTCTTCCCCTATCTAGCAACTAGTTGCTCAAAGCTCTGTTCAAGGAGCAACTGCTTCACACCCTAGGACATACCAGACAGCTATTCCATGCCCTGGGGATTACGGTCAACCTGCCCAAGTCAGTCTTGACCCCTCATCAGTGCCTCCAGTACATAGGAGCTATACTGGACACTGCTCAGGCATTAGCCTTCCTGCTCCAAACAGGAGAGAGCACCTGATAGCGCAGACCCAGGTGCGTTACAGCAACAGGTATGTCACGGTCAGGACATTCCTGAGACTGCTGGGCCCATGGCAGCAGCCACAGACACGGTTCCCCTGGCAAGACTGCACATGTGAATCCCCCAATGGGACATTGAGTCCAGTGGGATCAACACACTGATAATCTAGAACAGAAGGTTCTAGTAACATTACCTGTAAAGAAGGTGCTTCAGTGGTGGATGTAACCCAGCAATTTGCTCAAAGGGGTTCCTTTCCTAATCCCTTCCCCTCACCAGATCCTCACCATGGACGCTTCAGGGATGGGCTGGGGGGCACATCTGGGGCCTCACCAGACCCAAGGTACATGGACTGCATGGCCTGCAAGCCTTCCAGAATCACCTGTCCCTGGGGCCTCTGCTGGTGCAGATAGACAACATCAGTGTAGTGCACTACATAAACAAGCATGGGGGGGACTCATTCATACCCCCTGTGCAGAGAAGCGCTGAGAGTTTGGTACTGGGCTCTAGAACATGGTCTAGAATGGTCAGCAGTCAATGTTCCAGGTGTCCAAACATCCAGCAGACAGGCTAAGCAGGTCACAGTCCAGAATGCATGAGTGGAAGCTGCTGACCTCAGTAGTGGAAGACCTGTTAGACAGGTAGAGACGTCCAGAGTTGGACCTTTTTGTGTCCCCACTCAACGCAAAACTGCTGTTTTTCTGCTCACTCGCTTCAGGGCCTGGAGTTTCCTGGTGAGACGTGTTGTCCCTCTCTTGGAAAGGGAGATGCCTCTACACCTTTTCTCCCTTCCCTCTAATTCAGAGGGTGCTGATCAAGCTCCAGATGGAAGGCGTGACTCTGATACTCATTGCTCCCTTCTGGCCTCGTCAGATATAGTTCCTCTTACTGCAGCAGTTGGTGGTGGAACATCCAGTACCCCTATACAAAGGCTTACTTTCACAGGAGCAGGGCACCCTGGTCCATCCAGACCTCCATTTCCTCCATCTTCATGCATGGCTCCTGAAGACATAGCCATGGCTAGATTTGAGGTGTCTCAAAAGTTGACTGATGCCTTGGTGTCTGCTAGAAAACCCTCTACTGGGGCCACATATTCCATGAAGTGGAAGGACTTTGCTCTGTGGGCTGCTTCCTGTCACTTGGATCCCTTCACTTGTCCAGTGAATCAGATTCTGGAGTACTTGCTGCCCCTTTCAGACACTGTAAGGCAATACTCTTCCATTGAGGTGCACCTGGCTGCCATTTCAGCTTTCCATGTGCCTATTGATAGCCGTACGGTCACACAACTGGAGGTGTTCCAAACATTGTTGAGAGGCATTGTTCACTTGAAGCCTCCCATCTGCAATCCAGTCCCAGCTTGGGGCTTGAATTTTGTTCTAGAGGAACTTACTTTGACTCCTTATGAGCCGGCTGCAACTTACGCGCTACACTTTCTGTCATAGAAAACATTATTTTTAGTTGATATTATTTCTGCTCGAAGGATCTCCGCACTTCGAGCTCTTAGTGTGTGAGCCTTCTTATTTGATTTTCCACAAAGACACCCTGTGCATACCTTTGCATACCAACCCTAAGTTCTTGCCAAAGGTGGTGTCTGAGTTTACCCTGAATCAAACCACCCACCCTCCTCTTTATTTTCCAGAGCATGCCAATCCAGGGAAAGCATTGCTCCGTACTTTAGATGTACATAGAATACTCGGATATTATGTTCACCACATAAGGGACTGCATGAAGTCCTCACAGCTCTTTGTTTCCATTGCCCCTGTGAAAGATGGTCTACCAGTTTCTAAACATACGTCAAAACAACAGAATATTTTGGTGAGCAAATTAAGGGGAGGTTAGTATGTAGCCCAAATAATTCACATATGCACAAAAGAGATTTAGTTGCACCGTAACCTGTTTTATTTAATAAATATTCCCAAGGTTACATATAAGTGCTTTTTGCAAAAAAGTGCTTTTTACATCTAAAGCGCTTAATAAATACAAATGGAACGGGCTAAACATACGTTTTGCATAACAACAATTGCATATACATATAAGCAAAACAACCTACCCGGTCTAAAGCGTCAGCCACCACTAACCCCTGCGCTTCACCACACAGGCTTCCTAAGGGGGTTTCTAAACATAGTTACATAGTAGGTGACGGCAGAAAGACCCCATGGTCTATTTAGTCTGCACTTTGTAGGAGTGCGGGATAACAGATGGACACAACTCAGGATATTCAGTTCAACACACTTGGTTTGTGTAATGTTTATTACTTCATAAACAAAATATCAAAAGAAGATAATACAGAATGCAGTTTCACTGTTGCAGACTTCCCTCAGTTTCCACCAGAAATAACCTTGGCATAGGTCTATCTCTTTTTTTAGAATATTTGTGCAGCAACAGACTCTCCTCTCAGTCCTTTGCCTGCACTAGTCAGCAGCTACTGACTCTTCAACCCACTAGACTGTGAGAAGGCAGTCCTTATATACCTGCCCTCTAGGTAATCATGTGCTTCTGATATCACATGTCATAAACTTTTTAACCAGGTTCTCTCTTTAATTTACACAAAGCTAAGAACAATAGAATTATTATAATCTGTAAGGTATCATGTTGTGATAATCCCCTCTCTTGGCAGAAAACACTTTTAAATCAGGTAGAGCTTTCCTCCCTTCCAGCATGATTGACAGTTACATGAATATATAAGTGGCCCCTAGGGGCCACTGCTACCTAAAGGGCTCAGTTCATACTGAAGCTCCCCCCTGGTGAGAAGAGAATTCCTGCTCCTTGGTGCAGCAAGGCCCAAGGAAAATAATGCTGAATTGGCTTCTTTTTTTTTTTTTTTACTTTATTTCACTTCCGTCACTGCCCTGGGGTCCTCTCTCAGGCATCCTGTCCTTGTCCTGCCCACCTGAGGATCCTCGAACTGTGTCTTCTCTCTCCCCTCTCTCCGTGGCCAGCACCCCTGGTTTAACCCATCCGGGGTGGGTCACCCCTCCTCTTTGGGCGCTTTTAGTAAGGCAGTCTCCAGCTGTGGATGAGGGGCCGTGGGGGAACTGAAAGGCCAGTCAAGGGAACCCAGCATAGGGCATGGAGGACAGGTGCCATCGCCTGATCCACGGCACCGGTGCTTTCCTTGTTCTGCGTGTCCTCCCCCTTGCGTGGACACCCCTGACGCAATGGTGCATGGCAACCCTGCCTGCATCAGTCACGCAGACAATGTGTAGCCCATCGCACTGCAGCACTCCCGATCTCCACCTGGAGTCGCTGATGCACCAGGCTATCCCTCACCCTCCCTCCCCGGGAGGAGAGCTGCCTGACGGCCGCTCAGTCCTGACCCGTCCCTGCCGACCCCCGGCTCCCAAGCTCGCTCCCGAGCTCGGGTCACCGACGTGGCACGAGGTGTGGTGTCCAGCGCCTCAACCCTCAGCACTACCAGGCCAGCACTGAATTGGCTTTTACTCTCTACTACCACAGTCACCAGTTTCTTTCAAGTAAGGCATTCATTTTCTAATACTCAAAGTTAAAAGCCATTTTCCTTAGACAGAGCTATGTCAGGGCACTTTAAGGAACATCTCCTGGTTATCCTAGTTTATTACATGTTATCTACATATTTGTTTTTATGCTCGTTTGTTGTATGTAAAAAAAGGGAGGAGGGTTCCCAGGAGCATTTACTCCTGTCTGCTTGGGACATTTCTGTCCCTACTTTCTGGGTGGCAGTACCAGTACATAGAAGCAGCAGAAAAGGAAAATACAGCCACCCCAGGCTGGGATTGCACCAGAGAACGCATGTACTTAGGAGCGTGTAGTGAGAGAGGAAGAGAGCGAAAAGTATACTGTGTTTTTACAGGTACTCTCTCTCTCTCCGACTATAATTATACTAGGATTGTACTTTATCCATTTTAATAATGGGCTTCCAATAATAAAAAGAACTCCAACCTAAGTAACAGCTCTCTGACGGACTTTCATCGAGCTGCTGTCAAATTGCTAAAAGGGGCAAGCAGGTCAGTGGGAGCAGCCTTTCTGCGGTGGTGCAGTCTTTATCACAACTTTTATACTGCAGCCACTGAGCAAAGGCTCTGGGTTAAAAACTATAAAAAAAAAAAAAAAAAAGGGGGGGGGGGTACTGGCCAAAAAGCCATTTCTTTCATTTACAGTGGAATCCCGATTATCCAAACCCCAGTTAACTGGAAATCCCTCTTATCTGACCCACTATTATGTCACCCAAAATTTTACTGTCTTTTGCAATGATTTAAAGCCTTAAGTTAGACAGAAGTTAGCAATCTACTCACCGTCCCTTAGAACATCTGAGATCACCTTGGTGCAGGTTTTTATCTGTGGAATTACAGTACGTAGAATTGCCTGTTAAATACCTGTACTGATTGGCTAACCTGTCCCTTTTCAAGTGGTCCCTGTCCACCAGCTGTTCCCTTTAATTAGATAAGGTTGAGGAGGGGCATGCACATCTCTCTGATGTTGCAATTGTAGATGCCATTCGACATCAACCAGACATACCAGAACATCAAGAAGTGGATGAGGATTCAGATGAGGAGACCGAGACCATTTCCAAACCCACCAATCCGGAAGCTGTGCAAAGCTTTGACAGGTGCTTACTCTGGCTTGAAAACCAACCAGACTGTGATCCAGTGCAGCTTATGCTGCTACGAGGACTTCGCTCAAAAGCTGCGAACAGACGAGTACAGAGCCTGCAGCAATCAAACATAAATAAAAACTTCTCCCCTTTGCCCAAGTAAAGCTGCACAGTAAGGACGAATAAAGCACCCCCCACAACGAGAAACACTAATAATAAGCACAAGCATGAAAACAAACTGTAATGAAATGTGATACTGTACTGTCTGAAGCACAGCATAAGCACAAGCATACCAAAACACATTTCTACCACAAAAAAAATCACAAACAATGAATGGATACAGTCTAGTGCCTCAGATTCATCCACTTAAAGATGCCATTGTACGCGGCCCCTATTCTTACTCAAATCTGGAAAATCTCAATTAAACGAACTCCCGTTTATCCGAACTGAGAACTTGTCGCCCGATCGGTTCAGATAAATGGGATTCTACTGTATTTGAGTCAGGGCTCAGGTAATTAACGAGCCATTGCCTGTATGCAATTTATTTTGCTAAATACTGTTCTAAACTTTACATGCACAGAGCGGCAAGGGGTACATAAGAGAAACGGGGGATGCTGCTCGACTTAGAGCTACTCTTTCTAGCAAGACCACAAAACTTACAAATGTGCTGCTCTTAATGTCTCACACCTGGTAGCAACATTCTTCACATTTAAGATGTTTAATATACATTTCTATAATTATAGCAGTTATATTCTCACATCCTAGGACTTTTCTGTTACCATGGTTAAATCAGTATTGTACTACCTCAGCAACAGGGACCCTTGCCTATTACTATCAATTCTGCACGGGGATCACCACAATGATCTCCCTGTATGAGGACCTAGTAAGAAATAGAAAACAAAGCAGGATTCTAGAGCAGAGCTAAGGGGGGGGGGGGGTTGCACAAAGGTGGCCAACCTTAGGGACTAGAAATATTAAAGGGTTGATTAATAATAGTAGAACTGTTGCAACAGATTTTCAGAGATAAAAGAATGGTCCTCAGAAGTGGCATGCAATTTCCCTGTTACACCCTTGTACTGTTGTACAATTAGTTCTTATTTCCTTACTACGGATCTTGTTAGAGCTATGCTCTTTCTCCCCCCCCACCCCGTTCCTGACTCCACAAGTCCCCTGTGCCTATCCCATGCATGTTTGAACGCTACAACGGGGTCTACTCCCGCCATTTCCTCTGGTAGCTTGTTCCAGGGTTTTACCACTCTTTCCATGAAGAAATACTTTCTCACATTGCCTTCGAGTCTTCCCCCTTCCAGATATCATGGTATCTTGTCTGTGTGCAGTGGCGGCTCTACACCAGGGCCCGCCAGGACACGTGCCCCGGTAAAAAAATGCTGTGCCCCAGTTGGTGCCCCATATGGTGCAGAGCTTCCCCCATAGTAACAATATATCAGTGCCCTGGCTGCCATCGGTTGTGCCCCAGTTAAGAAAGCTACCCTCCTGTACTCTGTTCATCCCTTTTATGTATTTGAATGCCTCTAACATGTCCATCCTCTCCCTTCTAGCCTCCAGTGAGTACATATTTAACTCCCCGAGCCTTTCTTTATAGTTTTTCTGATGCATTCCCTGGACAATCTTGGTAGCCCTTCTCTGCGCACTCTCCACCTGTTTAATGTCCTTCCTGAGATGGGGCCTCCAGAAGTGGACACCGTACCTGAGGTGAGGCCTTGCCAGCGCTCTGTACAGGGGTAATATTACACCTCTCTTTCTACTTGTAATACCCCTCCCTATGCAACTCAGCATCCCATTTGCTTTTCCCACTAACCTACCACACTGACTTGCCACCTTGAGGTTGTCGGTTATGATGACCCCCAGATCCCTTTCCTGATTATATGTTGCAACCTCCTCTCCCCCAGTTGGTATGTTGCCCTAGGGTTCTTGCACCCCATGTGCATAATTTTGCATTTTTTGGCATTGAATCCTAACTGCCATACTCTTGATAATTCCTCTAGTCTTTTCAAGCCCTTTGTCATAGTTTCTACACCCTCTGGTGTGTCAACCCTATTGCAGATCTTTGTGTCATCTGCCAACAGGCATACCTTCCCTTCCAGACCATTTGTGATGTCACTAATGAATACATTGAACAATAAAGGCCCCAGAACTGGGGCCAAGGAGGTAGTATAGCACAGTGGTTTAAGGCTCTGAGGTGCAAACCTGGAGACCTGAGTTTAAATCCCACAGCCCCCACTTGCATACTGTGTGACCCTGAGCAAGTCACTTAACTTCCTTGTGTTCCCAGGTCACACCTGCAAACAAGCTTCAGCTTAGTGTCTCTCTCCTGGTTAAAAAAAAAAGAAAAAAAAAGAAAGAACCTGACCCTTGTGGTGCCCCACTACCAATGTCAGGCTTACTGGTCTGTAGTTCCCTGCCTCTACTCTATTCCCACTCTTACGAACTGGCACCACATCTGCCTTCTTCCAGTCCCTCTGCCCCACCTGTTTGCAATGATTGACTGAACAGAGCCGCCAGGAAACAGATAGTTCCCCCTCGGTTCTCTTAGTATCCTTGGGTGCACCCCATTGCTTTATCTTTAAATTCTCAAGTTCTTTGAGTATCCTCCCTTCTGGAAGGGGCCTTGTGCCTAACCCCCCCCCCCAGTATTTCCTTGTACCTTTACTTAAGGTCCATTTCCCACTCCTTCCTGTGTGAATACTGAACAAAAGTACTTGTTCAGTATGTCCATCTTCTGGTCCTCCTCCACACTACCCAGTCCCATTCTACTGTTCCTGCTTTGTTTTTTCTCCTCTCGCTAATGTACCTGTAGAATATTTTGTCTCCTAGTTTCACTGTCTTAGCTATGTTTTCCTCTGTGTTTGCCTTTTCCCTCCTAACTGCCTTTGCTGCTTCCCTCAACTACTTCTGATATTCCTCCCTGTCCTTTTCCCTCTGCGTTTCTTAGTACTTCTCAAAAGGACAACCTTTTTGCCCTCACTTTTGCTGCAACTTCTCTGGAGGAACAAAGTGATCTCCTCCTTCTCCTGTTCTTTGTAACCTGCCTTACACACAGGTTAGTTGCTTCCTCTATGGCCTTCCTGATTTTATCCACCTTCCCTCCACTCCTTCCTCTTTACCTATCCATGCCAGTGTTCTCCTAACCCCTTCCCCCATTTTTGCGAAATCCACCTTCCGGAAATCCATGACCCTTGTTTTAGTGTGGAATACTTTGGGTTCTGTTCTGACCCCGAACCACACCGTGTTATGATCAGTCGTCCCTAGGTGCCCCCATTGTGATGTTGGTGACACTGTCTCTGTTAGACAGTACCAGGTCAAGTATGGCCCTTTCATGCATGGGTTCACTGACGAGTTGCTTTAGAAATCCGCTTTGTATTGATTCTAGGACTTTACTACTTCTATTTGTCGCTGCCACTAGGATGGTCCAGTCCACATCAGGCATCTTAAAATCCCCCAGCAGTATTACTTCTCCCTGATTTCCTTCATCATTTCCCTATCTACCTGCTCTGTGCAGGAGGTCTGTACAGTACCCCTGTTGGAAGTATGGCCCTTCCCTTTGTCTCCAGTGCCACCCATAGCATCTCTACCTCCCCTCTTTCCCTTGGTATCTCAGTGGCTTTAATATTCTCCTTCACATAAAGTGCTACCCCTCCTCCTCTCTTGCCCACCCTGTCCCTCCTGAACAATGCAAACCCTTGTAATGGCAACATCCCAGTCCTGGTTTTCACTGAACCAAGTCTCTATGATTGTCACTATGTCCAGGTCCTCCTCTAGTATGGTGGCCTCTAGATCTGCCATCTTGTTGCCTAGACTCCTGGCATTTGTGGTCATGGCCTTCCAGATCTTATTGCCTCTTCCCCTCTTATTGTGCTTCATCTCGTCCCTCTTTTCAACTATGTGTCTGTTTCCTACTTACCCTGTGCTCCCTGCATTTCTTATGAATCCTCTCCTTCCCCTACCTTATGATTGCTACCGTTAGCCTTTGGGGGTGGACAGCCTTTTCCCCTACTTCCTAATCTGTCCCCCCCCGGCTAGTTTAAATGCTGGCCAATGTAGCATTTAAACTTTTCACTGAGGAGCCCAGTTCCCCTCCTGGATGGATGCAGATCATCAGCCTTGAACAAGCCTCTGTCCCTCTATGTGAGTCCCCCATCCCCAAGGAATCCAAAACCCTCCTTGTCGCACCATTTCTTCACCCATGTGTTGAAGTTCCTGGTACATACGCCTCTGGTCTCCTCCATGTCCTTGACAGGTAGCATCGTCAAGAGGGTGACAGATTTGTCTACCTGCTTCAGACTCTCCCCAATCTCCTGAACTCCTCCTGTACTGCCTCTGGTTCATCCTCAGCCAGATCATTTGTCTCCAAATGGACCATAATAGCCAGCTCACCCTCCTCTCCTGCCATCCCAGCAATCCATAGATCCTCTTTTCATCCCTCCTAGCAGTGGCACCTGGAGAGCACCTTACTTCCCTGTCCTCTCCCCCCCCCATTCCTAACTGCATTCCCTCATTATTGAATCGCCCACCAGGATTTGTTTCCTCCTCCTCTGGTGTCTCATGCCCCCCCACTGGAGGTCCCCACCTTGGTGGATCTCCACATCCGTCCCTTCCACTACTCTGGTGTCTTAGTTTGGCGGTCCCTTCCTGCCAGTGCAGAATAGGAATTATGGAGTGGTATGGGTTTCGGGATGTGCCTATGCTCCCCCCTTACCCTACCTGTGCCCACCGTTGTCCATGTGCCCCTTTTTCCTGGCATCCTCTGAGGCAACAGAGTTGGACTGGGTAGTCTCTGGATGGGACCCTCCTGACCCAAGTTACCTCAGCTCAATCTGGCGACCTCGTCCCTCAGTCTAGAGAGGCGCACGCAGATAGGGCAGCACCTCAGTGTCCAAAAGGTCTGCCTGAATATGGCTGCCCTGCATTGCACCACTCCCCACATTCTGCCCCTACCTTTCCTTCTTATTACCCTTAGATTGGTTTTCCCCTATGCACTTTGTCAGGCCCTTTAACTAGAACTCTGTTCCTACTTCCTGCTTTGTCATTGGCATTTCCCTACTATCCTTTTTATTTTCTCCCTCCTTTGTGACTTTGAGTGTCCTGTACCACCTCTTCCTGTGGCTAGATAGGAAGTAGATCCCTGTTTGGTAGACTATAATGCTCTATGAGCCTGGAGTGGGTGGGATGGAGGAGGGAAGGCGGGAGTTTCCGTGCCTCTGCCATGAGACAATTTGCCCAGTTTTCGGCTTCTGCCTCCTTTCCTCCTCCTGTGCTCCCTGTAACAAAAAAACACAAAAGGATAAAGTGCAGAGCGTCAGTGGGTGTACGACTCCATTTACCCTGCCGTGCTGCGATCTTGTTCAGTGACCTCTCCTTTCCCTCTGTCCCCTGCCTGCCATGCTGCTCCCTACTGAATAAATGGAAAATAAGCAGAAAAAAGTAAAAATCAGTTAGTGTGCCAGCCCATCCTGAGAGCCATGGTCTACAAAATCAAAATAAAGCAGAAGGAAGCAGTTAGTGCGCCAGCCCGTCCAATCAAAATGGTTGGCTAACTGTATTACTTTTTTTATAGGAAATATGATAAGGAACTTCCTGGGGTTGTGCATGGTCATTCAACCAGAGGCATGGCCACTTCTGGTGCCTGTTTCAGGAATGTGTCAGCCGTGCGGAGTACTGTCCACACTTTCACTAAACACTGTGGTCTGGACATTGCCTCTAGAAGAAAGGCAGGCTTCGGCCTGGCTGTGCTACAAGGCCTTCTTTCTTAGGCCTATAGCCTCTAGCTACCCAGATTGTCTATCTTTCAGTACTGCTTGGGACTCATTCCGTAAGTGTGCCCTAATGAAAGGGATATCCTCGAAGAAGATAGTACAGTTATGGAAGAACTGACGATAACAGCAGATTTTCAAGAGAATCTCTTTCATCAGGTCATGCCATCCCACCCTCTGACCCCTTGGACTCGAAGCTTCTTCACTCCTCTCTTTCCTGGACAATCTACCTGCTGTTTTCTACCTTGCCTGGTAGTGAGAACCTTTAGCTCTCTCTTGGTTCCCTCAGAGGAGGTCCTTTGAGTATGATCTCCAGCAGGGAACTGAGAAGGGCATGGAGCCACCCACACTTACTTGGAGAGGATGTTGATGTATGATGTCGTCATGGGCAGCCTTTAGTAGACTGTTAGCAAAACGTTGTAATCGTGGTCCTAGTGTTCAAGTGGCCAATAGTTTCCACAGGTGTGGCCTGATGAGAAATTCTTTCAAAGATCTACTGTTATGGTAAGTTCTTACTTAACTGTACTTTCCTTTGTGCATTTCCCCATTCCCTCTAATTCACAGAGTGCTCTGGAAATTGAGGAAAGAGCAGGCCACAGTTACTATGGTGGTATCAAATTGGTTGAGATAGCCATGGTTCTCTCCTCCTACTGTATCTGTCAGACAGAAATCCCATCTCTCAAGCCGGCCCGCTGCCGCAGGGGCAGGGTGCTGACCTGCGACGCCGGTGACCCAGGTTTGGGAATGGATCCAAGGAAGAAGGATGAGCATCCAGCGACTGCTCTCCTTCTCTGGGAGAAGGGGGTAGAGTGTTCAGTGCTCTCGGATACCTTCTTGAGGCCGTGTGTACCGCATGCGCACGCTGACACATTGAGGTGGGAAGATGCTGGTCATCATTGACGTCCCCACCCCCGTATAGGAGGGAAACCACTGCCTGCTGCCTCCATGAAGCCAGCCCCTCTGCTTCAATTAGCTCCCAGGGCTGGCTCCCTGACCTATTCTGGTGATTGTGGCACTTAGGACCGGTGCTGCAACCCCGCCCTTGGGGGTAAGCAAGGGGGTATCGGGGAATCGCGGCTGAAGTTGGGAGTGGAAGCAAGAGGGATCCATGACCGGGCTGAAGTACCAGCGGCAAGGCAAGCAAAAAAAAAAAAAAATCACATCTCTCTCTCCCCATGAGACATTACCTTCTAACTATGTCTCAGGGCAGGATAAAATTTCCAAACCTCAGGACACAAAGGTTGAAGGCTTGGTTCTTGAAGACCTAGAATACACTAGCCTGAACCTGTCAAGCAGAGTACAAATATTCTGGAAGTTTCAAGGAAACAGTACACAAAAAATCCTACTCCTCAAAATGGAAATGACTTCCAATCTGGTGCTCAGATCATAGAAACTTGACAGCAGAAAAGGACCTCCTGGCCCATCCAGTCTGCCCTTTTCCTCCCACTATTCCTCCCTTCCCCCCTCTGCAAGCCCTCCTCCCCCCACCCTGTAACCCCATGTACCTGTCCCATGCTCTCTTGAAACCCAACACTGTTTCAGACCCCACAACCTCCTCCGGAAGCTTGTTCTATGCCTCCACCTCCTCTAAATGAAGAACCTTACCCTCACATTGCCTCTGTAGCTTCCTCCCTAAACCCATGGCCTCTCGTTTTAGTGCCTTCCTTCCTGTAAAATAAATGTCCCGAACACACCCTGTTTATCCCTTTTACATATTTAAAGGTCTCAATCATGCCCCCCCTCTTCTGGTCTCTGGTGTGTAGGGTCCCAGTTCCCTGCACCTCTGTTTGTACAGTATGATCTACATCCCCTGGATCATCTCTGTTGCTCTTGTCTTTACCCTTTCTGTCATATCTATGTCTTTGCTCAGGTATGGCCTTCAGAATTGGACTCCATACTTGAGGTGCGGCCTTACCACGACTTGGTACAGGGGCATCAGGACCTCCCTCCTTCTGCTAGTGATTCCCCTGCCTATACATGCCAGCACCCCGTAAGCTCTTCCCACTGCCCTGTTACACTGATTTCTTACATTGAGGTTATTAGTCACCACTATACCCAGAGCCCTCTTCTGCTCCATAACCCTCACTTCTAACCACAAAAATCCACTAATATTATTACTGTTTGCAGTGCCCCTTTAAATCCTAGAGAAAATTGTAAATGCACAGCTGAGGACTCGCCTTGAGTCTAGGGAACTGCTAAATCCTATGCAATCCGGATTCAGAGCTAAACATAGCACTATCTCAGCCCTCGCCAAAGTTACTAACGACTGGCAGCGTAATCTTGAGAGCAAAAACTTTATTTGTGCTGTTTTCCTTGATCTAAGCGAGGCTTTTGACACCGTCGACCATAGTCTGCTCCTCTCCTCCCTTCAAACCACAGGTGTGGACCCCTCCTCTCTGCGTTGGTTTACTGACCATCTTACAGGGCGCCTTCAACAAGTTAAAGCCGAAGGAGGCCTGTCCCCCTTAAAAACTCTGCAAAGAGGGGTACCTCAAGGTTCTATATTAGGGCCCTTACTTTTTGCAATCTACATTAATAACATCGACTACTGTATAAAAGAAGCCAACATCCATCTGTTTGCAGATGATACAGTTCTCTACGAGTCGCCCAACACCTGAAGCTGCCTACAGTCAGAATTCAACCTTTTGCAAAGCCAGCTCCTCCAAAAAAAGCTACTCCTTAATGCCAAAAAAACTAAAGCGATGGTCCTCTCCCCTTTTATCCGTACAGCTAACCCTGTGTCCAGTGGGACATTTCCCCAAATTACCACAGTCCTAGGTCAAAAACTAGAATTTGTTACAAAATTCAAGTATCTGGGAGTTTGGATAGACCAAAGACTCTCCTTCATTGAACATATTGAGGACTTGCTAAAACAACTCTGGCAAAGGCTTGGACTGTTTTTTTAGAATCAACCAATTTCTCACCAGAGATGCCAAGAAACAACTGGTCCAATCCATTTTCCTATCATTGGTTGATTACGCTGACTTCCTCTACAGCCAATGCCCCAACTCTTACATGGCTAAACTGGACACACTCTACCATCGAGCACTGAGGTTTATATGGGACTCCCTCGCCGACCGCATCACTGCACCCTATATGCGGCAATGGGGTGGACATCACTAAGTTCAGGCGCCACAGAAACACCGCTCTCTGGACCTATAGAGCCATCTCTAATAAGCTGCCTTACTATATCTCCTGCTGTCTTCCCCTGGGTATAATTGGGAATTACGCGTTAAGAAGTTACTCAGCTATTACACTTAAAGTACACAAAGCAAAATCCTGCTTCGGCAGGGCAGCCATAAGCTTCGTGCTACCTACCTGATCTACAAAAAACCCTCATATTAAGCACTCTAATCGGTATAAATGCCTTCAAGATGCTTTATTTCCATACAATCAGAGAAGTATGTAACTGCTTCACCCACTCAGACCCAGTACCGGTGTCTGCACTGGTATATAGCCACGCCTAGACCCAATTTTTAGTACTGACCCCCCAGCTTGCTCCTCACCAGCCTAATTGTTCTCTCTCTCTCTCTTATCCCCCAGTCTTATCAACACTAGGCTCATCCATCCCCTTATTCATCCTTTCCCAACCTCGGATAGGAGCTCACTACCCTGGGTTGTGACATTCTACCATGCCCCGTACTTTATAGCATTCAATCCTGGGCTCACACATACTCCTTTTCTCCATCCACCTTCTCTACATCCCATTTTACCAACTCCTTTCTGTGCACCGCGCCCTCCTAGCCTTTCTCCCCCTACCTCCCTCCCTTCACCTCTACCTGGTGTATATTTTTATTTTTTTCTTCCGTTACTTCCTCCTGCAACCTTAGATAACCTGCTTTATCTTCCTATAGACACTTCTATGTATGTAAATACCATGAATCTGTACAATATCTGTGTAATTTTATGTACATATGAACTTCTTTTTCTTCCTCTCTGTAAAGAGTATTATCTGTATTGCCTTGTAAATATCTGGCAAATGAGCTTCTGCTCAACGATGAACGCCTGGTTAAATAAAGGCTTGATTGAAATCAGCACTGCCCCGGAGCCAAATAGAATGCTATGCTAATTATGGAATGTTTAGCTTGTGCATTCAGTTTCAGACTGCCCTATTCTAACTGCCTGGATTCTACCTCACATTTTCTGTCTCCGCTGCAAAGTTCAGACACCCTGGAGATCTCTCTATTAAGATTGTCTAAATTGTGCATAAGAACAAAAGAAACTTAAGTATTTTGTCTTATTTCTTCATTACTGCCTTATTCTTAATTTGTTTTAGCAATTTTACCTCATATATAAGTTCTTTAGTTTTTTATTGGTACTTCACGGTTCCTTTGAACCAAGGGGCAACTGATTGCGTGACAAATTTCAAAAGGAAACTCTTAGATAAGTTTCCAAGTGTTTTTCTTTAAAAGACATTTAATTTTATTAACTTTGAACCGAGGTATTCCGGTTCTAATAGCGGTTCTCGGTTCCTGAACCGATCGGAACCGCGGTTCTGTTTAAAAATTGTCGGTTTCTGAACAGATCGCTTTATTACTGAAACCGACCGCTAAATCTTTGATACCTTCATATTTTAGTGGTTTTTGAGTCATGTTTCCTACAATGACGGATAAACCTAAAAAGAACACAGGACCTACAGGTTTTAAGAATTGTGTTAAATGTGCAGAGGTATTTGCAAGAGCTGACAAACATGACCTCTGTTTGCTCTGTCTTGGTGTAAAGCATTTCAGTGAAGATAGTGAGATTTGCAAGTCTTTCCCTGAAAAAACTGTGGAGAAGCGCAGGGAAAGACTGAAGAGAAGGCTTGAAGAGGGGTCCCTGGGCTCTGACCAGTCCACCCCCCTCAAAAAATGTGGCAATTCCTTCTAGAGCCTCCAAATCCACCCCTGATATGGGTGAGGGCTCTAGTAAGAGAGGCAATCAGTCGGCTGACTCTCCGGTGCCTGCCAAGAAACTAAGAAAAAGTAAGCACACTGACACCCCAGCTGAAACGCCTCAAGGGGTCCCTCAGGTGCCCTTACATACTCCCTCTCCTGCTGACATTTCACAAGCCCTGGCTTTGTTACGGGTTCTGCAGGGCCTGTTCCCTACCCAGCAACCTGTAACTGCTCCATCTGATAAAGCTGCTGCTACCCCTCTGGTGCCTGTTTCCACTATGGGTGGTGGTGATGAGGAGGAGGAGGAGGAGGAAGGAATAGAGCCTGAGGTGTCACTGGAGCAAGACTTTGGTTCTCCCACTAGGCCTTCAGAGGATTTTCCTCCCATTTTTCTTTCATTAAGAAAATGGTGGAAACACTGGACCTCCAGACAATTGAGGAAGTGCAGGGTGAAGAAGAGGTTCAATATATGGAACTAATGGGGCTAACACCCTCAAAACAACTTCTCCTTCCTCTTTATAAATTTTCAGAAAAGACATTCTGAAATATTAAAAGCTCCTCAGACTGTCACACCTATTGATAAAAATATGACAAAAGTAATAACTGGAGATCTGGTCTGAGTTTCATTCAGCCACCCAGATCATCAGGCATTGTGCAGCAGGCAGCCTGTGAGAAGGCCAAACCCCTTGTCTTCCATCCACTAGAAAAGATTCCAGAGTGTGGACAGTATGGCTAAGAGGGGTACCTTAGCATCCTTTCTATCAGGCAAGCCACTTATCAGGCCTATGCTGCTCTCACCAAAAGGCTTTATGGCAGTCTGTGATGGATAATGCAGAGGCAAATCCCTCTCTCACTGTTTCTGAATTGCTAGAGACCGCCAAATTGGGTTTGGAGGCTTCCAAATACCAATTCCAGATGGCAGCAGATACAAATGACACCGCTGCCAGATGGTTGGCTGGTACTATAGTCATGAGAAGGTTTGCCTGGCTGAGGGCTACTAACCTCACCCAGGACACTCAAACCAAAGCAATGGATTTCCCAGTTGAGAGCCATTCACTTTTTTGGTGCACAAACTGAAGCCTACATGAAGAAAGTAGACGAATACAAGTCTGCTTTCAGACGTAATTCCACCAGGGACAAACCTCCTCCCTCCATATCTTATTCTAGGGGAGGCAGGGGCAGGTCTACTTTTAGAAGACTTTCTTTCAGGTGCAGGCTGCTCCGCAAATACAGTACCAACCTCAGCAGATGGGTTTCTACAGGGTCAGGGGCAGAAGGGGCTCCTGCAGAGGGTCCCATTCTACCCAACCTCAACAACAGTAGAAGCAGAATCCCTGACTCTTCCCTTCAGGCTGCCTCTCCACATCCAGTAGGGGGCATGACTTTCCCACTATTTTCAGGACTGGTCAAAAATAACATCAGATGGGTGGGTCCTGGAAATAGTGGGTCGGGGTCTCTCCCTTTGTTTCAAGTCCCTTCCCCCTCTAAGGGTAAAATGTTTTGCATCAGTTCCTCCCTCACAAAGAGAACTGCTGGAGCAGGAGGTAAAAAACTTAGGGTTCTACTCCAGGTATTTCCTAACAACAAAAAATACTGGAGAGTGGTGGCCTATACTTAACCTCAGACATCTAAACAAGTAGTTGGTCAAACCCAAATTCAAAATCGTCACAATGGCAATAATTCTGCCAACTCTACAAAAAGGGGACTGGTTGGCCTCTCTAGATTTAAAAGATGCATATTTTCACATCCCTGTCAGAGAATCGCACAGAAGATATCTCAGGTTCTCTCTCCCCTTAGGCCACTACCAGTTCTCAACACTTCCTTTCGGCCTTACCTCTGCACCAAGAGTATTCACAAAGTGCCTAGCAGTAGTAGTGGCACATCTCAGAAAACTGGGTGTCACAGTTTTTCCATATCTGGATGACAGGCTGATTGTGGGAAAATCCCAAGTGTCAGAACAGTTACTGCTAGCTGAAAGTGTTCTCTCCTCCCTGGGGTTTCTTCTAAATGTCAAAAAATCCGTTCTCACCCCAGTCCAAGTATTGCAGTTCATGGGCAGAACTCAATACAATTCTGGGAAAGGCCCTCCTACCCTTGGAAAGGGTACAGGCCATTCACCTTGTAGCAAGCTCATTCATCCTGGGCAGGCCAAAACCAGCAACTTAGTTGTTACAGCAGTTAGGCCACATGGCCGCAGCAACAAGCACAGTCATGGGAGCCAGATTCCAAATGAGGGACATTCATTCTCACCTCAGGGCCCATTGGTCCCAGAGACGAGATCCACTTTCAAAACTAATCCTTGTAACAAAAACTCTTCTACAGGCCCTCCAGTGGTGCAAGGATCCAGACAACCTAGGCGATGGGGTGCCTTTCCTACAAGAACCCCCCTCCTTGGTGCTCACAACAGATGCCTCCCTCCTAGGATGGGGTGCCCACCTAGGGGACCACACAGTTCACGGCTCCTGGAGTGCTGCAGTCACTTCTGCACATAAATCTCTTGGAGTTAAAGGAGTAGTCCACCCAGAATTTGCAAAAAACATATGTTATGCAGAGTGTTTTGATATGTATGTTAAGTCCTAGTGTGTCCTTCCCTCTGTCTGCAATTAGGAGTTTTTCCTAAATTAGCCTGCTAGTTGAATGGTAGTTTTACGACCCCTGGGGATCTCCATCACAAATAGGTTTATTGGCTTTCTTTCTCCTATGATGCACCCTGTGTCATGTGACACTGATGTAGCCATGCCCTTAGATTTAGCATGTGTACTGCTTTAAAATCAGTTTAAAATCAGTTCACAATAGCAGGTAACTGTTCTTATCCAGGGAGCACAAATGGCAACAGTTAGTTTAGCAGATACCTGAGAGCAAGCTAACTGGGGTTTCTGTAAGACAACAGCTACTAAATAGCTCTAACTCACTATTTTTGTTTTCTATGTGCATCAGGTCTAGCTAGCAGGAATGTTTTAATTTTAAAACTTTTAATTTTATCAAACTACTGTATACACAACCATAAAAGCACAGAAACTGCCCAGATCATCAATGCTACTTATAATTAATAAAGATTCTAGCTGTTTTCTTACAGAAACCCCACTCAGCTGTCAAGTATTTGCTAAACTGTAAATGTAGGTATCAGCATTCTATTAGCAGTTAGTGCTGATTTTGCTCTGTGGCAAGATTTTCATATTGATTTATTTATTTTTACAAATGAAGTGTATGGTATGAAGCTGCAGCCTAGAAACTGCAAAATACTTTGAAGTCAACTTTTCTCCTGCTTGTGGTATGGCATGAAAGCAACAAGATGACAGTGACTATTCCAGCTACACATTTGATTACATTTTACAATGGTTCACTGCACTACACATTGTGTATCACACTTTTTCAAATAATAAAACAAATATTCTCCAAACTAAATAACTCACACATACATATTTTTATACTTTGTTAAAAAGACACTTCACAATTTGCAACAAAAAAATAAATAAAAGTGATGTCACAGAGCAAAATCAGCCCTAATCCCCAGCTCCTTCTAGTAGAATGATGGTACCTACATTTATGGTTTAGCACATACTTGAGAGCTGAGTAGGTGTTCTGTAAGAAAACAGCTACAGTCTTTACTAATTATAGCATTGATGATCTGGGGCAATTTCTGTGCTTGTTATTGTTGTGTGTAGTTTGATGAAATAACATTTTAAAATGAAAGCATTACTACTGCTAGCAAGACCTGACACGCACCAAAAACACAAATAATGAATTAGAGCTATTTAGTAGCTGTTTTCTTACAGAAACCCCAGTTAGCTTGCTCTCAGGTATCTGCTAAACTGTAATTGTTGCCATTTGTGCTCCCTGGATAAGAACAGTTGCCTGCTGTTGTGAACTGATTTTAAAGCAGTGCAAATGCTAAATCTAAGGGCATGGCTACATCAGTGGCACATGAGACAGGGTGCATCGTAGGAGAAAGAAAGCCAATAAACCCATTTGTGATGGAGATCCCCAGGGGTCGTAAAACTACCATACAGCTAGCAGGCTAATTTAGGAAAAACTCCTAACAGCAGACAGAGGGAAGGACACACTAGGACTTAACATACATATCAAAACACTCTGCATATGTTTTTTGCAAATTCTGGGTGGACTGATGGCTCTGGGAAGACTGACTTCCCAGAGCGTGCCTCCGATGTGCCCCACTCACCAGGACCACCATCTCGGCCTGACGAGATTAGATAACAGGGTGCTGGACCCTGCCTCGTCCCCGCTCGGGGGGGGGGAAGCCAAAGTTCCATGGAGGAGTGAGAGGTGAGTCCTTGTGTGTGTGTGCTAGGAGGATGACTCATTGGCAGGGCCACTGGAAAATTGCGGAAAAGGTTACCCAAAATTGCGAAGCGTTTTGCAAAAATTGTGGGATATTGCGGGGGTTCTACTATAGACCCCGAGTGCTTCACAATAAATCTTTTAATGTTTTCTGCAGCATATATTAGTCAGTATAAATTGCTAAATGAATACACTGATACCTGAATATGTTTAAAACATTTAAGAAAAGTTTATATTCCTAAAAAGAATACTAAACTGATAAGCTATCGTAAGCGTTGCCTATCTTGCAAAATTTAAAAACATCTGCCTCATACAGTGCTAAATAGATTCTATAAAGCCACAGGAAATCAATATCAAATTAAGCCAGAAGAAATATATTTTTGTTTGTTTCTGGCTGTAGAATAACGAAGCCTAATCAACAGCTGTTTACAGTGCTCTGCCAGCTATTCACCTACTTTGGTACAAGACAAAATAAGCAGATAGAGTGGTGAATAATTCAGTTTTAGTAAAATGTTGTTGAAGTGTTTAATGGACATAATTTGTATTGTAGGTACTGTACACTATTTTTGAAATCATATATTTAAACATTAAATCTGGGGGTTACTGGGGCTGGCAGTATAATCTAGAGGTTAGAGTAACAAACTGAATGAGCTGATGACATCTAGCAGACCTGGGTTTGATTCCCACAACCTCCACTTGCATACTGTGTGATTCTGAGCAAGTCACTTAACCTCCTCAATTCTCTTGGGTTGTACCTAAAACATGCACTTCTGCCTAGTGGGCCTTACGCAGTTATCAAAAAATGTACAAAAATACCAATATATTTTTACTGCATCTGCATCATACAGTAGTCAGAGTACCCTGTAATTTACCTTTGTTTTACTCTGACTGCAGTGATTTTGTTTAGTTAAAGATAAATGTTCAGATACATTTTGTGTTTTATAAGCTTGTTTTTAGACTTTAGTCAGGTTTTTATTGTAGTCTTTGCATGTGAGCATCTAGGAGGTAGTTACTAAGAGTGAGATCACTGTTAGCAACTACTTTATTCAAGTTTGAAATTGACAGGGCCATCCAAAAATCCTCAGCTGTTTGAATCAAAACTAGTCTGAATGAAAGTATGCTCACAAGGAAAAACTTGCCCTGCCACTTACAAAAAGGTTTATAGTTAGTACCCATTTAAGTGAATGGGAAACATTTGCACCTTTTTCCCATCTTTTGTTTCCAGTTTGTGTGGCAACAAAAGTTTTCTGATAGACTACTTCAACACAAAACAAATGTTAAGTGTTTATATGTACTTATGCTTGGCCAGAGGATTTTGAAACCAAACAAGACAAGGATTCAAAATAAATCAGTGTCACATAAAACCCTTGCCCTACCTTGCACTGCATTGTTTTGGCCAAACCCAAGTCTGCATGTAAAATTGTCAATATATTGGAGAGTATTTTATTAAAAATGTTAATACTTATTTATACAGTTCAATATAAAAACTCAAAAATTGCAAGAAATTGTGGAACATGTCATTTTTTGAGGAGAATGGTGAAAATTGCGGATTCCGCAAAAAAATTGCAGGCGTAATTTTCCAGTGGCCCTGCTATTGGATGTCCCGAAGGGTCAGGGCTAGCAGGTTGTGAGGAGAGATAGTGTAATTTCAAAAAAAAAAATAAAATATGGAGCCTGATTTACTCCCTAAATGCCTCCATACAAGCAATTCATCTGCCAGGGAAGGACAATACTCTGGCAGATGCCTTGAGCAGAATAAACCAGGCCCATCACGAATGGGCACTGAACAGCCAAGTAGTGCAGGTCCTATTCAGGTGGTGGGGAACCCCAGAGATGGATCTTTTTGCTTCCCACCAGGATCACCATTTACCCCTTTATTGCTGCAGGGCTCCAGTGAAAGGGACTGTCCCTATGGATGCCCTGATTCTTGACTGAACAGGAAAATACCTTTATGCCATTCCTCCTTTTCCTTTGATTCTCAGAGTACTCATCAAGCTCAGGTCACAGCCAGCCTCAATGATTCTGATAGCACCAGACTGGCCAAGACAGCCTTGGTACTCCCTGTTACTCTCAATGTCAGTGAGCGAACTGATCTACTTCCCTCAGAGGTACAATCTGCTGACTTCCTTCCAAGGCAGGGTGGTATATCCCAATCCCAGGTCTCTCAGACTCAAAGCTTGGCTCTTGAGGACTTAAGAGTATCCAGACTCCCATTACTCTCGAACAGTTTTAGAAGTCGTTAGAAGTTATAGAAAGCCTTCTACTAAGAAAATGTATGCTTCAAAATGGAAAAGATTTTCTATTTGGTGTACAGGGCTTAATCCCAGCACAGGCTGGCATTCCAACCCTCCTAGATTATTTGTCTCATCTGCATTCCCCGGGGTTGCAGCATTCAACCCTAAAAGTTCATCTTGCTTCACTTTCAGCTTATCTCTCTGTAGGAAAAGGGGTATCACTAGCCTCGAATCCCATATTTAGAAGGTTCTTCAAGGGCCTTTTACACCTGTTTCCCTCTTATAAGGAACCAATACCAGCTTGGGACCACCATTTGAACCCCTGGCTACTGCAGAGCTAAAATTCCTTACCTGGAAGGTAGTTTTCCTTGTGGCACTTACCTCTGCTAGGAGGATAAGTGAGTTACAAGCTGTGTGTGGAAAAGGATTATATTTCATTCCACAATGATAAGGTTGTGTTGAGAACTAATAGAAAATTCCTTCCCAAAGTAGTTTCTGACTTTCATTTAAATCAGTCTATTACCCTACCAGTATTCTTTACAGCACACACCAGTTCTGGTGAGCATAGGCTGCATAGTTTGGATGTGAAGAGAGCATTGAGCTATTCTATAGCCAATACCAAGGATCAGAGGCAGGACAGGCAACAATTGTTCCTTACCTATGGGGGAGTAGGTAAGGGATCTCCTGCTTCAAAGAGGACTGTATCTCGATGGATAGTCCAGTGTTTTCAGTTTTGCTATTCAAAGGTGGGCAAGGTCCCTCCTTCAGGTTTTAGGGCCCATTCCACAAGGGGCACAGCTGCCAGCATTGCAGATGCCAGAGATGTTCCTCTTCTGGAGATCTGTAAAGCAGCTACCTGAAGATCAGTCCACACCTTTACTAAGCATTACAGCCTGGACACCCAGGCCAGGAGTGATGCCAATTTTGGAAGGGCTGTTTTGCAGAGTCTTTTTACTAAATACATTCTGCTCACCTCCTAGAGGTACTGCTACTTAGTCTGCAAACAGTAATAATATTAGTGGATTCCTTTGGTTAGAAGAAAAAATTACTCCTGTAGTAATCTTATTTCTTCCCAGGGATCCACTAATATTTATTACTCCCTGCCCCTGGTCCTCCCCTTAGAATCTCAGAAAAATACTCTGTACAGCTGAGATGTCTCTCAGTGTGATGGGTATGTCACCTGCTGGCACATTCTTTAATACTTAGCTGGTAGGTTCTTTTCTAAGGGTGCATGTGGCTCAGAAAAGAGGACTCATTCTTTAATGTTTTTGTTGGCCCTTCCTTGGCCTATTAGTTCTTTTTATGGCCCTGTTGGCCATTAGCTTTATATTATTCATTGATATATACACATACATACATACACACACACACATGCCTCTTTGTAGGTTTCACAGAAATCTGAGGTAGAATCCAGGCAGTTAGAATAGGGCAGTTTGAAAATGAATGTACAAGCTAAACATTCTATAATTAGCACAGCATTCTATTTGGCTCCGGGGCAGTGCTGACTTAAAGGGGCACTGCAAAGAGTAATAATATTAGTGGATCCCTGGGAAGAAAGAAGATTACTACAGGTGAGTATTTTTTTATTTTTCCTCGTCAAGTGTGTACTCCACCTTCGGGTTCCCGTGCCCCAGGCACATGAATGCACACTTTTTGATACTGAATTTAAGATGCCAGGTCTCTGCCCACTCCTCCAGTTTCCTCAGGTCCTGCCTCAAGTCCTCAACACCCTCTGTGGAGTCCACTCTATTGCAGATTTTTGTATCCTCTGCAAAGAGGGCCACCCTTCCCTTCAGTCCTACCGCTATACCGCTGATGTAGATATTGAAAAGCAGCGGACCTAGAACTGACACCACTCGTCACCCTCCCTGTCCTGGAGTGTACCCCATTTACTACCACCCTCTGGGTTCTGTCCGTCAACCAGTCTTGTACTCATCTATTTTGTCCCCTATCCCCATACTGTTCAGCTTGTTTACTAGTCTCCTGCGGGGTGCGGTGTTGAAAGCCTTGCTGAAGTCCAGGTAGGCTACGTACACCGCTCCCCCACCTCGGGGCAATGACCTGTGTCACTCAGTCAAAGAACCCAATAAAATTGGTCTGGCATGATTTCTCTTTTGAGAACCCATGCTTTCTGTTGTCTATCAGCCCATTTTCCTCCAGGTAGTCCTTCACCCTCTCCCAGATGACTGCATAGAAACATAGAATTTGACGGCAGACAAGGACCGCTTGGCCCACCTAGTCTGCCCATTTTCCTACCTAACAGATAAGCTGCAGATCCTAGTTAACCAACAGCTTACTTCCTCCTACCCCCCACTAGGACAGCCTTATGTCTGTCTCATGCATCCTTGAATTCCTCCACTGTTCTTGACTCCATGACCTCCTCAGGAAGGCTGTTCCATGCATCCACAACCCTCTCTGTGAAAAAATACTTCATCACATTACCTCTGAGCCGTCCCCCCTCTTTCTTCAAATTGTGCCCCTTGTTCTGCACATCTCTTTTCTGAAAGATGCTACCTCTTAGACTTTGTTGATTCCCTTGAGGTACTTGAACGCTTCTATCATGTCCCCTCTCTCCCTTCTTTCTTCAAGGGTATACATATTAAGCTCCTTTAGTCTTTCTTCGTATGTCTTCTGGTGCAGACCCTGGACCATTTTGGTTGCCCTTATCTGGACAGCCTCCACTCTGTCTATGTCTTTGCAGAGATGGGGTCTCCAGAACTGCACACAGTACTCCAGGTGGGGTCTCACCGTCTGTACAGAGGGATAACAACTTCCTGCTTTCTACTATTGATGCCTCTTCCTGTGCATCCCAGTATCCCCCCAGCCTTCCTTACTGCCTTCTCACATTGCTTGCCCACCTTTATGTCATCTGATATAATTACCCCCAGGTCCCTTTCCATTTTTACTGTTGTCAGTATCTCACCCCCCATTGTGTATGCTTCCCCTGGGTTTTTGTTTCCCATGTGCATTACCTTGCACTTCTTTGCATTGAATCTGAGCTGCCAAACATTTGACCATTCCTCCAACCTTGCCAAGTCCCTTCTCATCCTTTCCACTCCATCTTGTGTATCAACCCTGTTGCAGATCTTTCTGTCGTCTTTTCCTTCCAGTTCCTCTGCAATGTCACTTATAAAGACACTAAAAAGGACCGGTCCCAGTACTGAACCCTGTGGTACTCCGCTAGTAACCCTCCTTTCTTCACTGTGTACTCCATTTACTACTACCCTTTGCGTCCTGTTGTCTAGCCAATTTTTTATCCAGGCTACCACCTTGGGACCCACTCCAAGGCTGGCTAACTTGTGTATTAATCTTTTGTGTGGGACTGTATCAAATGCCTTGCTAAAATCTAGGTAGGCCATGTCCACAGCCCCTCCCTGGTCTACTACTTTGGTCACCCAGTCAAAGAAATCTATTAGATTCGTCTGACATGACCTTCCCATCGTGAATCCATGCTGCCTTCGGTCCTGTGTCCCACTGGCCTCTAGGTACTCAACAATTATTTCCTTCAGAAGTGATTCCATCATTTTCCCTACCACTGAGGTCAAACTAACTGGTCTGTAGTTTCCTGCCTCTGTCCTGCTCCCACTTTTGTGAAGAGGAATCACATCTGCCTCCTCCAGTCCTCGGGTACCACCCCATCCTCCCATGATTTGTTAAAGAGAGTAGTCAGCGGTGTCACTAGTTCTACCCTTAGTTCTTTTAGAATTCTTGGTGAATCCCATCAGGCCCCATTGCTTTGTCCACCTTCAATTTTATTAGTTCTTTCAGAACCCTTCTTCTGTAAATGGACTGGTATTGACCCCTGTCTTCAGAGTGTTTCTCTTGTTTGGTTTAGGTACTCCCTCCTCTTCCTTTGTGAATACTGAACAGAAATATTCGTTCAGTATCCTGCTTTTCACGCACCCTCTACCCACATTCCCTCCCTTTATTAAGCCTCAGTATCCCTCCTTTGGTCTTTCTTCGCCTCCCTAATGTACCTATAAAAGGTCTTATCCCCTTCTTAACATAATTGGCTATCCTTTCCTCGGTTTGGGCCTTTGCTATTCTGACTGCCTTCCCAGCCTCTTTCTGATTTAACTGATAAAGGTCTCTGTCCTGCTCCTTCTGTGTTTCCTTATATTTCCTGAATGCTATCCTTTTCTCCTTAACCTTCCCTGCCACCTCTTTTGAGAACCATAGCGGTTTTTCTCTTCATTTTGTTTTATTGATTTGCTTTACACAAAGGCTTGTTGCCTCTGTGATGGCTGTTTTGATCACTCCCCATTGTTCCTCCACTCCTCCTCCTTCTTGCCTGTTTGCTAGTGCTTTTCTGAGGCACTCTCTCATTTTCCCAAAAGACAGCCCTTCTAAAGTCCAATACTCTTGCTTTTGTATGACTTGATTGTATGGCTGTGTTTATTGTGAACCACACTGTTTGTTGGTCACTTGTTCCCAGATGGCTACCCACTTCTAAATCTGAGATTCTTTCTCTGTCCCCATTTGAGAGTACCAGGTCTAAGACTGTTCCCTCCCGAGTGGGTTCCAATACTAGCTGTCTGAGGCATGCCCCCTGTAGGGCATCAAGAATGACCCTGCTCTTGAATGTGCCTGCAGCAAAGGTGCTCCAGTTAACATCTGGCATATTCAGCCCCACCAGCAATATTCTCCCTTTTTCTGCCATTCTAAGGAAGCCTTCTATAATTTCCTTGTCCATTCCTTCCCCCTGAGATGGGGGTCTGTATACAACCCCATGCGGATTGTGGTGCCATTTTCTGTCTCCAGGGTGACCCAGAGTGCCTCATCTGCTCCCTGTTTACGCTTTAGTTCTGTTGCTTTGATCCCTTCCTTTACATAGAGAGCTACTCCTCCTCCTCTTTTACCCTCCCTGTCCCTCCTGTAGAGTGTGTATCCTGGTATGTTGACATCCCAGTCATGGTTCTCTGTGTACCATGTTTCTGTGACTGCCACAATATCCAGGCAACCCTCTTCCATCAAGGCCACTAGTTCAGGGAGCTTGTTACACAGACTATGGGCATTGGTACTCATCACCCTCCACTTTTTGATAGCCTCACCCTTTTAGCACCATTCCTGTCCTTACTGCCTTTGCCTTTTTACATTTACCTCTGTTCTGCTCCCAATAACATCTCTACCTTGGTGTTTACCTCACTAATTACCATGTTTTGTGGGGGGAGGCTGGGACTTCCCTGCTCCTTTTCAGTGCCTCCCCCCCTTGGCTAGTTTAAATGCTTGCCAATGAAGCATTTAAACCTCTCACCTAGGATCCTGGTCCCCCCCCCGGAAAGATGCAGACCATCAACCACTGCCTCCATGATCTTCCCCACCACTGCTGTGAGACTGACCAGATGGTAGTTTTCCCTCAACTCCCTGCTCCCCCCTAGTGTATTAGTACAACAGTCACCTCCTTCCAGTCCTCTGGCACGCTACTAGAGTCCAGTGACAGGTTGAACAGCCTTGCCAATGGAGCAGCCAGTTCCTGGATCACTCTCGGATGCAATCCGTCCGGTCCCATGGCCTTGTCCACCTTTAGCCTGCCAAGCTCTTTTGTACCCTCTCCGCACTGAAGGGACTCGTGTTCCCTTCCCTGCCCCCTCCCTCCTCCTCCTAGATTGGGCCCCCTGCTCCCTCCCTCATTCGTAGAATACTGGAGCAAAAGTACCTATTTAGTTCTGCTTTTTCCCCGTCCTCTTCCAATGGCTTCCCACCCTCGCTTCACAACCTTGTGACCCCCTCGTCCAGTCTTCCTCCCTTATTCTACATATCTAAAAAGGTTTTGTCTCCCCTCTTGGCCTGTTTAGCTATTTTTTCCTCAGTGCTGGCCTTTGCCCTCCTTATCACTTCCCTGCCTGCGTCCTCATTTCCCTATAAACCTCCTTGTCTCCTTCCTTTTGTGTTCTCTTGTATTCCCTGAAAGCCCTCCTCTTGCACCAACCACTCTTGTGACCTCCCTAGTGAACCAGAGTGGTCTTCTGCACCTTGCACCCTTCCTAATATGCACATGCATGGCCTCCCTCACCCAGTCCCTAATAGCTCCTCATAACTCCTCCACATCATTCATCTTTTCCATCCCCTCCCTATCCTTCTCAACCTGTCGAAGTCCGCACACCTGAAGTCCAGCACTGTTGTGTTTCTACGGTGCACCCACCTCCCTGCTCTCACCCTGAACCTGACGGTCCTGTGGTCACTGTTTCTCCAGCTTCTCCCCACCACCACCTCCTCCACACTTTCCTCATTTGTTAAGACCACATCCAATAGGTTGTTTCCCCTGGTTGGCTCTTTAACCAACTGCTGCAGGAATATCCCCTATAGTGTCTCCAGAATCCCTCTGCTTCTGGCTAAGGCTGCCTCTGGAATGGACCAGTCTATCAGGGAGGTTCAGGTCCCCCACCAGAAGTGTTTCCCCCTTGAGAGTTATCCTCTTGATCACCTGTGCCATAATCCTGTCCTGTTCTTCCCCTTGCATCGGTGGCCTGTAGACCACCCCTAGTCTCAAGGATTCACCTGCCACTCTGCTCAGTGTTACCCACAGTAGCTCAGTTTCCCCATCCCCCTCCTGCCCTTTATGTCCTCCCCAATGTAAAGTGCCACCCCCCCGTCTCTCCTGAACAATCTGTAGCCAGAGATAGCCATCTTCTATGTGTGATAGTTTGTCCACCATGTTTCTGGGATCGTAATTATGTCCAGTCCTTCATGGACAATGATGGATACTAGTTCCTCCATCTTATTTGCAGATATGGGAGTTTCTTCCCTGGAAGCTGATTTAACAGTTGTTCTGGACTATTTAGAATATCTGCACGAAAGTGGATTGATGACTTCATTACTTAAAGTCCATTTGGCAGAAGTATCAGCCTTCCTATCTGTAAGAAAGTCCAAATCTCTAGCCCCACATCATGTTCAAGAGATTTCTGAAAGGCCTCCTTGACCTACAACCCACAGTTAGGGAGCCTGTTCCCTCCTAGGACTTAAATATATGCTTGGCACAACTATCTGGTACAACCACTTGCCTATCGGGCAAACTAGATGGATCCTGCAGTCCCCTTCTGCCATCAATTTCTGTGTTAACTAGTGCATCCCTCTTAAAGCCCAGGGCCTTTGTGGACCTACAGTTTATGACATGGAAGTCACTCTTCCTTACAGCTGTGACCGCTGCTAGGAAAGTTGGTGAGCTCCAAGCCCTGTGCACAGAGCCTAACTACATCATGCACAGAGATAAGGGTGTCCTCAGGACAAACAGAATTTCACCTTAACCAGTCACTCACTGTACCTGTGCTGTTTCAATCCTGTTCAAGTCCAGGTAAACAAAAATTGCACTGTTTGGATGTCAAGAGAGCACTCAGCTACTATCCTGACAGAACAAAAGCTATCAGTCCTGACAATAGCCAACAGTTTATCACCTCCGGGGAGCCTGGCAAATGCAAACCTGCTGCAAGAAAGACCCGTTTCTAGGTGTTGGTCTCTTGCATACAGTTCTGCTGTGAAAAAGCAGGTAAGCAGCCCCCCCCCTTAGAGAATATTCCACAAAGGCCACTGCAGTCTCAAGAAGCACCTCCTTTGGCAGATACCTGCAAAGCAGCTACCTAGAAAACTGTACACACTTTCATTAAGTACTACTGTCTAGAGATTCTCTCCAGGAGAGATGCTAGGTCTGGGACAGCAGTCTTCCAGAGCTTTTTTCCTAAATGGGTTCCAGACTTCTCAGCCTCCCAAGGTACTGCAATGTACTCTGCAGTTTTTGTATGATATCACTATAGGACTCCTGTTGGAAGGAAAAAATTACTCATTGCGGTAATGATGTTTCTTTTAGTGAGTCCAAATAGTCAGCCAGTACAATCCCATCCCTACCTCTGCTTCTAGAACCTGATCAGGAAAAGGTTACTAAACAATATGGTTTTAAATACTCTTTTCTGCCTGTTTATATTTTTATTTATTTCAATCTTGGTTACAATACCTTTGAGCAGAAAACTGCTCATTTACAAAGGTTCCACGCATATACTTTATATTTTAAAATATGACTTAAAGGGCCATCCCAGTGGCACTGAGTGTTGAGGTGCTGGATGCCACACCTTGCACCATGCCAGCAACCCAAGTTCAGAAATGAGCTTGGGTCGGCAGGGGAGGGAAAGAACTGAGCATCCTAGGACAGCTCTCCTGCAGCAGCAGCGGCCCTCAGTGGAGATTGGAGGTATGAGTGGTGTAATGGAGCTAACTATGGGGTGGAGCAAGGCGGACGTCGACAGCTTGCCATCTTGATGTCATTGCATGGCTGAGCTCCAGGGGTAACAAAGCAGGAAAAAAACTCCAGGTACACAAGAAGGTGATGACAGGAACAGGACCACCCAACATGCTCAATGCTGGACCCACCAAGCTGGCCTCTGGTTCTTCCCTGCTCTCTGACCGCACTCTAGATTGCAGATAGAGTGCCGGTCAGGTGGTGGCAGCCCCAGCTCGAGGGATTCAGAGTGGGGGGGATGGTGAGTTGGAGAAGCAGAAGAGGGATGTCTTGAGTCAGAAGCAAGGTGCAGAGGTCTCAGCGAGCGGTTATAGGGTGAGTACCTACGTCCTGTCTGAGAGAATCCTATGGGGCCTGGTGTATAAATAGAGTTGGAAAAAAAAATATATGACTTAAAATATTTATGGTACAGTGACATAAACATTTTTGCTGTTTAACGTGCAATAAACATTGAAGCTTAGCTAGGTAGTGTTTCTCCCTTCTGCTCTTTATCATAAATATGATGTTAGAACACTAGAGTCAGCATCACCACACAGCAACATTGAAATGTAGTTCTAATTCCATAGCGCCATTCTAAACTCCTAGGTGACATCTCAGAGTGAAGGTGATGAAGATTTTATATTGGCTTACTGTTGGACCCACTAAAAGAAACATCATTACTACAGTATTTTTTTCTAATGAGAGAGCAGACATCACAATTTGCCAAACACACCCTAATGAAAGTCGAAATATCACAATCTGCCAAGCACAAGTTAATGTAAAGACATCACAATTTGCCAGACACACTCCAGTGAGAGTACAGACATAATAGTTGACCAGTAACACCCTAATGAGAGTACAGGCGGCATCACAATTGATCAAGCCCACTCTGAGATAACAGACATCACAATCTGCCAAAACTTTCCCCAATGAGGATACTCCCTGCTTTCCCCAGTAGGAACCCCACCCTGCTCCCTTGAAAGAACCTTTATAACCAGACCATAGCCTGAAGTCCTAAGCCTTCATCTGGATTCAGACATTTTGACATTTGCCATAACTCAGCTGGCCATGGATACGAACCTGCCCTATATGTCATGTACCGATGCTCTGCCCTTCAGTTTTTGAAATCCTGGCTACTGTTCTGCTGGCAAATGGTGGGCATTATCTGGTCCTCAACGATGTCCATACCTGTTCCTTCAGTCAACACAGAAGGTGTTGAAGCTGCAAGATTATTATCCCCCTTCCCCATCTGCACTCCTCAGGCACCATCATGGCATGGAATATCAGTATGGTATTTTTGACCCCAACAGTCCCCCCGGACAAAAGTTATATTTTTTTTTGTGGTCATTTTAACAAAGCCTATGGAAGGGAAAATCTGAACAATTTGTTCATTTGGAAAATGACCCCAATAATCTGAAGATCAAGATGTCTTTTTGGGGGTCAAATTATGGTTCGTCACTGTTAAAAAAAAAAAAAAGTGTGAGAGCCACAGCTGTATGAAGGGATTGGGCAAGGATGTATTTACTGTTGAATTTGTGTGTGGGGGGAATGAGGAAATAATGCCACTGGACAGTCCAAAATCACACTGTACATGGGTATGGCATTGCAATCATGCATAACAAGATTTGTAATACACCTGTGTATAATGGTTATATACAGCTTCTGAACATTGGTTATAATCACATGTAAATAGTTTATTATGTGTTTTATCCCACTGCAGGCCATACAGCAAAAGCTTCATACCACATTGGTTATGCAGTAAATGGATGTAAGGTCCCGAAAGTGGTACTGTGTATGCAGCAGGTATAACATGAACTATGTTTTATCTAATGAAGTTCTGCTGAACATGTGTGGTGTATGTGTCTTGTATTGATAACACATAGTGAAGTGTGGCATCAACGCACATACCTGCTGTGTTCGCCTCAAAAGAAAAAAAAAAACTTTAAAGGTGTGAAGTGTTACTCATAACCTGAAAGCCCATAAAAGGCCCTTTCAAACAAGGTACTGGGCTTGCCTCTTGGGGGTCAGCAGTCTGGAGATATACCAGTCTTAATTTGTCTGGTCTTAAATCATGAGAGCAGATGTCCATCAAAACATCTTACCAAGAATACTGTAGTATCTCTAAACTTTATCATTAATGCCAGCTAGCATGTACTTTTGTGCACGGGACACAGCCATCTCAAGGTTTATTTGGCAGGGAGTCTCTCTTCGACTGTGGCTCACAATACTGCAATTACCAAGAGAGAAGGGAGGCCTTTGAGTGGTACGCTCTGGCCAGGCACCTTCAACCAGCATGTATATGGCTGACACCCTACTAGAAACGCGCTGAATCTGCTGTAAATGATGTATACAGTTGTGACAAATACATGTTAAGTAACCCCTGCAATGTTTACCATTGACCAAATTCACCAGTATACAGCAGAAACATTCCACCAATGGCTGAAGAGTCTGACGAAATATTGCACCCCACTGCAACATTTTCAATTGAGAGCCTTGGCCTATAATGCTGATTATCCTCCAAACAGGGTAGACACAGTTACACTGAAATGGAGCTGAATGGGCCTCAGGCATATTTTATCATGTGCTAGACGTGCAGGGGATTTTAATATTCTCCATTTTACAGCCCACTTATCTCCCAGCTTCTGAACATTATAGGATATTTGCAACTTTGATCTCATCTCAGTGATGGGGGGGGGGGTTATTGTATGTTACCCCAGCATCCCCATCCATTCATGCATATCTTCAGGAGACATATAGGCCCATCTCATTGGACAGCTTTACAGGGCACTGCAGGAAATAATGACCAAGTCCACAGTGCAAATATTGACAAAGTGGAACAGAGTTAGATGCTGCCCATACAATAGATATATGGCACAAATGCACATCTTCAGCACTCAGGGTAACTACAGCCACATATTAGTGGGAATACGTGTAGGAGTGCAGACATCAATTCTTCCGTACACCAGACATTGTGGCAAAATATGCCGGATCAGAGAAGGGTTTTTGCTGGAGAGATGTGGCCAGGCCACACATACATATAATGCGGAGCTGTCCCTGCTTACACCACTTTTAAAACGTGGTTATACATGAATTATAACACATTTTCGATTGTCCAGGAAAGAATTACCCCTTCACTAATTCTCCTAGTCAATAAGGACACCACCTCTGAAGCCCCACAATGAAACTGATACAGACAGCGGTTACCACCACAAAAAATACATTGCTAGACTCTGGTGCATGGATAAGGTCCCCACCCTAGAAGGTTGGTGAGCCATAATCACTAATACATACACGATGGAGCGCTTAAAAGGGAACGGTCATCTACAGAATTTCTTAATGTCTGAAAGCCCATAATAAGCTAATTTGAGTGAGTCATTGTGTTTATCTGCGAGTCTTTGCAGTCCAGAGTTATTCATATGTAAATCAGCCTGTAATTAAGGGCTGGGGGCAGCCATATGTTTTAGGCTCCTGACAGGAAATGAAGTCACCGAGGGATCTGGCCCTCCTTTGAGTGTAGATAATCCAACAGGTTAAATAGGAAATAATCTGTTTTATTAAGCGTTTTAAGGTGTCATTACAACACTTTCTACATCTATAGTAACTGTTTTGTATGTGCATTGAAACTAGTAAGTTATCACCTTTACATTTCAAACTGTTAGTAAATATAATCCATCATCAGGATTGCTTTAACCTCTAGGCCATACTGCCAGCTGATTATCAAAAACTACACCTCTCAAGGCTGACTCTGTGGTGCCAACAGGTATTGGGGCCCATTATCAGGATTTCTAAACCCTGGCTGTGTTCATGTCAGTACAGATTTCTGGGACTGCCACAGCACTAATTTCTGTATTTTTCTGTTCCCTCGCTTACAGCCTCTCTCTTACAATTTTGGGTGTAAACTCAGGTCTACAAGATACAAATATGGCTATGTACATACCGGCCTGGCATCATGGGGCCAGCCTTGAAATGTGTAGTTTTTGATTATCAACTGGCAGTATAGCCTAGAGATTAAAGCAAAGAGCTGTGAACAAGCTTTGTTCATCCAGCAGAATGGGTTTTGATTCCAACATGCTTTACTTGTATAGTGTGTGACAAAGCAAGTCATTTAACCTCCCATGCTCCCAAAACACACCCAGGAACAAACTGTAGCTCCATCCTGGGCTTCTGGTGCCATCTCAAAGCAATGAGGCACCACTCTTGTGGCATTTTGTACAATGTCATTAGATCTTGGTGGAAGTAATTATTCTTTGATAATGGGGTAAGTAATAACCGTGTAAGGCCTGTCATGAACCCACTCCTGATGGACAGGTCCACTGAGCTCACAGTGCTCACCCCTAAGTGCAATCCATGACGAGAGGGGGGGAACAAGAATACCCTCCTCATATCCTTCTAGAATGCTCACTGAGTTCACAACTGAACACCCGCCATGAGGTCCCAGGGTGTCCTCCTTTACTCTAGATCAGGGTACAATACTAGTCTCTAGTCTTGTAGCCAAATATGAACCCTACTTGGTTGTTACACAAAGAGGGAAGATCCAAGCATTACAACCTTTTTGGGGTAGCGTTGTAACCCTGATTCTGCCTTCTCCCACAAGGCATGCAATAACCTGGTTCACATCCCCAAAGAACCTTCACTGAGACTTCAGTATTCCCCCTATCTTTATCCAGACTTTCCCTTTCAGACCCTTTGTTCGATTTTGCAGCTTATGATGGTACCCCTTAGCAATAACAGTTTAGTCGCACATTATTACTGAAACATCCCACAGTCACACATGCAATAAAGAAATCTTGCTCAGGCTGGTTTCTTTTTTTATATTCTTTCTATTCCCCCCCCCGCAGCCACTGACCTGCTCATCGTCCAGCCACCGCTCCACTTCCCTGAGTGACCCAGAGGCACACCCACACACCGGCTGGCAGATGCAGCCGTACCTTCGAGAGGGACCTTCTCTAATCCCCGAGCCAGGCTGGGAACCAATACTGGCATGTGACTATGCGCTACAGCCCCGCTGGGCTAGGAGGTTGCAGCCATCAAGCTGCCATGGTCATTGCTGTCATTTTCCTCTTGCTAGATCCCTCTCAGAGTGCAGACGTGCAATGACATCAAAGGCACAACATGCCAACATCTGCTACACTCCGCCTCTTAATTTCACAGACTCTAGCAGTGCCCCCAATCATCACCAGGGGGCACTGCAGAGCGGTGGGACCCATAACCCTCCCCAGGATAGGAGAGCAGTCCTCCAGATGCTTGATCCTATCCCCCTGCCAACCACTGACATCCCAGGCTCACGTCCAAACCTGGGTCGCCAGCATGGCGCAAGGTGTGGCGTCCAGTGCCTCAACCCTCAGAGCCACTGGGTCAGCTGCTCAGGCAGGTTTCTTAAACAAAACAAATGTCTTTACTAAATAACTGATTATCATACATTACAATAAAAAGGTTTGATCAATTGATCAATTTGGTCACAGAATAACAAATAAAAACTGGACATGTACATTCAAAAAAAAAAAGCCTTAAAACTGTTAGCTACATTCTACCTTAAGTTCGCAGTGGCTTGAAGTCCAGAAAAAAGTAAATGAAAGTTTCAAGTTTCCTTTGATGGCAATCTTGCTTCTTGTGTGTCAAGAGAAGTGTCCATTGAAGATGCTCAGCAAAATGAAAGAGATCCCTTGGTTTTCAAGCTTTTATATAGTGTCAAAATCCCCGGTCTATCCTAACGTTTAGGCCAGTAGACGTCTCTCTTGCACTTTCCCAACAGCACAATTTTCTGGCTACCTTGTGATGTCATACTTCCCTGACAATTATGACACCTGTAAGAGAATTTGCAATAGCCTGCCAGAATGGATATTTCTGTCCTTTCATCTCCTTAAAGGCAATATACCATGATGACAGTTTCCTGAGACCAAAGTATCCTGCCTTTGAGGTGAAAAAGGGCTATCTCCTGAACATTTTATTTCCCTCTGTTTCCCTCAGTTAGTTAACCAGGGAAATACCCTTTGATCAGCTACCCCCAAGCCTTTGACAATTAATTGTCAGCTTCATGGCAAGCAAGCTGGCCTTCCTCAGTCAAACATTTTAAAAGAAATCCAGTCTCTCCCACTATCCTATGAGACATTTCCTTAACACTTGCATTCTTGTGGCATGTACACATACACAAAATATAACAGAATACAACATAATATATCTGTACATCTGACTGGCAGTGGCATAGCTTGCCACAAGTCCCACTTGGCACAATGCCCATTTCCAGGGGCAGCCTGGGAGCAGTGGGGAGGTTATGTAACTTGTTCAGACTCACAGTCTGCAAGTGGAGGTTGTGGGAATCAAACCCAGGTCTGACGGATGTACCAAGCTTATTCACAGCTCCTTACTCTTAGGTCTAGGCTATACTGCCAGGTTTGTAATTCACAGCTGACCATGTTTCCGTATACAATGCAAGGTTTTCTTTAATCTAGATGACTCTGCCCACGGGGCCGGGGGTTATGAGCGAATTAGCCATCTCTCTGTCCTTAACACTGGGAGAAAGCACCCTTTCATGTAGTAAATTAAGATACTGACATTTTTGATTAACTTTTTAAATGTTTTAATCTCAGGGAATAGTTTGAATTTGGAAATGCCCCCCCCCCCCAGCTGCTGTACCTTTTTCTCACAACTACCATGAATAACTTTACATTTTTGATTTTGCTGGATGGGTGGGTGATCTCTAAGTAGTGGATGCAGGACCACCACTGCTTTAAATTCCTCCAACTCCTCCAGGTGCCTATGAACCACCCACACATACAATCATGACTGGTTTCTGCTGCACTCCTACCTTTATCTTGAGTGCCCTTTTTACCACTCCTTGCTTCTGCTTAGAGCTACCAATGCCTCCAAATGAACTTTAAAAAGTGTAATATTTTGACACAAAGCCGCTTATATTTTTCAATAGCGCTGTATGTCTTATCCCCATTATTACTGAGGTCATGTGCATTAAAACGGGATAATTCCTTGAGGGACCATAAGCTCCTATCACTTCCTTCCAACCAGATGTCATAACAAGTAAGCAATAATAACCGACAGGGTGGGAGGTATTGCACTGTACCGGACTGCCCAGGGGTGTAATGAGGCCTGATGTCACAGGTGGTGATATTCCCTGGAAGGTCCGGAACAGCCCAATACCGCCAGCACTGGAGGGTATTACTGCACTTAGAAAATAGGTATCTGGTTAGATTTTTACAAAATAATTAAAAAAATAAAACAAATACTATCAGAAATACAAAAAATATGTTTATTGCAAAGTAGTCCCTGCACTGGGGCAACTGGCAGTAGAGGGCACTGCTGTTCTTAAACCACACTGATGTTTTATGTGGTAGATTTTGCAGTGTTTTTCCTTATTGCCAACTTCCACAGACTCCCCCCCCCAACTCCCCATGGGAAAGTGGGGCACCTGTCCTTTTTTTTTTGTTTTTGTGTGATTACTTTTTTCCCCAAATCGGGAAACACTCATCAGCACGGTTCAGATGAGAGGAGTGATGGAACTGCCGTAGTGCTAGATTGAAGCCACTGGACAGTAGTGTGACTGGGATACTTGCTCTGTCTGACCGCGTAACACTGAGATCTGTACTGTTAGTCTGCCTGTACTTAAAGAATTTTGGACAGGCCACAATCAGATGCATTTGTTATTCCCTGCGGAGTATGTTAAGCGTGACTGCTGGCGGTAGCACGGCAGTGGATGAGCAGACTAACGGTGCTTTCTTCTGGTAACAGAGTGGCCAGGTGGCTGGCTGGAGGAGCAGGCGGCTTACAAGAAGGCATACAAGTACCTAATTTAGGCAGGTGGGGAAAATGGAGGGTATTTAACATACTGGACAGATGTGGGGGCAACAGAAAAGCAAATGATGCCCAATTAAAATTCAAGGTTCTGTCAGCTGAGTGATTTTGAACATTGTTAGGTAGCCAGAGACTGGGACTCATTATTTCCCAGTCTCTGTTGCCGGATACCAGACCAGCTGGTTGGTGGCCTTATCCAATCAGGATCTAGTTTTCTCTGTACCCCTTTTCTAATCTGCTTGTGATTTCACAGTTATTCTGACTGCAGCTAACTGTGATATCACAACAGAGCATTATGATTTCAAGTAGAGGGAGTAAGCAGTAAAGGCAGATAAACTCTAAGGGATAAAGATCTTATTTTTGTGGGATTTTTTTCAGCAATAAATGACAGAGAGGACATATCTATAGATGCTCTATGAAATACAAGCTGAATAGAGTCAAAATATTATGTTTTCCAAAGTTTTCCCAGGTCACACACTGGGGAAAAGGAGACAGTTATTGAGTAAATATGAGTAAAACAAGAAATGAGGAGAGTGGGTACCCCCCATGCTGAAACCACAATAGTTTTATACTACAAGCATTCTAATGATATTTTGTTGTTTTTATTTTGTTTTAATATTGTATATAGAATTGAGATGGGGTTGTTGCCATCTAATTTAAGACTCCTCCTTTTGAATATCATATGACTAAATCATTAAGTGTTAAAACTTGATGTAAATAGACACTACAGGGTCTTGCCTGCTATACAACAGATTTGCCAATTTGAATTTTATTTTTGTTTTAAATAAAACTGGCAATATTGGCAAAAAAAACACTGATTGATTTGTAGAGCATTTCTGAATATCTGTTCTATTGGTTCGGTGGTGATTGCATTATCCCTTTCTTTGAAAGCACTTCTAAGTGTATAAAGGAGTTGAACATTGTAATAGATACATGCGAGAAATGTTTACTTGTAAACTGTTTTTGCCCCCATCTCTGGCTTACCCATTCTGCCAGCTCTTCCAGCTCTATCACACAACTTCTCCGAGTATTTCTAATCCCTGTGGCTTACCCCCCACCCATGACAGAGGCATCAGGTTTTCCCCCAGCTCCGTTGAAGTTTGTGCTTGATGGAGGAGGGTGCCATGGTTGGTAGTTTGATGCCTGCGAGAGCAGACAGCTTCATCCTGCAGTAACCACTTCTGGTCCCAATCCTCAGGGTCACGGTCAGTGAGGAGCTCATAAGCATAACTCTCAACCTTTTGTCCCCCAAATGTGGAACACTGCCTCTCAAAATGTGGAACAAATGAACAAAATGTGGAACACTTAATCAAATCTTTACCTAAGAAGCTCACAACACTGTTAAAATGTTTGCATTTGAGTTCAGAAAGTCTGTTATTACTTGAATAATATATTTTTTGCATCATTTACTAGAGATTTTTCCTTTAAAATGTTAACACTGAATGTGGGACAAGTCCTCACAATGTGGAACAAGGAGATTTTGTGAAGTAAAATGAACATTCCTCGGAATGTGGTACAGTTGAGAGGTGTGCTCATAAGGTGTGCACACACACAGCCTGCACATGCTGACATCTGACAACATCCTCGCCAACCCTCAGAGCAGCTTATGCCTGCACCGCCACATGCAGTCACCTAGACGTAAACAGCATTGCGGAGTACACTGCTCTCCCTCCTCGGAAAAGGAGAGCATCCACTGGGATACTTGATCTTCCTCGCTCTGGTCAGCCACCAGTGCAGCGCACTCTAACACTACAGCTGTGCCAAAGGGCCGTAATGAGAAATGTTTTAAACAGTATGTGACCAGGAACAGACTGCAGTGCAGTAACAATTCATATTTACTTACATATATGTTAGTATCATTTTTAAGGCGACTTTTATTTTCAGCACAAAAGTCACAGCTGGTACCAGCAGAACTCAGATGCACACAAAATCCTCCTCCCTGTATTACGTGTCCTCCTTCACAGGTAAATTGTCTGGGACCTGAGCCTAGGGAGGGGGCAGGCATGTTGAAGAAGTTTCCCATAACTTGAAAAGCTTGGAAAAACTGCTATGCTTTGGCCATGTGCTCCACTGAGGGCATTTGTCATGGATCCACTGCCTGCTCCTTTTCCTTTGCAGGAGGAATGGCATGGACACACTTTTCCTTTTCTTGGCAGGCACTGGTTCCAGTACATAATTTGAGGCTCTTTTATTTGTACTTTTGTCATCAGTGGAAGACGCCTTGGTATCTGTACCATCTTTACCATGTCTGTCTGATGGCAGACAGCTTCATCGTTTTTTTTTTGTTGTTTTTTTTTTAAATCTGTCCCCTCTAACAGGGACTGCTGCTGTTTCTGTATTGCTCCACACTGTCAATGATGTCTTTACATATGGGTAAAGAGCACCCCGCTAGAGTAGTGGCACAGCCCAAAGCTGTCAATCAGCATAGAACCCTGAGCATATAAACATTCTGAGAGCCGCAGTTCTCCAGTCTGTGCTGTGCTACTGAGGGGTAGACAGCACAGAAGTTTCTCAGAATTTGTTCAATTTACAGTAGGGTTGTTGTTTTCTAGTGTCAGATTTGTGCAATTGTGAAGCAGGTTGGGACTACCTGTTTTTAGGGGCGCATCCCAAATTTAGAAATTGTGCCTGCTGAGCTGTGACTTTCAAACTGGCTAACCTGTCTTTCCTTTTACCCCATTTGCTCTGCCTTTTCTGTATGAATTGGGGGCCATGTGTTAATAGGGTGCTTTGCAAGTCTCTTGTTTTTTTAGCCTGGTGTCTTTCAGGTAACTGCTTTATGTAGGGGGGAGGGTAGAGTTATGGTCCCATATTGTTCCACCCAGCCCCAGCATTCTTGGCAACGGTCTCTCCTCCTCAGCCTCCTCTAAAGAGTCCTTTTGTTTTTCCCTGGAGGTAGCCCTGTGTTTAATTTTTATCTCTAGCTAAGAGAGAGAGCTCTAAAAATGATACTTGTTGAGAGCTATGGAGCTGCCTCTATGTTTGTGTGGAGGGTTCTGATTTCACCTCAGAGCAATTCTTGCTCTTCTGTCTTGTCTGGGGATTTTCCCTCAGTTGGGAGCCTCCGGCAGTCCAGCGGCGTTTTCTCTACTAGTTGATCACACAGGCAGGGACGATCCATGTGCCTCTCTGCCAGCAACTTTCCCACCTCTTCTTCCTTGGCACTTACTGTTGCGCAAGTCTTTGTACCTTTAGAGTGTTGGGCAAATCCCCACCTGTTGTACTGTCACATGACGTCATGATGCTCACATCATGCAAGTTCCTTGCTCCCCCAACGCTATGTGTGGGATGGAGCGTTGTTGTTTTTCTGCAGGTGCTGCTCTGTTTTTCTCTCTAGGAAGAGAGAACGAAAAAAACTCTAGCAAGAGCCAATATGGCTGCAGCTGAGGCAGCAAAATGGACCAAACATAGCACTGTCTGCCATGTCTAAGATGGCTGCTGGAGTTATGTGCACATGCACGACGCCTCACACAAGCACACAGAACTCCAGGACAGCACAGCACATTCTGCCCTATCCAAGATGGCCGCCGGAGTTCTATATGCATGTGCAATGACTCACACATTCACACTGGCCTTCAGCGGCCATCTTGGAAATGGTAGACTCTGCCACAGTGCCCTGGAGTTCTGTGCGCATGCGCGAGTTGTCATACTTGCGCACATAACTCCCGCAGCCACTTAAACATGGCAGACAGTGCTGTGCTCCCCAGGACCGATGGACAAAATAGTGCAGGTCAACACACAATGATTACTGTTCACCTCCACTATGTAAAAGTCCAGTTGGTAGCTGGTAAGGCTCCTTTTCTCTACTGTGCTCACAAGATGACTGCAGGGTTATGCCCACTGCAGCCGTAAAAAGGCACATAAGGGGCAGATTACTTATGCAAGAGAACGGCCGGCGTGCTGCAGATCTTGTTCTCATTTTTGCTTGTAGCCTCTCAACTTTTGGGGAGGGAGGTCTCTTCCTTGGACTGACAGTACCCACAGATAACATTCAGCAGGGGCTGTATGGTAAGTTAGCACAGCTGCTGTAGATTTTGTCTTTCTGTTGTTTCTGCATTATACAGCTGGCACTATGGCTTAAAAGGAGACCTGCCAGAGAATCCTGAGACCCTCTCCCTTAGGGTCCTGTTGCTTTAATTGTGTAACGCAATCTAACATGTCTGTTTCGGTTCTCCCTTGCTGGACCCTGAGCTGGGATCGAGTGTGCATCTGAGGAACAGAGTGGCAGGATTGAGTTACGCAAATCCTTTTTACTGTTTTTTTTATGGAATTTGTAAGCAAACATTACATTACCAATTTACAGAGGTTAGCAAGATGGACAATACAACAAATATACACTTACCAAGGATTACTGAAAGACACCTCCCCAATCGATACGACATAGGGAGGAATACCTGAATAAAACTTTTTTAACATTAATAAGAACCCATTGCATACAGCCATGGAAGAATAAACTAAGGAAGAGAAAAACAGCATTACCATATTGACATAAAAGTCATAACGATTCACCCAAAGCTTGCAAAATACATTGGTACAATTAAAAATATCCCCCAAACTCCCGAGAGAAAATGGAAAACTCCAACCACACATTTTAATCTTGTAGCCCAGTAACAATAAGGACTAATTAACACATGATCTGAAAATTACCATTTATGCACTCTGTATTTAAATCAAAGGAGAACCCCTCCTGGGATGCATAGGGAGAGGCATCACCAGTAGAAAACAGGAAGTTATTATCCCTCTGTACAGACAGTTGGTGAGACCCCATCTGGAGTACTGCGTGCAGTTCTGGAGACCCAATCTCCGCAAAGACATAGACAGGATGGAGGCTGTCAAGAGGAGGGCATCTAAAATGGTGCAGGGTCTGCACCGGAAGACATATGAAGAGAGACTTAAGGAGCTGAATATGTATAGCCTCGAGGAAAGGAGGGAGAGGGGGGACATGATAGAAACTTTCAAGTACCTCAAGGGAATCAACAAAGTCCAAGAGGGTAGCATCTTTCAAAAAAAGAGGTGTGCAAGAACACAAGGCACAATTTAAAGATAGAAGAGGGGCTCAGAGGTAATTTAATAAAGTATTTTTCTACAGAGAGGGTTGTGGATGCATGGAACGGCTTCCGGAGGAGGTTGTGGAGTCAAAAACAGTGGTGGAATTCAAGCATGCATGGGACAGTCATAAGGCAATTCTAGGGGTTGGGGGTAGGAAGAAGTAGGCTGCTGGTTAACTAGGATCTGCAGCTTATCCATTAGGTAGGGAAATGGGCAGACTGGGTGGGCCAAGCGGTCCTTATCTGCCGTCAAAATCTATGTTTCTATTAACAGAGGTCCAAGAAAAAAAACCATAAAGAATAGTCCGTTAGCAGTTCAGGTAGTTTTCCAAACATGTACCAGTCTCCTGTGGGGATCAAGCAAGTTGGTCAAGTTTGCAACGAACCAGTAGAACAAGTTAACAGAACTAAGTGCCAAGCATATGTAAAGTGTCAGCCCGTTAAAGCCCTGGACACACATCCCGACCCAAGGGAAATATTGATGTTATGTAGCAAAGTTCCATCAGCAAAGTATGAAATTGCAGGTTACCAAAAGATAACAGCCCATGGAAAAATCATACAGACAAATTAGAAATCAGAGCCCGAGCCCCAGACTTGCATTACAAATAAGTCTCAGTCCATTAGTCCTCCTCAGAACAGTGCCCTTCACCTTTTCCCTCTGCCATTTCTTGCTCGATGCGACGCACCATCTTCTCTGCTTCCTTAGCCTTATTAAACAAGTACTGTTGACCATTCCACACCAGCCTAAGCTTAGCCGACAAAAGTAATTTGTGCTGCACCTTTAGTTGTGGGACCCCCCCCCCCACCAAGACCATCAAAGGATGTATGGCACTGATGGGTTCTATAGACGAGATCTGGAAATAACATCAAGGTATCATCCCCATATTTCAAAGCCCTGTGCCTTCTGGCAAGTGTGTGGTCCTGGTACACGACTCCAGTACAAATTATCATGAAAGTCTTTGGAGCAGTGGGATCCGCTGCCACCCGACGTGGAGTGATGCAGTAAGCTTTTTCAATAGATAAGGGGGGGGTGGAGTCGGCTTCCGTGAGGCCCAAGATAGTTGGTAAAAATGTGTTTGCAAAGGCCAAGCCATCCTCCCCTTCAAAGGTTTCAGTTAGTCCCAGCACCCACAGATTCCTCTCTCATGCCTGGTTTTCAACCATTTCCAGCCTTTGGTGTAGGAGTGTGCTTTCTTTAACGAGTTTGGCTGTAGCATCTATTGATTTAAGAATGGAAGTTTCCAACTGTTGAACAACAGCCTCACACTGGTCCATACGGTTTTCAAGGGCTGAAACTCTCAGCATCAGATTTTTTATCCAGGTCCTGCACTGTCCGGACTAGCTACTGTAGTGTGGTCTGGATAGAAACAGAATTTGATGGCAGATAAGGACTGCTTGGCCCACCTAGTCTGCTCATTTCCCTACCTAACAGATAAGCTGCAGATCCTACTTAATCAACAGCCTACTTCCTCCTACCACCCACTAGAATTCCCTTATGTCTGCCCCATGCATTCTTGAATTCCCCCACTGTTTTTGACTCTATGACCTCCTCAGGATGGCTGTTCCATGTATCCACAACCCTCTCGGTGAAGAAATACTTCCTCACATTACTTCTAAGCCGTCCCCCCTCTATCTTCAAATTGTGCCTTGTTTTGGCACATCTCTTTTTCTGAAAGATGCTACCCTCTTGGACTTTGTTGATTCCTTTGAGGTATCTGAGAGTTTCTATCATGTCCCCCTCTCCCTCCTTTCCTCGAGGCTATACATCTTTAGTTCCTTTAGTCTTTCTTCATATGTCTTCTGATGCAGACCCTGCATCATTTTGGTTGTCCTCCTCTGGACAGCCTCCACCCTGTCTATGTCTTTGCGGAGGTGGGGTCTCCAGAACTGTAAACAGTACTCCAGATGTGGTCTTACCAACTCTCTGTACAGAGGGCCAACAACTTCCTGTTTTCTACTGTGATGCCTCTCCCTATGCATCCCAATACCCCCAGCTCTCCTTACTGCCTTCTCACATTGATGGCCAACCTTTAGGTCATCTGATATGACTACCCCCAGTTCCCTTTCCATTTTTGTTGTCAGTATCTCACACCCCATTGTGTATGCTTCCCCTGGGTTTTTGTTTCCCAGGTGCACTACTTTGCACCACTTTGCTTTGAATCTAAGTTGCCATACATTTGACCATTCCTCCAACCTTGCCAAGTCCCTTTTCATTCTTTCCACCCCACCTTGTGTATCAACCCTGTTGCAGATCTTTGTGTCATCTGCAAATAGACATACTTTCCCTTCCAGTCTCTCTGCAATGTCACTTATAAAGACATTAAAAAGGACTGGTCCCAGTACTGAACCCTGCAGTACTCCACTAGTAACCCTCCTTTCTTCACTGTGGACTCCATTTACTATTACCCACTGTGTCCTGTTGTCCAACCAGTGTTTTACCCAGGCTACCACCCTGGGACCCACTCCTAGGCTGGCTAATTTGTTTACTAATCTTTTGTATGGGACTGTGTCACATGTCTTGCTAAAGTCTAGGTAGGCCATGTCCACAGCCCCTCAGTCTACTGCTTTGGTCACCCAGTCAAAGAAATCAATTAGATTTGTCTGACATGACCTTCCTGCTGTGAATCCATGCTGCCTTGGGTTCTGTGCCCCACTGGCCTCTAGGTACTCAACAATTCTTTCCTTCAGAAGTGATTCCATCATTTTCCCTATCATTGAGGTCAAACTGACAGGTCTGTAGTTTCCTGCCTCTGTCTTGCTCCCACTTTTGTGAAGGGGAATCACATCCACCCTCCACCCTCCTCCAGTCCTCAGGTACCACACCATCCTCCCATGATTTATTAAAAAGGGTACTCAGTGGTGTTACTAGTTCTTCTCTTAGTTCTTTTAGAATTCTGGGTTGAATCCAATCAGGCCCCATTGCTTTATCCACCTTCAGTTTTGAGTTCTTTCAGAACCCTTTCTTCTGTGAAAGGATTAGTATCAACCCCCCTATCCAGAGTGCTTCTATTGAACGGATTAGGTATCTTCCCCCTGCTTTTCCACTGTGAATACAGAGCAGAAGTATTCACTCAGTATCCCTGCTTTTTCACTGTCACTCTCTGCCCAGCCTCAGTATCCCTGCCTTAGTCTTTCTTGGCTCCCTAATGTACCTATAAAAGGTTTTATTCCCCTTTTTAAGAGTTGGTTATCTTTTCCTCAGTTTGGGCCTTTGCTATTCTGACTGCCTTACCCGCTTCCTTCTGCTTTAACTGGTACAGTTCTTTGTCCTGCTCCTTCTGTGTTTCCTTATACTTCCTGAATGCTATCTTTTATCCCTACCTTCCTGCCACTTCTTTTGAGAACCAGTGTTTTTTTTTTTTCGTTTTGATTTATTTGCTTCACACAAGGCTTGTTGCCTCCGTGATGGCAGTTTTGATGTTTCCCCATTGTTGCTCCACCCCATCTTCTTGCCTGTTTGCTAGTGCTTTTCTGAGGCACTCTCCAATTTTGACAAAATCAGCCCTCCTGAAGTCCAGTACCTTCACTTTTGTGTGGCTTGACTCTACAGCTAAGTTTATCGTGAACCACACTGTTTGGTGGTCGCTTGTTCCCTGATGGCTGCCCACTTCAGGATCAGAGATCCACTCTCCATCCCCATTTGAGAGAATGAGGTCTAAGATTGCTCTCTCCTGAGTGGGTTCCAAAACTAGCTGTCTGAGGCATGCCCCCTGTAGGGCATCGAGAATGGCCCTGCTCTTGGATGTGGCTGCAGCAAAGGTGCTCCAGTCAACATCTGGCATAGTCAGGTCCCTCATCAGCAATATCTCCCCTTTCTCTGCCATCCCAAGGATACCTTCTATCATTTCCTTGTCCATTTCCTCCCTGAGACAGGGGTCTGTATACAACCCCTGTGTGGATTGTGGAGCCATTTCCAGTCTCCAGGGTGACCCACAGTGCCTCCTCTCTTCCCTGTTTACCCTTTAGTTCTGTTGCTTTGATCCCTTCCCTTACATAGAGAGCTACTCCTCCTCTTCTTCCATCCCTGTCCCTTCTGTAGATTGTGTACCCTGGTATGTTGACATCCCAGTCATGGTTCTCTGTGTACCATGTTTCTGTGACTGCCACAATATCTAGGCATCCCTCTTCCATCAAGGCCACCTTTTCGGGGAGCTTTTTACCTAGACTGTGGGCATTGGTACTCATTACCTTCCATTTTTTTATGGCTTTATTTCTTTTTGCCCAATCCCTGTCCCTACTGCTTTTGTCTTTTTCTTCATTTACCCCTGTCCTTCTCCGTATCGACTGCTCTATCTTGGTGTTTAGCTCACTAATTACCCTGATTTTTTTGGAGGGGGCTAGGATTTCTCTTCTCCTTGTCAGTGCCTCCCCCCTTGGCTAGTTTAAATGCTTGCCATTGAAGCATTTAAACCTATCACCTAGGATCCTGGTTCCCCTCCTGGAGAGATGCAGACCATTATGCCTGTAAAGGCTTGCATCCCTCCAGGTGGAGCCCCAGTCCCCAATGAAGCCAAATCCCTGAGCTCTGCACCAGCTTTTCAACCAGTCATTGAATCCCATGGTGCAGAGTACCCTAGCCTCATCCATGCCATAGACAGGTAGCACTTCCGAGAAAGTTACCGTGTGTGCTACTTGTCTAAGGCCCCTCCCCAACTCCACAAACTCCTGTTGCACTGCTCTGATCCCATTCTCAGCCAGGTCATTCGTCCCTAGGTGGATAATGACATCCAGCTCCCTCACCCTTGCTGCTGCTCCCATGATCCTGAGGATCAGAACCCTGCAGCTCATTTAAGAACAGTTAAAAAAAAAAAAAAAGTTAGACGCCTCCTCAGACAGAGAATCAATGGAGACCGGGGTTCTGTCACACTGTCCAGGCCTTTCCTAATGGTCTGTCTCTTTGGAGCAAAGAAATTGGCTGAGGCAGTGTTAGCACCTTTATTTTTACCCATCTTAGAGATGCAGATGAGCTAGGCTGAAATAGAACAAATACAGAGACTTTTAATGTTAGAATTGTCAAGTTTTGATTAATCAATCAATATTTCCCTCAGGAGCTCGAGCTTTTTGCTGCTTCCTCTTCGGCTGCTCAGCAGCACCCTTTTTTTCTTTTTTTAACTGTTCTTAAATGAGCTGCAGGGTTCTGATGCTCTGCCAGACATCCCTGTCAATACACCTTAACCCAAAGCAGGGCCCTCAGCTCAGCCCCTCTCCTATCTTGTAAGAGGCTTGTCGGATGTTGCAGCAGAAGGAGGTGTAAGTCATGGACTCCTTGGATGTGAATCCAGTCCTGTCCTATTCCTCCTCTGCACTAAAGTGTTTTACAGATTTTGTGCACTGTGACCAGATCACTGAATAGGAATGGGTTGGCACAGAGAGGCATAAGCATCTCCCTAAACTGAGGGTGAGACATCCATTTTTGGAGGCAAGCTCCTAGAAGTGGGAGGTTCCCCCTTTGGCAGAGAAGGCCATGCATAATTCGGTTAAGCACATGACCACTCCTACTGAGGAGGGGTCTTTGACCCTAACCCACACCCATGATTAAGAGAGTGGATGCCTTATGCAGAGGAGCGTTTGCCTTGAATGGTGTAAATCTTCACAGCTCATATGCATCTTTTATTGCTTCCAGAGTCTTCAACTCCTGGGTCACAGCCCTGGGTGCTTTCATTCCCAGTTCGGAAGGGGTGAATATTTGCAGTTGATATCCATAGCATCCACTTTTCCGGGGGATGCCACAGTGGACCATTTACAGATGACAGCCCACTCCACGCATCACACTGTTGCAGCTATGCAGGGTGTTTGTCTCAGGCATTGGGTCACAGATCAACCACTGAAGGTGAAGCTGTTCAACCTGGCCTTTGAAGGAGGACTACTGTTCAGCTCAGGATTGAATGACATCCAGGATAAGAAGGGACAACTCCTGGCGCCTTTATTGTGTTTTGGCGATGCAGAGGCAGACTGAAAAGCCTTAAAATCTTCTTTTGGATTTCACAGCAAAACTTTTTACAGAGCTCACAACTGGTAAAAATCAGGATCTGGACCCAGACACCTTAAATAAAGTTCATGGCAGTCTGTTAGTGCCAGGAGCTGAAAAAGAACAGCTACGTACTCACCATAACAGTAGTTCTTCCAGAGAATCTTTTTCTTCAGGTCACACCTATGGAACTTATAGCCACCAGGAACTAGGTCCACACAGAAACATTTGCAAGCAGTCCACCATGGGCTACCAACAGTGATGACAGACACTGGCTATTACATAAATGTGGGCGGCCCTCTTCCTCAGTTCACCGCCGTAAATCATGCTCAGACCTCCCTGGAGAGAACCTAGGACTCTGCCAACCAGGTGAGGCAGACAGCAACTGGCAGATCCTGAAGAAGACAGCATTAACTAGAGTCTCAAGATCATAAAGGGGGAAGGAGGGTGGGATGGCATGGCCTCACAAAACATTCTCTCTCAAAGATCTGCTGTTATGGTGAGTACGTAACTGTTCTATGTTCTTCGAGGTTATCGCTATCATCAGGCCACACATATAGAAAGAGTACCAAGCAGTACTGACCATAAAGAGTCCGAGTGGCTAGAGCTTACAGGTCTAAGAAAGTAGTCCTTGAAGCATAGCTTGGCCAAAAGTCAGCCCTTTTGCAAGAGACAATGTCAACTCCGTAATGTTTAGTGAAGGTGTGGATAGTAGTCCATGTGGCAGCTGCACAGATTTCTGCAGCAGAAACATTTCTGAAACATACAGATGTGTGTCCATACCTCTAGTGGATTGACAACAAACAACTCAAGGAAGTTCTTTACCATACTTCCTATAACAAAAAGTAAATGTCTGCTAACCTTTTGGACAGCCACTGTTTCGCAGGGGTGAATGAAACAAAAAGCTGTGAGGACTTCTTGTCCTTCATGTGGTGTATACATTACCCGAGTATTCTATGTACACGTAAGGTATGGAGCAATGCTTCCCCTGAATTGGCATGCTCAGGAAAATAAACTGGCAGACGGATAGTTTGATTTAAAGTAAACACAGACACCACCTTTGGTAAAAACTTAGGATTAGTACGCAAAGACATCCTGTCTTTGTGGAAAATCAAGTAAGGAGGCTCACACATTATCACCTGTAGCTCTGAAATCCTTCGAGCAAAAGTAACAGCAACTAAAAACAATGCTTTCCAAGCAAGAAAGCATAAGCCTCAAGTCACGGCTGGCTCAAACGGAGCCGAAGTAAGATTTTTCCAAAGCAAAATTCAGGTCCCAAGCTGGGAATGGATTATGGAGAGAGGCTTCAACTGCAGAATGCCTCTCAAACATGTACACTCCACCTCCTGCCAGTGCAACCATATGACCCTCCGTAGGCACATGGAAAACTGAAATGGCAGACAAGTGTAGTTTGATAGAGGAATACTGCCTGCATCTGACAAGGACACCAGAAACTCTAGAACCTGATTTACTGGACAGGTAAATGGATCTAAGTGATGAGAAGCGGCCCACAAAGCAAACTAATTCCACTTCGTGGAATAAGTGGCTCTGGTGGAAGGCTTTCTGGCAGCCACCTTTTGGGGAAACCCCAAATCTAGCAATGGTTATGCTTTCAGGAGCCATGCATGAAGATGAAGAGATTTCTGGACCAGATAGACCAGGGTTCCCTGTTCCTGTGACAGATGTTTCTGGCACAGAGGTGCTGGTGGTTCCACTACCAGCTGTTGCAGTAGAAGGAACCAGATCTGGCAAGGTCATAAGGCAGCAGCAAGGATCAGAGATGCCCCTCCATCTGGAGCATTAAGGGAAGGCATACAAGAACCTCCCCTTCCAAGAGAGGGACAACACGTCTCACTAGAAAACTCTAGGTGTTGGAGCAAGCAAACAGAAAAGTGGCAGTTTTACACTGTGTGGTGATTCAAAAAGGTCCAACTCTGGATGACCCTGTTTGTTGAACAGATCTACCACCGAGGTCAGCAGTTCCCACTCGTGCATTCTGGACTGTGATCTGCTTAGCCTGTTTGCCAAGACGTTCTGGGCACCTGTAACATGTACTGCTGACAGTTTTAGACCATGTTCCAAAGTCCAATACCAGACTCTCATTGCTTCCCTGCACAGAGAGTTCCCCCTTGCTTGTTGATGTAATGCATCACACTGTCCATCTGTACTAACACAGGACCAGAGGGCAAGTGAGCCTGGAAGGCCTGTAGGTGATACAGGACAGCTGGCTTATCTAGAACACTTATGTGCAGGGTGCTCTCCACTGTGGTCCACATACCCTGCATCTCATGGGGCTCTGTGTCCCCCAGTCTATCCCCGAGGCATCTGTAGTTAAAATCTGGGAAGGGGATCAGGAAGAGAACCCCCTTTAACAGACTGCTGGGCTCCATCCACCACTTGAGCAATTTGCATACAGGAAAGGTTACTATAACCTCTGTTCTAGATAATCTGTGAGCTTGTCCCACTGGACTTAAGAGTCTAGTGAGGGATTCTCATGTGCTGTCTGGCCAGAGGTACTCTGACAATGGCAGCTGCCATCAGACCCAGGAGCCAACAATGTCCTGGCTGTAAAATACCGGCTGTTGTGGACCATTTGGGCCTGTGCAATGAGATGTTCAGCCCTATCCAGAGATAGGAAGGCTGAGCCTTGGGATGTGTCCAAGACTGCTTCTATGTACTGCAGGTGCTGACAAGGTGTCAAAACAGAGTTGGGTATACTGACAATAACCCCTAGGGCATTCAGCATCTGCCTTGTGCTAGGATGTGCAGAAGCTGCTGCTTGGAGTGGGCTTTCAGTAGCCAGTCGTCCAGGTAAGGAAATGCATACAGACCTTCCCTGGAAAAGGCTGCCACTACCACGCATTTGGTATAGTCCTGTGGCATGAAGGACAAGCCAAAGGGCCATACTCTAAATTGGTAGTGTTCCCCCAAAACAGGAACCTCAAATATTTTCTGTGAGGTTTGCAAATTTTGATATGAAGGTAGGCATCCTTCATGTTGAGGTAGCAGATCCAATCCCCTGCTTGTAGCAGTGACAGCAGGCCCTGTAAGGTGACCATTCTGAACTTCTTGTGCTGTATAATAAAATGTTCAGGTCCCCGATATCTAGAATAGGCCACAGATCTTCTGTCCATTTTGGGACTAGGAAGTACCGAGAGTAGAACCCTGTGTTTCTCTGATCCAAGGACACAGGTTCTATAGCCTTCTTCTGAAGCAAAGTGTGTACCTTCCTCCAGGAGCAGAGAAATACGATCTGGAGGATAGTGTGTTGGCACCGGTGGGTGATCTGGAGGTATTTCTGGAAGTTCCAGAGCATGACCCAGGTATCTGATGTCACCTCCCTCCACTGTTTTAGGAGGAAGGAGAAATGATCCCCAACAACCACCCCTGGAGGTAACCGGTTGTGGTGGATTCTGCTGCACCACCACCTCTAAGGGCTTTTGAATGGGCCCTGGGAGTGGTTCCTGGGGTGGGCAAGGCTCCTGGTCCCTTATATTGTCTGGTAGTAGGATGGTGTCTAACACCAGTCGGATGAAGAGGTATCCTCCGTCTACCCCTTGGTTGGGTATGGTAGAGGAAGTGTATTGACTTCAGCATCCCACCTGAGGCCTGGAGGTTAGAGAGGATATCCTGGACATTTGATCCAAATAACATGTATCCTATAAAGGGGGTATTGAGAATGGACTGTTGTACATCATTTGCAAAACCTGCCTCCCTAAGCCAGGTGTACCTCCTTAGACATATTCCTGAGGCAGCAGACCTAGCTGAAGCATCAGATATATCATAGGCTGTATGAAATAGGTATTCTCCTACATCAGCCCCTGCTTTGAGAAGCTCGTTTTGGGTGTACCTTCTGGCAAGACTTGATCAGCTGCTTTGGTCTTTCTCCAGAGTGTATTCTGGTACTTGGCCTTAGAAAATGGGCTTGGAAATTCCCAGGCTCTGATTGGCGGATACACCTGGCAAAGAAGGTGGGCATCTATCAGCCAACAGAGCCTGGGTCAGAAAAAGTGCCAGTCCCAAACAACCTGCTTACTGAAATCTTTGTGCCAGTTACAATTCTGAAATCAATCCACTGCCATTTTTGTTCTGTCACTTAGCGGGCAAGTTGGAGGCCGTTGGAGGTCATCCAACGACCCCCCCCAAAGTAAAAGTAATTTCTGGGTTCTAATTCTATTTAGGTTGACAGACAAACCACTCCAAAAACATTTACTGATCCCGAAAGTGCTGCGGTTCCCACTATTCACTGGCCATCAGCGAACCGCCTGTTCGCAACTTCCAAATACCAGCAGTCATTAAATATTCTTCAAATGAGCAAACAGAAAAAAAACATCCTGTATCATATTTATGAGGGATTTGCTTCTCACCTCAGTTCAAAATGCCTCACCACAGTCAGCAACTGCATCCTACAGCCACCCGGTCCTCTTTTCTCTCGGAGCTGTATACAACCCGCCTACCCTCTGTTGTCCTGCAAGCTAGCAGCACACCTCCATCTGCGGGGGGGGGGGATACCGCTGGTCTCATGTCTCAGTGGTGATGCCAGTGCTACACCTCCCCTTCAATGCTGTGCACACTTGACTTCCACAAAACATAGTACAGTTACGTAAGAACTTACCATAACAGTAGATCTTCGAGAACAGCTCTTGCAGCAGGTAACACCATTAGACTGAAGCCGCGAGGTGGCAGGGACCACGAATCTTCTAGCTAGCCATCTTCAGCGGGGACCGCCGCGCAGGCATAGTACATAAGGGGCGGTCCACCGATCCCAGTTCTCCCGCTGGAGACTTCCGGCCACAGGACGACATCAGAATGGAGACCGAGGATCCACCGTCAGAAGACAAAAGGCGTAAGCCCCTGCCAAAACTCGGTAAGCCATGCCTCCTCAGGGGAAAGTTGGGCGGAAGGCACCTGCAGCAAGAGCTGTTCTGAAGATCTACTGTTACGGTAAGTTCTTACGTAACTGTACTATCTTACTTGAGATACAGCCTTGGCAGGTAACACCATTAGGACTGATTTGCCAATAACGCTTGTAAGCATACTGAGGAGGAAACTAGGAAAATCCATACCAAGTCCTGACTCTAGGACAGGAGACCCTGTAGCACGGCCAGGCCGAAACCAGCTCTTCACCGTGAAGCAATGTCCAGGCTATAATGCCTGATAAAAGTATGTACAGAGCTCCAGGTGGCTGCAGCACAGATGGCAGAGGAGGAGACATTGCGAAGTGCTGCAAAGGAGGTAGCCACCCCCCTAGTAGAATGGCCCCGGAATGTACCTGGGAGGGGCTTCTGCTTAGTATCATAGCAGTATGATATGCACTGGACAAGCCAGCGAGAAAGGGACTGCTTCGATACTGGTTGGCCCATCATCCTCTCAGCGAAGGAAACGAAGAGTTGCTCCGACTTGCGAAGCAGTTTAGTCCTGTACAGGTAGTACCTTAGACAGCGGTGAACATCCAGGATGTGGAGCAGCGCTTCTCCTCTATTAGAATATTTAGAGAAATATACAGGCAGGTCAATGTCCTGATTGAGAGTGAGTGCAGAGACCACCTTAGGCAAGAACTTAGGATTCGTCCTCGGGGACACTCTGTCCTGGTGGAAAATCAAATAAGGTTCCTTACACATGAGAGCGTGAAGCTCGGAAGTTCTCCTTGCTGACATAACAGCAACTAAAAATAACATTTTCCATGACAGGAAATGCAGCTCGCAATCCGCGGCAGGTTCAAAAGGGGGAAGCGTGAGTTGTTCCAGGACAAAGAGTAAATCCCATGGAGGAACAGGGTCCTTGATGGGTGGCCTAAGGTGTAACACCCCTCTCAGAAAGTCTCGAGAGGCGTCAAGTTGCGCCACTGTGCGCTGTCCCACCGGGAAGTGGTAAGCAGAAATAGTGCAAAGGTGCACCTTAATAGAGGAGTAGGCGAGACCCGAATGGAAAAGGGAGAGCAGGTATTCTAACACCGCTTTCACCGGGCAACCTAGAGGGGAAAAGTCGCATGCTTGTGACCACAGACAAAAACGGCACCATTTCATGGCGTACATCGCATGCGTTGCCGGCTTTCAGGCCGCGGAAAGGACTTCCGCCACCTCTTGCGAGACCTCATGTCGCAAAATGGCTATCTCTCGAGGAGCCATGCATGCAGGTTCAGTGAACGTAAGTCCGGGTGGTCTAGAGAACCTTCCTCCTGAGACAAAAGGTGGGAGCTGAAAGGCAATGGGACCGGAGGTTCCCAGGACAGCTGCATGAGCAAGGGGAACCAGATCTGTCTGGGCCAAAAAGGTGCTATTAATATCATTGTTGTGTGCTCCCTGCGCAGTTTGAGAAGAACTCTCTGGATCAACGGGAAGGGAAAGACGGCGTAGAGGAATCTGTTCGCCCAGAAGAGGGACAACGCGTCTCGCCAGAAAACACCAGGCCCTGGATCTAGCGCAAAATTGGGCAGTTTTGCGTTGGATGGGGAAGCGAATAAGTCCAGTTCTGGAGTGCCCCATCGAAGAAACAGATCCTCTGCGACCCCTTGAAGTTCCCACTCATGGACCCTGGCCTGGGAACGACTCAGGCCGTCTGCGATTGTGTTGTCCACTCCGGGAACGTGAACTGCAATCAGGTTCATGCTGTGTCGAATTACCCAATCCCACACTCTCATGGCTTCCCTGCAAAGGGGGTAAGAGTGTGTGCCTCCTTGTTTGTTGAGGTAATACATCACCGCTGTGTTGTCTGTCTGAAGCAGAAGAGTGCTCGATGGGATTTCTGACTGAAAGGCCTGTAGGGCATAGAGGACTGCCCTCATCTCCAACACGCTGATGTGGAGGTGGACTTCCTGAGGGGTCCATGTTCCCTGGGACCTCACCCCGTTCAAGTGTGCTCCCCACCCGAGCCCTGAGGCATCTGTGGAGAGGATTATCTCCGGGGACGGCGGTGTAAACGGGACACCCGCAGAAAGTGTCCCTAGGTCTAGCCACCATTGCCAGTCTCGAATCACGGCATTTGTGATTCTGACCGGATGCTGCATGTGGTCTTGCCTTTGGTCCCACTGCACCTTGAGCATCCACTGGGTTACCCGCATGTGGAGCCTTGCCAAAGGGACTGTCGGAATGGCCACAGCCATGTGTCTGAGCAGACGAAGGACAAGCCTGGCAGGGACAGTCTTCTTCGCTGAGAGATCCCTGATGAGGGATCTGATGCGTTCTGCTCTGTCATCTGGGAGAAATGCTTTCCCCTGGATGGTGTCCAGAACTGCGCCTATGAACTGCAGCTTCTGTGACGGTACGAGAAGAGACTTCTCGTAGTTGATTAGGATGCCCAGAGACTGGAACAGGCCCTGGGTGCTCTGAATAGCCAGCAACAATGCCTCTCTGGAGGCGGCCATGAGAAGCCAATCGTCCAAGTACGGGAACACATAGTGGCCCTGTCTCCTTAAGGACGCTGCCATGACTGCCATGCACTTGGTAAAGACCCTGGGGGCCGATGACAGTCCGAACGGAAGAGCTCGGAACTGAAAATGGTAGCCGAGGAACTCGAAGCGCAGGAACCTCCTGTGTGCTTGAGCCACAGAGATGTGCAGGTAGGCATCCTGCATGTCTAGGGACGCTAAGAAGTTGTCCTGCTTTAGCATGGGAATGAGGCCCGGAAGGGTCACCATGTGAAATCGTTTGTAGGCGACTGACATATTTAGGTTGCTGAGGTCCAAGATTGGACGGAGGTCCCGTTTTCTTGGGAACCAGGAAGAAGTGGGAATAGTGTCCGGACTGTATCTGGTTCTCTGGAACATACTCCACCGCTCCCTTCTGCAGAAGCGTATTTCTTGCCTGATAAGCAATTTGTGCTGATCCGAATAACAGGAGAGCAGAGGAGACCTCGAGGGTGGCTTGTCTGCGAATTCTATAAAGTGGCCTTTTTTGACCAACTGAGGAACCCACCTGTTGGTGGTTATGGACTGCCATCCTGGCAGGTAATTCGCAATACGACCCCCGACCTTGATGTCCCGTTGATCCTGAGGGGTGGGGACCGGGAAGGAGTCAGGCGGCTGTGGCGGCAGAGGGAGCCGCGGGCTGAGCCAGCTTAGCTGGATGCTGACTGGCCGCGGGCTGTCTTCCTTGGGCTCTGCGGGAACCGGAGCCCCTCTGTTGTGGACCGGTGCGGGACTGTTGTCTCTGTGTCCATCCACGAAAACGGCTTTGGTTCCTACGAAAGGAACTAAGCTTTGGTCGGTACATTGCCTGGACCGACCTCACCGCCTTCCCGGCCTCTTGGAGCTTGGTGAGAACCTTCTCAGAGGGTGCACCAAAGAGAACTTCTCCTTCAAAAGAGGCGTCCATGATGTTCTTCTGGACGTCCGGGGTAAATCCAGAGACACGAAGCCACGAGTGTCTCCGGAGGCATACGCCTGAAGCTGCCGCTCTGGCCGAGGAGTCCGCGGAACCATACGCGGCTCGTAGCACCTGGGTTCACACGTCCGAACCCATACGGAGGAGCTGCAACATCTCCTCCTTCTGCTCACCTTCTGGCAATTTTTCCGCCAGATCCAATCCTTGTTCCCACAAAGCGTTTTGGAACTGCACCATGTGGGTCAAGTAGTTCAGGGATCTGATGGCACAGGTAGCGGAAGCATACATGTGCCTGCCCATAGCGTCCAGCTGTTTGGACTCCGGGTCCGGTGGCAGGGTGCTCAAATGTTGCGGTCTCTGTGACTGGTCATGAGAGGCAGTTATGACCAGAGAATCGGCCAGAGGATGTTGAGCCAAGTACTGGTCCTCCTTAGGAGCCTTGTACAGGCGGTCAGCTTTCTTCAGCATCGACGGGAGCGAGTGTGGACGCTTCCACGCTGCCTTGGTGACGTCCACAAAAGTGTCCACCAAGGGTGGTACCACCACAGGCTTGGGATCCTTCTGCCGAAGATACCTAGCAAGGCGTAGTCTCTCGGGGTCTAACTCTTCTGCATCCCAGCCCATGTTTTCTTGGATATGTCTCATGATTTCCGAGAACGATGGGTCATCCGGAGGAGACCTAGGAAGCTCACGTGGGTCCGCAGAAGGGATTGGAAGGGGAGAGAGATATCTGGATCCTGCCGAGGACTCCGATCTTGTATCCTCCGTCGAAGGCGAGCGACGGCGTCTTCTGGGTCTCTTAGGACTGGGTGACCCTGAAGAGGATCTAGACGGAGGTCTCCTTTTATCTGGTCTTCCCCTTGGAGGGTCCGTAGGCTCCTGGGGGGGGAGGTACGTGGCCTGCTGACACGGATGGAGAAGGGGCCGGAGGGGTCGCAGGTGGCGGAGGTGGTGTGGGAACCACGTCCTTTTTAATCGTATCCCACCAGTATGTGAAGAGCTCCTTGACCTCAGAAAAGGAAAGGCCCGACAACGGACCGGGCGCCGGTGGCTGGTCGGCGGGTTCTGGCGTCGGCTCCTCAGGTTGCGGGGAGGGTTCCCTGGGAGGCTCGACAGGACTGGGTTCGCCTGTCTGGTCCTCGGGCTGCGTCAATTCCTCCTCCGTGATAGTCTCCTGACTGACGTCGGTAGGAGGCGTCGGGGTCCTCTTCTCGATTCGTGCGGACGTCGGCCCTCCTGCCGACAACCGAGAGGGTGAAGGCCTGACCGGCGATGGGCGTCTGGCGTTCGATGGCTCCTGGGACCTGTGATGAGTAGCCGACGGCTTCTTAAGTGAGGTAAGCTCCTTGGTCTTCCGCTGGGGAGGAGGAGGCAAGGAGGCAGACCTGACGGGTTCGGAATGGTGGGAACCCGACTTGTGGTGATGATGATGGTCCCCAGACCTGACCAGAGCTTTGGACGAAGAGGGTCTGGAGGTCTTGGCCTGAGAGGAGGAAGAGGAGCCCGAAGGTTTCTTCACTGCAGTGGAGGGAGGCTGAGAACGGGCCCTGGAAGGTGAACGGGCGGACCGGGAGCTGGAGCTACGGGAGTCGGAGGCCCTAGACGGGGACTTGGAAGGATCCTTCTCCCTGTGCTTCTGAGAATGTTTCCGGGCTTTCTCAGCAGGACTCCCCTTGGAAGTGTCCATGGCCTTAACTTTCTCCTCGAGCAGGAACGCCTGCAGAGCCTTCTAGCGATGGATCCAGGTCCGGCTGTTGAACCCCTGGCAGAAAATGCAGGACCGGGTGTCATGGTCTGGGCCTAGGCACCGGACGCAGGCCGAATGCGGATCCTTGAATGGGATTTGCTTCCCACAGGCGCACTTCGAGGGATGGCCTTCAACGGAGGTTGGAGAGGACATCAGACAGCAACTGAGCCGAAAGAGAACTTTTTTCCGAAGGAAGACTTAACCATGCGTCGCCGTAGAAAAGATCCGAAGGGTCGAGACATGCAAGTCGACCGGCGGAAAAGAATCATGATCGGGCGGGACCGCCTTTATGTACTAAGCGCTGACGCCGGAGGCGGGACCGACGTCAGGGCCGGTCCCCGCTGAAGATAGCTAGCTAGAAGAATTCCGTGGGGTCCTGCCGCCTGCCGGCTTCAGTCCTAATGGTGTTACCTGCTGCAAGAGCTGTATCTCGAAGCAAGATCTTTCGTTTACAACACTCCACTCTGCTGTTTCTGGTAGCCTTAATTGAATAAAAAAAAATAAATCAAAGGAAGCAACACATCACCTCCAATGCAATGCACAATTCGCTTCCTGGTAAGACAGTAGGCTTCATTTGTAGGAGCCCTCAACTATTTGCAGTGGCTTTAGTTGCTAAAAATAAATAAACCCATTAAAAAAAGTTTGAAAATATTTGCAGTCATTTTATGTTTTTATTTTTTAAATAGTTCATAAAAATGCCACATATAGCTCATTTTCTAAGCGCAATAATACCAGACATGGTGGGCGGTATTGTGCTATACCGGACCTTCAAGGGGTTATAAGGCCCTCTGCCCTCATTACACCCCTGGGCAGTCTGGTATAGCACAATACCACCCACCCTGTCAGGTATTATTGCTTACATATCCTCATCCTGCATCATGAGATCAGCATTGTACTTGAAGTCATCGTTGGTCAGGTCAATGGGTTGAAGGGAGCGTGCTGGTGAGGCTGTTGGTGCTCCAGAAGGTGGCTGAGACACTGTCCTAAAATGCATCATCGCAGAGGTTTGAATTACAGGCCCTATCAACAGGCCTCTGGTCCAGGAGAAGGAGGTAACAGGTGCTGGAGCAAGTCCATTAAAGACAATAGCACCACCTAGATGTCAGTAGTCAACCGGTGGAAGTTGGAGGAGGCGGCAAGGCCTCTGATGTCGATGGTGACAAACCAGCCATAGTAGGCCTGGTGGTGCCTATGGCCTGCCCAAACTTGGAACTTATGTTGATGGTTGGAATGGCCGGAGGCATCACCACTGAAGAGGTCATACCTGTACGAAGGGGTGACCTGGAACACACCGGGGAGGTTTTCTTCTTCTCTCTTTGTCCTGGTGTTTGTGTGTCCTGGATGATTTCTCCTGGGATTTTGACGAGATGAGGGCCAGTAATGTGGTAAAACTCTTTGCTGGAGCTCCTTCTCCATGTGGCCTACCTTCTCTTTTAAAATGTGCTTCTCAACGTCGCCATGTGGCTGTGTTGAACCCTTCATGTAGGCTTGCACATTGTGGTTCGGGCTAAGGCAACACATACGGATGTCATGCGAATCGCCGGTGTGAATCTTTTCACTACATTCACAATAATGGAATAGTTTTTGACAGATCCTTCAACGACATACATGCTATCGAAAACCACTTATACGAACATATGAAATTTGCCAGCAGATAAAGGCCTAGAGGTCTATCAAGTCTGCTCGAATGTGCAGCTAGCACCCCTTATTCTGCAGCTGCCCTTCCCCTCCCTTCCCCCCTGTCCTGTCCCATCCCATCTTGAAGCAGTCCACTGTTCTACTGGATACCACTTCTGCAGGTAATGCATTCCACCCAGCCACCACCCTCTCTGTAAAAAAGTGTCTCCTCATCTCCCTCCTGAACCTTCCTCCCTCCAGTCTCGTATCATGGCCCCTGGTGTCCCTCCTCTCCCTTACTTTGAACAGCCCCTCTGTACCCATCTTGTTTATTCCTTTCATGTACTTAAAGGTTTCAATCATGTCCCCCCGTCCCATCTCTCCTCCAGCGAGTACATGTTCAACTCCCTCAGCCTCCTCTCGTATAAGTCCCCCAGCCCCTTGATCATCGTCGCCCTGCACTGCACCCCCTCCAGTAACTTAATTTCCCTCTTTAGATACGGGCGTCAGTAATGCACACAGTACTCCAGATGCGGTCTAACTAATGATCAATACAGTGGAAGAATCACCTTCTCCCTCCTCGAGGATATACACCTTGCAATACAACCCAGCATTTTGTTGGCCTTTGCAGCTGCCTTCCTACATTGTGCAGAGTTGTTCATTGACCCTGTAATGAGCACCCCCAGATCCTTCTCCTCTGTCTGGGCTAGCTGCACTCTCCCCAGCTGGTAACTCCTCCTTGGGTTTTTCATCCCAAAATGCAGCACCTTGCACTTTTCGGCACTAAACTCCAGTTGCCAGGTGTCTGACCAGGTTTCAAGCTTTGCCAGAACATCCTGCAACCCCTGCCATCCCCCCAAGTCATCCACCACTCCACTGCTCCTACCTTGGTATCATCAGCAAACAGACTGATCTTGCTCTTGATGTCCAACGATATGTCTGCAATGAATATCCCAAACAACACTGGTCCCATCACCGAGCCCTGTGGAACACCGCCTTCACTACCCTTGGGGTGAGAGCCCCACCCATCATCACCCCCTGTTGCCTTCCTGAAGCCAGTTCCTACCCATCTCACTCAGCTTTGCACCCGCCTGTGCCTAACAACTTACTTCCCAGCCTTCCATGCAGCACAGAGTCGAATGCCTTACTGAAGTCCAGATACAGGACATCCACTGCATGGCCCCTGTCCAGTTGCCTAGTTACCCAGTCATAGAACTCCACCAGGTTGGTTTGGCAGGATCTGCCATGTATGAAGCCATGCTGTCTGCTGTCCTGTAGTCCTCTGGCCTCTAGGAGGGCCACCAGCCTCTCCTTCAGGGTAGCCTCCATTAGCTTACCCAAGATGGAAGTGAGGCTCACTGGTCTGTAGTTTCCCAGTTCATCCTTGGGGCCACTCTTGTGGAGGGGCACCACATGAGCCATCCTCCAGTCCTGAGGTACACCCCCCGAATGTAGTGAGGCATTAAATAGGTCTGCCAAGGGTCCTGCAAGGACCTCTGCCAGCTCCTTCAGTACTCTGGGGTGGATGCCATCTGGGCCTGGCGCCTTGTCCACCCTCAGTGCCGTCAAACCCTCCCGAACTCTGCCCTCCAAGATTTCCCTATCTGTCACTCCCTCCCCCCTTGGGTGTCACCCCCCCCTTCTCCTTAGTAAATACCGAGTAGAAGTAATCATTTAGTGCTTCTGCCTTATCGCACCCTGCTTCCACCCAACCCCCTCCTTCCTACTCCTTACAGCTCCATATGAAAATGATTTCTTAACTATGAAGAAAATAAAGCAAGCAGTAACTATTGCAGTGGCGTTTCTGTGCACAGTCCGACGCGTATGGTCAACAGCGGGAAAATAACTGAATAGAAAAGGGGTTGACCATGTTTATGTAAGTAACTAACGTCTGACGTCGTCATGGGCGGCCCCAGTGGACAGCTTGCAAAAGCTTCCCTGTGGTCCTAGTGCCTGGCAGCTATAAATTCCATAGGTGTGGTCAGATTAAAAAGACATCCTCTGAAAAGATCAAGTTTTACAATTTTTAAAGCCTGTGGGTCTTGTTACGTCTATCAGTCATGCCAAACACTGAAAGGCCCGTTTTCAGAAAAATATTGGTTCCTATTCACAAGCATTTTTTAAAATAGAATATCTTTCCCTCAACAATGAGAGATAACCCCTTCAATACACTCCAAGAAATAGCAGTTTGAAAAATTAATTTACAAACTGTAGTGAGAAATAAATGTGACTACTGGGAATTAAACCCAGGCCCCCTGAATACTGTCCCCGGTGCCCTAACCACTGAGCGACAGGCTCACACGGTTGGACCTGGGGTTACCCTACACACTTCCTTTCTCTGGTATTGCACATCCTGCAACTAGAAATAATCAAGATGACATTGTTTTTTGGTGCAGCATTAGCCACTGCTAAGCAATTTAAATCTGAAATTGTAGTGAGAAAGAAATAATGTGACTTACTAGGGAACTGAACCCAGGCCCCCCAGTATACTGGCCCAGTGCTCTAACCACTGAACTACAGGCTCACATGGTTGGACCTGGCGTTCCCGGACACACTTCTTTCTCTGGTATTGCATATTCTGTAACATTATTTATATTATTTCTTTCTCACTACACTCTGTGATTTAAATCGCTTAGCAGTGGGGTTAATACTGCACCAGAAAACATCGGTCATCTCAGTTGTTCCTAGCTGCAAGATATGCAATACTAGAGACAGGAAGTGTGTCTGGGAACCTCAGGTCCAACCATGTAAGCCTGTAGTTCAGTGTAGAGCACCAGGACAGTATCCCAGGGGCCTGGGTTCAATTCCCAGTAGATCCCATTATTTCATCCTCACTACAATTTATTTAAATTGCTTAGCAGTGGCTAGTACTGCACCAGAAACAGACTGTCATCTTCATTGTTCCTAGTTGCAGGATATGCAATACCAGAGACAGGAACTGTGTCTGGGGAACACAAGGTCCAACCATGTGAGCCTGCAGCTCAGTGGCTAGAGCAGCAGGGTGGTATTCCGGGGCCTGGGTTCAATTCCCAATAGATCCCATTATTTCATTCTCACTACAATTTGTGATTTAAATTGCTTAGCAGTGGCTAGTACTGCACCAGAAACATCAGGTTGTCATCTTCATTGTTCCTAGTTGCAAGATATGCAATACCAGAGACAGGAACTGTGTCTGCGGAACACCGAGTCCAACCATGTGAGCCTGCAACTCTGGCTAGAGCAGCAGGATGGTATTCTGGGGGCCTGGGTTCAATTCCCAGTAGGTCACATTAATTCTTTCACAGTACATTTTGTGATTTACAGAGACACGTGTCAGCCCTTTACTTTCTGTTTTGCTGGTACTCATAAATGTGCCCTCACTGCTGGCAACAGTCTTCTGTTGTAACAGAGATAGCAGCAATCCCTATAAAAATGTTTACTTTTCCAAATGTTACTAAAACGCAAAACCCTGCCATCCACTCCTACTGTCACACCCAATGCCAAAGCAGTCACATTTGTAAATGTCACCGATATGCTAGAAGGCTCGTGAACAGACTGTTCTACTCAAGTTCAGCCAAATACAGTTTCTAGTAGTAGAAAGAAAGCTGAACAGGGGAAGGTGTTTTTGAAACAGGCACTCAAACTTAATTAAATCACATTCTGAAAATCGAGCTGTGATACTGCGCACACACGTAAACATTATATGCATAATCATATGTGTATACACATGCTCAGTATCATGGCTTGACTTTCAGACCATGATTTAACCAACAGTGCCCATTTCCAAAAAAAGAAACACAGCTTTCTTTCTACTACTAAAAACTGTATTTAGCTGAACTTGGGTAGATAAGTCCGTGCATCAGTCTTCTGGCACTTCAGCACTATTTACAAATGTGACCGCACTTTGGCCTTGGGCAAAGGCAACAGAAGTGGACCAGCAGGGTTTCACTTTTTAGTAAAATTCTGAAAAGTAACTATTTTTGTAGGAACTACATTGCTGCTCTATTACAGCACAAGACAGACTGCTGCAGGCAGTGAAGGCACGTTTACTTACTTTTTTGGTGGTACTTATATAGTAAAGGGCTGACTGTGCCCCTTTAAATTGCTCAGCAGTGGCTAATACTGCACCAGAATAAAATCTGCCATCTTGATTATTCCTAGTTGCATGATATGCAGTACGAGATAAAAGAAGTGTGTCCGTGAACCTCAGGTCCAACCAAGCCTGTAGCTCTGTGGTTAGAACCATACCTCTCAACTTTCCGTCACTGAAATGAGGGACACGAACACTCAAAATGAGGGAAGCTAACCCTCATTATGAGGGACAAATCATCAAACAGATTCACAAGCTCAGAACACTGTGGAAACCATTGTGTTTACTCGTACAATGTTTATTTTTGAGTTAACATCTTAGAATATTATAAATTTCTGCTTTAAAGCAGGGGTCAAAATAAGGATTTGGCAGGCAAAAGCCATGAATAGCTCCTGGGTAGCGGCATTTTCCAGCAGACCAGGAGCTACTCGGGCAAAGCTAGGAGTCGACAGTAACACAAATAAAAATGCACTGGGATGACACAGAAGGGGAATAAAATGGAAGGACTTCAAATGATTAAAAAATGCAATTATCTATAGGAATGTTGTAGAAACATTAAATATCTGTAAATTTGCAAGGTATATATCTCTGATAAAATTAATATTTACATGAACACATTCTCATGGTAAAACTGCTCACTAGAAAAGGTGCAGTTGGTCTAAACAGAGACATGCAGAAGGAGGCCCTTTACCATTTAAAAGACCATTTATTTTAATGGGTTCACCATAATATATCCCAGGCACAGTGCCTTAGGGGTAGCTGGTCCATTCCACTGGGGTGTTAAACAGACGAGGCATACTGATGAGTCCTGGTAGGACGAAACACGTGTCTATGTCTTCTGTTAGCACCCTTTGCAAACTGTGTGAGAAGCCTTTCGGCACCATGCAATTCTGCTTAAAGTTGGACCAGCATAACATTCTGTGGTGATTTGCATATGCAGCCCATGATGCTTTGCATTGTGGGGGCATGTGTGATTTTGTATTTCCTTTACCATTTGTCTTGTACATCTGCTAATTAACTCAAAGAGGAGTAGCTTTCCCAGACTTAAAGGGATACTTCCTCGAAGTGCTGTTCCGTTACTTGCTAACTGGGTGAATTGAGGCGAGGCAGAATCATGGGTCGAATTAGAGGAAGAAGACTGCCATGGAAGACTTAATGTCTTACCTGTCAAAGCAAGGAGTCAAGGCATGCAAACAGCTGCCCTGCCCCAACCCTCTAGTTGAGGTAGCATTAAAGGCCTGGGTGACTATTAAATGAAGGTATGGGGCAGACGGAGACAACACTATTCTTGTCCTAACTGCAGGGAATCCAGAGTTTCTTCCGGGGTTGGAGGATCCTGGCTTTGCATTATGGGAGGAAAGAGGAATAAAATGTCTGGGGGACCTGTATGATGGGAGGGACATGTTTCCCTTTGTGGTGATTCGGGAGAGTCTGGGGAATCCCACCTAACACTTTTATAAATTCTTACAGGTTAGAAACTATGGTAAGGAAATGCAACGACGGCCTCTAGACAACTCACCCTTAACGGTGGTAGAACAAGAACTTCTTAGAGCTAAAAAAGCAGGAAAAGTGTCTTATAGGTAGGATGGCTAAAAGTGACAGCGCCTTCTTACCAGATGCCTCAGGGGGTGCCAAAACTAAATGGGAGACTGATTTGGGCTTGACCATCTCAGATGAAAACTGGGAATTGATAATTATGTCACATGGGGTTATTGCTATGTAATAAACTTAAGGAAACCCAATAGAAATTTATTCACCAACTTTTTTTTTACCCACCTAGTATGGTCCACAAATTCTGCACGGGAGCATCCCCTAAATGTGGTAGGTGCTCCATTGAGAGAGGCACATACTTCCACTGTTTCTGGGACTGTCAGATTCTCAGGGCCTACTGGAAAGCAATAGCATCTGATGTGGCAACCATCTGGGGTCGAACAGTTGAATTCTTGCCCGTCTTTATTGTTTGGGGTTGAGATGGATGAGAAGAGGGACTGGTGCTTATACCCTAGGTGGGTGAGAGTGATGCTGGCTATAGATAGGCAGATAATTCTCAATACGTGGGTTTCATGCGTGATCCCCACGTTGGTGATGTGGAGGAACCTGTTAGCTACACTAGCAATTGATAGACTAACCTTTGCCCTCAAAGGCAAGGAGGAGTGATTTTTATCAGAATGGTACAGGTTGTTGCCTTCCTGGACTCCACTGGAGGTGCAGATCCTTATGAAAGGAGGGAAGTACTGAAAGACCACTGACTAGGCCCAAACTTAATCCGAAGCTCAAACGGAACTCCCATGTGAGGTTGTGCGGATCAATTCAGAGATGCATACACACCTGGTGAGAGTCTCTTCTCTCCCCAGCAATAAGTGGTACAAGAGAAAATGACATGCATGGTATTCTGGTTATTGAAGCCTGTATTGGGGCAAAAATATTGTGTGGCATAGTGATTAACTTTCTTTCTTTTGTTACTCACTCTTTACTATCAACTAAGTTTCCTTACTGTGATAATTAGTTAATAGAATTTATGATGAAATAAATCCTTATTTCTTTTCTATGAATACACACAAGTACTGGCTTACATTTAATAAGCTAACATGTTAAAAAAGGACAAGGGTACTCTTCATTTGAAGGGCATAAAATGTATTTATTTAAACAGTTGGTAACTGGGAAAGGCACACTGAGCAGAGGCTCGATTCCAGGTGTGACCGGGGATGATTTGGATTACATACAAATTTGCGTAAGAAACACACTTAGAAAATAGACAATTTCAGTAGCAGGTGATACAAAATACAGTTTGGTTATTCAGTAACTCAGCTGTAAAGACAGTGCAGTGGGATATACAGTAAAAATAGCAAATTGTTGGTCATATGCTCAGTTTAGGTCAGATGGGAAAATAACTGGTGAGGAATCTACAGAAAGTAAGTGCATCTAGAAAGGAGGGTAGAGAGAGTGCGTAGGTGAGGAAGTTGTGAGAGCCAGAAGGTAGTAGAGTTAGGCATGAGGGTGGTGGAAGGGAACGAAGTGGATTTTTACAGGCAGCGTAGGAGGAGGAGCTGGTGATGGAGGGTCTGAGTCTGTTCCACCAACTGGGCAGCCAGAAAGAAAATGTGGCAAGGCCAGATGAGGAAGATGGGTAAGGGATGCTAAACGAGTGTTCATATCTTTGCGTCAGCTGGTATGGTGCGATGGTGGCAAGAGAGAGAGACAGTCGGACAGGTAAGAGGATAGCATGTTAAACCAGAATCTAGATAATAAGGTTTAGGGAGTGGATATACTGCCTGTGTGACAGCCAGGCAAGTCAGAGGAGAGAATAAAGGTCACAGTGATGGGTTCTGAGGGGAGAATTTCTCGCAAAATGGCAAAGGGAGTTCAGGAGGGTATACAGCTAGGATAGAGTGGCAACGGAAGCTGTGCCGTAAACCACGTCAGCATAGTCGAAGATGGGGAGGATCATTTTGTTTAGGATCTGGCGTCTGGCTGGGGGCGGGAGGAAACCACGGTGCCGATAAAGCATACCCAATCTGGGGCGCAGTTTGGTGACAGTAGTTTCAATGTGGGTGGTGTAGGATAGGTGGAGATCGAGCCAGACACCCAGGTATCTGTACTTCGTGACCTGGCAGGTACCATCCAGGGAGATGACAGGGGGTGGGTGGCAGGATTTGTTAAGTTTCTGACCAGTGCCGAAGTTCATAGATACGGTTTTGGTAGTGTTTACTTTGAGTTGGTTTGGGCTGAACCACTGTTGGATATTACTGAAATCACGTTGGAGAGTATGTTGGACTTCATGTGTTGTTGGGCCAGAGGTAAAGAGGATGGTGTCATCCGCATACATGTGTATGCTGGATTTTGTGCAGGTGGAGGGAAGGTCATTTATGAAGAGGGAGAACAGGATGGGACCAAGGACAGAGCCTTGTGGCACACCAGCTAGGATGGGAAGGGATGAGCCATCCAAGATTCTGACAGACTGCAATCTGTTGGAGAGGTAGGATTTAAATCACTGTAATGAGATGGAGGCTAAGCCAGCTGCCTCGAGTTTTGCTAGGAGGAGAGGGTGGAACCCTGAATCAAAGGCCTTGGCAAGGTCGACAAAAACAGCAGCAGTTAGCATGCCTTTGTCGGAGGCAGTGTGAATGTGGTTTGTGACCCGCCAGAGGGAGAAGGTGGTGGAATGTTGTTTTCTAAAGCCCGACTGGTGAGGGGATAGAAGATTGTATGCGGTCAGATATTCTGATGGTCTGAAGTGGGCGAGGGATTCCTGCAGCTTTGCAAGGGTTGGGAGTAGGGAGATCGGCCTGTAGTTTCCGGGCATCGATGCATCGCCACCTTTGTGGAGGGGTAATACTGAGGCTGATTTCCAGGCCTGAGGAAAAGGAGAGATTGAGTAGGTAGGCGAGTGGCTTGGTGATTGCAGGGTTAGAGATTTGCAGGAGCTTTGGGTGGACACCATCTGGGCTGGCTTTACTGGAGTTTAGCAAGTGGAGGGTGGTGAGGACCTCTTGTTCAGACACAGGCAGGAAACTGAAGTAGTTTTGGTGAAGGGGAGGTGAGGTGGCAGTACTGGATTGAGGGCCATGAGGCACAGCACAAGAAGTGAAGAATTTATTTAGGGTGTCAGCAATGTCGCTGCAGTCAGTGATAGGCCGGTCAAGATGCAGGAGAGTATGACTGTGCTGGGGGATCAAGGAGTGACTGAACAACATTCCAGAATTTGGAGGAATGGGCCCAGGCAAGCTGTGATTTAAAGCAGTCAGCTTTTGCCTGTCTTATGGCTTTAGTGCAGCCATTTCGTAGGGAGTTTTAAGCCTGCCTGATTTTAGGATTAGGGTGAGATTTGAAAGTGTACCAGGCTTTGTCTCTGGCCTTGCATTTGGAGAGGATGGAGGTGGAGATCCACTGATGGTGGCAGCTCTTTACCAAAAGTTTCTTTAGGGGGGGCACGGGAGTCCGAGATCTTTGTGAAAGTGTGCAGAAAGGCTGAGAGGGCAGTGTCGATGTCTGGGGCAGAGTACACCTGGTGCCAGTCTGCGTGTCTGAGGCTGGCTAGTAGGGATTCGGTGTCCAGTGCATTAAGAGGGCAAGTGTTAATATACTTTGGTGCAGACTTGTCATGCGAGTTTTACGGAAACAGTATGATATGCAGTGGTCACTAAGTGCGTTTGCAACGACACCAGAAGAGGATATCCTTTGAGGGTGGGAGATAAGGATCCAGTCCAGTAGGGAGTGGGGGTAGTACTGGGTGGGTTCATTTACTAGTTCCTTGAGATTTAGGGACTCTATTTTGGGAATGTGGGCCTTAGAGGAAGGGGCAAGCCAGCCCATGTTAAAATCTCCTACTAGCACTAGGTCCTCCTTGGAGGTTAGGTCAGGAATTGTAGTTACGCTAGAGATGAGTGAGTCATGAGCAAGTCGAGGTGTGGCATAGAATACATCAACGAATAGAGGGAGGCAGGGAGGGCAGTCTGGACCATGAGGACTTCATGGGAGCTTGGGCGAGCCCAAGAGTGACCATGCATGAGAGGGGTTTCTTTACACAGATAGCAACACCGCCACTACGTTTGCCTTTGTCTTGCCTAAGCAGGTTGTAGTCAGGGATGTTGACAGTGTAGTCACGGGTTTTTAGCAGACAGCCAGGTTTCAGTTAGGCAGAGGACGTTGGGAGAGTGTTCGGTTATCCAACAGTTTAGTTTGTCCATCTTGGGCAGAAGGCTACGAATGTTTACATGGGCAATCAAGAGTCCTTTGTGGGAGCATAGAGGTTGGGTGCTGTTCAGAGGGCCTGGGTTAGGTTCGATGTCACCTGCAAAGAGAAGGGTGAGGAGTAGGTGGCAGGGAAGTTTTCGTCTCCTGGTGTGCAGGATGGCTATGGTGGCTGGTCTGATAGCCCTGATGAGCGATGCGGCGGTTAGCATCAGAGTGGGCAGGATCCCTGGGCCGATGGGGGGGGGGGGACACAGGGTGGCTGTTTTGGTGAGGATTGCTGGAGAGTGTTTGGGCAGCACATAGACCAGGCGTAATTGGGGAGAGCCTGCTTGGGTATAGAGCCAAGGGGGCCACGGTGAGGAGGTGAAGTATGGTAGGCTTGGACAGAGCCACGCTAAGGAAAGAGGTTTTTCGCTTCATTTACTAGATCAGTCTGACTTTTGATTTGTCTGAAGCGGAGAATCTTGCTACACTGCAAAGAACAAACTATAACTTCATTTAGGAGCTGGAAACTTGGTAAGGCATAATTGTAAAACAGGGGAGCTATGCTTTCTACAAAAAGTTTCATTTTTTTTTTCCTTATTGGCATTAAGCAGAGAATTGCAGGATTCCATTAAAAGTGTAGTAATTTTATAACCAGAGGGCGTGAGATACAACTGAATTTGCTTGATTGTTGGGGTTGAGACGTAGGATTTGGAAGGATATTTTGCAACATTTTAAAAGTGTCCTGCTTGGCTGAGTAGTTAAGAGTTTATCCCTGGTTTCACTGAAAGATTTTGTGTATTGGAATCAGACATAGCAGCCTGCCTACATTGAAAGGCCTGCTTACATCACAGGTGTCACTAGTCAATCAATTGGCTTAATTCTTAAGATTTTCAGTGTAGGAAGAGTGTAAAGCACAGCTGACTTATTTTGGGGCTGACCGCTTTCACAACACAAACCACCAGGCTGTTTTGGGGCTGGGGAGGGTTACCTGTGTCTGACTTGGATGTCTGGATTTTTCTCTGTTTGATTAGCAGGGTATTTTCTCTGTCAAATTGTTGTGTAGGGCATCTTGCTGACAGGAAGGCACTCATCGTAGCGCTGGGTCGATTTTTAGCTGATTGTTTTGCGAGGGCACAGTTTAGGCCCAACCCTTCCCCACCCTCACACCCCACCCACCCCTGAAATAGTTCCTTTATACCTGGGGTTCTGATATCATTTCCTCAAGTGCAAGGTGCATATCGCTGTCATATCCTCTCTCTAGCACACTGCACTGACAATATACATACACATTGTATAATATATATATTTCTATATAACAAACCAATCACACACACAAAGAAAAAAGTAGATAAACATGTGGGAGTAGTACAATGTAATGGCTGTGGGGCAGCAGTCTTCGAGTCTTTCTGGAGGTTAAGATGCTGCCTATTTGCAGACAACTCTCTGCCCTGAGGGAGGAAGTTGCCTGCTCTCAGGCCATGCTGGACAGTAGTAAGGGAACCTTCCCCCAGGCCACACTGGACGGTAGGAAGGGAACCTCCCCCATCCAGGGAGCACCAGAGCCACCACCACTACCTCAGAGGTTGTGAAGAAAACACAGCAGTTGGACCACTGTGGGCTCAGGAAGGGTGAGGATGGTGGAACAGAGGCACACCCAGTCAGTTGTTCCACTCCACAATCCATACACCATTCTGGGGGAGCATAGCTCCCCTATGGATGCACCCACAGAGGAGACTAAGGAGGCTGAGGACAGCTGTCACAAGGGAGGCCCACAGGAAGGAGACAGAGGACACCACAAGGAAAGGAAGCAGCTCCTGGTGGGGGACTCAATTATTAGGGGGACAGAACTGGGGGGAGCAGGGAAAACTGAAGTAAGGTGCCTGCCTGGTGCCATGGCTTGGAGGGACAGGAAGCGCATCCTGAGGATCACGGGAACAGCTGCACAGGAGTCTGAGCTGGACGTCATTGTCCACCTAGGGACAAATGACTTGGCTCATCATGAGATTAGAGCAGTGCAGAAGGACTTTGTAGAATTGGGGAGGGGCCTAAGACAAGTAGCACACACAGTATCCTTCTCAGAGGTGCTGCCTGTCAATGGGATGAGGTGAGGCAGGGTACTTTGCACCATGCAGTTTAATGAATGGTTGAAAAAATGGTGTGAGCACAGGGTTTGGCTTCATTGGGACTGGGGTTTCACCTGGAGGGACACCAGCCTATACTGGCAGGATGGTCTGCATCTGTCCAGGAAGGGAACAAGTCTTTTGAGCAATCGGTTTAAATGCTTCATTGGCAAGCTTTTAAACTAGTCAAGGGGGGAGGCACTGATAAGCAGCAGGAAAATCCCAGCCTCTCCCTACAAAACAGAGTACTAAATGAGAAAAAGACCAAGGTAGAAAGGTCAGTGGGGGATGCTGCAACAGAAGGTATAGCCATCAAAAAATGGAGAGCAATGAGTACCAATGCCCGTAGTCTGAGTAACAAGCTTCCTGAATTAGTGGCCTTGATGGAGGAGGAACATCTGGATATCATGGCAGTCACAGAAACATGGTACACACAAAACCATGACTGGGATGTAAACATACCAGGATACACGATCTACAGGAGAGACAGGGAGGGTAAAAGAGGAGGAGGAGGAGCTCTTTACTTAAGGGAAGGAATCAAAGCAACAGAACAAAAGGGTAAACAGGGAGAAGAAGAAGCACTGTGGGTCAATTTGGAGACCGGCAATGGCACCACAATCCTACAGGGTTGTATACAGACCTCTTCTCAGGGGAGGAAATGGACAAGGAAATGATAGAAAGTATACTTAGAATGGCAGAAAAAGGGGCGATATTGCTGAAGGGTGATCTGAATATGCCAGATGTTAACTGAGTGCAGTTGCAGCAGCCACTTCTAAGAGTGGGTTATTCTAGATGCCCTACAGGGGGCATGCCTTAGATAACTAGTATTGGAGCCCACTTGAGAGGGAGCAATCTTAGACCTGGTTCTCTCAAATGGAGATGAAGAGAGGATCACAGATGTAGAAGTGGGTAGCCATCTGGGAACTAGCGACCATCGAACAGTATGGTTCACAATAAACACAGCAATAGAGTCAAGCCATACAAAGACAAAAGCACTGGATTTTAGGAGGGCTGACTTTGTCAAAATGGGTGAGTGCCTAAGGAATGCACTAGCAAATGGACAGGAAGGAGGGGTGGAAGAACAATGGGGAATAATAAAAACTGCCATCACAGAGGTAACAAGCCTTTGTGTAAAGCAAATAAACAAAACGAAACGAGGTAAGAAACCACTATGGTTCTCAAAGGAAGTGGCAGTGAAGGTTCAAGAGAAAAGAAAGCATTCAGGAAGTACAAGGAATCACAGAAGCAACAGGACAGAGAACTGTATCAGTTAAAGCAAAGGAAGCTGGAAGGCAGTCAGAACAGCAAAGGCCCAAACCGAGGAAAAGATAGCCAACTCAGTTAAGAAGGGATAAAACCTTTTATAGGTACATCAGGAGCGAAGGAAGAACAAGGAGGGATAGTGAGGCTTAATAAAGGGAGGGAGGGTGGGCAGAGGGTGACAGTGAAAAGGCAGAGATACTAAACAAATATTTTGCTCAGTATTTACAAAGGAAGAGGGAAGGTACCTAAACGAACAGTAGAAACACTCTGGATACAGAAGTTGATACCAGCCCATTTACAGAAGAAAGGGTTCTGAAAGAACTCTTAAAACTGAAGGAGGACAAAGCAATGGGGCCTGATGGCATTCATCCCAGAATTCTAAAGAACTAAGGGTAGAACTAGTGACACCACTGACTACCCTGTTTAACAAATCATGGGAGGATGGGGTGGTACCCAAGGACTGGAGGAGGGCAGATGTGATTCCCTTCACAAAAGTGGGAGCAAGGCAGAAGCAGGAAACTACAGACCTGTTAGTTTAACCTCAGTGGTAGGGAAAATGATGGAATCACTTCTGAAGGAAAGAATTGTTGAGTATCTAGAGGCCAGAGGGGCACAGGACCCAAGGCAGCATGGATTCACAGCGGGAAGGTCATGCCAGACAAATCTGATAGATTTCTTTGACTGGGTGATCAAAGTAGTTGATCAGGAGGGGGCTGTGGACATGGCCTACCTAGACTTTAGCAAGGCATTTGACACAGTCCCACACAAAGATTAATATACAAGTTACCCAGCCTGGGAGTGGGTCCCAAGATGACAGCCTGGGTAAAAATTGGCTGGAGAATAGGACACAGAGTAATAGTAAATGGAGTCCACTCTGAAAAAGGGGGGTTAGTAGTGGGGTACCGCAGGGTTCAGTATTAGGACCGGTCCTCTTCAATGTCTTTATAAGCGACATTGCAGAGGGACTGGAAGGAAAAGTATGTCTCTCTGCAGATGACACAAAGATCTGCAACAGAGTTGATGCACAAGGTGGAGTGGAAAGGATGAGAAGGGACTTGGCAAGGTTAGAGGAATGGTCAAATGTATGGCAGCTTAGATTCAATGCTAAGAAGTGCAAGGTAATGCACCTGGGAAACAAAAACCCAGGGGAAGAGTACACAATGGGGGTGAGATACTAACAACAACAAAAATGGAAAGGGACCTGGGGGTAGCCATATCAGATGACCTAAAAGTGGGCAAGCAATGTGAGAGGGCAGTAAGGAGGGCTGGGGGATACTGGGATGCCTAGGGAGGCATCACCAGTAGAAAACAGGAAGTTATTATCCCTCAGTACAGACAGCTAGTGAGACCCCATCTGAGTACTGCATGCAGTTCTGGAGACCCAATCTCCGCAAAGACACAGACAGGATGGAAGCTGTCCAGAGGAGGGCAACTAAAATGGTGCAGGGTCTGCACCGGAAGACATATGAAGAGAGACTTAAGGAGCTTAATATGTATAGCCTCGAGGAAAGGAGGGAAGAGGGGGGACATGATAGAAACTTTCAAGTACCTCAAGGGAATCAACAAAGTCCAAGAGGGTAGCATCTTTCAAAAAAGGTGTGCAAGAACAAGGGGGCACAATTTGAAGATAGAAGGGGCAGCTCAGAGGTAATTTAAGGAAGTATTTTTTCCACAGAGAGGGTTGTGGATGTATGGAACGGCCTTCCAGAGGAGGTTGTGGAGTCAAAAACAGTAGGGGAATTCAAGCATGCATGTGACAGTCATAAGGCAATTCTAGGGGGTGGGGGTAGGAAGAAGTAGGCTGCTGGTTAACTAGGATCTGCAGCTTATCCATCAGGTAGGGAAATGGGCAGACTGGGTGGGCCAAGCGGTCCTTATCTGCCATCAAATTCTATGTTTCTATCAGGAGTTGTACGAGGAAGGCACACTGAGCAGAGTACTGCTCAATTCAGATGAACCTTGGGGGAAGCCAAAACAGAAGATACTATGAGGAAAGATACAGTGCAGTACAGCACACAATGGAGCAGCCCCAGTGGAAAATACTGAACAAGGTCAAACAGCTTGGACTCTATACAAAATGGACAATGCCCTATAATTTGGTAAATTGTTTTGTACTCCTGGAACATAAAAGGACTGTATAGGCATGTTATTTGCACACAGAAGCTCACATGTTGTAAAATGTGTGCATCATATATACTGTCAGTTATATGAAAACCTCATAATAAAAAGATGATACAAAAAAAAACAGGAGGAAAGAATCTGTCATTTAAAAACTATACTAACAGATTCTCTCTTCTTTTTATTAATTGACAAAGGTACAAAACAAATGGCAGAGTGCTTCCTCATGTCTCGGTTTAGACCAACTGCACCTTTCCAATGAGTTCTACTTCTGCATAAGTGGATTGTGTAAATTCTTCTCTTGCTTTTCTCCATTTGATTTGCTTCAACTGTTGCTGTTTTTATTAATCTTCGAGTTTATAACTCTAGAAAATATTTTTAAAAGACTAAAATGAGTTTACTCAAAGGACAGAAAGGTATGGGGGTTCGTGGCACCTATCTTATTTCAGGACCGGTTTGCTGCAGCTTCATAAGACAGACACTTTTCCCACCTGACCGCCTGTTTGGTGCCACACTACACTGGTGCAAAAGTGATACTGTATTTTGCAACTAGACCACTGCAGCTGCAAACACGCCCCTGTCTCCAGTTGACATGCGGTGCGTCTCCAGTTGATGTTCTAAGAAGCATTTACTGTTATGTTGCAGAGACACTCTTCCTGCCCTCACTGTCTAAGCAGCTCCAAGACACCTTCCCATCTCCAGCACGACGGATGCGCTCTGCAAAGCTGCCCTGAAAGTGCTGCAGTTAGCACCACTGATCCGCTTGCTGAGAGCACCAGGTGCTACTGCAAGAATCTGCAGGTGCTTGTTAGCCCCTCAGCCCCCCCCACCCCTTATTTTGAGCCCTGTAAAGTCTATCAAGGATGGATAAGGGACACAGCAATTCTGAGGAGTAAAATGATGGACGTCCCTCATAATCAGGGACAGTTAAGAGGTATGGTTAGAACACCAGAATGATATTCCAGGGGTCCGGGTTCAATTCCCAGTAGGTCACTATTTCCCCGCACCACAATGTGTGATTTTAAATTGCTTAGCATTGGCAGATGCTGCACCAAAAACCATCTAATTGTCATCAGAAATTAACCTAAATTTGGTTTGGTTCCCTTCCGGTAGGAGCCACATCTAAAAAGAGCAAAAACTTTTTTTTTTTTATGGTTAAATCTAAGTGGTTTTAAAGATCGTTTTACTCAAAACGGCTGGTTTCTTCAGGCGAGAACCACATTATGATGCAGCCTTCTCTGGTTACTGGAAACCAAATGGGAACCAGAGCAACTGCAAAAATTCACTAAATTATACCTAACTAATGCAGGTTATTGATTAAACTCTTATCGAAAATAAATGAGTAGTAGTTTAAGAAGTTCTGTTGACTAGTGTGCTGGAGCTTTATTTCAGAGCGACTGCTCTCTTCAGGCAGAGGACAGATCTGACATTGGGGGAGCGTGACCACAGTGCAGAGTTTGAACTCAGCATTCTAGTTCTGTTAATCTGCATAAGTTCCATCTCTGGGGCATCACCTGGTCACTGGCAGGAAGATGATGCTTAGTTATTGTAAAGCATCACTGATGGATTCTGGCTGTTTGAATTCTCTAGTGTGCTTACCTGATCAATAAAAACCAAATACATGCAGAAGGCTTTAAGTAGAGGTACAAGCCCTCCAACACAGTTACTGCATCCTACTGCTCTAATAGTCCATTCCCATGGCTACTGTGCCTGCCAAGTTGCTGCTACATTTGTAATTAACGATCTTACTTCGAGAGGGCTCTTGCAGAAGGTATTCACCACTAGGACTAAGCCGTCAGGCGTCAGGACCCCACAGAAAAATCTTCTAGCTAGCAGTCTCTGGCGGGGACCGCCCCACATCTGCGTGCATCAGTATAAAGGGGCAGTCCCCACACCCACTTTTCAGTTCTTTCCCGCCATTGGCTTGCGGAAGAACATCACTACTTTGACCGCCATTTCTGGATGAGTATTTACTCTTTTCTCACTAAAAAATTACCACTTTTTTTCCCTTTAGATTGTTCCCAGCTCCGGCTGTGTATGTCGTTCCAGATGCCCTCAGAATTGCATAAGAATAAGTGCAAGTTGTGCAGATCCCAACTCCCTCGTAAGGATAGCCACTCTTTGTGTCTCTTCTGCCTAGGCTCAGACCACCACGCGGACGAGCGTGGACACTGCCAGAAATTCAATTCAGTCACCCATAAGAGGAGACAGCAGTCCCTGGAAGCCCACGTTCTAAAGAAAAAGACGGCCTCCATGGAAAAAAACTGAAGCAGGCATCCACTTCACCCGAAGGTCACCACAAGAAAAAGAGATACAAGGAAAAGCACAGGGACTGGAACCTGTCATGCACAGCCCCCAGGACTTCGGCTGGAGTCACGGCTCTCCAGGCATCTTCCCCTCTGAGGAATCACTCTCTGACAGCCGCCTTGGTGGTTACCAAGCCAGCACTGAACCCCCCCCCCAATTGGGTTTGCGCTAGGGCAGCAAAGGATGCCTCCACTCCTGGTACGGCCACCTCTTCCACATGGCCTACCAAAAAGAGTGGGTCCAATAAGTTGGGCTCCGGCTCTGCCACCACCCGCCAGGACAAGGCTGATAAGCTGGTCGTTGGCTCGTCTGATGAACGCCCAATCAGTAACTTCACGTCAGGCACTGAGACTATGCCTGATGCTCGGGAGTCGCCGCAAAGAACTTCAGCTTCTTTGCTGTCTGAAGCCCCTGTCCCCCAGACTCCCCTCAGTGGGGACTCTGCTCCCTCTTCTCCTGGCGGGGTAGAGGAAACTGGGATGCTGCCATCAGGGGTGCCCCCCCCCTTTGCCAGAGCCTTAGACACCAGATGTCCATGACCCCGTCACCCTCCAGCATACCAGTTCCCGACGACAGACCTGCTCCGCAGTCAGGGCCTACTTTTCCAGACCCTCCCATGGGTCCCCCTACTCTAGGCCAACACCAGATCTGTCTGGTCCACCTGCTGGGCCAGCACCAGGTCCTTCAGCTCCGTCAGAGGCCCTGGCACTAGGATACCAGACGCCGCAATATCTGACGCCACACTATCCTATACCTACCCAACGCCGGGCTTCCCGCCATCAGGTTATGAGTACCCCTTTTACAGGTTTCCCAGTTACCCATATCCGAGTCCCCCTCCTCCTCCTCCTCCACCACCTCAAGTGGACCTGAAGGAGGTTCTGGCCTCCTGGTGGGCTGAGGCTAAATCCCAACTCACTAAAGAGGTAGAGGATTGTTTGCCGACGTCTGTCCCTACACGAGCTCCTACACCGATGACAGGAGACTCCTCCACCTTTACCCGACACCGGGGCCGAACCTTCTGGCTCTCGGATCAGGGAGGATACGCACCCTCGTGGTACCACCAGAATGGTCGATCCCCCACCCAATAAGGAGGACTCTTCCTCTTCGGAGCCCTCAGATTCAGATACAGATTCTGATCCCTCCAACCCTGGAGACGAGCCACATACTCCAGAGAACCCCAGGCCTAAGGACTCTCCGAAGTCTCCTCCGGAGGATCCTTCCTTTCTGGAATTACTAAAACAAATTCAGGCTGCATATGAGAAGCAATCAGAGGAGCCAGATGCACAACGGAAAAAATTAGCCACTCATCTGGATCTTCCTGAAACCTCTCGCACATGGATTCCCCCCTGGATAGAGCCTCATGCAGATCTTGTTTCCACTATCTGGAAGCAACCTTCCTCTCTAGCCCTTTTTCCCCCACAAGGCAGATAGGCTATATCAGGCTCCCGAGGGAAAAAACTCTCAGTCTTCACGCTAAGGCAGATTCGGTTGTGATTAGTGCCGTTCATAACAGGTCTGCAAATCCCAAGCACCTTAGCTCGTCTTCCCCCTGACAAGGAATCCAGACTTCTGGACCAATACGGTAAGAAGATATATGCATCTTCTACCCTGGGTTTGAGAGCCCTGAACTATGTTAGACACATGGAGGAATATCAGAAGTCAATTCTGAGTCAGGAGGAATCAAAACTGGACTCTCTCCCAGATTCTCAGACAAAAACAAGAATTGGGAGACTTGGTCCACACCGCTTGTTCGGCCTCTAGGCACATGTTACGTGCCACTTATGATGTGGTGGACACTGAAGGCAGAAGCTTGGTTTTCGCGGTAGGCTTACGGCATCATGCCTGGCTCTGTGTGTCAGATTTGGCCCCTGAAGTACAGACGGCCACACATGATTCCCCTTTTAGGGGATCCGTTTTGTTCGGAGGTGATGTCAAGGACATCCTCCCCGAATTGCGAGAGAAGGGTTTAGCAATAAAGTCAGTCCAGACTATGTATAAATCGTCTCGGGGTCAGAAGCGTACTCTGACACCAAAACCACTAAAAACAAAAGCAGATGCAGGCTAAGCGTCCCAATAAACGCAGAGCCGCGTTAGCAACCAAAGCTCCCCCAAGTAAGAAAACTCCCGGAGCTCTGGCCACTCCTCTGCCCTCAGCATCCCGACTCCCTGCGTCTCCCTCTGGCACCTCAAGAGGAACCGGTAGGGGGGAGATTTTCCTCATATCTGTCGGGTTGGGAGAGAATAACAACCAATGCATGGGTGCTCCAGTTGGTGTCAGCGGGACACTCAGTACAGTTCACCCAGAAACCACCCCACAGACCACCCCCTCTGTCATCATACTCCCCTCTTCATCTTCCGTTGGTACTCAAAGAGATCAACTCCCTTCTTCAAAAGGAAGTGATAGAACCCATTCCCTCACCCCCCCCCCCGGACGGGTTACTACTCTCACTTCTTCCTAGTACTAAGGACGACTGGAGACCTGAGACCCATTCTGGACTTCAGCTCTCTGAACCTGTATGTGAAGTACAAATGGTTCAGAATGCTCTCTCTGCAGAGCCTTCTTCCCCCTGCTTTGGCCAGGATTGTGGCTATGTGCTTTGGGTATGCAAGATGCATACCTACATAACCCCATATGCCTTTCCCACCGCAACTACCTCAGTTTTTGTTTTCAGGGGGCACACTACCAGTTCAGAGCCCTCCCATTTGGCCTTTCATTGGCCTCCCGAGTATTCACTAAATGCCTGGTGGTAGTGGCAGCCTTCCTGCGTACCCAGGGAGTACAAGTCTTCTCTTACCTGGATGACTGGCCTCTGGTGACACTGTCCAGGGAGGACCTCCAACGCTCCCTTTCTCTCACCCTGGAGGTCTTTACCAGCCTGGGTATCACGGTCAGCCATGCCATGTTTCATCTGGTCCCTTGCCAATGGCTGCAGTTCATAGGGGCAGTGTTGGATACAACCCTAGCCAAGGCCTTTTTGTCCACAGAGTCGAGGCACTTCTAAACCAGGCTCGCCTCCTGTCCTGCCTCAGACGGGTTGGGGCCAGGAAGGTCCCTCGGCTTCTCGGGCTCATGGCGGCAGCCATTCCAACTGTTCCTCTGTTGCGGCTCCACATGAGAATCTCCCAGTGGACCCTTTGGTCCCAATGGGATCAGTCTCAGGACAACCTGGATCACGAGGTCCTAGTGTCAGACCCGATGATCAGGGACTTGCAGTGGTGGCTGGTTCAGGAGAACCTCAGTCTGGGGGTTCTGTTTTGCACCGATCCTCCCATCCAGACTCTGATCATGGATGCGTCAGGTGCAGGCTGGGGTGCCCACCTATGGTCTCAAGACTCGGGGCAACTGGTCTCACTTTGAGGTTACACATCAACGTTCTCAAGCTGAGGACAGTTCTGTATGTCCTACAGGCTCTCCTTCCCTTCATTCTTCCCGGTCATCTTCTGATTCAATCAGACAACATGTGTGTAGTCTGGTACCTCAACAAACAGAGAGGAACTCGTTCCTATCCCCTAGGCCGGGAAGCAATGAGAGTCTGGTACTGGGCATCCCAGCACAACCTGCATCTGATGGCAGTTCATGTACCAGGAGTAGAAAACACCTTGGCAGACACTCTCAGCCAGGTCTCACGAGTGAGAACTCAAACAAGAGGTTGTAAACTACATCTTCGAGCAGTGGGGAACTCCTCAAGTGGACCTATTTGCCTCCCCCAACAACACCAAGCTTCCCATCTTCTGCTCGCTCCAGGGTGAGATATTTTTTGGCGGGATGTGCTGTCTCTGTGCTGGAAGGTCAGATTAGTCTCGCTCCCCACCCCCACCCAATTCCTCCGATTCGAGGGTGCTGAACAAACTTCGGGCAGATGGAGCATGAATGATTCTCATCGCTCCTTTCTGGCCGAGGCAAGTTTGGTTCTCTCTTCTGCAACAGTTTCCGAGGAACCTCCTCTTCCTCTGCCTTTGTCGCAGGATTTGCTGGCCCAGGATCGGGGACCCTGGTCCATTCAGGACTCAAATTGCTCTACCTTCATGCGTGGCTCCAACAGATCTAGCCAAAGCTTGCTTTGGCGTCTCACCTCTAGTGGCAGACATTTTGGTGGAGGCCAGAAAACCTTCGACCAGGTCTACCTACGCAATGAAATGGAAGCGATTTTCCATTTGGCCAATTCCAAGGATTTGGAACCCTTTTCTTGCCCTGGAAACAAAATCCTGGACTACCTGAGGCACCTTTATGATCTGGGCCTTAGCTGCTACTCTTTGAATGTGCATATGGCAGCCATTTCGGCCTACCACATTCCCTTCGAGGACAGGACAGTCGCTCAACTGGAAGTCTCCAAGACCTTCCTTAAAGGGGTTCTGCATTTAAGACTCCCAATCTGTAACCCTGCTCCCCCATGGGATCTGAATTTTATTTTAGAAGAAGCTTACACTGCCTCCCTTTGAACCACAGGTGGACCTAAAGTTCCTCTCTTGGAAGACACTTTTTCTTGTGGCCATCACCTCTGCCCAGAGGATTTCCAAGATTCAAGCCCTGATGTGTAAGATCCCTTACTTGATTTTCCACAGGGAATGGGTGGCCATGCGTACCAACCCTAAGTTTTTTCCAAAAGTGGTGACTGAATCCACACTGAATCAATCCATTGAGCTACCGGTCTTTTTCGCCCCCCGAGCACTCCAATCACGGAGAGTACCTTCTGCATACGCTGGATGTACACAGAATTCTGCGATACTACACTAACAGAACAAAAGATCTCAGGAAAAACAGATCAACTTTTTATTTCCTCTGCACACAAAAGAGAAGGCAATGCCATCTCCAAGCAGTGCATTTCCAAGTGGTTAGCGAATTGCATCACCTTCTATCAAGACAAGTACAAGCCCCTTCCGGGTCAAGTCAGAGGTCACGCTACGAGAGGAGTAGCTGCCCCTGCTGCTTGTTTCTGGAATGCGTCAGTGGCAGAAATCTGTGCAGCTGCTACTTGGACTTCCATCCATACCTTCAGGAAACATTACAGTTTGGATGTTTCCTCATGCCGCAGAGCAGGCCTCGGACTGGCTGCCCTGCAGGGACTCTTGGCGTGAATCCCTATTCAGCCTTTTTCATAATACTGTGGATGATGACTCCTCCTCCCTTTCTTTATTGTTCCAGACTGCTTGGGACTCAGTCCTATATGTGAATACCTACTGCAACAGCCCTCTGAAAGTAAGACAGAACAGTTACGTAAGAACCTACCGTAACTGCAGATCTTCGAGAGAGATTCTTGCAGTAGGTATTTACCTTCCCTCCCTCCGTACCCCTGAGTTTTCTCTCTTCTTCTATGGGGGCATATCCTCTTCTCTTCTGTTATGCCTTTCGGCCTCTGGCAGGAAAGAACTGGAAAAGGCGGGTGAAGAGACACGCCCCCTATGCTGACAGTCAGCTGACATGGGGCAGCCCCTCCAGAGACTGCCAGCTAGAGATTTTTCTGTGGGGTCCTGATGCCTGGCGGCTTAGTCCTATATGTGAATACCTACTGCAAGAGCCTCTCTCGAAGATAGTACAGTTACGCAAGAACTTACCGTTACGGTAGATCTTCTAGAGGAGCTCTTGCAGCAGGCTATAACCATTAGGACTAACGCCGCAGGCCTTAAGACTCCCCGGAAAAAAACTTAGCTAGCAGTACTGAGCAGGGACCGCTCCCCCCTGATGTCGGCTCCACCCCAACGTCGGTCACGCCATAAAGGGGAGGACCCTGGCTCCACCTCAGTTCCCCCGCCAAGACCCACGAATGGACCCTAGCAGGCTAACCAGGTGAAGCTTGTCGAAGACATGCTGTAAACCTCACCAGGGGGAAGGAAGACAGGAAAGCAGCACCTGCTGCAAGAGCTCCTCTCGAAGATCTCCCATTACGGTAAATTCTTATGTAATTGTACTATCTTACTTCGAGTGGGAGCTCTTTCAGCAGGCTATAACCATTAGGATAGATTCCCAAGCACTCCTGCGCCAAGGAGGTGGCTAACTCCGGGAGGAGGAAAGATGAAAATTGGCTGACATACCGCAAATCAGGACAAGAGTCCCTGAAGGACTGCCAAGCCGAAACCGGCATGGTGCCTGGAGGCAATGTCCAGGCTATAGTGCTTCACAAAGGTGTGCACTGAATTCCAAGTGGCGGCAGCACAAATGTCTCTTATAGAGACATTCTTTAAGGAGGCAAAAAAAGGTAGAAATCCCTCTGGTGGAATGACCTCTAACCGGGCCCGGAAGAGGTTTGTTGTGCTTGTCGTAACAAAGGACAATACAGTGGACAAGCCACCTGGGGACAGTCTGCTTAGACACCGGTTTGACCAGGTGTTGTGGTGCGAAGGCCACAAACAGTTGCACCGATTTACGGTGTGCAGCTGTGCGCTTGAGGCAGTACCTCAGCACCTTGTGAACATCCAATGTGTGTAGGAGAGCCTCTCCCCTATTGGCAGGGGTAGAATACTAGACTGGAAGGTCAACCGATTGGTTGAGGGTCAACTCCGAGACCACTCTGGGAAGGAACTTAGGATTTGTTCTAAGGGAAACCCTTTCCCTGTGAAAAACTAAATTAGGCTCCTTACACATCAGGGCCTGAAGCCTGGAAACCCTTCAAACTGAAGTAACAGCAACTAAAAACAAACCTTCCAGGAAAGGTAATGCAGCTCACAATAAGCCGCTGGTTCGGGGAGAGGAGTAAGCTTCTCCAACACAAAAAGGAGGTCCCAGGGAGGGCCAGGATCCCTAATGGGAGGTCTCAAATGTAAGATACCCTGTAAGAAGGTGCAGGCCACATCCAGTTGGGCCAAGGTTCTATCTCCCAAGAGGACATGATATGCTGAGATCACCCACATGTACACCTTTATAGAAGACTAGCTCAAGTCTTGCTGGTATAAGGAGAGGAGATACTGTAATGCTGAGTTCACCAGACAGGTAAGGGGGTCCAGACGGTGAGACGAAGCCTACAAACAAAAAAACGCTTCCACTTCATAGCATAAGTGGAGCGGATAGAGGGCTTCCTCGCTGAGATGAGGACATCCGCCACCTCCTGGGAAACCCCGTACCCAAATTTGGCTACGTCTGCAGGAGCCAAGCATGAAGGTGCAGAGACCAGAGATCTGGATGAACCAGCCTGCCCTAATCTTGGGACAGCAACTGCGAGCGTACTGGTAGCGGAATTGGAGGTTCCGAGGACAACGGCTGAATTAGTGGGAACCAAATCTGCCGAAGCCATAGTTGGGTGATCAGAATCATTCAGGCCCGCTCAGCCTGGAGTTTCAATAAGACTCTCTGAAGGGAGGGAAGGCATAAAGAAACCTCCCTGCCCAACAAAGGGACAACACGTCTGGCCAGAAAACGCCAGGCGCGTGCTCTCTCAAGGAGAAAACTAGCAGTTTGGCATTGCACAGAGACGCAAAGAGGTCCAGCTCTAGATGACCCCAAGTGCCGAAGAGCTGGTCCGCTACTGACTAGCAACTCCCACTTGTGTGCCTTGGACTGAGACCTGCTTAGGCTATCTGCCAAGTCATTTTGGGCGCCCAGAACATGAACTGCAGACAGACAAATGTGACGCTCCAGCGCCCAGTACCAGACTCTCATCGTCTCCCTGCACAGGGGGTAGGAGTTAGTTATCCCTTGCTTGTTGATGTAAAAGATGACCACCACGCTGTCCATCTGAACGAGAAGAGAGCCTGGGACAAGGTCCTCTTGAAAGGCTTTTAGAGCACTGAGGACCGCTCGCATTACCAGAACATTGATGTGGAGGGTGCGCTCCTCTGGGGTCCAGACCCCTCGAGTTCGGCGGACCCCTAGGTGTGCCCCCCCCCCAAAATCAGATGCATCTGTTAGAGTCTGACTTAGGGACCCCTTTTTCCAGATTGAGGGGTTCCAACCACCAAAGCAGGGTCCTCCTGACTGGCTCTGCGATCCTGACCATGTGGTCTAGGCCATCGGAGCTTTGATCCCACTGCACCCTAAGCATCCACTGTGGAACCCTCATGTGGAGGCGGGCCAAAGGAGTGACAGGGATGGCCACCACCATGTGCCCCAGAAATCTGAGGAAGGTCCTGGCCTGGACCAGAGGGGTTACTAGGACTGGTCCGGCTATCTCCCGCAGGCAATCTCCTTTCTCTGGAGGAAGAAAAGCCATGCCCTGGACCGAATCCAGGACCACTCCAATAAAGATGAGTCTTTGGCTGGGCTCTGGGGAAGACTGTGGAAGGTTCAGGGTGATCCCCACATCTCAGAACACAGTATAAGTGTCTCCAAGAGCTTGAAGAAGACGCATCCTTGACAGGGCCGCAAGCAGCCAATCATCTAGGTAAGGGAAGACGTAATGTCCCTGGCACCGCAGCTACCACTGCCAGACACTTGGTGAAGACTCAAGAAGCAGAGGAGAGGCCGAACAGAAGAACCCAAAACTGATAGTGCTGCCCCCTGCAAGTGGAACCTCAAGTAATTCCTGTTAGGGGGGAAAAGACCCCGATGTGCATATATGCATATCCAGGGAACAGAGCCAGTCTCCCTGGTGCAGCAGAGGAATGAGACCTGGAAGGGTCACCATCCTGAACCTTCGGTATTCGATACAGACATTTAGAGAACTGAGCTCCAGGATGGGCCAAAGGTCTTGCGTCTTTTTTGGAACCAACCAGGAAGAAGTGGGAGCAATACCCCCTTCCTCGCTGCTGCAGAGGAACTGGTTCTATCGCCCTTTTTTGCAAGAGGGCCTGAATCTCTCCTTCTATAAGGGGAATATGAGGAGGAAGATACCTGGAGGACCCTGGTGGAGTTTCTGGAGGGATCTTGGTGAACTCCAGCGTATGTCCCCTCCTTATAATGTCCAGGACCCACTGGTCCGCTGTTATGGAGCTCCACCCTCCAGATGAAGGAAGGAGAAGCGACCCCCCCACCGCCTCCTGGTGCCTCCTCCGGGGGGGTTGGAAGGGAGTCACTGGGTGGAGCTGGGGGTAGGCAGAGAGGCTGGGGAGGTCTTTGGGCCTCGAAAAGGAGTGCCTCCAGGATGCTGGTTGCCGGCTTTTCTCTTGAAACCACCTCTCTAACCTTGCTGACTGCTATGGGCTTGAGGGCCTAAGGGTTTATGAAAAGGCAGACATCGAGCACATTTTTGGTCCCCTCGATACATCTGTCGGACGGACCAGATAGACTTGTCAGACTCCTGGAGACGAGAGATGAGAGCCTCCGTCTCCTGCCCAAAGAGGACGGAACCCTGGAACAGGAGGTCCCGGATTCCGGACTGCAGATCCTGGTGAAAACCTGAGACACTCAACCAGGCACGGCGCCGGAGACGGTAGCACGTCAGTTCGCCGTGAACATTTCAGCACAAACACAACGCGGCAAGAACAGCGCATGTAAAAGCAGCATAAAGAACATCTCAGCATATTACAAAATAGCGCAATTCAAGATTTTAAAATTGTGATAATACAATAGTTACATACCATGCTGTTCTTCCCCATTCCGAAATACTCTGTCGCTTCTTGATGACATGATACGGCCTGACTCATCCGTCCAAAGCTATTTAGATTTTATTTCTAGTTGACTTTTAAAACATAACCTTTATTGTCTGTGTATTAAAAACTACTATTAATAAAAATGTTGCTGTCCTTCCACTTATACCTGTAATTGGAAGTTATGAGCTACCCCCCTGAGATACTCTGCACAATCGGATGTTCCATATGCATCAACCACCAACTCGATGCATTTTCCAGTATCTCGATACTCTTTCTCTGAGCTGGGGGGTCCATGCCTGACAGGTATTGCTCCACTTTCAATTCATTCATTTTCTGTTCAGCTTTTATAGCATTTATTAGGTTCCAACTAGGGGGATGGCTCACCCCAGACTACTGAAGCCTCTATGCCACCCCTCGACTGAGTTGTTTGTGAGCTGCCAACCCTCCTTCACTGCACTGTAGCAGTTCCAAAACCCTATATCGAAGTGTGGCTTACGGCGACCAACTGGCCTCATTGGCTACTGCATGGGCTGTAATTGGCTAACATCGGCTACCATTTTCAGCGATTTGCTGATTTCTGCTGTGGTGGTGGACTGAATTTGGAAAAAGTTTGTTGTGGGTTGCTTATGATCTGGAACTGGACTGAATGGCGACCATAATGACTGCAATGGAATAGGACTGCACTGTACATTGTAGCGCTGAAATGTCCACGCTGTAACTGATGACGCTGAAATAATCTTCACGCCATTGACGAGGAACAGCCGGAAACAGACACCTGACTCTGACGATCTAGCTGCCGTATCCGCAGTGTTGTACGAGGCATGAAGGACATGTGTGCCTACGTCAGAGCCCGATTTGTGAGTATCCAGGAGCGCCGTCTTCTGAGCGGAGTCGGGTAAGGCATTGGCCAGTTCTTGCCCCCTCTCCCAAAGTGTATTCTGGTACTGGACCACATACGTGAGGAAGTTCAGGGAGCGAATGGAGCAGGTGGAGGCAGAGTAGACCTTCTTGCCCACCTGGTCCAAATAATGGGATTCCTGGTCAGGAGGCTGAGAGCTGAGATGCTTGCACAGCTTGGATTTGTCATGGGCAGCCGTGATGACTGAAGAATCCACCTGAGGGTGTTTCGCCAAAAAAGGCTCATCCCTCAGGGCCTTGTACAGCCTGTCTGACTTCTTTGGAACTGCCAGGACTGATGCTGGATGCTTCCAAGTTATCCTGGTGAGGTCTTGGAAAGTATCCACTAAAAGAGGCACCACAAGAGGCTTAGGCTCCTTCTGCCTCAGGTAACGGGCCAGTCGCCGGCGTTCCGGATCCAGGTCCTCAGTCTCCCACTCATTAGAGGCCTGGAAAGGCCTCTTGATTTCCATAAAAGTAGGACCGTCAGGAGGCAAGCAGGGTTGGTCCTTATCCCAAGGGGAACCCCCAACACCTGGGAAGGAAGAGGAAGAAGACCTGCTACTAGGCCGAGAGGAGCCTGAGCTGTGTCTTGGACTACTCCCCACTTGAGCGTCTGTGACTACCCGACCGATGCCGGCTTCGGGACAGACGACAGAGCAGTGACCGACGCCAGTCTGGGGACCAGCGTTGGGAAGAGGAGTGAGCCCACCTGGAAGATCTACGGCGGCTGCAGGATCTGCTCCTGGGCCGGGACGGACGACGGCTGCCCGATCGGGAAGGGCGCCAACGACGGTCCCCAGACCGAGAATGAGCGCCCGAGGGACAGCGGGGATTAGGCCGCCCGGCGCTCTTCTCCTACGAACTGACGGGTAGACCCTCTGGCTCCTGGTTGTCCGGCCAATCAGGAACCGGTGTCTGATCCGGCTTCGTCGGAGTCTCCTCTTTCTTTACCTGGCTCCACCAGAAGGAGAAGAGTTCTTGCAACTCCTCCTTTTTAAATACAGAAGCCGCCATCCCTAACAAGGGGAGCAGAGAAGCTGGAGGATCCGGTAAGGCATGACAAGAGGAGCCCTGTGGGGTGGAATATCTAGGGGCCGGCGACAGAATCTTAACTAGCACCCCCTCCGCAGGAGTGTCTTCTGCAGCAGGTACCTCAGTCGGCGTTGTTTTAGCCGGGGCTAGTTTCCAAAAGGCCAGAACTGGGGGAGCGGGGCTCCGAAGAGGGTTTGGCCTGGGTGTCTGGATCCTTTAAGAGTGCTTGCCCGAACTGGGCAAAGCTGGGGCTTTCTTGGGCGGGGCCAAGGCTTGTGCCAAAGAGGCTTTTGAAGAGTGCTTCTGGACGGAAGAGACGATCAGTGGCGCAACCTTAGGTTTGGAGGGCTTCTCCGCTGAAGTTCCCGCATTGATTGACGTCGGATCCTTGGCGGGAAGGCTCGACGTGGAGGAATTCTCCTTGTGAGGATGCTTCAGGCGGTCGGGGTGCCCGAGCCGGGAGAAGATGAGGCTTTCCTGGGGGGAGAGCAGGAATGGTGATGGGATCGGCTACGGTAGTCTCGGGACTGCCTACAGGACTTGTCCTGATGCTTTCCCTTGTCCTCCAAGGTTTGCAGGACATCCATTTGCTTTTCTAAACAGGTGGGCTTTGAGGGCCTTCAGGCGTCGGATGCACGTCCTGCTGGTGAAGCCTCTGCAAATCTTGCAAGCTGCACTGTCATGGTCTGGTCCCAGGCAGAAGACGCACTTCGCGTGGCCATCCTTTGATGGGATCTGGCGGCAACAGGCACACTTAGTCTTCTTAGGCCCAGAAGAAGAGACCGATGACGGCGAAGACGTAAGACGGACTAACTGCAAAGGTGAGGAAAAAAGGAAATTTTGAAGAAATTCTTGGAAACACTTGCTGGAACTGCTGGAAGCAAGTGCCAAGACTTTCCCAACGTGAGCGGGACGAGGCAGGAAACTAACTGAGGTAGAGCCGGGGTCCGCCCCCTTTTATGGCGTGACCGACGGTGGAGCTGGCGTCGGGCGACCCTGCTGAGTATTGCTAGCTAAGTTTTCCGGTGGGTCCTAGGGCTCGGCATTAGTCCTAATGGTTATAGCCTGCTCGCGAGCTCCCCTCAAAGTAAAATCTAGTGTTACGATAAGTTCTTCACGTAACTCTTCTCTACCTTGTGTCCTTTTAGAAGTAGCACTTGTTACTGGACAGTCAGTACAGCGGTACCACAACCGCTGGTGACCAGGGAGTTCATAAAATGATCGCAGGAGCTGGAGGACCATGGGGAGACTTGAGCATCGCAGTGGCCATTCTCCTCCTTCAGGGTGGGATGTTGTCTGTTCCTACTGTGTTAGTGCTACATGGGGGACTACAGGTACAGCAGCAATGTGGGGCTCAGTGGGGGGAGGGAAGAGAGAGAGACTGGCTGACATGTCATCATGCTTACACCACTGTCTCTGGGGATGGAGAAAAACGGGAAAAGCCAGCCGCGGCAGGAGTGGGGAGAGAAAAAAAAAGAAGAGTAGCTGCACTTGTCTCCAATTATGCTGCCTTACAAACTGAGCCTCTTTGTACCCTGCAATACCAAGGGACCCACTAAAACTGAGATACTGTATCTCACCGGCAAACCCACCATCTTATGCACGTTCAATTAATGATAAATAAAGTATAAATAAATCACTGGAGCCTGCTGGGAATTAGAGATGAGGCTTGCCCACTTATCCTGATGAGATATGGTTACATGAGCCTTGCTGGTTGTAAAGAAACTCCTACAATCCTATGGGAAGGACACAACATTTTCAGTACTGCAACAGCGGGTGGCTAATCTATCAACTTCAGCGAGCCTACAGCGTATTACCTACAGACACTGGCACAATTCAAAAACAAATAAAAAGATTTGGGGCAACTTCTGAAAGCAACAAGTGCTCACATACCTGAATCACAGGGAAAGAGTAACTCCTGAATTTAGGGTCCTGTCAGTGTGCAAGAGAAGCAGAGTGGGTACACAGTGGGGTTACCTCCCCCGTCACACCCAGTTCTACCCTGTCCACCTAGTAGGTAGGTACAAGTTTATTGTTCAATGCTTTAAAAATGATCATTACGGTACAAAAGCACGATACAATACAAATAATACAATATATGAAATACATATTATACAATATAATAATAGGGATCCAAAGTTATAGCCACCAGTCAGGGTATAAAAAACATTATAGAAAATGAGTTTAGAAGGACTCAGACCTTTTCATTAATCTGTGTCTAATTTTCTGATTAAAAAACTAGATAATGTACCACTCTATTAATGATAAAATCGTCAACTGTGAATAAAACATTCAAAAGAGTATCGTTATTGGCATTTGGCATGGAGGTCAGTCTAGGAAACAGCCATTCTGTCCTACTTTATTGTACCAAGCACACTGGAGGATCACATGTCCCAAGTCTTCCCTTTCTCTACCATTACAACAGCACAGTGAATCCTTAACACTGGAAGATTTTTCAAAACGTGCCTTAAGTACACTGGATTTAAATGTCTTGACCCTGAACCTAGCATACATTTTCCTGCAGGCTGGGTCTTTAGAGTAACCAAGTAATAGCTTAAATAGAACACACAATCCTTGTTGCTGTATCGCTTAGAGAATCTGGCTCGACCAACTACATTCAAATCTTGACGAACACGTTTCATGATTCTATTCAAGACATACTAATTATATTTCAAACTTAAGCTGATATTTTGCCTAGCACAATCCCATAAATTATTGAAGTCGTATCTAGAGAGCAACATTATAACATGTTTTAGCCACGTCGAGCTTTTACGGCTCATTTGATTACATCTTAATTTCTTTTGGAGGCATAAAGTTGACAGCCTATCACTCTCAAGATGAGAAAATCTAGCCCAAAGGTTGATGAACCTTGCGTCGGCAAGGGCCTGTAGATTTACCAAGCCCAGTTCTGCACGCATGTAGAAGGCTGGTATGGATTTATTAAGCCCTAATAAAGCTCGTAAAAACCTGAAATGCAGGTTTCTCTCCTCTGTCAATATCTACTATTGCCCAAATTTCTGCTCCATATAATATTTGTGTACTGTATTTATCCAGAAGGGCCTTTAATAAGGGGCTAATAGTATTACCGCCATATAAATAATTAAGACCCAAAGCCGCCACTTTGTCTTTTGCTATTGTACTATCCATACGAGATTTCCAAGAGAGATTCCAAGTAAATATTATACCTAAATAATTATAGCTTTTAACCACTTCCAGTTGCACTGAATTAACTGATCAGTTACATTTAGTGCTTCTTGCTCCACATAGCAGTATTTTACATTTGGATACGTTTATTTTTAAATCTAGTTTAGCAGGGTATTCTGTCAATATATTAACTTTTTTCTGCAGACCAGAAGGAGTGAGAGAAAATATTTATTTATTCAGTTAGTTTTTGTTGACCAGGTAAGTGCACTAGACAAATCCTGCCTATTTTCAGGCACGACCCAGGGGATGGGGATACAGATGAATGCCAACTGACCTTGAACCAGATTAAGCTGTTGGTGGTATATTTATAGTGAATGAGGGAAATTTGGCCAGGACACCAGGGAAATTCCCCTACTCTTTTCGAGAAGTGCCATGGGATCTTTAACATCCACCTGAACTACCACCAATCCAGGCGGATGGGACCTCGGTTTAACGTCTCATCCAAAAGACGGCACCCCTCTCATGCTGCATTACAGTGTCAATGTAGATGTGTAAACAGAACAAGGTCATCCACATAGGCCAGAACTGTCCCCCCGACAGTTTTATCCGTATTGTGTAACTTCCTCACCTATACCTGCCCCACCGTATGTAGTGCTGACAACAGCCTTTGCTCATGAAGTACAGAAACAAGTTGATAACGGACATTGCCAACTAAGGTGCATCTTAATTACTGATGACACTTTACTATTAACCTGTTTCAATGCACAAGACACCGTAATAATTGTGTACATAAATTAAAAAACAGTAATTCAAAAAATACATTAACAAGCTCTGGCCTTCCACCCTACAACAGCATTCATCCATGCACAAAGTGACACCATATTGTTTCTCTTGTTCCTTAAAAGGCGGATATTTTTTGTAACTAATATTTGTTAGTATTGTTTTGTTTCTGTAATGCATATTTCTGCACCTTACTGAACCAAAAAAGGGGGAGGGCGGATGCTGTAGGGTTGCACTTGCCAAGTGGAAGAAATTCATGGGCAGCTCCTGAGAGTCACCAACACAGGCTTCCTGGTTCAACTGGAAAACCCTTTTTCTTTTAATTATATTTTATTGCTTTTATAAATAAGAAAATATACAGTTTGCTACAAAGCATAAAAAAGGAAGTCAACAACCCACATTGTTACAATAAGAGACACATTTACACTTCATTTTTATCTGGGGGGGTGTAACACCAAAATAAGTTAACTACAGAGTGAACTGTTTACAGCATTTAATAAGCCTCAAATCCCAATAAGGACACCATGTAGAGAAGGGCTACCTAGGGCTAAGATAGTCAAAGCCCCATAATGTGTGTAGATTCTGTTTCTAAGGCCCCTCCCCCAATTCTATTTCCGCATTCTGGCTAGGACCTCCTCCTGTAACTACCAGTGCCTCCTCCAGACCATCAAGGCCCCTCTCCTGGGAACTCCTTCGGTCACCTGTGATTCAGTGCTGTGTTGCCCCCTCAAATTATGCCCCCAAGGCACGGCCTGCAATTTAGCTCCTTGGCAGCTCCCACCGCCCCAATATTCATCTGTCCACAGCAAAGGTAAAGCCTGGGAGTGTACTGAGGAGACAGGAAAAGGAGGCCTGATGGTGGACATGTAATTGAAGCAGAGCTTCATGAGGCTGGCCAGTGATCAATGCCTCCCCCTCATCTTCAGACGTGGCAATGAAGTAATGCCCGAGACACCCACCCACACATGTGCCACTCGTGTCATGCCACATTCCAACCCATCCCTCCTAAAGCCAGCCCAGACGCTCTGCCACTCAGCCTTCACTAGATGGCAGTCAAGCAGCTTATCCTGCCAGCCCCTCCCCTGAAGAAGAAGAGCAGTCCGACAGACCTACTGGGTCATAATGTCGTACGCTGAATAGCATCTGACATTACAGCTAACCCAGAATAGTACTGTACGAGACAACGAGTGGTGCAATACCGCAAATACTGCTATACATGGTACTGCACCCTCGCACTATCCCAGACAGAGGATAAGACCTCTGCTGGGACAGGGTTCCACTGAGCAGCTGCCATGGCTCAATGGACTGAGCCACTGCAGCAAGGAACCCAGGCACTGCGTCTAGGACCGGGTTTGAGTCCCAGTCCCAGAACATTTTTTTTTCCTCACTTTAGTGCGATTTCACTGAAACTTGGGGAAGGTTCAAGGCACAGACCCAAAAAACAAAACAAAAAAACACGCGCATGTAAAGAATGCTGTATGGCAGCATAATTTTGCATGCAGCATAATGTCGTGCAACATTATGACCCTGTGCCTCCGACAGATGCTCCATCCTCCAGCTGGCCCCCCCCGCTCCCACACTTAGGTCGCAAGTGGTAGCACTACCACTGTGCCAACTGGGCAGCCCATTTTTCAGGCTTCCTACAGTAAGAATAAATAAATACTAGCACACACATTCCACCAGAAATACAAACGCAAGGAAAGGATCATCATTATGCATAATGAACCACACTGGAAACAATATTTTAACCTTGCTTTTGGCAAATATAAGCTATTCAGCAGAATATTTTAAACTTCTCATCCAGAAGAAATCAAGAAAATGTTTAAACTTGCAGCTGATGAGAACTATCTGCGGAACACTGATCATATATCCCGCCCCCCCCCACTAGAGATGAGGAAAGAATACCTTGTAGCGGAGGCCATGTTTTACCATGTAAGCCTTTAGAGGGTGCTAAAGAACCATTTCCAAAGCATGACTTAGATCACACAGGAAAGTAAGCTCAGCTCCCCCAACCTCAGCAAATTTCCAAACTCATATTTAACATTTAACAGGGACCTAGTTCCCACATGTAGGAGGCGTCAGCACTAAGAGCACTACACCCAAGTGTGAGGTTAGTCCCAATTTATATTTTGTGTGCACACACTTTTTTTTTTTTTTAAATAAATGCTTACTGTTTACATCTATAAAGCAGACTTCACTAAAAATACCACTAACTGCTTAATCTGGCTCAAGGTCAGTCGGCAGTCATCTGTGCGGGGGGTAATTGAGGAGGGGAGGGGCAGCTGCAGAAAGTGGGGTGCTAGCTGAACACTCAAGCAGACTTGATAGACCATGTGGCCTGTTTCTGCTGGCAAGTAGTAAGTATATCAGACGGATTCTGCTGACTTCCAGGCTGACATTTTCTGTAACTACAAATCCCAGAATCCTCTGCAGCTGACATCATAACATGGCTGCAGCAGTGGGAGAATCAACAGCCTGCAGTGCATGTTAGAGGTTTTATAATCTCAGATCACATATTTGTCAGTCCCACTGCTCTTCCTGGGCTAAATACAGTCGTCTGTGGCTGTACATAGCCCCGGGAGGACAGTGGGAACCAGCAAACAAAAGATCAGAGCTAATAAAATCTCTAGCGTGCACTACAAAAATACAAACTGGGACCAGCCCCACAGTTGGGTGGGGCTCTAAGTATGGACTGTTCCCTTAAAAAACAGGTAGAAGCTGGCCCGGTGGCGCACAAGGCTGAGGCACTGGTGCCTTAACCTCATGCTGCGCAGACGACCCGAGTTCGGGAACAACCTCGGGTCACCGGCTCTGGGGTGGGTGGGCTGAAGCAGGATTGAGCCATGGCTCTCCCCTCCAAAGGGGTGGATGCCCCCTCCCACCAGGTGGAGGTCTGGTGGGTTGTGCAGGTGGTATGGAGCGGCGACTTAAGTCTGTGGAGGGGCGGAAGGGACTCCCAGATCCTGGCGTGTGCCTCCACACACATACACACATGTATACACCGTGGCCTCGAGGGGGAGAAAACGAAAATACCAGAAAATATATATTGGGGAGGGGGAACAGAAGCAAACTACCTGTCCTGTACAGACAGTCTTGCATATGTTCTAGTGTCCTCAGCAATGTCTGAATCAGAAGCTGCTTCCCTGGCCCTGAATTCAGAACAAATGTTTTGCACAAGCTTGCCGGCTTCATTTGGGTCCCCATACAAACAGACCTTACCCACACAAGCAACTCCCAGCTATGCCATCATTCTGAGAGAACGGCTTACTGCCAGCTCATGAAGTTACACTGTTATTGGTGTCCGACACCTTCCTCAGCTCCCAACTGGTAAAGCTGCGGTCAGGAAAAAAACAAAACCGGTCCCTCATCATCGTCTGAACTGGTCCCTTCAGTCTCGCTGCTGCCAGAATCCCATCATGTTCTACTGAGTCAGCCATAACAATAAGTATGATGTCCTGTAGCTGGGTCCCAACTTCTTCTAGGCGTGAGCCAATACTCCCTCAGGATCTGGAAAATATTCCCCCAGGATCTGGACAGGTGCAGCTAACTTTCTAGGTGTGAGACAATATTCTCCTCAGGATCTGGACAGGTGCAGTTAACCTTCTAGGCATGAGCAAGTACTCCCATCAGGATCTGGACAGGTGCAGTTAACTTTCTAGGTGCGAGACAATATTCCCCTCAGGATCTGGACAGGTGCAGTTACCTTGAGCACTTCCATGAGCAAAGAAACAGGATTGCATTGGATCTCACATTTTTTTTCCAGGGGCCCCAACAGCCTGACATTCCAAGCTCAAGAAAGGTTTTCTAAATGTTCAAGTCGGAGCCTCAGGTGTTTGATTCTCATGGATACCCACGCCTTCCCTGCCCTTTTGAAGCATCTGTTCATAACTCTACTACAGATCCATACAGGTAGGTCTACAGTGTCAAGACTCTGGTTATTAAAGAGTCTGTCCAGGGGACTGCATTCTCAGAGTAAGTGCTTTGACTGTGTTAAGAACACTTTTCGGGGTCAGCTCTCCCAACCCTCAGGCAGCACCAGGCACCGTGGCTCCCTCTGGAGCTGGGCCACTTGAAGCCTTTTTCTTTCGTGCGTCTCCCAGCGCTGACACTTTAGGTTGGATCATAGTCTACAGTCTCACAATATACCTGTCCAAAAGTAGATATCTAGATTTTATCATTTCAAGGTGCAAACTTGAAAAAAGCCCAGGTGTTTGATTTTATTGCATTTTCCAGCCAGAGCTCAAGAACTCCTGAGAAGTGCGACTGGCTTTGGTGGCCTAAGCTCTGCACCCATGGAAGAAAACTCTTCTGTGGGGACTCAAGGAGTGAGTAGCTGATTCGCTGGGAGACCGTTTTGCAGCCCTGAGCGCTAGAACAGTTTCTCTTCCCTCGGCAGGTAAACCATTGCTCGTGCTACTTCATTCAACATCTCCTCTGTGACGTGGGTTACTCCGCGGAGCTGGAAGGCATCACGAGTACACAGCTTTACATGTCTGTATTCAAGAGGTAGGAAAGGCACAAAGAAATCAATCAAGTTGTTCGACAGTACAGTGCTGTGAGCAAATCCACCTGAAGTGAATAGAAAAACAAAGTAAAAAGCTTATAACTATTTTTCAGTGATTTTTTTTTTTTTTTTTAATCCCATTTATTTGTGCTCCCACATGACCCCTAGACCACTCACACTCTCTCTCTTCAGGCCTGCACCTCCAGCAGTACAGTACAGTACAGTACAGTACCCATCTTGTATGGAGGGAGGGTGTAGAGGATGGAAGGTGGCTGGATGGGATCAGGAGGGATCTCAACAGTACAGCACCTCTTGTATGGGGGGGGTTGGAGGACAGATGCTGTCTGTTTGGGATAAGGAAGGAGGTGGTGTAGAGGATGGAAGCTGGCTGGGGGGTGTTGTGGACAAACTGGCTGGCTGGGAGTACAGCACCCCTCTTGTATGGGGAAGGGTGTTGAGGATGAAAGCTGGCTGGATGTGAGGAGGGATCTTGACAGCACAGCACCCTTCTTGTATGGGTGTGTGTGTGTATACATATGTATATGACAGAAGTTGGCTGGATGGGATAAAGAGGGATCTGACAGTACAGCACTATTCTCAGATGGGCAGGTTGTAGAGGACGGAAGCTGGCTGGATGGCATAAGGAGGAATCTCCAACAGTACAGCGCCCTTCTCCTACGGGGGGGGCGTGTAGAGGACAAGCTAGCCGAGATCGGCAGGGATCTCAGACAGTAGAGCACCGCTTCCGTATTGGGGGTGTATTTACTACAGAAGCTGGCTGGCATAATGAGGGATCTCAACTTCTCAACACAAAAAGATGTAAAATGGAAAAAAAACAAAAAACCTTTTTCCAAAAGGAAACACCCACCCGCTCCTTCCCGCTCAGTACAGTACCTTCAGCCTCCAGCATTTCCCCTCGTATCCGGGGCTCTACGTCCTCCATGGTGATTTCTTCCCGGCTCTTCCCAGCTCGCCAAAACTTCAGGGTCACTTCATTGATAGCGCCGCCTGCCACATTGCTAGACAGAGAGAGAGGTGACAGATGCCAATTATAACACACAGAATGCAGATAGAATATGTGCGGGGGTAGGGAGGCACAGCAAGGCACTGACTTAAGAGGGACCAGGGCAAACTTTCCCACTCCCCTTGGCTTCCTGGTTCCTCACTCCTCTCTTCCTCCTGCCTCCATCTCGTATCCCTTAGGATCTCCGTTACCCACCCCCTTCCCCCTACTCTCCCACCTCTCTGCCTTGCACACACATATCTATCCCAATTAAGCTTCTCATCTTTCTACTCTATTAGCATCTGGTGACACAGAATGCAACCCTGGCCCTGCTCACTTCTACCTACACACAGGCTTGAGTGCCACACCTCAATATCAGGAACCTCCTTCCCAAGGTTGACCTTCTCCAGCCACTCATGATTTACCTCTGCCTGAATGTGTTCATCGTTTCGGAATCTTGGCTCTTCCCTAAGATTCCAGATAATGCCATCACCATCCCTGGCTTCTCCCTCATTTGACAGGATCGCACCAACAGGGGAGGCGCTGTTACCATATACCTCTCCTTCTCCATCCAGTACACTCCTGTACTCAGCATCTCTTCCCCTTCTGCCTATGAACTACTGCTTTTAAAACTCTCCTTCCCCATCTTTGTGGGTGGCGTCTACTGCTGCCCTGGCCTTTCCTCCATCACTGACCTCATCACTACTCTCACTACCCATGCCATATCTGGCGAACTCCTCATCCGTCGGGACATTCTGCCATGACATCACATCCCTTAATCTTGCACAACAGATCACCGAACCGGCCCGCTATTACCATAAATCCCTCAAGCACACCCTTTTGGACTGGGCCCTTACCTCTGACCCTCACCATATAACTGCAGCTGGCACCCTTTCAGATGCCCTCAGTGACCACCACATGGTCTACTGTGTACGAAAAATACACCACCCCAAAGACCCTCTCAAACTCCTCCAGATCCGGTCCTTCAGGTCCTTGAACCTGTCCTACTTCCATGAGAACTTCGCAGCAACCAAGCGGACTCCCATCTTCACTGCCTGCTCAGTCAATACTACCCTCAGCTATTTTAAGTCTAAGTTCCTGACAATCTGGGACCAATATGTTCCCCTCAGGAAAGCCAGGGTCAGAGGTTCCCACCTCCCTGCATCACAACTGAACTACTGGCCTGTCAGCATGCACGAGATCTTGCATGGAAGGTGCACAAGGCCTCAGGCTCTCCTAAAGACTTTCTCAAGTACCGTGCCCTTCGTAATGCCTGCACCAGGGCCATCAGGCTTCCGAAAGCCGAGTACTTTTACTCCACCTTTCAGAACAACATTAACCACCCTTTCAAGTTCTGTAAGGTCATCAATGTCCTCTTCTCCCCCTTGCCCAGTCCTCCGCCCCAGTCCTTATAGGGAGAAGTGCCCCCTGTCTGACCCCCTCTCAGTGGCTTCTGAGTTCAATGTTTTCTTCACCACCTGTGCCACCTCTCTTCCTTCCCCCCTCCACTCCTGCTCCACCCACTGCCATCCTTCCCTTTCTCCTCCTCTTCCATCTCACCTGCTGACAGCCTCAAGACTCTCCTAGCTCTCAACCCTCAAAACAGCAAGAGTCCTGCTGGGCTCGACCACAAACTCCTCCATCTCTCTGCCCCCTGCCACTGCCCTCCCAATTACCTCCTTTCAAAACCTCTCCTTCTCCCCTGCCTCTGTTCCCGATGCCTGGAAACATGCCACAGTCATACCTCTCCCCAAAGGTGCAGATTCCACCAGTCCAGGCAACTACTGCCCTATCTACCTACTCCCCACCCTTGCCAAACTTCAAGAGCACTTGGTGCTGTCTCAGCTTTCCCCCCTTCCATGACTCTTCCTTCTAATTCACCCCTTTCCAGTCTGTTTTTCACAAATCCCACTCCACCTCATCCTCCCTCCTCTGGCTTACTGACTCCATTCTCTCAAGCATGGATCGGGGCCTAATCACCTCTGCCATCTTCATCGACTTGGCCAAAGCCTTCGACACCACAGCCCACTCCCTCCTTCTCGACAAGCTTGCAGCAACAGGGCTTTCCGTCTCTGCTACTAATTGGTTCTGTTCCTATCTTGTAGGTGGGACTCAATCAGAACAGGTGACTCCCTATCCAACCCCCCTCGCTCCCATAGCACCGGCATCTGCCAAGGTTCCATTCTCAGCCCGGTACTCTTTTTGGTCTTCCTAAATGACCTTCCTCTTACTTGCACTTCTGTGTCCATACATACGTACACAGACAACGCTGTTCTATTTGCCTCCAGCACCTCCCCGATACAAGCTGCTCAGAACACACCAAATGTCATGCTCTGCTGAACCCCTTGCTACCACCCCTTCCTTTTCTGTAATCCTACTATACAGCCCCTGCCCCTCCCATCCTCATGCGCACAATGCACTTTATGCTGTACTATATTGCACCCTCTGCTGCCTCATGCATAACTTAAAAACACTGAAACAGACTCTGACAGCAGATAAGGACCGCGTGGCCCACCCAGTCTGCCCACTGGATAAGCAGCAGATCCTAGATAACCAACAGCACGTCCTCCAACCCCCCTCCCCAGAATTGCCTTACGTCTGTCCCATGCATACTTGAATTCCTCCACAGTTTCTGACCCCACAACCCCCTCAGGAAAGCTGTTCCATCAGCTCACCACCCTATGAAAAAAAAAATACTTCCAACCATTGCCCCTCAGCCATCCCCCCTCTATCTTCAAACTGTGCCCCCTTGTTCTTGCACATCTTTCTTTCTGAAAGATGCTACCCTCTTGGACTTTGTTGATTCCCTTGAGGAACTTGAAAGTTTCTATCATGTCCCCCCTCTCCCTCCTTTCCTGGAGGGTATACATATGATGTAAGCGATGCTGCATGTCGAACGTTTATGTTTTTCACTGTTCTGTACAGCTAGTTATTATATTTGGATTGTCCCCGCCCCCCCCGAAGCATCTTGAAATGAGCTGCTACTCGGCATGTCTTTCCTGGTGAAACTTTTGAAATAAATACATAAAACCAAACAAACAAACAAGTTGTGACGGGAAGGGGTGTATTTATTTATTGAAATTGGTAAATTATCAGAACAGACCCAGAGCATTTTGTGACAGGATGCATAACTCTTCCCCTTAAAAGATTACCAGATACGTTTTTCAAAGGCATGTCTCAGAATTTAAACGCAGGCTTGCCCGTCTCCTAAGTACATGACATAACCACTAAGCTACAGAATCCCTTTATGTTACACAAGTATCCCCCCCCCCCAATATGTTGTGTTTGTCCTCCTTATTTCCTTAACCTGCCCCAATCTGACTCTAACTCCCAGTCCCATCACTCACTGTCCTGGAACTTGCCCCATCCTCTTACCGACTACCATGGGTGGGTGGGTGAGTGCTACAGGCAGTGGTGCAGGGTCACCATCTTCATATGCCAGTCAAGGTGTTTTTCCTCCTAATTTTGTGCCCATTTCCCCAAGGTTGGCATGTATGCACGGATGTGAACGTGCGACATCGCATGCGCTCAGCATCTGCACCAAGCCCTCTGTAAGGTGTCAGTAAAGCAGCAGAACACATTATTCTCAAAGGATGAGAGCAGTCTATGGGCGCTTGATCGCCCTCAGGCCATCCCCCAAGCAGCTCTTGTCTATTTCCGAACCTGGATCTAGGGTGGCAGACTGGCACCAATTTCTCAGCCCACCTGACCCAGTGGGCTGGCCTGCTACAACCCTTTTAACTGGTTTATTCCACCCCCAAAGATACAGAGTTCAGTGCCTAACCTGGGTCTTCCCTACTTGCCCAACTTGCTCAGTATTGGTCCCCATGGCAACTGGTACCAGACTAGCCATTCCTTGGCAACCAACTATGGCGATCCAGATGTGCTTTGCCTGGCATCCAAACACCAAAGACAGTTACAGCAATACGCAACAGGACATGGCATAACGTGGGATATCATGCAATGACTCAGGTACATCCTGGGACAGGTACTGCTTCAATCTCTCCTATCCATTTTGAGTATTACTGCATGGATTCTAGTGCCGACAAAATCTGAAAAAGATTGAACACACTGGATTTTGAAGGTATCCATTTTGTCACTTGCCAGATGCACTGTGGGTAGGCAGGCGCAGCCTTGGACAGTGCCATAAGTTACTCTGCTAGTGCCACAGCACTTGTACCTCGAGCTGAGGGCAAGGCTTGTGAGAGGGTGATTCATTCTCCTTGCTCGGTCTGCCACCAGATTCAACTTTATTTTATTTATTTATTTATTTATATAAGTCTAGGATTACAAGTACCTTTGAGCCAAGGCTCTTTTACAAAGGTTCCACGTCAAATTGGAGAACAATACAAACAAAAAGTTTGAAATTAGCAATTTAGGCAGAATGAATACAGACATTTGAGGGAGGTATATACAGGACAGAACAGGAGTTTGAATAAACATTGCATATCATGGGATTCAACACAATCACAAGCACAGGAACGAGGGCAAAGGGGGGGGTGGAAACAAGGTAGGCGGGATTTAAGGTGAAAGTTAAGAGATCGAGGAAATAACAGAGACTGAGAAGCAGCGAGGCCTTGTCAGGTTTTGTGGAGTGCTAAGCCGGGGAGTGTGAGGAGGAGAGAGGCAAGTGAAGCGGATTACGAGTGACAGTCACAGGAGCTGGCGGCAGAGAGGTGGAGGCTAAGGTAGTAATTCTGAACTGGCCAAGACTTTGAAGTGAGGTGATGTTCTTGTTGATTCCATTAAACCAGTAGGGTGCCTGGTGAGCAAAGGACCTGTGTCCCTGACAGGTGCGGCACCGGGGAAAGTGCAGAATTTGTTTTTCAGAGGTCCTGGTGGGGCAGGGGATACGTGCAGCATATAGGAGGGCTTGAACACCTGGGGGAGCAAGGCCTAACGTGATCTTCTTGGCCATAAGGCAGGTGTGGTACTTAATACAGTTAGATAGTTGGAGCCAGCCCGTTTGGGCATAGAGAGCACACGTGTGGGTGAGACGGTGGGATCCTGTGATAAGTCGGCCGGCTTCAGGGCCAGGACAGGCGCTAAGGGCTGTGTCAGGCCGCACTTGTCAGACAACCAGACCATAATCGATTAGTGATACCACAGAGCTCTGCAAAGCTATCTCATATGCTCATGTAAGGCACTCCCTGTGCCGGCATAGAAGACCGATGCATTTGTTGACAGCTTTGGCAGCAGTGTCAGTGTGAATGTCACAGGACAGTTGACCGTCGAGTGTGATTCCAAGGTATTTAAAGGAGTAGACTTGGTCTAGGACAGCACCATGGCAGTCTGCAACTACGAAGGGGAGACACCTATGCTTGTTGCAGGAGCCGCAGAAAAGCATCGACTTTGTTTTCTTATAGTTGGGCACCAGCTTTTGGTTATTAAACAGTTTTTCAACAGAGGTGAAACCCATCTGGAGCTTTTTTTTTTTTTTTAAACTTGTGGGGCTTGTGCACCACTTTATCTGCCTGAACTACCCTCCCTTCGGACCACTGATCAACCCCCACAGATCACCAACACGGAGTCTGCCCCTAGAGTGCCCGGTCTCTCCCCTGTATTACCTTGATTCCCAGCTATCCCCCCGGGTGGGGTGAGGAAATGCAGTCCTCAACCTTACTTGAGGAGAGCCTGGCACAGCGAGGCCTGCCCATGAGTCGGGGATTTCTTGGGAGGCACTGATCGGTCTTCATCTAGGACAGAGGGTTGTTTTCGGTTTCTGTTCCCCTCAGCCCAGCCCCTGAAACGCGGTGCAGGGCGTGCGTCCAGAGTGACGTGCTGACACCGTCTACCTCCGCGCCTAACAGTGTCTCCTTCCACACTCCGATGAACGGAGCGACAGAGCTTTTGAGAGCCCGTGTTTCCACCTGCTCTCTTGGGACGCCGGGCATCTAGGTACCCAGGTATCCTCCCAGAGGGAGGAGAGCATCCATTGGGATGCTCAATCCTCCTCTCTCCACCAACCAGAGTCTCTGTTCGAACCGGAGTGCGCGCGCGCGAGGTGTGTGCATCCAGCGCTCAACCCTCAGCGCCACCGTAATGGGCATCTGAGCTTTTTTTGAAGTAGGAGGGGGTCATGATGAGTGGTGTAGATGACAGCACTGTCCGCATATAGCAGGATCTGTTCAGGACAAGATTGTGGCAGATTGTTCAAAAAGAGGCCGAACAGGAGAGGCCCGAGAATGGATCCCTGCGGGACTCCGGAGCGGACGGGTCTAGAGTCGGGAAGGGTGTGAGTAATTTTCACCCTTTGTGTACGGTTTTCTGGGTAGCTCTTAAACCAGGATGTAGCATCAGGGGAAAGTCCCGAGTTTGAAGCTCAGTGATAAGTAGTTGGCGATGGACGGTGTCAGAAGCCTTAGTCAAGTCAATGAAGACTGATCCAGTAGGTTGATTATTGGCAAGGGAGTTGTGGATCGCTCCTGTGAGTTCTAGGAGGGCAGATGTTGTGCTGTGGCCTTTCCTGAAACCGTGCTGCTGCTTACAGAGAATGTCGTGCTTGGCCAGGTATTCCGTCAGCTGGTCAGAGACCAGTCGCTTAAGGGCCTTTGGGGGGTATGGATATAGGCCTATAGTTCCCATGATGGGCCTTGTCTCCACTTTTGTGGACTGGGGTTACGGTGGCAGATTTCCATCTGTCGGGGAACTGGCCGAGGGAGAGGTTGAAAATACGAGTAAGCGAAGATAGCACTTCATCTAGCTCAAGGGACAGCAGTTTAAAGTAGTGTGTGTCCCCGCTGGTTCTTGATCCTGTGATTGCTTTGCAGACGTGTTTGCGCACTTCATGTTTTCTAACTACTCTGAAGTAAAAAGGCAGACGAGTCATGGGGGGTTGGGGTAGTGAGAGGAGGTGTAGCACAGAGGTCAACATCGAATAAGTCATGTGGAAGTACACTGCGGAGATCCGAGAATGCAGTGTTAAACGTGTTTGCTACAGCTGCAGGGTCCAGGGTTAAGGTCTCATCCACTTCCAACATGGTTGGTGATGATTTGGGCAGTTTCCCTGTGACTTTCAGATTATCCCAGAAGGATTTCCCCTTACCTCATGTGTGAGTGAGAGCATCTTTGTAGTAGTTACTTTTCATCAGACATATTGCTTTAGTGCAGTCATTTCTTGCCCGTTTGTAGTTTTGTATATCTACTTGCCTTCCTGTGGCCCAAGCCCAGAGGTGGTCAATGCAAGGAGCTCCCCGGAGAGCCATGGGTTGCAGAGCCCTTTGACTTTCCTCTTTTTGTAGGGGGCGAAGGAGTCACAGGCAGCATTGAAGGTGTTTATGAAGAAGTCTAGTGCAGAATTGACATCCGTAGCTAGGAAAATGGATGACCAGTCTTGTAGTCTAAGGTGGGATTTGAAATGCTTCAACTGGCGTCTTGGGAGGATTCTGCTTGTGATTAACTTGGGCGGTGGGAGGCTGAATTTATTTGACCATACACAGGTGACAGGAGAGTGGTCACTTAACAAGTCAGGTAGGATGGAGACTTTTGAGATGCGGGATGGGTGGTTTGTCAGGATCCAGTCCAGAAGGGAGTATGTGCCAGTCTTATAGTTGTGCCTAGTGGGGGCAGCAACTAGCTGGGTGAGGTCTGTGGCTGAAATAGCATCCTTGAAGCCGTCTGTGTCAGACCCGAGCCAATTTATGTTGCAATCACCCATAAGGAGACACTTTTTTTTTTGAAATATCTTCTTTATTTAGGTTCTACAACATATATACAGACATGTCATCCAGATCCAAATAGCTAATTTCATTTATACAGTACATACAATCTCAGCTTGGTTACAAAGAGTTATAGCTCTATAGGAAGGGAAAGTACATTAAATTCTGGTTTTATTTATAGGGGTTAGGCAACTAGCAGCATTATCCAACCTGGCTGTAAGGCAAAGGAAAAAAGAGGTTAATCTCCTGGACCAAAAGTCCTATTGGGTTGCACCTGGGAGAGAAAGTCCAAACGTGGTTCAGTTTACACCATGTGTTATGCCTCTGGCCCATCTTTAATGTAGTTGTAACGTTCTTTAGTGAACATATTTTCTTTCTTCAGCTCCAATTTCACGTTACAATCTTGAGTGATAATCGAGCGCTTTTGGGGAATATACAACTTAAGAGACTCCCTTCACATACTCCCCCGGATCACTCTTCCGCAGTCTTCACTCAGCTCTATATGGATTTTCCTCTTACCACCGGATAGGTGGTGCCCTGGGAAAAGGGGGGGGGGAGAAGAGGGCCCATTTTGGAGGTCTCCTTCACGCCTATGTAGAGGCAAGTTTGGTGGATTTAGGTTCTGCTCCCCTAGGGAGTGAACATAGGGTCTTTTTAGCATGTAGTATATCTGCCATCTGGCCCATCTAGTAGAAAACTTTTCTTCTTGGTTATTTAGACTGTGCATAATTTTTTCCATGGTATATATCTATCTTGTGATGTTCCACCAGTCCTGAATCGTGGGGACTTTAGGAGTCAACCATGATTTCGTAATAGTTTTCTTAGCCTCAGATAGGAGAAGGAGAAGTAAATATCTAGTATTTGGGCCTCGTAGGGTTTTAGGGAAAATGAGAAATAAAAACATCTCCAATGTCAAGTGGAGTTGGGGATCTAATATTTCTTGCAGGTGAGTCTGAATAAGTGTGAAAAATGGCCCCAGGGACGGGCAGTCCCACATGATGTGGGTATGGTTTGCCTTGAGTTCCCGGCACAAGCGCCAGCATGCAGCTGAGCGGGTTGAGGAGAAGTGGCTGGTAATTGCAGGGGTTCTGAAGTACCGAACCAGGTTTTTCCATGCAAACTCGTGCCACTGGTGTGAGCTAGTCACTCTGGTCGAGTAGCCACAAGCTCGGTGCCAATCCTCGGGTGTTATTTGATAGCCTGATTCCTGAATCCATTGTGTACGGATGTTGTCAATATGGGGATAACTCTGTACATTCAGTGCTTGATAATATAGCGATATTAGATGGCCCTGTTTCAGGTTTTTGTTAAGGTTGACTTGGCTGTGGATTAAAGGTGGGCATTGCTCATGGTTCCAGATTATCCGTGGGAGGCTATCCACATAGTGCCGGAGTTGCAGATAACGACAGAAATCCCAGTGTGGCAAGTTGTATTTCCTTTGGATCTCTGCGTATGACCACATCGTACCTTGGGGCATTATCTGCCCCAGGTACTTCAAGCCTTGCTTTTCCCACTGTTGAAAGCTGTTGTCTAAGGTGTTTGGAGGGAAGTTGCTCAAGCTAGAGACTGGGCATATAAGTGGTAGGAAGGGTGTCAGCCGGTGTGTTTTTTTAATGGTCTGCCAGCCGCGGAGCGAGGCCGTAAGCCAAGGGTTTGTATGCTGAGGTAGTGCCCTGTTATCTTCTTGTTGATACAAGACTCGGCAGTAAGTAGGATAGACTTGGTGACTGTGGGTTGAGAGCGGATAAAGTCCAGGACAGTGTTGAGACCTTTTACTTGTTTCTTAGGAGGGATGTAGACAGCAGCGATGGTCAGGGCCTTGTTGTGGGCCCTGAGTAGTATTCTGATGGGTAGAATCTGGGCGGTCAAGACGGAGGCGGGGGTTTGAACAGGGTGTCCAAGCAGAGTGTCTTTTTTTGACTTGATTTATTTTAGAAGTGACTGCCTGTTGTGTTGTACCGACATTTGGTGGGGGGGACTCTGAGCTATGATCCACTGTTGGGTCAAGATACAGGCACCAGACCTGGTGTGGTTGCTGAGCTGCTTACATGATGTGCCACCTGAAGGAAGGCCAACAACGAAGTTCAGACCGTTGCAGGATATGGGGAGAGGGGAAGCTGGGTGAAAATTGAACAAAAAAGATAACATACATCTATACATAAAAAAAAAAAGCGTGGGCCTGGCCCAGTGACGTTGTGATCTGGGAGATCCTGGGATTCCCATGCAATCCACAGACTCCTGCTCTGGAGCATTCTGTAGGTGGGGTGCTTGGGAGGAAGGGAGTGTGCAGGCTGTCTGGCATTTCCACATTCCATGCCAGCTGTTCACATTACAGCACTGCAACTGGGTGTGACAGCAACAGTTTGCTCGCCTGCCCAAGAGGGAGAGAAAGGATGCTACTGTGGCATCCCTGGCAGGACAGAGTGGGGTACAGGGAAGAACCAAGAAAAAAAAAAAGAGAGCAAACTATTTAAAAAAAATAAAGAATTGGCCCATTTTTGTGTGTAACCAGACAGAAGCCTGCTGACCTGTCTCCTGTTTGGCCCACGGCCCACTCTGATAAGTGACTGCACTGCATGGTCCCAGTGGCCGACAGATGAACTATGGACAGCAGGAGATGCCAGCGAGGTCACTGGAGAACTCAATCTATGCAAAGAGAGCAGAGTTGGCTGCACCTCTGTGGGATGCCCTTGGCAGAATGCCTGATCAGCAAAAAGCACGTGCATCGCGTGTTACAGTGAAAACGTTGTCCCTATACCTTTTCATTCTATTTTAGATTGACCCGTATTCTTCTGTCTTGTAAGATACATTTTCCCCATTTTAAAGCAGACTTTAACATTTTTTTTTTTTTTTATTTTAAATAATTCTTAGAAAGCTAAATTAAACATGGTTTCCAGGTCCAATGAGCAACTAGGTATAGAGTGCTTGTGCTATCCCAGAGTACTGTGCAACAGTGGAAGGCTGAAATACAGTGTGGAAACACAGAAAAGAACAGTTACACAAGAACTTACCATAACAGTAGATCTTTGGGATCTCAGTCATCAGGTCACACCGTAGGAATTTCACTGTCAGTGAAGTAGGGGGTTGCCCACGCCATCGACATCATCAACCCTATATAGGCGTGAACAACCCCGCTCCCTCCTCAGTTCTTTCCCCCGGAGATGAAGGGAGCAAAGCCCTAGCCATAGGGGACCGGGGAGAGAGAGATGCCCAGGCCCACAATAAAAGGAAAGCTGGATACACCAGATAGCCAGTTCCTATAGCAAAAGCCCCAATGGGGGATGGTGGGAGGGAAAGCAGACCTTATGACAGAGATCCCCTCGAAGATCTACTGTTACGTTAAGTTCTTATGTAACTTGTTCCATCTTCATCAGGGTTATCTCAGTCAGCAGGTCATACCATAGGAACGAGTCCCAAGTAGTGATAGGTCTAAGCAAACAGTCTGGGAGGAGGGCGTTCCATAAACTTAAGACAGGAGGCCCTGTTGAATCCTGCATGGGCTCTATAAGTGACTGTAGTGCTCGGTTAAAGTAATGATGGTACTCAAGGTTGCAGCTGCACATATATCAGCGGCCAAGACTCCTTGGAAACAAGCCACAGAGGTAGCCATACCTCTTGTGGAATGGGCTTTAACTGCCCCAGGCAACTCTTTGCCGTACTTGTTGTAGCAGAACACAATGCAATTTGCCAACCATTTGGATAAACACTGCTTAGAAACAGAATTGCCCTCTTTACTAGGGGCAAAGGAAACACAACTGCTTCGATTTTCTGCATTCCTTGATGCGAAGCAAGTAGCACTTCAAAGTTCTGTACACATCTAACGTATGGAGCAGTGCCTCCCCTAGATTGGCAGGCACGAGAAAACAAACAGGAAGGTGGATTGATTGGTTGAGTGTAAACTCAAAGACCACCAAAGGGAGAAACTTTGGTTTTGTGCGCAGACACACCCTGACTTTGTGAAAAAAAAAAAAAAAAAATCAAATAAGGCTCCTTGCACCAGACGGCCTGAAGCTCTGAAATTCTAAGAGCAGAAATAATAACAACTAAAAATAATGCTTTCCAAGAGAGAAAGAATAGGGCTGGCCCAGTGGCACAGGGGGTTGTGGCGCTGGACGCCACACCGGCAAACCAGGTTCGGTGATGGACTCTGGTTGCCAGGGGTCGGAAGAGAATAGAGCATCCAGAGGACAGCTCTCCTCTCCTTGGGGAGGGATCTTGGGTCACTCGGTGTCCTGGTGACCCCCAATGGAGATCGAGGGTACTGCAGGTACACTAGCCAGTGTGAGGGATGGAGTGCGGCAGACGCCAGCAGGGCAGCCATGCGCAGGCGTCCTTGCACGCCACACTCCAAGGGGGAAAAAACCTCTACGGCACCACAGAGATGATGGGAACTCCAGGGGCAGGCCCACATTCTTATACCAGCCCAGTGCTCCAGGGGACTCCATGGCTGACCTGACACTCAGGTAGACCTAATTCCAGAAAGCCTGCCACAGGAGGGTGGACCCGCTCCAGGGGGTGATCCAGGGGGCTAGACCTGCCTGGGTGTTCAGGGAAGGAAGCTGGCAAGCGAGGGGTTCAGGCAGGGAATAGAGGCCTTGCTGAGTGAGTACCTCGGAAGGATGCCTCAGGCTGCAGGGTGCACAAAGAAAGTGTAACAACAACAAAAAAAAAAAAAAGAGAGAAAGCGTAGCTCACAAGTTGCAGCTGTCTCAAAAGCAGACAGGGTCAACTTCTCCAAAACAAAATTCAAATCCCAAGCCACGACATGAGAACGGATTTGAGGTTTCAAATGGAGGACGCCTCTTAAAAAAAGTACAGGAGACATCCAGCTGAGCCACTGTGCGGTCACCCACGGGCTCATGAAAAGCCGAAATAGCCAAAAGGTGCACCTTGAGGGAGGAGTACTGGAGACCCAAGTCAGACAAAGATCAGGTAGTCCAGAATCTGGTTCATCAGACAGGTGAAAGGATCCAGGTTGTGTTTGGCAGCCTAGATGGCACACACCTTCCACTTCATGGCATATATGGCCAGAGTAGAGGGCTTCTGGGCAGCCACTAGGATGTCCACCACTCTGTTGGAGACTCCAAACCTGGTGATGACTATGTCCTCAGGATCCAGGCATGCAGATGGAGGGACCAGAGACTGGGATGGACCAGGGTCCCCTGGGCCTGAGTCCATAGGTTCCTACAAAGGGGGAGAGGAACTAGGGGTTCCTCCACCAGCTGCTGTAGGATGGGGAAACCAGATCTGCCTGGAACAGAAGGAGGCTATTAGAAACATACTGGTCCCCTCCATCTGAAGCTTGAGGAGTACCTTCCGAACTAGAGGGAATGAAGAAAAAGCATTAAGGAACCTCCCGCTTCAGGAGCGGGGCAATGCATCTTGCCAGAAAACTCCAGGCACTAGACAGAGTGAGCAAAAATTGGGCAGTTTTGCATTGAGCAGGGATGCAAAAAGGTCCAACTCTGGACGACCCCATCTGTTGAACAGATGAGAGGAGCTCCCAATCATGCAAGCTGGACTGCGTTTGGCTGAAGCAGTCTTCCAGTGCATTTAGCACTTCTAGGACACAGACCGCTGAGTGTGTGAGGTCATGATCCAACGTCCAGTATCACACTCTCATGGCCTCCCTGCATACAGGAAGCAAGTGCCCCCCCCCCCGCTTGCTGATGTAGTACACTTCACTGAGGTTGTCCGACTGCACCAGCAGGTGACCAAGAGCGAGGTGACTGACAGGCCTGCATGGCATAAAGCACCGCCCTCATTTCCAGCATGCTGATATGGAGGGAGGCTTCCATCAGGGACCAGGAGCCCCGCCTCTGAAAGGGACCCAGGTGTGCTCCCCAGCCCATCCCGGATGTGTCCGTGGTAACGATCTGTTCCAGGGAGATCTGTAGCGGGACCCCTTGCAACAAGTTCGAGGGGTCCATCCACCACTACAACACCTTGCGAGCTGGGGAAGAGACTAGGACCAGATGGTGTAATGTGTCTGAACACTGATCTCACTGAACCCTGAGGGTCCATTGGAGGATGCGTATATGGAGCCTGGCCAGATGGACGATAGGAATGGTCACCGCCATCAGGCCCAGCAGCCTAAGGTACACCCTGGCAGGAATGTAGCGACTTTGTTTAACTTCCTGAGCTTGGAAGATGAGGCATTCTGCTCTGTTCTATGGAAGAAAGGCTCTGCCTTGTGCAGAGTCCAAAACCACCCCATGTATTGCAGTCTCTGGGATGGTGCCAGAACTTACCTGGGCAGACTGACCGTGATGCCCAGGGAGAGGAAAAGCTACAGGGTTCTCTCCAGGGTGAGCAGAAGCTGCTCCCTGGATGTGGCCTTTAGGTAGGGGAAGACGTACATACCCTCCCTTCTGAGAGCTGCGGCCACTGCAGCTAAGCACTTTGACCTGCTGTGCAAAGGACAAGCCAAACGGCAGTACTTTGAAATGATAATGTTCGCCCTAGAAGGCGAATCGGAGAAACCTCCGATGGGGAGAGAGGACCAAGATGTGCAGGTACACATCCTGCATCTCCAGAGGGCATAACCAGTTACCAGACCTGGCAGAGATACCACTTCTTGTACTAAACATACAGATTACAGTCCTTTAGAGCAAAAATGGGCTTCAAATCTCTGGTCTTTTTGGGAACCAGTAAGAACCTGAAATAAAATCCTTTGTTTCTCTGGCACCTGGCCCCACGGCCTGCATGCGCAGAAGGGACTGCACCTTCTTCCGAAAAACGGACAGTGAGCTCCAGGATGTGACCGCTTTCGATAATCTGCAGAATCCAACCAGCCGATGTGATGGTCCTCCATTGAGCCGGATGGAAGGAGGACCGATCTCTGACTGCTACCTCTTGGTCTGGGACCAGAACAGGGGTGTCTGGCAAGGAGTCAAGCTGAAGTGGATCCCTCACCTCTGGGATGCTTGGCAGCTGGGGCTCCGGCAGTGGAGGGGGCAGGCAAGGCGGAGGGGGCTCTTCTCTTGCCTTGGGGGCAGGAGGCAACACCCTGTCTTTTGGCAGTCCTACTACAAAGGAGGATGCCATCTACCCCTTTATCGAGTATGGTAAAGGGAGTGAAAAGACTGAATGGCCATGCCCGAGGCCTGGAGGTTACTGATGATATCTTGGACATCTAGTCCAAAAAGCTTAGTGCCACGAAAGGGGCATTAAGCACTTTCTGCTGGACGTCAGCAGCAAAGGCAGAGACCCTCAACCAGGAATACCTACAGAGACAGATAGCTGTCGCAGCCGCCCTGGAAACAATATCAGTCCAGTTGACATTGTGGTATTTTACCATGTGACAGATAGTTGGTGATCCTCAGGCCAAGGGTAGAGGATGCTTAACCCTTTTGCCTCAGAGGTCAATCCTGCACGATTCCTTGTCTGGGGGAAGGGAACCAAGGTGCTTGAGCACCTCAGATCAGTCATGAACTGCTTTAATAACCACTGAATTTGTTTCAGGTTGGGCAGCATATTAGGGAAACCCCTGGGGTGCACGGTAAAGCCTGTCTGCTTGTCTTGGCATGACTGGTCTGTGCCAAGCAGCCATGGCTGCATTCCTCAAGGCCGTTAAAACTGGAGGAGTGATATTAGGGGGAAGACTCTGGAATCTCCAGGAAGTCCATCAGCTCCTTTGTGGTGGCATCTTCTTCCTCAGTATGGATGCCCAATATGGCAGACAATTGCTCCATCACATTAAAGAATGTGGGATCCTCAGGAGACCTAAGGGTATGCTTGATCGAGTCTTCGCTGACTGAGGAAGCAGTGGACTTAGAGGCCAGCAGCTCTTCCTCAAATTCCTCTTCATCATTTGGCAGGATGACGTCTGGATGGTACTCCTCCTCCACATCAACTTCCTCTGATTCCAGGTCCTATGATGGGTGCGCCACCAATGGGGAACTTCCCTTGCCCTTGAAGGGAGGTTGACAATGAAGTTGCTGTCAGCTTCACAGAAGGGGGCCTGATGGCACCCATCTGCTGGACTATTACAGAAGTGAATTTAATCATAATCTTGTTCAGGTTAATGGTAATAGACAACTGTATCGGGGGGTCGACTGTATGCGGCAGCACCCTGCTCAAGGAACCCAGAATACCCAAGAGGCCTGGAGGGGAGGGAACAGGCCTCAAAGGGAAGGTGGTCATCGACAAACCCATTGACTATGACAAGGACGGGGAAGACGACCCGGAGGTTGATGGTCAGCCTGAGAATCAGGCGGAGGCACTGTTGATATGGGTCTGGTGGACAAACAGACCTAGACAGTGGTTTTGTTTGTTTATGCAGGCGCGGTCAGCTAGGATTCCCGAAGGATAAGAAGCCAATGGGAACAGGGCACTGCCGGGGGCAGCAGTTCACAGATCCCAGTCTTTTTTTTTTTTTTTCACTCTCAGGCTTGTCTCACGCTTTTAGAGACGTGTGAGCGCAAAGACTTGCCAGCAAGTGAGAGGCCTGGACCCTGAGGACCCCTGCCTGAAACTAGCTACCTGCTGTTCCATAACAAATTTCATGAGAGCCTTGCTTCTTCACCTGAAGGTGGTCCAATTAGATTTTTGGTAGAGCTCACAGGAGTAAACTTTGTGGGAAAGCCCAATACAGCAGACACAGACGAGTTGTTCATCACTGGAGACAATCTTCTTTCAGCAGTGGCAGCGATGGAAGAAAGATAGAAGGATAAACTCGACATTAAAATAATCTTTAAAAAAAAAATGATTCTAAGACAAGTATAGGATGAAAACCAAAGGCAAAAAAATGGCATGATCACTGCGTCAGAGCTTCCACAGAGACCAACGTGATTCGAGTCGACGTCAGGAAAGAACCGAGGGAGCAGAGTCGCTCACGTCTTTATAGGGTTGGTGCTGTCGGCAGCCCCAGCTGTACTGCTGAAAATCTTCCGTGTGGATCCTGCTTCACCAATGGTGAAATTCCTACAGTGTGGCCTGATGACTGAGATGCCCCAGATGAAGATCATAGAATGTGTCAGTAGAAAAGGACCGGTCGGCCAATCTAGTCTGCCCCATTTTCCCCACCAACACTACACTCTGGGCCCTCTTTGTTCACAGGTGTCCCTCTCTTTTCCCCTACTCATTATGCCCATGTGCCTGCCCCACACAAGTTTGAAGCTCCCCACTGTCTTCAACCCTATGACCTCTTCTAGCAAGCTGTTCCAGGCATCCACTACTCTCTCTTACAAGTAGTATTTCCTCACATCCCTCTGAAACCACCCCCAACAAGCTTCAGAGCATGTCCCGGTGTTCCGGTACTCCTCATCCTGTGAAAGACTCTCCACCTGCACCTTGTGCACCCTCGCAAAAGCACTTACAGGTCTCAATCGTGTCCTCGCTCCCTCTCCTCCAGGGAGGACATGCAGAGGTCCTGCAGCCTCTCCACCTACAGTTTCTTGGGCAACCCCCACACCATTCTAGCAGCCCTCCTCTGGACTGCTTCCACCTTATCTATGTCCTTAGGGAGGCGTGGCCTCCAGAACCAGACACAGTACTCCAGGTGGGGTCCAACAAGTGAGCGATGCTGAGGCAACAACACCTCCCTTCTCCTGCTGGCGATCCCTCTCCCTATGCGTCCTAGCATCCAGCTAGTCTTGCCTACTGCCTCATCACACAGCCCTGCCACCTTGAGGTGATAAGATATGAATTACCCCAAGGCCCCTCTCTTGCTTGGTAACTGTAAGTACCTCACCCCCATCTTATACACAGCCCTCAGGTCTCCCTCACCCCAGGTGCACAACTTAGCACTTTTTGACACTGAAACCCAGCTGCCACTCCCTAGATCACTAATTCCCAAAGATTTTTTTCTATTTAGCTACTGGCTTTTGGTAAGTAGGTAGGCTCACTGAAGCAAACTGTCCCTTTTTTCAGGAGTGATCCAGAATTAATTACATGCTATACATTGATGGAATACATACAGATGACAATAAACAAGTAAATGACAAAATATGGTGCAGACAACGGATATACAAAAGGTTGATGGTCAGAGATAGGATACAGAGGAGTACCCAAAGGCACTGGGTTCTACAGAACATGGACACATGACTATTCATAGACACGATCAGCTTTGCATTCTCTCCACCCCCTCCGGGGTGTCCACCAGAGTGGAAAAACTCTGACCTGCAGGATGAAAGCCCAGTCCATCTCAGGTCCTACATCCATTGACTGGGCATCTCTTCCAAACTCTGGGGGACCCGGTCCCCAGCTTCTGCCAACAAGGGTAATCTGCAGGGGCCCTCTGGAGAAGCAAGTAAGTCCGAGAGATGGTGGGATGACAAAGCTGGGCAGAGAGGCAAGAAGAGGGTAGGAGCATAAATACACAATGGAAAAAGTCAAAGTGGTAGAAAATCTGCAGCGGACAGCAATGTCCACATGTTAGGTCTGGCAGAACAAGTGGACTGCGGGAGACTTAAAATAATTTACACAAAACTGGCTGACAAACTTAAATCATGAGACTAACCTTCAAATCAAAGCAGCTTATTGTCAGTAAACCCCCAAACCAAACCTGCTTCAGCAACTTTTGCACACAGTGGTGGCGGTGATGCACAGTATGGTAACATGGGACCCAGTTCTAGCTACAGCCCGAGCTTACTCGCCCCACTGGCACATAACGATCACCCACTGCACTGTTCCCAGACTGGAGCTTCACAATAAAGACTAGATGGAAGCAAATGCATTCACTGATGGCCACCCATCTCAGGATTCAGTGGGTGGGGGCCTTTTAAAATACCTACCCCAAAGAGGCAGACAAGCAGACTGTGAAAACAGCTATGGAGTTAGAGAAGCTGAGCCTGGAACAGTCAGAAGAGAGTGACAAGTAGGACTGAACCAGACTCGTACCCAGAAAATAGTTTGCTAATACCTATTCAATTTAGTGGGTATTCAAGAACACTTGAAGGATTCTTGTTTTCATGACACTGGGACTTCTCTGAAGACACTAACCCAAGTTTATGTGCAGAAGGCAGTACTGAGTAGGTGAAATACTTAAAGAAAAAACACACTCCTAAACAGCACACTAAAGCTCTGAACTTAAAATGAAAAGTGGCCGGCCCGGTGGCGCTGAGGGTTGAGACGCTGGATGCCACACCTCACGTCACGCCAGCAACCTAGGTTCAGGAGCGGACTCAGGTTGCTGGTGGGTCGGTCCGGGGGGAGATAGGCTTGAGTGTCCTATGACAGCTCGCCTTCTCCAGAAAGGGCGAAGTGGCTCAAGCAAGATTTCCTGTTTGACTCAGCAGAGGCTCGGAGTACTGCAAGCCCCAATTGTAAGGGATGGGCGGCTGCATTACAGTGTGTGGATGTCAGCACTCACGCCATGACGTCAGGGGCTTACACACTGTAGGGGAGGGACGGAAAAAGAGAAATTTCCTGCCGACTACGGGAAGATGGGCCTCCAGAAGTGTGCCTCCAATGTGCCAATGTGCCCCCGCTCACGCGACCACAGCCAGACTGACGACATGTAGGATTACAGGGTGTCTGGTCCCTGCTCGGGGGCAAGCCACAGCTCCATGGGGCCTGGAGGTGAGTATGAGCAGAGGGAGAGGCAGGAGGATGACTCCTTGTGGGGCCCTGAATGGTCGAAGTCGGCAGGACGCGGGGCAGATAAATAATAATTGGGGAAAAATAAAATGAAAGTGGTTCATATCATCGGATTTGGAAAGGGCACACGTTATGCAAGGCCGCCTATCCAGGATACTAAGCGCAAGACACACTACTCTTCACCGTCACCACACATACAAACCCTTCTACTCGATTTTGCTCTGGACATGTTCCTGAAATATCAATTCCCAATTTGTAATTTTTTCCCTTCCTCCCAGGGCAACGGTATACACGCAGGTACATGCGTGCGGGAGGCGCCACTTCCATGCCAGGATCCAGTGACCCCTTCTGCCCTCCCCAGACTTGCGTCACCGCTCCAACCACCTGTGCTGCTCACTGGACCTCCAACTCCCCACCCAGGCCGGTTCCACGATGACCAGAGTCATTCCCAAGCCCATGCCTGCCAAGTAGCACAAGGTAAGGCGTGAGGCACTCCTTGCCTTCGTGCGCCACCCGCCAGCCTTTGAAATATCAATTTTAAAGAACTAGTGGAGCCAAGAGGAAAAAGACTTAAGTAGTAGTCAGTTGTAACTTTATTGTGCTGGATGTGTGGGGCAGCTAACAAATCTATAGTCCCTCTCCCCAACTACATCACCAGCACTGTGACCTCACTGTCAGTGACACCACAGGTGACTGACCTGGCAGCCACTGAGTGGCTGTTCCTGAGCAGCAGTGATGTCACTGTCAGTGAGATCACACTGCCACTGATGTAATTGGGGATACAGTTAGATATGTCAGTTGCCAGGCAGAGTGCTGTTCCACATATCACACCTACTAACATCAGCTAAACAATCTTCTAGTTATGCAGAGGATGGAAAAAAAAGAGTACCTCAGATATAAAACATAATGGCTGACTGCTTAAAAGCTGATAACACTTTTAGGCAGTACACTAGCCCTTCAAATAAATCCTGTCCACTTTCCAGTCAACAGAAGGACGACGACTTGTCTCCTCTGGTCTTGTAGAAAGCACTTCTGAACTTTACCTTAAAAATATGAAGATTGACCTCCTGTAGTCCACACCATCCATGCTTTCATAGTGGTTCAGGTACGGCTTTACGATGTCGAGCAACCCAGGGGGGAGCTTCTCCGCCTCATCAAAAATGAAAAGTGCCTGGCGGCAGCTGCGCACCATCTCCCGGATCCCATCCTTCAGCTGGCCCTGAGGAGCAACAGGAAACACACAGGAAAGTCAGGCTAGACAAGACCCTATCAGACCTCTCAAGGGTCTGAGGATCTGAACCTAAAGCCCCACCCCCAATATGTAATATCTCTGCTGTCCCAGCAGTGAATGCAATTTAAATGTATACCTACCTGCACTACAGTATGCATCTGTATTTATTTTATTTAAATTTGTGAACTAGGTACTGTAGACTCACTAGGTTAATAGCTTATTTTCAGGAACAACCAGACTTAAAGGAGAACTACAATGAACCTGAACATCATTCTTCCCAGTATAAGCTGTTTTTTTTTTTTTTTGTTGTTTTTTTTTTTTTATATATACAGGTTCAAATTCTGTTACTGTTCCATCTTTACAGGCTTTTACATAAATTCATTGAGTTTTTCGGATGTACACTCTGCTGGTAAGCACCATTTTAGAACTTTGTGATGTAGTTTATCTCTTTTGCTGAGCTCTTACATTGTTGTCACAATACATGTGTTTTAGTAAAGAACTCTGCTGCTGAAGGGGACATAGAGTACATCATACAGTTCTAAAGTGGTACTTTGCGTCAGAGTGCAAATCAAGAAAGATCCACTGTGATTACTAAAAAGCCTGTATAGATGTAATAACATAGGAACCATTACATAAAAAATACAGCTTCTATTGGGAAAATGATTTACTGGTTCAGTGCAGTTCTCCTTTAAAAATAAACAATCAACAGTTACAACAATATTGACAAATACAATAAAATGCCATTAAATGGGAACAAGTCAGCACAAATGGTCCCACATTTAACTGTGGGGCTGGTCCCAATATGCACTTTCTGGGCAAAACATTTTAGTTTAGTTACTGTTTACTGTTGTATAGTAGAGTGTATCAGACTAATTTTGCTTAGTTACAGGCTGACACTTTCTTTTACTACAAATCCCAGAATCCCCTGCAAATAACATCAGCGCAATAGGTTGTAATGGGAGATTCAATAGCCTGCAGTGCATGTTAGAGCTTTCGTGATCTCCAATCAGATGTTTTCTAGGTCTGATTTTCTTCAGGGGATAAGTACAGTCCTCTATGATTGTACATAACCCAGGGAGGACAGCGGGACAAGCAAACAAAAGATTAGAGACAAGGTATTCACACATGGGCAAAGCGGAGCACAAAGTTGTGGGATTATCCCTACAGGAACCCATCGAAATTGCCAATGAGTTCAACAACGCATTCACCAAGCTTTCAAGTGTACTCTCTAGTGACTACTTCAAAGATATGCATGTTCAGCAACACGCAACTGCCCCTCAAGATCTCCCAAGGAAAGATGTACCACCCTTTTACTTTAGACGTGTCACCAAAGCCAAAACCATCAAGCACATAAAAAGGGAGCTTGGCAAGACCAGGATGGGGTCGGATCTGCTTGACATGAAGCTGGTTGGTCTACTCCTTCATGAACTTGCTGGTCCTCTTACCATGGTGTTCAATGACTCTCTAAAATCAGGAGTATTTCCAAATGCATGGAAGTCGGCTAACGTAAAGCCTGTCTTTAAAGCGGTGGATAAAACCCAAACATCCAACTACAGACCTATATCCATCCTTCCTTCCTCCCCTTTTGAAAGTACTCGAAAGAATGGTCTCTGAGCAGCTTACTGAATACCTTGATAACCATAACCTACTATCCCCCTCAACAGCATGACTTCTGTAAAAAGCACTCCACACTCACTGCTCTAGTTCATTATTCATCCCAACTATATAACGCCTTGAATAGTGGTCAGGCAGTTAGATCAGTCTTCATCGACCTTACGAAGGCTTTAGACTCTGTTAATCACAACCTCCTCCTAAGTTGCCTTCTGTCTACAGGTCTATCCCCAGATACGGTACTATGGTTTGGCAGCTACCTCTCTAACAGATCACAATGAGTCAAAATTGGTGATACCCTATCCGCAGCTAAGGAGGTGCATTTTGGGGTTCCGCAGGGATCAATCCTCAGTCCTCTACCCTTTATCCCCTTCATCAAATCCGCCCCAGTGGCTTGCTCAGCAAGCAAAGTTCTCTATGCTGATGATGCAGTGACCTCAGTTGCTGGCAAAGACCAATGATCCATCGCAACTGAACTCCGAAGCAGCTTCCATAAACTCGAATCTTGGTTTACGGAAAACAAGCTACTATTAAATGTCAAAAAAACAGAGTTTGCTCTTCACCACCTCCCAAAGCAAAAATACCTGCCCCTGCATATTCATAATCAAAAGGGTGAAATCCTAGACCAAGTCTCTAACTTCAAATATCTCAGCATTACCTTTGATGACATGCTCACCTTCTCAAACCACACTGACTCTGCCATCAAGACTGCAAACATAAAACTTGGTGTACTTCCTCAGCACAGATATTCAGTGACACCGGATGCACTTAAACTAGCCACCAGTAGCTCAATACTGCCTACCATTGACTATGGGTTGCCTATATATGGGGCGGGCACAAAAACTGCTCTTAGCAGGATCAACACACTCCTCAATAAGGCCTGTCATCTTACTTTGGGGGACTACTCTCGACACCCAAACCTCCTCGCTGTACAATGAAACTGGGTGGCTCCCACTCCATCTTAGAGGGAAATACCAAACCTGCCTACTTCTAAAAAAAGTACTACTGGGACTGACATCCCTCACACTGGGCAGACACTTTAAGCTGGCCATCCCAACGAAATCTACCTGTAGTGCAGTCGCTGACAAGATGGTGATTCCCTTCAAAAGGACGAAACTTGCACAGAACTCCATCCTGTATCAAGGTCCGAAATGGTACAAAGAACTACCTGCTGTCCTCACTGATACTACCAAGATTAGTACCTTCAAAGCTGTGCTCAAATCTCTCCTCGACTATAAAATGAATTGTACCTGCCTGCACTAATGTGATAGTACCTCACCCCCAGTTTACCATTTGTTTATTTTTTTTTGTTTATTTAGTTGTTTAACCAGGTATAGCACACTAAGCTGAAAGCTTTTTTACAGGAGCGACCTGGGAGCACAAGGAGGTTAAGTGACTTGCTCAGGGTCACACAGTATGCAAGTAGAAGCTGTGGGATTCAAGCCCAGGTCTGGTCTGCTGGATGTCACCAAATTTGCAGCTCAGAGCCTTAGACCACTGCGCTATACTGCCTGCCTACCCCCATCTTTCAGCTATATACCACTTTTTTCTTAACCCACTCCCTACCCCAATTACCTGATGATGTCCTCACTTGATTGAAAGCTCTACCTCAGACGATGCCACCTTTGGCTGATCCCCCCACCCCTCTTATCTAATCAGTCTGTTAATATTTACTAAATTTGATGTGTATAAGTTCAAATTTTACTATTACTGCCTGTGAATGTGCTTCAATGTTTATTCTCTTTTTTTCTCTGTGAACCTTGTATTTTTGTAATGTTTGTTCAACACTGACGTGGAACCTTTGAAAACGAGTCCTTGACTCAAAGGTATTAATCCCAAACTGAAATAAATAAATAAATTATTGGGGGGGGGTGGTTATTGTCTGAGTATCGTATTTACAGTGTTCTTGCCTTGTTGATTGCTGCTTTTAGTAAGGGCAGTAATTATGTGTTGGCATCACTCTCTGCTGGTCAGGTACTACTCCCCCTCCAGGCTTAGGGGCCTACATCTCTTCAACTGCCCGCCAAGGTTTATTGGCGTTGTCGTGCCTTGAGAATAGCTGGGGGGGTGGAGGAGTGGGAGGTCCTGGCTGGCGGGGGTGTGGAGCGGGGTGGGCGGATTGGGGTTGTGGGTTCAATGAGGCACCCTGTGGCGAAATGGGTCCAGAAGAGGGGTTCTCCCTGCCTGGTTTCCATACCCAAGGGCTCCACAATGGTGTGCAAATGCCGTGCTCTTCCTCAACTGCTCATCCGACTCACATGGCGTTATGTAATGCCAGGTCTATTAGGAACAAGACAGCAGCGATTGCTGATCTTGTCAGTACATCAGACCTGGCTTGCATCACCGAGATCTGGCTGGAGGAAAATGCTGGTCCTGTGTTACAGTCAGCAGTTCCAGCCGGGTACTTGGTGATACACCACCCTAGACTGGATCATGGGGCGCAGGTGTAGCCATTTGTTTTAAGTCTCAACCAGGCCTTGTAGATGTACCAGTGGGGACCACCAGATTCTTCAAGTGTATCATGGGTGCAAGTGCGGGTTGCAGGATACTTCTCGTCTACCGTCCACCCATGGGTGAGAAGGAATTCCTGCAGGAAGTCGCAGACTTCATTGTCGGCATGGTATTGGAATTCTCCAGATGGTTGGTTCTGGGGCATTTCAATGCCTGGGTAGACGACGAACTCTTGCAATTTGGTCAAGACTTCAAACGAACATACAAAGAAGCCAGCAGAAGACCATTTGGTCTATCATGTCTGTTCAGATTGCTCGAGCTACTGTCCCTGCCTTCCCTCCCCACTCTTCCCATCCTCCCTACCCATGATCCTGGCCTTCCCCCATGCCTGTCCCAGTCTCTCTTAAAGCTGCCCACTGTCTTCAACGAGATTACCTCCTCCAGCAGCACATTCCAAGTGTCCACCACCCTCTCTGTGAAGAAGTGCCTCCCACCCTCCAGCTTAAGACTGTGCCCCCTCATGTTATGGTTGCCACTCAGCTTAAAGTGACTCTCCTTATCAACCTTATTTATCCCTTTCAAGTACATAAAGGTCCCAATCATGTCCCCTCTCTCTCCCCTGTCTTCCAGGGAGTACATGTTTAGTGCCCTCAGCCTCTCCTCGTATGCCTTACCTTGCTGAACCACTGTCATCTTTGTAGCCCTCCTCTGGACCTTCTCCAGCAGGTTAATGTCCTTTTGAGGTGTGGGCACCAGTACTGAACTCCATACTCCAGATGCGGCCTTACCAGTGACCTGTACAGGGGCAGTATAACCTCCTCTCTCCTACTACTGATCCTCCTAGATATGCATCCCAGCATCGTTTGCCTTTGCTGCTGCTTTCCTGCACTGCGTGGAGATCTTCAGGTCACTAGTGCTCATCACTCCCAGGTCCTTCTCCTCTGTTGCAGATACTCGGACTCCACCCAGGTAGTTCTCTGTCCTGGGATTCTTGGCTCCAATATGCACAATATTGCATTTCTTGGCATTGAAGCCAAGCTGCCAGATCCTGGACCACCACCCCAGCTTTTCCAGATCTTCCTGTAGGTCCTGTATCCCTTCAACTGTGTCCACTCTCCCGCAGAGCTTGGTGTCATCTGCGAATAAGCACATTTTGCCCTTAATGCCATCCCCAATGTCATTGATAAAGACACTGAACAACATCGGCCCCAGCACCGAGCCCTGCAGGACCCCACTGGTTACCTCTCTGGTGCCAGATAACTCTCCCACCACAACCATCCTCTGGGTTCTGTCCTTCAGCCAGTTTTCCACCCATCTGGCAATCTTTTCCCCAACCCTGAGATCCTCCAACTTCCTGATCAACCTTTTGTGGGGCACAGAGCCAAAGGCCTTGCCGAAATCAAGACAGAGGATGTTTACCACTTGGCCCCTGTCTACTGTCTTAGTGACATAATCAAAGAAGTCAATCAGATTCGTTTGACACGATCTCCCCCCATGAACCCATGCTGCCTCACATTCTGGAGACCATGCTCCTCTAAATATTCCACCAACCTTTTTTTTAGTATGGTTTCCATGAGCTTGCCCACACTGAAGGTCAGAATGACTGTTCTGTAATTCCCTGGGTCATTCTTGGGACCGCTTTTGTGGAGGGGCACTACATGTGCTGTTCTCCAGCCCCGCGGCACCACACCAGACTCCAGTGAACTATTAAACAGGTCTGCCAGTGGCCCTGCCAGATCCTCTAGTACCCTTGGATGTACTCTGTCCGGGCCTGGCGATTTGTCCACCTTCAGTGCCAGCCGCCCCTCCCTCACTCTATCCTCCTCTATCATTACATCCGTGTTCCCCTCCCCCCGCTCCTCTTTCCCTCCTGAAGGCACTGGTCCATCCTTCTCCCTGGTGATGATGGAACAGAAGTATTCATTTAGTATCTAAGCTTTTCCTCCTACTATCCTCTACCCGCCCCACCCCATTTCTTAAGCCCAACAATCCCTTCCTTCTTGTCTCTTTTCTCACTTATATAACGAAAGAAAGCCTTCTCCCCCTTCTTAATTCCTTCAGGTATCTGCAGCTCCTTCTGTGCCTTTGCTCGCCGGACTTCCTTACTTGCCTCACTAGCCAACCTTAGGTAATTATCCCTATCCACCTCTCTTGGTCTTCCTGAATTTTCCATAGGTCACCATCTTTTCCCTTACTGCCTGGCAACCCCAGAATGGAACCAGCTGGGCACTTTGGCCCTTGTGTTCTTCCACCTGAGCCAAACGCACTCATCTGTGGCGACCATTATTCCTTCCTTAATGATGGACCACCTTTGGTCCACCACCCATATCTGCTCTGATGCCCGCCAGATGGCTCCTTAGCACTTCGCCCATTTTCTTGAAATCCACCCTCCTGAAATCCAAGATTTTGGTCTTAGTTGGGATGCTTACCCTGCCCATATCCAACTGGAACCACACTTTGCAATGGTCACTCCCACCCAATGGCTCCCTGACCATTATTTCCTGTACATGCTCCCCATTTGTGAGCACCAGCTCAAGAAATGTCTAGCTCTTGCTGGTTCAATGATGCCCTGAGTCAGGAACACACTCTTCCAGGATCACCTGACTCTTAGCACGTTATGGATGGTATGCTCCAGTCCACCTTGGGCAGGCCGAAGTCCCACAATTACCACCATTCCTTTTCCTGCAGCTTCCAATATTTGTGAGCTAAGTTCCCTGTCCAGCTCCTCATCCTGATAGGGTGGTCTGTAAACCACCCCCAACCTCACTTTTCTCCCTCTATTGGACCTTAACTGAACCCACAATGCCTCCACCTCCCCTTCTTCGATTCCTCTCTCCGATATAAACTGCCACCCCTTCCCGACTACCCTATCTCTCCTGTATAGTTTATATCCAGGGATAGCAAGGTCCCAGTCATGGTGTGATGTTGCCCAAGTCTCGGTTACTATAGCTATGTCCACCCTCCTGTCTGTTAATAGTGCCTGCAGGTTGTCCATCTTGTTTCCAAGACTCCGCGCATTCAGAGACACCACCCTCCACCTAGAATCTGACCTTCCTTCTATCCTCTCTCTGTGTGCACCCTTCCACGTACTCGTTATGTGTTCCTCACCCCCTCCACCCTTTGCCAACTGTATTCTTGCCCCTTCCACCTCCTCCCTCCAGACCTCTTCCATCACTGTTTGGGGGGGGGGGGAAATCACTGACCTCCTCCTCTCAGAGTCTGTGGGCCTGCACACCCGCTGCCCCCCCCGAAGTAATTTAAATTAAGTGTAGTGGTTATGTATTCTCCCAGTTTGTCCCAGAGTACCCTCAAACCCTCCCTACTGATGTGTAGCCTGTCTGGTGAAAAGAGTGCTTTGTTTAACTAGGTGGCCTCCCAGTCCCCAATACAGATAAACACCTCCTCCCACACCATTCCCTTAGCCAGTCATTAAAATTCTCTATTCTTTTCCTGGCTGTGCTGACCCTTGGTACTGGTATCACCTCTGAGAAGGCCATCGTACTTCCTTCCTTCCTCCCTGCACATCTTCTCTAACTCCCTGAACCTATTTTGCACTACCTCAACCTCCTCCCCAGCTAGGTCGTTGGTTCCCAAATTTATAATTAAATTAGGTTTTCCTCCAACCTCCCTTACTATTTTCCTTATTCTTGGGACCTCCTTCCCCGCTGTCATCCCTGGCATACAAGCCACCCTCCTGCTTGCATTTCCTTCCCCAGTAAATACCCCTAATTATGAAGTCCCCTATGATTGCCACCCTTCCATCCCCTGCACCCGTGCTCCCAGTCCTTCCTTTCTTACCTTCAGTACTAGCTGCTTTCCTCGCCTAACTGCTCCCTCTGCACCCTGGTAAACTTATCTCCACATCCATAATTTATCCTCTTAACTGTTTTTCCATCTCCCCCTTTGCCCCTCCCCTTCTGTCTGTATCTGCTTTCAGTTTCCCCTCCTCTCTTCCTTTTTCTCTCCCTCCACTCTGTTTTGCCTGCCTCCTCTTCCCTGCCCACCATGATTAGTTCCCTCTCCACTCCCCTGTACTCCTACTCACAGCCCTGGCTCAACCCGACCTTCTACCTCACCTCCTACTGCCCCCTCCCTCCTCCCAGACAGTGGTGCAAATCTATTCAATAAAGGCACCCCTTTAGAATATCCCACCCCTGATGAGACTCTCACATTCCCACCCTTACCACCAGCTGTTCCTCCACCCTGGGCTCCCTAGTCCTCAGAGGAAGAGATACTCCTGTATACTGGGTGCTCCTCCCCCACTCCCATCCCCTGCCCGATGCCCTCACTCCCCTGGGCATCACCCCTCTGCCTTTCCCTCCACTGCTCTGCTCCTCTGACTTCCCACACCATCCTCCCCAGCTCCCATCTGAGCAGTCTTATTTCAGCCCTTATCTGCTCCAGACTCTTACACACAGGACATCCCCCTTTACTCCACAACACCCCCAGAAAGGCTGCTGCCCCACAGCCATTGCAGTTTACCACTCTCCTGCTTCCCATACCTGTACCTTTTTCCCCACATTCTCTCATCTCAGCTTCTCCTAGCCTTCAGTTACACATAACTATAAAATAACATTCAAAAATATATAAATTTCTATCTCACTTTACCATCAAAATGTAACAATCTCAATAATCTAGAATTCAGCAGGCTGCTACTTCCAGTGTTCTATCAAAACTCAGCTCTTGCACTAAAGCTACTAGACTGGCTAAGTCCGAATATCTCAAATCCTTATTCCAAACAAACTTACCATCCAAATTCTGGAGGGTGGTCCATGCCTCCCCGCCCCCAAAAAATTTTAAAATACAGGTTACTCACCTGTAACAGGAGTTCTAGGAATGGTATATGTTGTTCATCAACACTTACTGGCAGGTCCTTTGCCGCTTTAAATCTTGTCGGAAGGTCTTCAAGCTGGCTCCTCCCACCCACCCGGGTGGTAAAACTCTTGGCTCCGCCCCATGACGTCAGATCTAGCTCGCTGGAAGCCAGGTTGCGCGTTGAAGCCGGGGAGGTCAGGTGGGTTGTGTGGATGAACAACATATACCATTCCTAGAACTCCTGTTACAGGTGAGTAACCTGTATTTCTAGGGACATGGATATGTTGTTCATCCACACTGTCTGGCAGACTCCTAGCTGTTCTCCGTGAGGAGGGAGGCAAGGCGCTCACACCCCCTACTTGGGAAATAAGGACTGGAGAACCGAGGTCCCAAAACCAGCATCCCGGCGTGACTCAAGGTCAATGTGGTAGTGGGTAATGAAGGTGTGTGCAGACTTCCAGGTAGCAGCCCTGCAGATTTCCTGGATAGGGACATCCCTGGAAGCAGCCACCGATGCAGCGGTATGGCGGGTAGAATGAGCTCTTATCCCTTTGGGAGGCCCCATGCCCGCCAACCTGTAGCAGAGATCTATGCAGGAGGTGACCCACTCTAGCGTGACGTCCACCTGGCTGCAGGTCTGCCAGGTGCGGCTTCAGCGTAGGTGACAAACAGCTGGCAAACCTCCCCGAACTTCAGCCATCTGCCTTGTAATAAGAGAGCTCTTCAGGATCCAAAGTATGGAGCCTATTCGGCCTCTGAGTGGGTGAGGTAGAACACCGCAGAGTCAACACCTGGTTAAGGTGAAACTCCGCCACCACCTTCGGAAGGAATTTGGTGGGCGCAGAACAACCTTGTCCCTGTGGAAGACCAGATAAGGAGACTCTATGGAAAGCGCCTGGAGCTCTCCCACCCTTCTGGCTGACGTGATAGCCACCAAGAAGGCGGTCTTCCACAACAGATGAGAAATATCACACCTGTGCATCGGTACGAATGGCTTGTCCATGAGCTTAGCCAGTACCAGCAGATCCCACAGAGGTGGAGGTTCTCTGCACTGAGGGAATATGTGATTAAGGGCCTTGAAAAGTGCCCGACCACCTTCTCCTGTGTTAATTAACTGCTTCCCGGCCCGCTACTGCAAGCAGAGATGGCAGGTGCACCTTAAGGGTCGCCGACCAAGCCCTAGCTGAGAAAGGGACCACAGGTAGTCCAGAATGCTGGCCAAGGAACAGGAGGAAGGGTCCAACCCCTTATCCTGACACCAAATGGAGAATCTTTTCCATTTGAAGGCATAGCATTTTCTGGTCGACTCCTTATGGGATGCCTCAACAACGTTGAGGACCTAGTCGGAAAGACCCAAGGCCTGGAACTCTAGCCGCTCAGGAACCAGGCTGTCAAGTGCAGGGATTGAAGGTTCAGTGGAGTACCTTCCCCCTGTTGACTGAGATCAGGTCCAGGCGGGCTGGGAGCCGCCTCGGGAGCCTGGAGCTGAGGCTGAGGAGATCTGGATACCAGAACTGGCGGGCTCAGTCTGGGGCTACCAGAATCACCTGCGCCTTGTCCCTCTTCGCCTTGAAAAGCACCTTGTGGATCAAGGGAAATGGAGGGAAGGCGTAGAAGAGGCCCGGGGTCCTCAGCCTCGAGAAGACATCCCCGGGGGGGCGGGGCATGAAACAGCCTCAGCTTCACATTCTCCCTGGAGGCAAACAGGTCCATCTGAGGTGTGCCCCAGTGGGAGAATAGATCTTGTACTACCTCTGGCAGGAGAGACCACTCATGAGATGCATCACCTATCCGGCTTAGGGCATCGGCCAGAGTGTTGGAGGTTCCTGCCACATGGATGGCTAGGAGATCTGCCTCCAGTCTGCTCACGAGAGACCAAGTGCGGAGAGCTTCGTTGCACAGAGGCAAGGAGCGCATCCTGCCCTGGCGGTTTAGGTAGTACATGGTCGTGGTGTTGTCCGTCTGGACCTGAACCACTTGACCCCGTACAAACGTAGTGAAGGTGGTGAGGGCTAGTTGGACCGCTCGAAGCTCCAGAAGGTTGATGTGGCATCGGGACTCCTGAGGGGCCCAGAGGCAGTGGGCTCTGAGCTCCTCGAGATGGGCACCCCAACCCATCAAAGAGGCGTCGGTCGTTAGAGTGACCGTCGGCTCTGGGCGGACAAATGGGATACCCTCCTGCAAATGAGCTGGAACGATCCACCACTGGAGAGCATTCCACATCTCCTGGGTCACTCTCACTGGCTGGTCCAGAGGACCAGAGCGCTGTGACCATTGGAGGGCCAGTCCCCAATGCAGGGGACGCATGTGCCAACGGGCCCAACGGACCACACTGGTGCAGGCCACCATGAGGCCAGGAGGCGCAGGAAGTCCCAGGCAGGGCGCAACTGCCCAACCAGAAATGATTGGGCAAAGGAGGAAAGAACCTCGGCCCTGTCCGCCGGGAGCTGTCCTCTGGCTCAAAGAGAGTCGCGCTCTGCCCCAATGAACTGAATCACCTGCATTGGCACGAGTTCCGATTTGGCCTCGTTGAAGAAGAGGCCAATCTGAGCGCAGACCTGGAGGGCCAGATCCCTGGAACGCTCCACCTCCAGCTTGAAGGGGGCTGCAATCAGCCAGTCATCCAGGTAAGGGTACACCCAGACCCTTCGGCGCCGCAGGAATGCTGTCACCACTGCCATGCATTTGATGAAGACCCTGGGAGCTGGAGAGAGGCTGAAGGACATGGCCCCTAACTCGTAAAGGGATCCCTCCGCTCTGAAGCGGAGGAATCGCTGGTGAGATGGATGGATTGGGACGTGAAATACGCGAGCTGGAGGTCCAGAGAACAGAACCACATGCCTTGTTCCAAGGATGGAATGATCTGAGCCAGAGTGACCATCCTGAAGGTTTGAGACCTTAGGAACTTGTTCAGGTCATGTAGGTCTAGAATGGGGAGCCAGCCCCCCCCGTCCGTTTTGGGACCAGGAAATACCTGGAGACAAACCCTGGGTCTGATGGAGGGTCTGCCACCTCCCTGATCACCTCCTTTTGGAGGGGCAGGGCAATGTCAGCTCGACGAGTCGACAGAGAGGCTGCAGACCCCGTAGCCCCCCGTGGGGCGATGGCTCGATAGGGTGGGGACTACTCGAATTCCAGCGGCAGACCCTTTCCTACCACTTCCAGCACCCAGCGGTCCATGGTGATATCGGACCAGGCGGAAAGGAAGTGGCGGAACCGTCCCCCATGGGGGGAACCCGGGGAGGAGTGACGAGGGTGGGGGTGACACCCCTCAACCAGTCACTGGGCAGGCTTGGAGGAAGGACCGGCCGAGGAGCCTCCTGGACCTTTCCCTCCCAGCTTCCTGCTAGAGAAAGCAGCAAGCTTGGCTTTGGGATGCCAAGTGCGAGCCTGCTGGCCCCGATGCTGGTGTTGCTGGGCCGGACATGCCGCAGGGGCTGAAGGCCGAAAGGGCTTACGCTGCTGCTGGCGGCCTTTGTCCTTCTGGGCAGACGTGACAGAGTCCAAGGTGGAGCTGGACTTCTTGATCTGTTGCAGATGACCCTCCACCCCGGGACCAAACAAGTCGGTACCCAAGAAGGGAACGTCTGCCAGCTTGTGCTGGGTGTCCGCTGTAAAAGTGGAGATCCGCAGCCAAGCTCTGCGGCGCATGGCCACTGCGGCCGCTACTGACTGGGCACAAGAGTCAGCGATGTCCAAGGAAGTTTGGAGCTGCTGTTTGGCCACCACCCTTCCCTGATCCCGCACCTGCTTGACCGTCGTCTGAAGGTCAGCCGGGAGATGAGGAATCACCTCATCCAGGGAGCCCAAAAGGGTGTGTGAAAAGTGTGCATCAGAATGGCCGAGCTGGCCTGACGAAGGCCTAGGGAGGAAGCAGCATAGACTTTCCGCCCAGAATAGTCCAGTTTCTTGGACTCCTTATCGGGTAGCTTGTCCACATCCCGAGCGTTCCCAGAATGCCGGAAAACGCTGTATGTCACCAGCCCCTCCAAGGAGGGGTGCTCCGAGAAACTGGAGAGTGAACCAGTGGAAACAGCATACTTTCGAGCCGTCCTGGCCGAAGGTGCTGGACAAGAAGCTGGCCACTGCTATAGCTCCAGGGCCGGGCCAACAATGGCTTCGGCCACCGGGAAAATCTCCGTGGGGAAATCCCCTCGGTCCAGCATCTCCGTGAGGGGCTACTTGGCTCGTTTTGAAACGGGTTCGAGCTTCATCCCAGTGGACTCTTAGATGAGCCGAAGCATTCCAAGGAACGAGGATGGGCTCTTGTCCTCCGACTGCCCCCCAGTGGACTCCAGGTCAAGCGGCCTGGAGAACAAGGAGTCGTCGTCGTCAGACTCCGAGGAGTCTGCGAACAGCTGCCGAGCTCCTGAGCCACCCTCCACCTGCCGAGGTCGATCGGGAGTGAGGGTGACCGACAACCGATGGGGCAAGCCCTGACCTGACAGAGAATCCTTGGTCGGGGCCCCAGTTTTAGGTTGTGGAGGTGGGGTTCCACCACAATGGGTGGCACAGCTGGTTTCGGCCGAACAACTGGTGCCGGCTTCGGCTCCGACTACAACGAGGGGTTGTTTTGGCCGCTCCGGTGACAGCCACTTAATGGCCGGGAAGGCGATGGAGTCGGCTTATTCCCGATCAAAAGGAGCTGCTGCCACATTAGATCCTCGTAGCACCGACGCAATTTGTGCCGGAGCCTATCCTCTGAAGGTGACGATGATGAGGATGAGCGGCGCCACCGCTTTCCACGGTGCTGAGATAGAGACCGCCGATGTTGGCGGGATCGCTGGACCTGGAAGAGGTCAGAGACCGAGACCTTCGGTGTTTCCAAGGGTGGGTCTGAGAGGGCGAGGAAACCCGCTCCTCCCTTGGTTCAGGGACCTTAACCGGGGACTCCGCACAGCAGGCACAGGCAAGTACTGGGTTTCCAGGGGAATCAGGAAGAAGGGCTGTCGGCTTTTCCAGTCGACAGCCCGTCCGGGTCGAGAAAAATGTCAACTGCGTCGACAGGTATCTCGGCCAGCTGACCCGAGGGGGACACCGTGAAGCCAGCGGCCTTAGCCGCAACCTCGACCAAAGTAGAGTGTCGACTATCTGGGGAAGGGGACCTCTCCCGCTCCCACGAACATAGACAGTGGGACCTACCCTTAGAGTCCTTCTTTTTGGACCGAGAGGAATGTCCCAAAGGCCCCTCTCCCTTAGTGGAGAGGGACTGACAAAGCTCCTTGAACGAAGCCATGTAGGAGGAGTCCAAAGAGAGTGGGATAAATGCCACGACCGAAGAAGATGATGATGATGCGGCCTGGGCCACTTCCTCCTCGAGGGCGATCATCTGTTTGAGCTGTTCAGCTGAGCCTGCAGCCGCGGACACCGCCCAACGGGCCTCCTTCGACTTGACCGGAGAATAATGTTTCTCAGGGCACCCAAGTTGCAATCTGGCAGCGCGATCCTCCAAGACCGTGGCCGAAAAGGACAAGTTGCAGGCCTGCGAATCATGGTCAAGACCCTGGCAGTAAATGCACGTGGAGTGCGGATCGGTCTGGGACATCTTCTACCCACATGGGCACAGACGAAATACGGGAGTCGATTTGTCCATCGCAGCCATGAGGGAAGATAAAGACCGAAGTCTTGTAAATTTTAAAATTAGTTTCGGGTTAACCAAAGAGTTTGATCCAGGCCTAAACGCAGAGCGCAAAGGAGGGAATCTGAGTTTCCAAGCGGGTAAGGAAGATCTGGCAATATGGGCGGTGGGTGGAGGAGCTAGCTTGAAGACCTTCCGCAAGATTTAAAGCGACAAGGAACCTGCCAGTAAGTGTGGATTGAACAACATATCCATGTTCCTAGAAATAAATATTTCCTGGGTACCTGACCCTTACTTGTTGGCCAATGAATTCAATGCCTATTACACCTCTTGCGCCTCATCTCTCCTATGCTCCCTCCCTTCACAATCAACTCCTCACATAAGCCCCCCACTGCTTCCCCCCTTTCTCCTTCTCTACCATCTCCCCGGTGAAGCTTTAAGTGCCCTCCTCTCCCTTAACCCCTCAAAAGGATCCTCTCCAGACAATCTTGATCCTGAGCTTCTCTATGTCTCTGCTCCTGCTATTGTATATCCTCTCTCTTTTATCTTTAAACCTCTCCTTTTAAATTTTCTCATGTTCCTTCCTCCTGGAAACACACCGTTGTCCTTCCTCTCCCTAAGGGAGGCGACCCGTCCGCGCCTGGTAATTACTGTCCTCTCTCCTTCCTACCCTTGCTAAACTCCAGGAACACCTGGTTCTCTCACAACTCTCCTCCTTCCTCACCCAGTTCCATTCTGGTTTTTGGAAGAACCACTCGACAATCACCTCCCTCCTCAGGCTCATCGATTCCATCCTTACTGGGACGAACGATGGCCCGATCACCTCAGCAATCTTTGTCGACCTAGCCAAAGCTTTCGACACAGTCTCCCATACTCTGCTCCTTGACTCTCTCTCTGCAGCAGGCCTTGCCTTGTCTGCTACAAACTGGTTTAAATCCTACCTCATCGGCAGGACCCAATCAGTGAAAATTTCCAACTCCACCTCCCTTCCTCTCCCTATCAACACTGGAGTCCCACAGGGCTCAGTACTCGGTCCCCTACTTTTCTCCATCTTCCTAAATGATCTTTCCTCAGCCTGTTCGAGCTCCTCCATCCACATATATGCTAATGACACTGTCTTGTACAGCTCCAGCAAAAACCCTGCTGCTGTGGAATCCAGCTTACAGCATGACTTCAACCAAGTTCAGCTCTGGTTTGCCTCCCACCAGCTCTTCCTTAATGCTAAGGAGAGTCTCTGTGACCTTTGGCATCAGGCAGAGACACTCTAGGCTCACCACCCTGCCCTCCTTCCACACCCTTGATGGGACGACCATCGAGGACACATCCTCATTTAGATATCTTGGTGTTTGGTTGGACCAACACCTCAACTTCTCTGTGCATATCGATGCCATCCTGAAGAAACTGTGCCCCAAGCTTGGTGCCCTTTACAGGAATCGCAGTTGCATCCCGCTGACTACGAGGCGCGAACTTGTCCAGAAGATAATACTCCCCATCTTTGACTACTGTGACGTAGTCTACGGTGCTGCTCCCAAATCTTCCTTGACCAAACTGGACTAACTCCTTCTGCCGCTTTGCCCTTGACTCTCCCTCTCGTATCCATCACAGTGAACTCCTATCGTTCCCTTGCCTTCCCACCACTATCAAACAGGCACCTCTCCCACTGTGTCAAACTAACCTCCAAATTCTGACTTGGTGAACTCCCTCCCTCTCATCCTCTCTCGTCATTCCTCCTCCAATTCCCTCAGATCTAGTGACATGCGCAGATTGGTGGTCCCATGCCACTCCTCCCTCAATGGCCAGACCAGCTTTGCCCATCGCTTCCCTAAAACGTGGAACTCCCTCCCCCCTCAAATATGGCATTCCTTTTCCATCTACTCCCTTGGTACTGCCCGCCACAATTTCCTCTCTCCCAGCTGTTCCTGCTTTAACACTCCATAATTCCTGCGCTCACAGCTCAGTATCCTGAAGGGGCAATGCAGTTGGCTGCCCCCCCAACCCTCCTCCCTTTCCATTTTCACCTCTCCTTTTACTCCTATTACAGCACTTGTGTCCTACCCAAGAGCCTTGCTCTTGGTATGTCACAACGCTATGATTGTTCTGCTAGTATACATTGAATTGCCTGTTATATTGTGTCCTATTCTCTTGAATACTTTTGTTGTTTTATTACAAACTGTATTGCCTGCACTGTGTTCTACTGCCACATTATTTTGTCTCTCCTCCTACACAATTTGGTGATGGTGTCCTACCTCGAGCCCGCTCTTGGTAAATCATACCACTGTGATTGTTCCGCTAGTTTATATAGTATCAGCAGGGTTAGGCATATGAGGAGAGGTTGAGGGCACTGAACATGTACACCCTGGAAGACAAGAGAGACAGAGGACATGATTGGGACCCTCAAGTACTTGAAAGGGATAAATAATGTTTATAAGGAGAGTCTCTCTAAGCTGAGTGGCAACCATAACATGGGGGACACTATCTTAAGCTGGAGGTTGGGAGGTTTAGGAGGGAGGACAGGAAGCACTTCTTCACAGAGAGGGTGGTGGACACTTGGAATGCACTGCCAGAAGAGATCTCGCTGAAGACAGTGGGCAGCTTTAAGAGAGGCTGGGACATGTATAGGGGGAAAGTAAGGATCATGGGTAGGGAGGATAGGAGGAGTGGAGAGGGAGGGCAGGGACATTAGTTCAAGCTGTGGACCCTGCAATATGACCAGACTTGCTAGACCAAATGGCCTTCTGCTGGCTTCTTCGTATGTTCGTATAGTATCCTATTCTGTGGAATACTTCTGTTGTATTATTACAAACTGTATTGCCTGCACTGTGTTCTACTGCCGCATTATTTTGTCTTCCCTCCTACGCAATATGTAACACTTCTTCCATCCATTAAATGTATACGTACACTGCATCCGTCCCATCCTCATGTAACCCCTCCCCCCAGGTCACACTGTGAGACAAGCAACTTGTTCAGTGTGCCCTCCTAGTGAAACATTTCAATAAATAAAAAAATAATTAAATAAAACTGGAACACTATGTCAAGGAAGTGGTTTCTTAGCAACCACCTGATTCTAGCTAAAAAAAATGTTTCGTTTTGTTTTTTTTTTTTTTTTTTTACCAGGAGAGACACACTAAGCTGAAAGCTTGTTTACAGATGTGACCTGGGAGCACAAGAAAGTTAAGTGACTTGCTCAGGGTCACACAGTATGGAAGTGGGGGCTGGAGATTCAAACCCAGGTCTCCAGGTTTGCAGCTCAGAGCCTTAACCACTGCGCTATACTGCTTTCTAAATAAATGCCTTAACAAATCAGCCCCGAAATCCATGAAACAGTGACAAAGTCACAGTACCACCTAAACAACATGCCACCACCCAGCAATAAGTCAGCTAATTCTGGTGACAAGGACAACCCCACAAAAATCTCAAACAAACTGCCTGTCTACTGTATATAAACAAAATGAAACCTACACAAGATATGATTCACCACAGAACAAACATGCTAACTATACTGTTCCAAACTAACATAAAAAACACACACTTCCCGCACCTTCCTGTAGGCAACAATACTCTCCTTCTCAGTCCACAAACTGTACACAAAAAATATTTAAAAACTAGAAAAAAATACAGAAAATGTTCAGTTGGCTATGGGAGCTCCACACAGACACTGCCACTCTGCTGCCAGCATTCATTCAACTAATGATTTAGTTGGGCTTCACACAGGTAGTTACTTCTGGGACCGATAATTGTGGTCACTCTGGATCTGGTGTCCCTCCTGGGAATGGAGATCTCCGACCTGGTGGTGGAGCCGGTTGGTTGGTCTGACCATCACACTATAGGGTTTAGTTTCACAGCTCCCCCAATAGGCCTGCCCCTATAGAGATGGTCCTGTACCGCCTTTTAAGGGGTTTGACCCCTGATGGCCTAATCGCGGTGCTGGACCTATCGAGTAAGCCGACAGAAAGCTTGGAACCAGGTGAGCTGCTACTGTACTGTAATACGGCAGTATCGGGGGCCCTGGATTCCATAGCTCCTGTCAGAGTTTGCCCACTCACTCTCTGCCCTCGGTCCCCTTGGTTTGATGAGACTTTGATGGAGTTGAGGTGAGTGGGGTGAAGGTTGGGGTGCTGCTAGCGGAAATCCAGCTTGGAGGATGATAAACTTAGACTGATGTCCCATTATAAGGACTATCAACTCGCTGTCTCCCATAAGGAGGCAGAGTTCCTGTCTAGGGAAATTGCCACTGCGAGGAACTAACTGGCTCAGCTCTTCTGAACTGTTGACAGGTTATGTAATCCAACCCGTCTTCAGAATCAGTGTGTTTTCACAGTGTAAGGGTGAGGAGTTTGCTTGATTCTTCGCAGATAATGTTACCACCATCAGGTTGGAGATCTGCTATGTGCATTCCAATGAGGGCTGCGGGTGGTCAGTCGCAAGCGCCCAGTTTGTCTGGTCTGACTTCGACCAGCTGGCGATCAGGGTCATCATGAAGATTATCCAGGGTATGCGACAGACTTACTGCAGCTTGGATCCTGGTCCTATCCGCCTCCATGTGGAGGTCATCAGACCAGTCCTAGCAGAGCTCGTCCGGTGCTTGTTGGAGACAGGTGTGTTTCCTGACCCCTTGAAGGAGGCTGTCGTAACACCCCTTTTGAAGAAATCTTCCCTCGACCCATCGCCGGTCTGACAGAAATGAACGACAATCCCTGGTGCACAATGCCGCCCCCCCCCACACCGAGTGCCAGTCTGACATAGAAGTAAGCTATGCCCTGGTGCCTAGTGGTCCCCAACCCTCCGACAGCCACCCGTATACCAATGTAACATTCCCTGATGCCTGGTGGTCCTCCCCCAGTACCAAACAAACTAGCTCCCTGCTAGCCGGTGCCCCCAAAAAATTCCCAGTCCTGGGCCCATGAATGACTACGGACTCCCTAGTGTCTAGTGGTCCCACCAGTCCTGCATCCCTGGCCACATTCCAAATGAGTAGATGGCGTCTACTCACACAATACAGAGGTGTACTGCGCAAGACACTATTCCCTGGTGTCCAGTAAACCCCCCCCCAACCCTCCATTGCTGTTCCCCGGTTCACACATCAGTCCCTGGCATCTAGTAGCCCCAACCCCCCACTACGGCAATGACCACCCACCCTGCCACCCTCCCCCTTACCTGAAGCACCTGTGCTGTGAAGCCCATATGGCAACTCAGCCAGCCACCGTATGCACATCAAGAGTGCGCGTCCTATGTAATGTATAGAGGATGTGTGCCTCGGGGGGAGGGGCACGGGCCACAAGGGAGACTGTTTATTTTGCAGGAATCCAGGACCAGGGTGGAAACCACTGAATGCCAGGGAGTCCATAGTCATTCACAGGCCCAGGGACTAGTTTAATTTATGGGGCCAGGGATCGGGTACCGAAGGGATGGCTAGGCACCAGGGGTTATTATATTAGAATACAGGCTGGCCTGGTGATCCATGGGTGGGGTTGGGGGGGACCACTAGACACCAGGATGGCGATCGGGATGTGTGTGGATCATGATCACCAGGAGGCAGGTGTACTCCCCAACCAGCCGACTTGGATGTTGACTGCAGTATCTCCAGCGGCCACTAGCATTGCCAGGAGTACGATGGGGTTTCATTTGTTGGTATTTACGCTGTGCAAATTAACCAAACCAACCCCTTTTGCGCAGTGCAAATGCACTGAATATGGGGTTGCACAGGTATTCTTGTCCTCGCTCCTCCCATTGCCTACCCACATACGTTTTATTTTGCAGGAACGTTAATCCTGTTTGCCTGTGCAACTGCCCCTTTTGAATACTGCAATCCAGCACAAAACCCAGTTTGGGCAGGCATCGTTTGTGTCCGAGCAAACTTTTGAATATTGGGCCCCCATGCACTGCAGGCTACTGAATCTTCTGACTGCTGCCTACTGCTCTGATGTCTGCTGCAGGGGACTCTGGGATTTGTAGTAAAAGAAGATGTCAGCCCCGAACTAAACAAAATGAGTCTGATACAGTCTACTACGGTATCCGGTCAGAACCGCAAATTCAAAATAGCACTGCAAATATCAGTGCCAGCTTTTCAGCACCAGTCTTAAATGTGAATGGTGCATTTACATGTGGTTTCTTTAGGCATAAGTGCGACAGTATCAGGCATAATAAAATTCTACTACTGTATTCTTAAGTTACCATGACTGTCAATCCAACTGTAGTTATGTGTCAGAAAGTAAAAGACCGCGTATCAGTAATGCAATTGCTGAACACTGGGACCATTTGGAAATACAGTGGATTCCACTTAAATGCATGTCGCTTAAGTGCACATTCCTGTTTCGTGCACATTTTTTTCTTCTCCCGTTTTTTTTCCCTATAGATTCAATGTTAAACATTCCGGTTAATTGCACACCGCTTAAGTACATATTTCATTTTAATACACGTTTCATCAGTTCACCAGCACCTCTTCCACCATGTAATTAACACCTCTTAAGTACACAGGTGAAAAGGATTAGGTGTGAGAACTGTATTTAACAGCTAGTCTGAGATGCAGGCATTTCGCACAATGAAGCGCAGGAAGGTACCCCTTACACTGGAACAAAAAAATATCTTTGTTGCAGCAGTTGGAGCAGCCGGACAGTAAATGAACCGATGCAGCCAAACAGTTTCGTGTTGATGTATCCACTGTCGCCCAAATTGTGGCAAGTAAAGATCGATTGTTCTCAGAGTGAGAGCGTTCAAGACCGAAAAAGGAGGCGTTGCGGGAAGAGCGGGGAGGTAGAAGCTGCACTCCTACACTGGTTCTCCACTGCTCGCAGTGTTGATGCCCCCATTAATGGCCCTATACTACAAAGAAAAGCAGAAGATTTAGCTGCAAATATGGCCATTTCTTTCTCCGTGACAAGCGGCTGGCTGAGCCGCTGTAAGGAGCGCAACGGAATAATCTTCAAGCGCTGCCATGGCGAGAAAAGAGAAAGCAGAGCAAGATAACTTCTTATTTTAGCAAAACAAACGTGTGAATTTAATGCTTTTTTACATACAGTACAGAAATTTAATCAGGAGTGCTATAAATGTGCGTATAGACTGAATAAAGTGACTGATTGTGAAATGCCACTGCAATGTTTCTCTTTAGTTAAATTTTCTTTCATTTCAGGTCTGAAAAAACGCAATTTTGGCTAAATGCACGTTCCGCTTAAATGCACATTTTGCATCTGCAAAACAGGTGTGCATTTAAGCAGAATCCACTGTATTCTGTTTATGAGCAACAAGTTACCCCGACTGTCAATCCCTTACCTGCCATCACATGCTATGTTTTGTCCTCACTCAGTAAGTCTGTATTTGCTGAAGTTTACAACAAAACAAGATATCCTTAACAGAACATGGCAGCAAAAGTCTATAACGTTCAATTATACCACCTTGTTTTTTGATAATGACGGTCGGTCAGCCATAACACAATGAAGATGGGCTTACAAATCCTTACTAAAAATCCCGTACCAACACCAGCTAAATTGTACGACCCCCTGTCCTGGAGTAGCTCTATGTACGGTTCCCAGACAGGCAGAGAATCTTGGATTCAGCTGAGGATGTTGCCAAAAAATTACAGAAATGGAGCCTCCATCTACTACAGAGGGCCCTCCACCACCTCTTCCTAGCAGTGCCTCACCTTTCTCATTGCCTCCGACAACGGCTCTGCCTTCACAACTCTCCCGAACTGCACGCAAGCTGATCCACTAGCAGACTACCTGGAAATCAGGTATGGGGTGCACTGATGGGACTTACTGCATTCAGATCGCATTCTGATCTAACTTAGTAATTTATTTTACTGCACTCCGACATGTGGTTAGTAGAACTTGCTATGTTGAATGCACATTTCCAAACGTTCCCAATGTTCACTTACTTGTACGCGGTCGATATTTTGGCTCCCTAATGTTTTGTATTGCCGCTATATTTTACAAGCGCTGAACTCTCAGCGCTATTATGCATCACACTGTTGCAGTCATGTGGTATTGACAGTAAACCATCTACTACACTACAGTAAACAGTTAAGTAAGCCAAAATGTTTTTGTACACGAAGTGTGCACCGGCACCAGCCCCACAATTGAGTGAGACAGTTCCCCTTTAAAAAGAACATCATTTTGGCATCTTCATCATTTTATTTTTAAACCACTCACTGCTTAGTAGTCAATGACCTAATATCAAGTTGGAATGAGTTCCATGCTGACAGGCCAAGAAGGAAAAATTACTTACCATAGTAATATTGTTTCTTCCAAGGGATCTCCCAGTAGATTAGACATATGCAGTCAGCTCAGAATCCCTGACTGCCCCGGAGCTATTGATGCAATCTGAAATGTATGCAAGTCATGGAACTAGAATGCTACATTCACTCTGTTGCCTCTAGGTGGACTGTGTTCCGTCTAACAACCAGATTCATTTTTGTAGATGAAAAATACTAGACTATCTGAATTAAATAACTGTAACTTAAACAATACCAACAATAATACCCACCCCGATAAAGAGGACGGGTTCCAAACAGGATAAACAAAGAGTACCAAAAGGAGAGCTAGGCCCCCAGTCATTCCCGTGTGCATCAAAAATTAAGTTAAGCCCAAGATTAATGGCAACATTAAGAACCCCCATAAAGCGTATTGCTGAATTGGATTCAGATTATGTAAGGGGAGGTAGGGTCGGAGGTCTAATCCTACTGGGAGATCCCTTGGAAGAAACAATATTACTATGGTAAGTATTTTTTTCTTCAAACTCCAGGAATATCCCAGTAGTATTAGACATATGAAGACTACCAAGCAGTGCCTTGGGAGGTAGGTACAGAACCTACTTAGGAAAAAAGTTCTGCAATATTGCAGTACCAAACCAAGCATCGGTCCTGGACTGGACGTCCAGGCAATAGTGCTTTGTGAAGGTGTGGTCTGTACTCCAGATAGTTGCTTTACAGATTTCCAGCAAAGGAATGTCACTTGCAGCTGCCACAGACAGCAGTTCCATGAGTGGAATGTGCCGTGATGCCCTGTGGTGGCCGTTTCTCAGCCTTACTGCAACAGAACTGGATGCAGGATACTGTCCAACATGCAACAGACCTCTCTGAGGAAGGCCTGCCTTTTCCCACGTCACCATTGATAATAAACATTTGTGAGTGGGAATCCCCGAGGTCCTTAGTACAACTGATGTAACAGCCAAGAGACCTTTTCACATCCAAACAATGAAGCTTCAATTCCCCTAAGCTGGACTTGGCTGTGAAAAATACAGGAAGGGTGATGGACTGGTTCAAATGAAACTCAGACACCGCCTCAGGAAGCAATTTCCTGTTGGTCCTAAGGACCACCTTGTCTTTTTGGAAGATGATGTAATTAGGATCAGTGCAGAGCTCACACACTCTTCGTGCAGACGTGATTGCTACCAGGGAAACAGTTTTCCAAGTGACATACTTCAAATCAGCTGTAGCCATTGGCTCAAACAGAGGTTCCAAGAGTTTGACTATGCACAAATTCAAATCCAAGGAGGGACTGGTTCCCTAACAGTTTAAAGAGGTAAACATATGTGCCAAGCCTTTGAAAAATTTCCTAAAAATAGGATGTGAAGCTAATGTTCTCTGAGCACCTGTAGACAACTAAGCAGATACTGCTGCTATGTGAACCCAGAGGATTGCAGACCTGAGGTCTAAAGCTTGCGGGTGCACCAGATAAATCAAGCAATGTAGGTAAGCTTGCCTTAGGGGGATTGATTTGCTTAGTCATGCACCAGATGGAAAATCTTTTCCACTCTGAAGCACTGTCTATCTGGTTTAGTTTTCCTGGAAACTTTCAGAACCTTAATGACCTCTTCTGACAAGTTAAATTCAGAAAATTCAAACTCCTCAAGAACCAGGCTTCAGGATAAGGTTCTTTAGGTTCCCAAAAACTATCGGACCTTGAACAGCTGTTAAGAGATTGTATCGCTGCGAAGATGAGGCTGCCCTCCCTGAAGCTGCATTGTCTGCCTCCCTCATTTCAGCCAGGTACAGAGATTTCGTAAAGCATGCAGTGAAGTTTCCACTTTAGGTGTCATTTTCAAACTAGGACTGCTCCATGTGTGCCTTCCAACAACTACACTGTGGTCTTGCAAGCGGCTGAGGATTTTCCCCGCTGACGCGTCTGCTGCCACCACCCTTGGTGAGCTTGCTACTTTATAGTGGGGCTCACGTGATGGAAAACACCAATATCCTGGCCCACCACTAGTGGCCACTGTTAAGCAGTATTTCTACCTATACCCACCTCCCACCAGCCTAAGTATGCTGCCTCTCTGGCCCCATCCACACTACACCGCTCTGGCCCGGTAATGGATGCAATCAGTTACGGCCGGGGAGCGGTGCAGTGCAGCCACACCTCGGTGGTGTCAATTACTGGACCGGCACTGCTGGTCCACACATCGGGAGCCGGGCCACCGTCACGGTGGCGCCCGATCCCACAATGCAGCTCACACTGCGGTCCCTGCAGGGGATCGTTACCGCCCGTCCACACTACCGCCAGTAACGTTACAACGGTGGGACCGGTTTCATATGTGGTTTCAACCACGGTTAGGAAAATGCCTCCTGTAACGTTACAGGTGTAAACGCAAACCGTTGTGGTAACGGTCTGGGCACTCTGTAACGTTACAGAGGCGTAGTGTGGACAGGGCCTCTGTCTTCTGGTAGTCTCATTCCTTGCACCCCTTGAATCCCTTCCTCCCTTCTCCTACTCAAACACTGACATTAACTCAAATATTCAACATCCTGTGAGTTTCCCCCGCAACTCTCTGATACCGCTACTGCACGACTGCCACCCTCAGGCCCCATTTTCACTCTTCAATCAATCAATCAATCAATCAATCAATCCTTTATTTAACCAAGCAGATTCATCATTGAGCGAGCTCATTTTCAAGATGGTCCTGGCAGAAGGGAACAGAGCAAGGAATAATACAATTGGACACTTAGTGCATGCTGGTACATACAGTAAAAAAAATAGCAACAACATCGGATAATAGAGTGTGCAGATTGTTAAATTAAGGGTACACCAGCATCTGGAGTGGATACTAAACAAAGCAATAGAAGTAACAGGGTGTGGTAAGAAGATTATATTAACAATAGAACAAGAAGGCATGAATGGACTGACCAGGAGGGTTGACCCTTTACGGGGAAGGATGGGGGAAGGGGGGTTTCAGGAGGAGGCTGTCAACACTAGAGGGAGAGATGACATGAACATAGTAAGGCCAGGTGGTAAGAAGAGTATACAGAGGAAGATGTGCAGAGAAGTGCTGGAGTTGTAAGTAAGTGCTAAGTAAATGGAGAGCAGGGCAGGGTAGCCAGTAGGAGAATCACCTGTGGCAGGTACATATGACCTTCAGGATGCATGTGATAGACAGCTTAAAGGTATGGGGACCCGGCAGGGATGAGAACCTTAGCGTCTTTTGCATGTTGTTCCAAAGGGAAGGGAAGGAGACACTGATAGAAGCCTTACCATACTGGGACCTTACTCTTGGCACCTTGAAGGATACAAGGGATGTGCTTCTTAGGTCATATGCTCCTGTTATGTGTACAAAGAGAGTGGAGATATAACCTGGTAGCTTATCGGGTAAGGCCCTGTAGAACCACAGGAGGGCATTTTTTTTGCCTCCTCAATGTAAGAGATGGCCAGGTGAACTTTTGGTCCCAATATTCTACCACCCTCTTTTTGTGCTGCACTGTTAGCTCTGAAATTCCCAGCCAGAGCCACTCCTGTGCTTCACTATCAGCCCTCAGGCTCGCATCACAACCTCTGCAGGCCGTACATAATCTCAAGATGCTACTGACATTACTACTCCTACAAGCAGGGGATGTTGAGCCAAACCCTGGGCCAGCTACACCGCACAGATTAAACTCTTCCACCACTTTTCAGCTACCCTGGGGTTTAAAAATTGCTCACCTAAATATATGCAGCCTCCCGCATAAGCTATTCTTGCTACAACCCAAAGTCCTTGCTCTAAGCCCAGATGTCATAATTATCTCCGAAACCAGGCTTAAGCCGCATCACCCCCGATGCTGAATTATCGATTCCATGATACACTATCCTTCGCCACGACTGACCAGGAACCAAAAGAAGTGGAAGCACTGCCATGTATATTTCCTCATCGCTAAAGTTCACCCCAGTTCCACTACCTCTGCCCACTCAGACCATTGATCCGTTATTAATAAAAATTGCTCTCCCACACTCAGCTCCTATATTTATAGCCAGTTACTACAGCTCCCCAACTCACCCTCATCCTCTGTTCTTAATCACCTGACCGACCGAAAATCTCATGCATCCTAAGGTGAAATTTATATCTTGGGTGATTTCGATTTGAACTGGCTTTCCAGTGCCAGCTCTAAGTTTTGCAATCAGGTGGCCACTTTAAACCTATACCAACAGATTACAGAGCCCACCCGCCTGAACACTAGATCCCTGAACCACTCCCTTCTGGATTGGGCCTTTACCTCCAACCCCCATCGTATAACTGCCTCCGGCCTCTTGCCAGACTACCTTAGCGACCACCACATGATATACCTGGTAAGAAAAATATGCAGACCTAAGGCAGTTCCCCCCAGAGTAATACTTACCAGATCCTTTAAATCCCTGGACTGTGTCACACTCTTATATGACCTGGCAAATACCGACTGATCCTTTATCTCCCATATCTATAGATTCAGCCCTGGGGTACTTCAAATCTAGATTCTTGGAGGTCTGGGACTGCTACGCTCTTCTCAGGCATACCAGAGTGAGGGGAGTTCATGTGCACTGGATATCAGCTGACCTTATGGACCACCTCAGGGCCGGGGACCAGGCGTGGAATTCTTTCAAGGCCTCCGGATGTCCAACCAATAACCTAAAGTATTGTTTGCTCCGTATGCCTGTACGAGGCTCTTCTGCCAAGCAAAAGCCAACCACTTCAAAGCCTCCTTCCTTACTAATTTAGCCCACCCATCCAAGTTCTGGAAGGTGGTTAAATCAATATTCTCAGCCCCTGCCCAGCCTCCAACCCCAGTCCTTGTCATCGGTGTCCGCTCCATTTCCGACCCCTGTGCAGTGGCCACTGAGTTTAACTCATTTTTCACTAACTGTGCATCGGCACTTCTGTCTGCCCATCCCACAGGCCCACCTAACACCGCTAACCCTTCCCCCCACGCCCAATCTGCAACCCCTTCTCCTCCTTTCACTTTTTGCCCAGTCACCACAACAGACGTGCTCGCTGAACTCCTCACCCTTAACCCCTCTAAAGGGAAATGCTCCTCGGGACTGGACTCAAAATGCTCTACTTGTCGGCCCCCCATCGCCAGTGCCCTGGCTGCCCTGTTCAACCTCTCTCTCTCCCTCTCTCCCATCACAGAGTGGAAGCATGCCACATTTATTCCCCTCCCTAAGGTCGGTAACTCCTCCTCTCCTAGTAACTACTGCCCCATCTACCTCCTCCCTATATTAGCTAAGATCCAGGAGCAGCTTGTCCTCTCAACTCTTCTCCTTTCTTGACTCCTCTTCCTTCTTCTCTCCCTACCAGTCTGGTTTTAAGAAATCCCACTCCTCCACCACCTCTCTCCTAAGGCTCACTGATGTCATCATTACAGGTATGGATAAAGGTTATTTAACCTCGGCTATTTTTGTCGATCTGGCGAAAGCGTTCAACACTGTTTCTCACTCCCTCCTATCTAAGCTCTCCCTCGCAGGGCTCTCTAGTGAGGCCACCAGCTGGTTTCACTCCTACCTGGCCAGCAAATCCCAATCTGTCAGAACTGGCAACAATACCTGCGCTGCTCTCCCGGTGACCACTGGTGTTCCACAAGCCTCTGTCCTTGGCCCGCTTCTGTTCTCCATTTTCCTAAATGATCTACCCTTAGCCTGCCCAAACTCTTCCATCCACATGTATGCGGATGATACTGTGCTGTATATATCCAGTCTCACAGCCTCTGATGTGGCAACCAGACTACAGCAGGACTTTGATGATGTCCAACTCTGGTTTCACTCTAATCAGCTGTTTCTCAATGCCAAGAAAACAGTCTCCCTAACCTTTGGCACGAAACAGAGACTTTCCTCAGCTCCCCTCCACACCCTGGACGGGACTTCTCTGGAGGCCTGCTCCTCCTTTAGATATCTCTGGGTCTGGCTAGACCAGCATCTTGACTTCTCTGTACATGTTGAAGCTATCCATAGAAAGCTACACCCCAAGCTGGGTGCCCCTATACACTCCAGGGTTGTATCCAGCTGCCCATTTCGCCCAGTGGTAGTGACAGTGATTCTCCCCATCTCTATGGTGATGTAGTCTATAGTGCTGCTCTTAAGCCCATCCTAGCCACACTGGACTTTCTCTTAGACTCCTTCTGTCACTACGCCCTCGACTGTCCTCCCTCCACCCATCACTGTGCCCTCTACTGGTCTATGGACTTCCCTTCCCTCAAGAATCGGCGACAGTCCCACTGCGTAAGTCTCACGGTCAAATTCTGGTCCCAGACACTCCCACCCTACCTCAGCGCAGTCCTGTCAGCCCAAGCGCCTCCAGTGTATGCACTCAGGAACTTCGACTCTCACCTACTGTCTGTTCCACTTATGTCCACTGCCTCTGGTCAGGTGGCTTTTTCATCTCGGATGCCCAAACTGTGGAATTCCCTGCCAGAGGCTATTCGGCACTCTACCTCCTCTTAACACCTCAACTTCCTCCTTAAAACATACTTCACCACCACCTGCACATGCCCCTGACCATCTCTCAGAACTAGGGCTTAGTTGTACCGTGTTTACTGTGATTGCATTTTACTGTGGTCACCACTTCTGTACAATGCATTTTATCCTGTAATTGTCCAACTACTATTGCACTATGTAATGTGTGAACTGCTTTGTATTTTTTTTTTTTGAAATGTCTTTATGGTGCGCCTTCATTGTATATCCTCACCCCTCTCCCCCAGGACACATCTGGAATCAAGCAGTAGTCTGTTCAGTATGTCTTCCTGGTAAAACTTTTAAATGAATGAATGAATGGGCTGCTTGGTCGGCAGAGTGAGTGACAGAGGGTACAATGGCTGCCTGGCCCAGTCTGCAGCAACCAGGATCATGGTTGCAGCCTGACTCCTGAGTTTGAGGAGGACTCTCAACAGCAGTGGAAATGATGGGAATGCATACAGGAACCTCTCTGTCCAATCCAGGGCTAATGCCTCCATAGGCACCGTCTCCAAGAAGGGGAGCCTGCAGCAATAAGGAGGAAGCTGATGGCTTTCTTTTGAGGCAAACAGATCTATTCCTGGAGTGTCCCAACATCTGAAAACTGTGTCCAGCACTTGCTTGTTTAAAGCCCATTCATGATGATCCTAGCCGATTCTGCCAAGTGAATCTGCCAGTGTGTTATCCTTCCCTAGAAGATGAATAGAGGACAGCTGCACATCCAGGGAATATGCTAGAGACCAAATCTTCATGACCTCTGTGTACAGCCTTGAGGATCTTGTGTCCCCTTGCTTGCTGATCTACCACATGGTGATTGTGTTGTCTGTCCTGACCTGGATTGACTGACCCCTCAATTGAGGAGCAAAGGCCTTTAGGGCAAGGAGGACTGCTCCCAACTCTGAAAGGTTGATATGCAGCTTGGACTCCTGAAGGGACCAAGTTCCACTGATTGTGAGGTCGTCTGTGTGTGCCCCCCCCAACCTAGAAGGGAGTCATCTGTTAGAACCACGGTGTGGTGCTGTTGCTGACAAGGGATACCCTGCCTGAGGTTGTCCTTTTCTTTCCACCACTGCAGATCCATTAGCAGAGTTCTTGCAACTGGCACAAGCTTTGACTTGGGGTCCCTTCTTTGGGACCAATGGGATCTGAAGTGGTATTGAATATCGCTCATCTGAAACCTGGAGCCCAATACTACTGTGGTAGTTGAGGCCATGTGTCCTAGTAATGCTAGGAAGTCTTGCAGTCCTGGGCTGACCCAAGACAAAGAAGTTTGCTAGGGTTAGAATTTGTCACCCTCTCCTGTGGGAGAAAAGCCTTGCCCTGGACAGTATTCAGTTCTGCTCTAATGAATTCCAGTGACTGAACTAATTCCATCCGAGACTTCAGAGCATTGATAAGGAAGCCCAGAGGCTCCAGGGTACTTTGTGTCACCCTGATGGAGTCCTTTACCTGCTGATATGAATCCCCTACGACTAGCCAGTCGTCCAGGCAAGGGAATACAATGATTCTCTGCCTTCTGAGGTAAGCTGCCATCACTGACAAGACACCTTGTGAATACCTGTTGGGCAGAAGTGAGCCTGTAGGGGAGTGCTGAAAACTGGTAGTGCCGAGGGCAGAGAGAACCTTAGGTACTTTCTGTGGCAAGGCCTGATTGGGATGTGAAAGTAAGCATCTTTCAGATCCGGAAATTCCAGCCAGTTTCCTTTCTTTAGAGAACGTATAACAGTGGCAAGTGTTACCATTTTAAACTTGGGCTTTGCCAAGTGTTTGTTTAGGAATCAGAGATCCAGGATTGGCCACTAATCCCCATTCTTCTTTTAGGTTAGGAAAGTATCTAGAGTACATGTCCTTCCCCCTTTGGGTAAGGACGACTGGCTCAACTGTCATGACTTGCAGGAGCTTTTTTACCTCCAGTTCCAGCAGAATTGTCTCTACAGGGGTTGAATATTGGGAAGCGCTGCAGCACTGGAGTTTTGGGAACTGCTGGAACTTTAGACAAAGACCCTAACTCACTACCTCCACAAGCCACCTGACTGTGGTAATGGTTTCCCAGTCTTGGAAGTAGTGAGCCAGCCTGCCTCCTACTGGAAGAGGGGTGGCAGCCTGTTTTGTGCAGTCAGGGATTCTGTCCGGGCCGAGGTCTAGGAGCTGGAGTTGGACCAGCCCGCCTAGAAGTCCTCCTGCCCCTCTAGTAACCTCTAACCTGAGTATAATCTACAGGCATACAGACCGGAGCATAAATCCTGGGGTAGTACCCCTACCTCCCTGTGCATCTAAAAAGAAGTGGAGGCTGTCTCTTGTGGAGTTACTCCTATAGGTGGTTTGTACTCTTCCACCTTTTCCATATATGCCTTAGCCTTGTCACCAAAAAGAGAACTGTTTTTGCAAGGAAAATCCATGGCCTTTAATTGTCTGGGGTAAGACTGGTTGCTCTGAGCCAGACAAACCTTCTTAGAGACACTGATAGGGCCAACAGTCTGGATGCAGTAGCATTTGCATCCATAGCCATATAAAATTGGCATTCTGTGGCATCCAATGCCGTCCTGGCCATCATGTGCCACATCGCCTGGCACTCTGTCAGTTAATGCTAACAGAGTTCCAAAGGGCCTTCTGGTATTATGCAGCATATGCCATATAAGCTGCCTGTCTGAGAAGAAGAGAGGAGGCTGACTAACCCTTCTTCCCCATTGTGTCATTTTTCCTTGAGTCTTTATCTGGCGGATGAGATGAGAGAGGGACTCTGGCTTTATCGCAGGCAGCAGCCTGTACTACACCCTCATGGTCTGGATGGGAATACAAATAATCAGCGGCAGACCTATCCACCCGGTACTTCTTCTCCACCTTCCTGTCCTCTCCAGGATTTTCAAAGTGGCCTTTTTAAGAGAATTAGGGATAGGAAGGGACACCCTTTTTGTGGGAACCAAACCCATCATATCTTAATTCTGCCTCCTCATCTTAATAATAATAATCATCTTTACTTGTTTTGCACCTTATCAAAATTGTCAAGGCACATCACAGTAAATTAAAACAAGATGATAAAACAGCTTTATATAAAATATTCAATAAAAATCCAATAATCAGCATTAATAATTAGGGTAAGTGTGGGTCCATGAATATGTCTTCAGTGGCTGTTTAAAAGCCCCCGGTTTGCGCTCGAAGCCGGACGTGGTAGAAATTCCAAAGGGCTGGGGCCAAGTACATAAATGTACGGGCCCCTGAAGATTTTAAAGATACCCTTGGAATCTCTAGCAACCCCTCATCAGCTGAACGGAGCAGTCGCCCGGGGCAGTAAGGGGACAGACGCTCTTTCAAGAAGTCCAGGCCAAGTCCACGTAGGGCTTTATAAGTCAGTAATCTGACTCTGAAGGTGATCCGCCACTGAATTGGCAGCCAGTGCAGTCTGCGCAGCACCAGTGTGATGTGACATGTACGGGGAGTCCCTGTCAGCAACCAGGCTCAGCGTTCTGCACCAGCTGTAGGCAGCGGATATCAAACCCCAGCAGCCCAAAGTAAAGGGAGTTGCAGTAATCAAGGCGTGCGATCACAAAGGCATGTCACCGGACAGAACAAGGTGTTTGATCCTAATGATGTTCCTCAGATGGTAAAAGGATGACGTGACGACTGCCGACACCTGCGATTGCAGTGTCAACCCATCATCAAGCATCACCCCTAAGTCCTGCACCAGTTCAGCAATAAGGAGTTGGGAGCCCCCCAGGAAAAGCCCTGTGGCCTGACCAGCGCCCAACCCGGATCCACTACCATCACCTCATTCTTCCCCGAGTTTAACTTTAACCAGCTGGAATTCATCCAATCCTGTATTTCAGCGAGGCAGTTATTAAAAAGTTAAAAAGTTCTGAGCAGCAACAATCTCCCCGGACAAGAACTCTGCCTTCTTACGGAAGATTGTTGATTGGTAGAGCTGATAATGTTCTAACAATCTAAGACGGTCAGCTTCCAGGGTGGATTTCCACCAGCAATGCTCTAACCTTCATCCCAGTCGCCGCAACTCCCTCAAGGTCCCATCAAACCAAGGGGACCGAGGGCGAAGGGAGAGAGGACAAACACGGACAGGAGCGATAGAATCCAGGGCTATGGTGATGACCTCATTATAGGCCAGAACCAAGGCCTCTGGGTTCCCACTTGCCACAGGAAACTGATAGGTCCAGTACCACCGCTAGGCCTTGAGGGCTCACATCCCGCAAAGGGCGGTACCTGACCATCTCCACAGGGGTAGGCCTATGAGGGGGGAGCTGCAAAAACTGAATCTCACATTGTAGTGGTCGGACCACCAAACAGGTTCCACCCCCACATCGGAGGCTTCAATCCCCAGGAGAAAAACCAGGTCAAGGAAGTGACCGTGTTTATGAGTAGCACAGGTAATCTGTGTAAAACCCAGTGATGTCATCAACTGGAGGAAGTGTTGTCCAAATTGCGAGAGTTTGTCATCGATCCAGGCGTTGAAGTTGCCCAGGACCATCAGCCTGGGCGACTCAAACCCCATGTCGATCACAAAATCCGCTACTTCCTGAAGGAATCGCTTCTCATCCCCGGGTGGACGATAGATGAGGGCAATCCTACAGCCTATACCTATTACTACGGTACACGCAAATGACCCGGCATCCTCAACTGGTACACTTGTGAGGCCCAATTCGGTCTTGAAACAGACCGCAACTCCTCCCCTGCGGTCCAGTCTCGAGCAGTGTATTACCGAGTACCCGGCCGGAATCGCAGCCTCAAGCGTGGGGCCAGCATTTTCATCCAGCCAGGTCTCGGTGATGCATGCCAGATCTGCTGTCCTGACGAGATCTGCAATAACTGCAGCCTTGTTCTTAATAGATCTGGCATTCCATAGATTCCTGTGAGGGGAGGCCCCGAGTGTCAGCCATCTGTCTAACAAAGGAAAATTGAGATGAGAAGTCATCATGCCCACGAGGACGGTACCAAACTCCTGTTCTGGGGATACTTACGGCTCAGTGGGTTCCTTCTCAAGGTAAAGTTCCAGACCCTGGTCTGTGGGAACCAGTGGTGGGATTTGAACCAGTGAACCCAGAATGAAGCCTGCGGTCTGTAAGGCCTGAATGATCTGCAGGCGTTTGGCAATGTCCTTAGAGGGCATTTTGTTTTTGTCTGCTGGGAGCTCCCTTGCCTTTTTTTTTTTTTTTTTTTTTTTAAAATCACTATTTATCCGCCTTTCCCAGCCTGCCATCCCCAACCCTTCAGGAGCCCCAAGGCAGACATCCCTCTACCTTCCACCCTGCCCGAACGACCCCACTGGATCTCCATGGAGCTTCGGCATACCCCCCTCCCAAAGCAGGGATGGGGCAGACCCCCTACCCATCAATCAACTTTCGCCGGTCTGGGGCCGTCGGGCAGGCGAGGCATATCGAGGGCATGTCTCCGGGGCTCCATCTTCCAGCGATGGCAGGCATTTTCTGTTTCTGCCCACCTTACAGCATGGACCCCCGGCGTCAAAGGCGTCCAAGCGCGGCGTCACGCTGTATAGCGACGCCCATGCCCTGATGTCAGGGCTTGCAGTACTCCGAGCTCCGCTCCAGAGTCAGGCAAGTGTTCGGGCTGTGGCCTCAACCCTCCCAGAGTAGGCAAGCTGTCTTGGGGACGCTCAAGCCCTAACTCCCCGGCCCGACCCTGGCTGACCAGTCTGTCCCGGACGGGGGTGCCAGCGTGGAGCGAGGTGTGACGTTCAGCGCCTCAACCCTCAGCGCCACCAGGCCGGTTCTCCCTTGCTTTTTCAGTGAATGGTGCAGCAACATACTTTTCTTTATGTTTCTTTTTAACAGGTACAGACTTTGCAACCTGTTCAATAGGCATTTTGTGTTTACTATATTCAGACCCCTTCTCAGTACTTTTGGGGTCTGAAGAATCTTTAGAGGGTCTCTCCTTTGTTTTGGTGTGGGAAGAAGAAGAAGCCTCTTCAAGGTAGTTGAGCGACACTGAGGTGGGAGCAGAAGCCATTATTTCTAATTTTTTGGCCCTCTTCTTAATGTTCTTTGAACAAAAAGTACTGCACACTTCAGAGCTGGAAAAGACAGGACTGGGGCCC